>CM062940.1:10930000-11620000 GCA_031878705.1 Tapirus indicus
TTCCAGTTCCAGCAATGCCACCTCCTAGAGGTGCAACTTTGGGCAAGTTGCTTAACCTCTCTGCGTCCAAGCGTCCTGATCTGTAAAAGAGAGGTGCTAATAGTACCTACCTCACGAGGTGGTTGTGAGGGTTACATGAGTTAGACTCATGTGGATCACTTAGGACAGCGACTGCACGGGCATAGACGAAACACTCGGTACCTATTCGCTTTTGTTGTTAGCCGTGACTCTTTCGCCCTCTTCCACGGAGAGCCTATCAACAATCTGATGGTTTCTACCTGCAAAATGTGTCTCCCATCGGTCTACTTCTCTCCGTACTCACTACCCCATCTAAGCCACTGTGCTCTTCCAGCACGAATATTGCAGTAATCATCCGACTAGTCTTTTGCTTCCACTCTTGTCACTCAATAGGCTCGTGAGTGAGCTTTCTAAAGTTCAAATTTGATCAATTTACTTTCTTGCTTTTCAGAAAAATTTTTCCAAAATACAAAAAAGGATACTACTGCATAGTAAATACTCATACACCCATCGTCTAGACTTGACAGATTGATATTTTGCCATATTTGCTTTTTAATATTTAAAAGTAAATGATAGACATCATATTTCCCTTATTAATATTTCAATATGCATCTCCAAGAAATAAAGACATTTCCCCCACTTAACCAAAACGGCATTATGACATCTAACAACATTCACAATAATTCCCTAGTATTATTTAATGCTCAGTTCATATTCAAATTTCTCAAATTTTTCCCCGAGTTGCCTTTTTTAAGCTGTTTTGCTCAAAATAGGAGTCCATCAAAGACCACCATTGCATTTGGTTATGTTTCTCAAGTCTCTTTAAATTAGTGTAGACACAGCTCCTCCCTGCTCCCCTTCCATTTTTGACATTGCCTTGTTGAAGAGACCAGGTCACTTTTTCCTTACAACGTCTCGCCCTCTGGATTTGCCTGATTGTTTCCTCATAACATATATTCCTGTATTTTCCCTGGATATATCCTGTACAGTCGCTGTATTTCCTGTAAACTAGAAGTTCTATCTAGAGTCTTGATTGGATCAGGTTAAAAAACTTTTGAAGCAAAATGCTTTATAGTTGATGTAGTTTGCTTCCAATTGCATCATTTCAGAAAGTGCATAATGTCTGGCTGTCCAACTGTTAGTGTTGCTAAAACTGACCACTGGCTTAAGGTAAAGGCAGCCAGATCACTGCACGTAAAATTAGGTTTTCCCTTTGTGACCAGTTTGTATTCCATGGGATGATATTTTGGCACTGTGAGAATATCTAGTTTCCACCAACTTTCCACCTGATAGCTTTGCCATTCGTTGATGATCCTTGACTAAATTATTTCACTAGAGGTTGCAAAATTGTGATTTTTCTAATTCTAACCTTCCTTTAACATTTATTAGTTGGTATTACTCTGTAAAGAAGAGCTTTCTCTCATCAGTTGGGCTTCGTTATCCTGAAATACAATTCCAACTCAAAAGGTAGCATACATTCTTATTTTTTTCTCTGTAATTACCAATTTGCAGAGTACTAAGTTGGTATAATAGTAACCTCAAACAGTGGCAAATAAATTAAAAATATGTATATTTTTATGACTTTTTTGTTTGAGCATTACTAGGGAAGTATGATTTTTATATTTTCAATGTGTATCAATCAATAGCAGTAATTGTTCTTTTTGGTAGTCTGCTGTCCCAGAGTCAGTGAAAACTCCTTTAAACTGGCTCTGGTGTCTTTTTGAAACATCCCATTAATCACTGAAAACTCCCTTGCTTTCTATCACTCCAAGATGCACCAGGTTCATCTTTTTTATTCCCTGCCCTATACATGGAAGCAGGCATTCCTCCAGAGAGACTTGATATCTTTTGGTAAGGACTGATTTTAGAGACCACAATCTGGGTTTTAGGGGTGATAATGGCTACTGAGGTGATGTTGCTTCTAGGCCCTTTCAGTGCACAGAGCTAGGATATTAAGATACACACACACACACACTGATATTTTCAATTAAAATTTAACTGTGATTTTTACTGAACTCTTTTGATTTTATACTTGTATCTCTTTATCCTTTCACTGAAAAATTTGGTTTCTAATGACATCAACATAATCACTTATATGTTTAATCCTACAATATGCATGCAATAATTTACAAATAATAACACAAATATTACTCTACTAATAAAACAATGAATACGTTTAAGCCTTTTGGTAGTTTATTTTGTCCTTAGAATATACCCCGTAGGGGTGTACCATCCAAATGCTGCGTTCGAGAGTCATATGAAATAGTTCTTTTGTTTGTGTAGTCATTTTTATCAATTTGATATATAATTCAGCTTGTTTGTTTCACTTTTATCTCAATTTTAGGGTTTGCTTATTTATTTATTTATTTGGTGAGGAAGATTGGCCCTGAACTAACATCTGTGCCAATCTTCCTCTATTTTGTATATGTGATACTGACACAGCATGGCTTGATGAGTGGTGTGTAGGTCTGTGCCTGGGATCTGAAACCATGAACCCTGGGCCACCAAAGCAGAGTGCACAAACTTAACCACTACACCACTGAGCCGCTCCCTGCTTTTTTATTTTTTATAAAATTTTATTTTTTGACTATGTAAAATGTTTACATTGTTCAAAAATCAAAACTATATAATAAGATATACTCAGGGAAGTCTTCTCTGCATCTTCCACAATTCCCTCTGCCATATTTATCACTTCACTCCATTTATTTCCTTTTTAAAAACTTTGTAAGTTGTAAAATATAATAACCAAAAATAAACAGCTCAATAAATTATCACATAATGAACACTCATGTAATCCAGGTCAAGAAATAGAACATTTCCAGCACCTTAGAAGCCTTATTGTGTTCCCCAGTCATTACCTCTTCCCAAAGGTAACTGTTATCAATTCTTTTGTTGACCACGATTCTTTGCTTTTCTTCACAGTTTTATAACCTAAGCATGCATCCTTAGGTTGTAAAACTGTGAAGAAAAGCAAAGGAACATAGATTTTGGATTATCCCGTCTTGGATTATCACGAATAGTGTGACTATGTGTACCCTTGTACGTGTTTCCTGTTGCACATGTGTGCCAGGAGAAGCAGACAACTTCTAACAACCTCACAGGGAGGAAGCCAAGGAAATAAATATCTTCTCCTCACTCTCCTCATTCCCTCCCTCTGATCTCCTTCTATTCCCATTGTCCTAACCTAACCAGAATCCAGAGGAAGAGGGAGCTCATCGAAATAGTCCATACAGGTCAGCCTCTCAGTACAGAAAGCATGGTGAAGACAGTTGGAGGGTAGATCCTAGGGGCAAACTTGGGGTATCTGCCCATTTGATACCCTTCTCTCACTTTGTTTTTGTTGTTGGAGAAATCATCTGTCAGCATAATTGTTACTCTTTTGTAGGTCACCTGTCTTTGATTGTCAACAGTTTTACTAGGTTGTGACTAGGGAGGGATTTCTTTTTATTTATTCTCTTTGAGATTCAAAGAGCTTCTTGAATATGTGGCTTGATGTCTTTCATCAGTTTGGAGGTATCCTCAGATGTTATCTCTTCAAATATTGATTCTGCCCCATTTTCTTGCTCCTTTATTTGTGGCACTCCAAGTAAATATATGTTAGAGTTTCTTGTGGTATCTTCTATGGTTCTACCTTACCTTTTGTATTTTCCATTCTTTGGTCTCTCTATACTTTGTTCTGGATATTTTCTTTTGAACTATATTCTGGTTTACTAATTTTCTCTTCAGCTGTGTACAGTCTGATGTCTTGAACTTGGCTAGAAATAGGTGGCACACTTAGAGTAAATAAGAAGAATTTAATGAAGGAACTATTTATAAAGATATGGACAAGTAAAAAATATAGACGTTTGTCAACTGACAGCTGGTCAGGGAGGGAGCTGGAGGAGTACACACCTTGACCTCTATCCTTTTTTGGCCTCTGATCTCTTGCCAATACCTACTCTTGGCCAAATTCAACCAGAAGTCAGTGAGCAGGACCCCTGGTTAATGCAGTCCAAAGACATCAACCTAGGAACATAGAGCAGGGTGAAGAATGATGGAGCATAAATAAAGAGGGGAAAATGGGGACTATCTAGCTTCATCCTAGTTTCCACTCTTGTCCTTTGTTTGGATGAAAACCTTGTACCCTTATGACAAGTGACACATCCCTTAATTCAGACATACTCTCATATGTAGCCAAAAACATTGTGCAAAGCTGGTGCTCCTGATATAAAGTGCCGAGAAAAGAAATGGGAGAAAAAAAAATAAACTCCCATCTCAGGGCTGCATTAAACACAGCTGCTACAATCCCTACTTTGTAGCTCAACCTGAGACCTAATTTGATAATTACAGCTTCCTTATTCCCCTACTCATTTCATGGTCTTCATCCCTTGGTCAGCAGCTTGACTTCATGAGACTTTTGAACCAGTGGGTTGAGCCAAATCTTTATTTCTGCAAGATCAGAGTTTTTGATGTTCCTGGCTTTATTTGGTTTCTGTAGTTTTCTACTGACCCAGTACTATTGCAAAAGAGAATACAAAGAACCCAAGTTCATCCCTTTGGTTCAGTTATAACCTTTCTTTGCTCTCATTTTATAGCAGCAGCTCAACTTCTCCCTGGCAATTGGAGTCAATCACTGTGGCTAATATAGTGACACCCATATCTGTCTATTGGTTCAGTAGCAGAAGGAACCCAAAGTGACCAGGGGTAGTCTTAGCTTCCAGTTTAACATAGCTCTGACTGCCGTGAAAGCCTTCCTCCCTTGGGCACTAGGATCTGAAAACTCATCATTCAGGAGGTGGGAAGCAAACATTCCTTCAGGGATTTTGAAGTATGATAGTGAGAGGTGCCATTCTGAACCTTTACTCCTTGGTTCCAGAACCCTTAGGAATGGATAAAGCATTCTGTAAGTTCACAGATGGTAAGTGAATGCTGCCAGAACTATTATAGACAGGAAAGGCAAATCCATATCCAGAATATACATCACTGCCCCTTTTCCTTGTGAAAGGAATTCAGAATAAAAATCTGTCACCATGTGCACCATATTGGGGGCTCAACATTGTTCTTTGCTCTTGGCAAATTGGTAAGCATGGCTAGCTGTAACCCTATCATTCTCGTGGATGGAAATCCATGTTGTTAAGCCCATGCATAGCCTCACTTCTGGCCACCATATCCATTGGTACATGGGCCCATTAAGAAAGCACCAGTGTGGCTGCGTAAAGAGGATGATTGATATCCACAGTATGGGTCATTTCATAACCTGATTATTGACAAGCTTCCCCACAGTCTGTGCCTTCTGATGGTCATTTATGCAGGAAACCGTGACTATCTTCACAGTCTGTGTCCATCCCAAGTGATCCATCCCAGACTTCCTTATCACAGATCTTCATGTCTTGTTCTATTCAAATCCCAGGTCAGTGAACAACGTGTTAGCCATAAACACTATATTAATATAGATCCATATCTCAGTCCTCCTCTTCTTCAATTTCAAGTGGACGACTAAATCTACCAACAAAACTTCCCACGGAGATGATTTCTCTTCACCAGTGTAATTCACAGATACTTCTGAGTTGGGCTGTAACGTAGTGGCCTTCCACTCTAGCTGATGCCTGCATTTTGTGCAGACATCTGTAAATTAGCTCTGTGCTCTTTTCCCCGTCTGTTAGCTGGTCATAAAGAATTCCCCATGAGGACATAATAAAGTTATGGGAGAGGGAATGAAGCAGTAGGAGTCTGAGCTACCTGCTCATGCAATTTACTTGTTCCATCCAGATCTTCTTGCGCCCAGCCTCATATATACCATTTCCATTTAACAACGGAATGCTGTGGTGAACTTCCAATTTTATGATTTGGTGGATCAGATAATACCCAGTTCATAATTACTTGTTGTCCCATGGGCAGGTGTTCAGTATGCCAGCTCGTGGTAGAAAACTAGGAGCTGCTTTTCAAATGGAGAATAGCTGATGGCATAAAAGTGCACAGTGTTACTCTAAAATCCCAGGGGTCTACACTATAATAACCTTACAGGGGCTTGTCAAAGGATTCATATGACATCTCGGTCTGCCACAGACACTTCCAATGCTGCTGAGGCTGCTGGGTCATAATTATCCAGTGAAAGGGCTGCTTGCATTGCAACCTGGAACTGCTGCAGATTCTTTTCTTGCTTCAGGCCATACGAGAAGCCTGGTGGGTTACTGGTAAATGGGTCAGAGTAGCACATTGAAATGTGTTGTATGTTGCCTCAAATGCCAAAGAATCCCATTCCTTATTTATTTATTTATTGTGGTAACATTTTTTGGATGTACATCATTATATTTCGATTTCTGTGTAGATTACATCATGTTCACCACCCAAAGACCAATTACTATCCATCACCATACACATGTGCCTAATCAAGAATCCCATTCTTGCACAAAGAATATTGTCTTTTTTTTTCCGTGATGGATGTCCAAGGTGAAGTAGTTTGTCTCATTTCTGCAAGGTATGTACCCTGGAGTTGAAAACACTGGGTCATATGGGTACATTTACCTTCAGTAGGTATAGCGGCTCTGAAATGTGTCAACTTGGCTAGGCTGAACTATGTTTCTTAGGATTACTTTCCCTGGATGTTTCCAGTTAGGGTAGGCAAGAAGAGACATTTCTGCATGAGATTTGAAAGGCAGAATTGAAGCAACAGCCATTTAAAAAATTTTACGGTTGGAAGGTCAGGGAAGGCACTTTCGTAGCTTACACACATTGTCTTTTATATGCTGGCTCACTACATTGGGGTGAGGCAGAAGCTGGGCCTATAACTGCTCCAGCTTCTCCTGGATCCTCCTTTTGTTTCTCTGACTCCTGGGCCAGGTGTGACCCAGGGGGCCAGCTTCAACTGCAGGATGCTCATTCATCAAAGTTGAAACAGGGAGAACTGACCGAAGTTCCAGCTCATGTTCGTGGGTTGTAGCTTTCCTATGATTTCCCCTACTTTACATCTCCCTTCCCTTCCAGATTGTCTGCCACACAAACTGTAAGCTCCAGCATCAGAGGTGAAGACAACAACCATAACAACTGTACGGAGACTACTAAACAAGATCCTACATCACTCATACATTGCTCGTGGGAATGCAAAATGATCCAGCCACCCTGGAAAACAATTTAGCAGTTTCTTTTTAAAAAATCTAAACATGTAACTACCATAGAACCCAGCAATTATACTCCTGGGCATTTATCCAAGAGAAATGAAAACTTACATTCACACAACAGTCCATACACAAATGTTTATAGAGGTTTTGTTCACAATAGCCAAATATTGGAAGCAACCCAGATGTCCCTCAGTGGGTCAATGGTTACACAAACTGTGATACATCCATACCATGGAATACTACTCAACAATAACAAACCATTAATTCATGCAACAACCTGGATGAATCTCCAGGGAATTATGCTGAATGAAAAAAGCCAATCCCAAAGGGTTACATAATATATTATTTTATTTATATGACATTCTTAGAATGACAAAATTATAGAAATCGAGAACAGATTAGGGATTAAGGAGGGGGTGAGGAAAGGAGGGAAGTGGATGTGGTTATAAAACAGATGGATCTTTGCAGTAATGGACATGTTCTATATCTTGACTATATTGATGTCAGTATCCTGGTTGTGGTATTATACCATAGTTTTGTAGAAATTTTACCATAGGAAGAAGCTGGGTAAAGCATATGTAGAATCTCTCTGTATTATTTCTTGCAACTGCACGTGAATCTACAGTTGTCTCAAGATAAACATTTTAATTTAAAAAGTAAAAAACAAAACCAAGATCCTACAATTGTAGAAGGTCTCTCTCTCTCTCTCATATTATATATATATATATATAATATCTACTAGTGATTCTGCTTCCCTGATTGAACCCTGACTGATAAGAATTTGGTACTGATAGTGGTTCCAAAGGAACAGAATCTTAAGGATGAGTTCTCTGAGGGCTTTCTGTTACTGGTTCTCTGCTCTGATTAGATTTAAAGGCATTAATGACTGTTTCCAGTGGTAAAGGGGATATTGGCAGTCCATGACATGCAGTGGTAAAACAATTCCTCAAATTATTACCTGTGGATACCTGTAATCAAGTGCCTACAGAAGGCAAGACTCTGCATGACCAAGAATTTATTGCCATAGAGAATTTTAGGGAAACAAGGAGTGTAATGGGGTTGGTTGGTTGTTTCTATGTGCACTGGAGACTTGGGGGCAAAGAATGATGAGCTCAGGGCTTAAATTTCCAGCTCAAATTTGGTGTAAGGAACTCAAAATTTTCTATCTAAATTTTCTCTGAAAGAAATCAGGTCTCTGTGACTTCAGCTGTCTGATATGCTCAAGAAAAGTTATGATTCTATAGTTAAACCAGCTATTTTCTTATTAGAATGGGAGTGTTGATCTTTTGAGCTTCCTACATCCTAGGCAGAAGTGGAACTCCATTTCAAAGGATAATTTTGCTAGTTATCAAATTCTAGGTTGACAGTTATTTTCTTTCAACACATTTAACATAACATTTCTCTGTCTCGTGGCTTCTATTGTTGGGTGTTGTGGAGTTACTTATCAGACTAAATGTTGCTCCTTTGAAAATAATTTTCTCCCTCCCCACATTCACAGCTGCTTTTAAGATTTTTTTCTTTGTCTTCATATTCCTGAAGTTTCACTATTTTTTTATTTGTTTTTTGGTTTACTTTTAGCATTTCACTTTTTAATATTCTGCTTGGGATTTGTTGGTAATCTTGAATCTCTGGATTGATATCTTTCAACAGTTTTGGAAATTTTTCAGCCACGATCTCTTTAAATATTGCTTACACCTTATTCTCTCTCTTCTCTTTCTGGGCTTTCAATTAAATGGATGATAGACCTCCTCACAGTATCTTCTCAGTTTCTTACCCTTTTTCTCTGCATTTTCCATCCTTTGCCTCTTTGTACTTTTTGGAGGGAGGGTCTAAGTTTCTTCTGACCTATCTCCTGATACACCAATTCTGTTTCAGCTATTTCTAATCTGCTGCTAAACCTATTCAATTAATTTAAAATTTTGGTTCTTGTATTTTTAAGTTTTAGAGTTTCTATTTGATATTTTTTTCTTTTCAAAGAACCAGTGTTGAGTTTCATTGATTTTTCTCTAATATTTCCCTGGTTTTGATTTTATTGATTTCTTCTCACATTTATTATTTATTTTCTTCTGCTTACTTTAAGCTTAAATTGCTCTTCTTTCTCTACTTTCCTAAAGCATGAACTTAATTTATTGATTTTATATCATTCTTATTTTCTAATATATGCTTTCATTGCTATACATTTCCTCCTAAGCACTGCTTTTGCTGCACGCCACAAATTGTGATAAATTATATTTTCATTTTTGTTTAGTTCAAAATATTTTAAAATTTCCCTTGAGATTTCTTCTTTGGCCCATGAATTGTTTAGAAAGATGTTGTTTTCCACATGTTTGGGGCTTTTCCAGTTGGTTTCTTTTATTGATTTCTAGTTCAATTTCATTGCACTCTAAGAGCATAGTCTGTATGATTTCTATTCTTTTAAATCTGTTCAGATGTATTTTATGGTGGCCTATCTTTTTGTGTGTGTGTGAGGAAGACTGGCTCTGAGCTAACATCCATTGCCAATCCTCCTCTTTTTGCTGAGGAAGATTAGCCCTGAGGTAACATCTGTGCCCATCTTCCTCTATTTTTTGTATATGGGACGCCCCCACAGCATGGCTTGACAAGCAGTGTGTCTGTCCGCACCTGGGATCCAAACCTGTGAACTCCGGGCCGCTGAAGCGGAGCGCATGAACTTAACCGCTACACTACCGGGCTGGCCCCCTGTGGTGGTCTATCTTGATGAAAGTTCTGTGTGAGCTTGAGAAGAATGTTGTTGTCGAATGGTGTATTCTAAACATCAGTTAGATCATATTGAATGATTGTTCTGTTCAGGTCATCTATGTCCTTACTGATCTGCCTGCTTAATCTATCAGTTACTGATAGAAGTGTTGAAGTCTCCAATTATAAAAGCACATTTTTCTATTTCTCCTTTCAGTTCTATCAGTTTTTTGCCTCATGTATTTTGGCATGTTTAGTTCTTTTAAAAATCTTCTATATTACTTTCTGTGGCTTCTAGTTCCCTGTCAAAAATGACAATTTGGCTTTTATATGCTTGAACATAGTAAGCACAGTTGTTCTGCATTGGGATCATTGGAATCACTGTGGTTCTGTTTCTTTTATCTATTGTGCAGTGCATAAGTATTTTAAAATTTATTTTTAGAAATAATTTAAGAATTTCCATTTGCTTCTGCAGGGGCCCAAAACTGCTAGCAATCTGATATAACCTTAATCCAATTTCAAGGACATGCTGCAATCTGAGCAAGGGTTAATTTACTTCCATTTTATCCTTATTCCTAGAGTTTGCTTCTGGGCCCCAGGCCAAAACAGAGAGCAGTTTACTAGAATTCTTCTTTTCATAGGCCCTGGACACTGATATCTACTCCCCTAGCTCTATAGACTGTCTACATCAGCCTTCCGTCTGCTTCTTAGAATGAAAAATTTCCCCACTGCAAAGCAACCCTGAACATTGGGTTTATTATCTCTGGATTCTGTTCCTCTCCTCACTCTCTTGCTAGCTCCTTGATGCTTTTTAGAAGATTTTGGGTAATTTTTCATCCAGCTTTTTAAGGTATATCAGATACCACTCACTGCTCCATCTTGCATCATCCTCGCACCTAACCTTGCATAGGTTACCTCTGAACTCCAGCCATTACTGCAGCCACCAGCTACAGGCAGGTGTAATATGACACCATCTGCCTCACCTGCATTGCGTATCTTTTGGTTTTGGCCTGGGTCTTCTCTGCTACCATGGCATTAGATACTCATGGGACTCTGCTCAGACATTCTCATGCATGAAAAACCTGGAAATATGAGGAAATTAGCATCCCATAGTGCAAGCCTTGACCCAATGGGGGAGGGGCCCATAGGATAAATACTTTCCTTTTCTTTATCTCAGAGGACAATTCGGAGGTGCATTGTACGTGATGCCTGAGACTCCCCAGAAGAACTGACTTCAGTCGCCCATAACTCATTAATGTGCCCTTCAGTTAGCTTTCCAAGCCCTCTGTTTCGCTCTTCCCAGTCTCCCACTCTTCATCTTGCAAGCTCGTCCCAAACTAAAGGACCCCCATGAAAGTCCTTATTTCTGCCTTTAATTTTGGGAGCAACCAGACTAAGACAAGTTGTCTTCAGCAGGTAGAATAGAATGAATTACTTCTGCACCATTACCAGAAGCAGAAATTGAGAAAAAAAAGTTTAATATAGGAGATACTGCAGCACACTTATATGTTGATGAAAAGAATCAGGCACCTAGGGAAAAAGTAATGATGGAGGAGAGAATTGCTGTTGTGATGTCCTTGAATAAGCTTCTTGCTTTAACCCTTAAGAGTACATTTATTTTCCTTCCCCAAGCAGTCCTCCAGATGTCCCTCCTCTGCAAGTGGCATCATTATTCACTCAGGCAGAACATCTCTAAATTCAGGTATGGATTCTCTTGCCAACAAAACCTGTATTAGTTCCCTAGGGCTGCTGTAACAAAGTGCCACAAACTGAGGAGCTTAAATGACAGAAATGTATCATCTCACAGTTCTGGAGGCTAGAAGTCTAAAATCAAAGTGTCAGCAGAGCTGTTCCTTCTGAGGGCTGTGAGGGAAGGGTCTGTTCCAGGCCTCTCTCTCTGGCTTAGAGATGGCCATCACCTCCCTCTCTTCAAATCATCTTCCCTCTATGCATGTCTGTCTCCAACTTCCTCTTTTTATAAGGATACTACTCATATTGGATTAGGGCCCACCGTAACGACCCCATCTTAACTAATTACATCTGCAACACCCCTGTTTCCAAATAAGGTCACATTCTGAGGTCCAGGAGATTGGGACCATAACATATGAATTTTTAGAGGACAGAATTCAACCCATAACAGTTGCCAAGGCCTGTGAATTCATACTTCAAAATACCTCTTCTATACGTCCTCCTTTACTCAAGTTCAGGTCCTTGTGTGGCACACCCATACCATTTCAACAGTTTTTCTAAGATGTTTCCACCCCTCTCCCACTCCCTAACCCATCCTTATACAGAAATGTGACATTGTTCTTCTTAAGCACAGCTTTCATTGTGTCACTCCCTTGCTCAACAAACCTTCAATGGCTCCCCACTGTCTATCAAACAATAAGGTCCAAACCATATAACTGCTCCTCTGCAATAAGAACTAAACTTACCTCCCTTTTTAAAAATGCCCATCTTTTTCTCTCCATTCACTGTCTTTCAGAATTATCAGATTATTTAACTTCCCCTAGGTTTTATCTTTCCAACTGCTGCAACTTTACTCTGGGGGTGAAAAAGATGTTAGGAAGGTCAGGGAAGGGACCAAAAGGCGTGTTGGGGATGGGGCACTTGTGGATAGAGGGACCTACATATACAAGAGCCCAGGGCCATGAACCAGCTGGGCACATTCTGGGAAATACAAGTAGGGCTGAATTTCTGGAGCAAATAGGATGGCAGAATGGGGAGAGCATTGTAGGATTAGAGAGGGTGGTGAGAACCTTGAGTGCTCTGTGGGCCAGATAAACTGCTTGGACTTTTTTCTATAAACAGAGGGTTAGGAAATGATTTATAACCAAACTCCAAGGCAGTGAACACTTTTCTTATTCACAGCTGTACCCCCAGGGCCTAGAAGAGTGTCCAGCACATAGTAAGCTTAGTTTGGGTTGATGCAAAAGCAGACTGAGACAAGAACTTGGGTACAAGACAAGAACTTGGGTATTTTTTGTGGGAGATGATCTCCAAAATCACAAATGAGGGATCGGGAAAGTGATCCAGAGAAGGCAGAAAAGTCAATAATAGGAAGCATGTTGTTGAACAGGTCACCACAATGGGCCACTGAGCTGAATCTCACTGAGGCCCCTCTGAGAGATCATACTGAATGTTCCTCAGAATCGTCTACAAAGGGCTGGAGGAATCTGGGATATTTTTGCACTAAACTCAGTCCTTAACTGGTGAGAGTTGCCGCTGGGGGTGTTAAGTCTCAGGCACTTCAGAGCCACCTGGAGTACTGGTAGGTGAGTCCCCCTGGGATTCCAGAAAAACCACAGGACCAGAAGGTGAGAGTCCTGGGGCTTGAGGTGGAAAGCTGTTAGCAGGTACTAGCTGCCTACTGCAGCTGAGGGTGAAAGGAAGTGAGGGCCAGGAGATATGGCACAGGACATCCGCTGCATCCACCCCCTGGGGATACCTATTGAATGAAGCTATGGTCTCTATGGCGACCTTTCCTGACTACTTTTCAAAGTCCTTGAGGGCAGGAACCAAACATAATCATCGAGCTGAGGCACAGTGAAGCACAGGATTTCCTAAATGTTTGAGAATGAATGGGAAAAAAAGGAGGACAGAATGAGGGGGAAATGTGGGTGAGTAGCAGGGGTTAATGGATTTAATGAGAATGAGGTACAAATAAATATGACTGGTCTATGTTGGGTTTAGCTATGTCCTTGAACTCAACAAATAGAGGGGAGAGGGCAAGAACAGCAGCTGACTGAGAATCTGTGAGATCAGGAACAAGAATTTAATTTCTCTGGGTTGCTTCAACGGGTGAGATGTGTGGCCAAGTCCCAATTTCTTAGAGAAATAAAATCTTGGTACTTGCCCATCTGCTTACACCTGTGAGTACCCAATGAGTATGAGAGTACTTTGCGAAGCATAAAGCTCCGCAAATAGGACATTCTGGTGTTTGGTTGGGCTGAGCGTGGGTGATCAGATTACCCACTCTCTTTTAAGATTTTCAGCTATCAGGAGCAAACTGGCAAGAGCCATCAAGGTATTTAATGTGTGTACACTTTGATCACACCACAACCCTGTTGATTCTTGGGAGCACGATGAGTGGGAGAAACCTGGCAGGGGCTGTAATGCTGGAGATAGAGACCCTCATAAAACAGCAGGGTTCAGACCTGTCTGACATGGAAGGCTGAGCAACTGGACCCCACAATGTAGCTGGGTGTGGATGGGGAAGGCTGCCATTCCAGCTGGGGTCCCACCCTCACTTCGCCCACTTCAGGAATGGTCTCTGGAAGGAAAACAAGACAGAAACCAGTCTTCCACTGGCACTGAGGAGCTATGCTCTCCTCACCCCCACCCCCTGTTCTGGTCCCACCTCTCTCACTTCAGAGGCTCTGGCCAGGTCCAAACCCCACCCATCCTGTTTCAGGACAAGCCACAGAAAGAGTCTGCATGAGAGTCACTTTAATGATCTAGATTTGGGTTGTCCTAGAACTGCCCCTCTGGAGGGCACTCGGGAGGGCACTGGGGCAGAAAGCCTTCCCATGAGGTCTCAGTCAGCAACAAGCTGGTGGCCCACAGTGGGGAGGGGCTCAAAGTAGCCCTAAAACAAGGAGAAAAAAGATTGGAATCAGTGTGTGGGGAGGTGGCCCCTCCTTCACCTATTCTCCTTCCCAAAATACTTCAACACCAGCCCGATTTCAGTAAGTCCACAGTGACTCAATCCGCCGACTGAGTGCCTTTCTCCTTGGCTCCCACGGAGTTTGCCCTCCCTCCGTGATGTCCCTTCAGGCTCAGGACTGGAGGAGAATGGCAGCACCTTGTCTGCATTCGTGGAAGCACCGTGGCAACCAGTCCCTCACACGTGGGTCTGTCACTTAGCTCTGAGTGCGTTGACCCAGCAACCCATCCAGGCTTAGGAAGCCCAGCTGCCACCTTACTGGAATGGGAACTGGTTTCCTAGGAGAGCAGGAGGGGCTGGAAGCCCCCTGAGGTGCAGGCTGCCTCTGGATGGAATGCATGGCCAGCTGGGGGTGCTAGCTCCACTGCCACCATCCCCCCTGGACCAGGACGATGGGCTCCTTACAGGCCTCTCAATTTTCACTCTCGCTCTTCTCACAATCCATTTACCAACATCACTGGAGTGGCCTTTAAAAATCATGTGTCGCATTATGACATTCTCTTCCTTAAAATTTCCCAGTTACCATGCCACTACACTTAGAATAAAATCCAAACCTTTTGCCATGATCTATGAGCCCCTGCATAGTCAGTCCCGGGCCCGCTTCTCCAACCCAATCTTCTACCACTGACTTTCCCGCTGTTCCTCTAACAGGCCACAGTGTCCTTGCCTTGGGACATGTACCCTTGCAGAGCTCTCTGCCCAGGATGCCCTTCCTTTATATCTTCCTCTGGCTGCCACCTTCTTATAAGTTAGGTCTTAGTCCAAAAAGACTTTTGTCAGACTGGAGGAGTCTGATGTTTGAAATAGCCCAACCCCCACTGCAGCCCTGAGAGGAAGGGCAGGGGCTGTGCAAGGGAAGGGCTGGGAATCAGGAGACCTGGGTCCATCTTGGCTCTGCCATGAACATGCTATGCAGCCTTGAGTAAGGCCCTTGACTAGTCTGGGCCCCAATGTCTCATCCCAATGTTTCAATCTGGAGTCTGAAGAGTTCAAGCATCCCGGGGAGATAACTCAGAGCCTCACCCAGGCCATAGAGTAGAGTGTGGGGGTGCTGAATGTGAAGGCCTCTGGGCTGCCTCTCCCATTTATCCAAAGGAGTTTGCTATCACTTGCTGTCTACAAGGAAGTGTATGGAGAAAAGAAGGATATTTTATTTGAATTTGAAAACTCTGCATTTTCAATGTCTGCTTTGAACTCAATGCCTATGTGTGATCCTATAGATCATTTCATCCTCAGAGGCTCCAGACACCAGCATCATGCCTCCCAGCCTCTCATATGGGCACCCACAGGTAGTCTGAGAGAGACAGGAAAGTGGGGGTACCCTTCGACTGAGAAAGGAAAGATCTTTTCTTCAGCTTATCCGTTCATACCCCAACACCCATTCCCTTCTTCATACTGGCCTCCCTCACTTAGACAGGTCCTTGGTGATTCTAACCTCCCTCGAAAAAGGGAGCCCCTCACCTTGACAGGGTTGCCCACCTCTCGTTTCAGAGTCTTCGAAACCACTTTGGAGGTAAAGCACTGATCCCTGTTCACCTTGGCCACTGGGCTCTGTGAGGAGGGAAGCCAAGAGTCAAGAAGGAGACAGAAAAGGATGACAGTGCCCCAGAGGGAAAGAGATGGAACCCAAAGTCGGGGATTTAAATTTCTTGAGAAGACATATGAGCCTCACCTTGGGGAATAGGAGTCGAAGCTTCTCTTCTTGCTTGCCCCTAGAAGAGACAGGGATGACAAATGGGACCTATGCTTGCTAGCACCCACCTCCTCTCCCTTTGCAGACATCACTAATGGCTCATGGAGTTGTTTCCCGTGGATCCCAGACAGGACCACACAATCATTCTCATAGTGCTCCTGGCAGCTCTTACCTGCAGTTTTAATACCCATTCCCTCCCTGCTCTGTCTGTCCACCAGACAGCAAGGACTGACCATAAGGCCTCACACACCTCACTCCAGCGGTTTTGGTGGGAAAGTCTGCCTGCCCATCCCTCAGACATGGATCTTGGGGGTGGAGTCTGCTGATGTGCTCCATCTTCTGGGTCATCACATCATGGGTCATGTCATCCTTCCAGAACAAACCTTCAGGGTGAAAGGATACAGTGAATTGACACCTGGAACACTCTGACTGGCCCATTCCAGGGACCAGAGGGGGGACCACTCCCCCTCTCCCTCAAGTAGATAAAGGATCACAATTTGTGGAGAGAATTAAATGATATGGTATTAAAGGTTGTTTAGCACAGTGCATAGCATGTAACAAATATTCAGTTAGGAATAGGATTATATCCTCTACTGATTCATTTGATGCTATCATGAGGATGAAATGAGATTAGGCATGTAAAGAGTGCTTGGAAGACGTTAAGGCAGTGATTCCCAAACTTTAGTGTGCATCAGAATCTCCTGCATGGTTTGTTAAAACACAGATGGCTGTTCCCCACCCCTAGAGTTTCTGATTCCGTAGGTCTGGGGTGAAGCTCAAGAATTAGCATTTCTAACAAGTTCCCTGGTGATGCTGATGCTGCTGGTCTGGGGATGCACTTTGAGAACCACTGCTGTAAGGCTTTCTACCCATATTAGACATCAGTAGTAGTGGTAGTAATTTGAACTCCAGCCAGATTTCCCATCTGACTCTTCTCTCATTCATGAAACTCTACTCTAAGGAAGGGTCAGCCATCTGTCTCCAAGGGACTCCCCACTCCCTTTCATTCTTCCCCTCTATTTGTCATACAGTTTGCTCTGTTTCCTACTCAAAGGTTGAGGTGTGTGTGTGTGTGTGTGTGTGTGTGTGTGTGTGTGTGTGTTCTCCTGGCTGAGAACTTAAGGATTCCTGGCTCTGGAAAAACTCAGATGGCACCAGGGGTTGGGGCTAGTCTCAAGGAGTTGGATGATGGCCTCTTCCAGGGGCTTCTTCTAGAAGCCTCTGCTGAGCTCTTCCAGGGTGTTCAACAGCAAATAGCCCACCCATCCACGAGGTGAACATAACAGGAAAGTTTCAAGTAGAGACATTTGGGGAAGAAAGTCTGTCGTCAGATCAAACAGCCCCTCGCTACCCTCCCGTTCCCCATATCTGACCACACCCCAGCCTCTCTTCTCCATCTCTTACTTACCTTGGGACACAATCTGCTGGAGTACAACTTGCAAGTGTTGGAAGAGTGGGGTGGCAAATTCTTGGAGGGACCAGAGCTGCCCCACTCCCACTTGGCCCTGACCATCTAAGGGCAAAATAGAGGGATCAGCAAGGAGCTTGGCCAGCATCCTTCCAAATCCCAGTTGAAGAAAAGCAGCTTCCTTCCACTCTTCCTTCCACTCTCACCCTTGGGTTCCCTGGCCTCTGTCCCCCTCACCAGGACCCCTCCTCCTTTCAAGACTTTCATTTTTCCCTTCCCCTATCACCATCTGCTCTGTTCTTCAGCCCCTGCATCTCATTCACCTTTGGTACCAACGTCCAGGTAAGAACCAAGCTTACAGGTGAAGAGCAGCCTGTGGAGGTTCAGGTAAGCAGAGACTCAGATAATCAGGTGAACAGGTGGGGCTTGGGAAGGAGATGAATTGCATCTCAGGGAAGGCTTTGGAGCCTGGAGGGGTTTATAGAGGAGGCCTGGAGTCCTGAGAGGAAGAAGTATTGGTATGTATAGGGGTTGAGTTTCTGGATTCTTGTCCTGAGAGCCAGTTGGCCCAACTGTGCATAGAGGAAGGAGAGGGGGTGGGGGAGGATAACCCGAATGCTATAGACACCTTCCTTATTCCAGGTAGATGGGTAGGGCTGGAGGAGAGTCCATTTTTTTCTGTAGTGGGATTACCATGAATCATTATGGACAGGCTTTAAGAAAAGGGAATTCTCCTCCCCGGTCAAGTGGATCCTAATATCAATTTCCCGGCTTTAGAAGGAGCAGAACCCCCAGCACCCTACTGAGTAGGAAAAAAGCGTCTGGATGGGGAGATGGCTCTCTGAGGCGGCGCTCCCGGACTGATAGGAAAAGTGGTGACCTGAGCACCCTCGGCCAGACCCACAGGGTGCCTGGCACTGTCCGTGGTGCTGAGAGGTGGCCGAAACCTGGCATGGGGGCGGCTCTGGGCGGCAAAGAGGGAGAGGTATCCCCACAAGACTTGACTGTCCTTCCCTCCGACCCCTCTGTCATCCGCCACCAGTTCTCCTCCTCCCACAGTTCTTGGCGAGTCCTCTGCACTGGCCTCTGAACCCAAGAATCGGGCGGGGAGGGTTGGCGTCAGTCTAGGAGTTTGCGTCATGTTCCCCACGCGCCCGGCGCTGAATCCTGGAGTCTGCGCAGTGGGGCTCTGGCTGCTCAGACCTGAGTCAGCGCTGGTCTCCCCCATGGCGCAGAGTGGAGCGGGAGGAAGGATGGATCCTTTCCCCTCCATCCTCTTTTACCCCAGCCTAGCCTTCCCGTTCTTATCGGAAATTGGATCGCAGACACCGGGCTCTGGGGGCTTGTGAAATCCTGTCTCGTCTCTCGGCCCAGCCTTGTCTCCGGAGCCAGGATCCGGATACCCGCGGTTCCTGCTCCTACTGCGCGGAGATCCGGATCCTCTTCGGATCCCTCAGCCCTGGGCGTCTCTTCCCCCGCCCCTCGGCGCGTCTTGCTTCTGAGGCCGCACGGCCGGTTTTACTTCCCTCTGCCCACTTGTTTTCCCGTCCTCCTCCCGAATCCCCAATCTTCCCTGAGTCCGCTTCTTTTAGGTCCGGACCCCATATCCGGAGCCCCACCCCAAGCCTGCGCCTCTTTCTACGAGACGCCCTCTACATTTATCTCTTTTCACGCCCCCAAGCACATCCTTTTCCTCCTAAGTTCCTAACCCTGAGGTCCCCGGACCCACTTCTCTGAGGATCGCTCTCTGGCCCTGCCCGCACCCCCCAGGTTTCCTCCTGACCGTGGCCACTAATGTCGCTGCAGCCCCCTGGGCGGCTGTTCAGCAGCAGGAAGCAGAGGAGCAGCCGGAGCCCCCCGGAGCCCCCAGGCCACAGCAGGCGCTGCATCCTCCCGGGCTCGGCGCGCTCGCCCCCCGCCTAAGACGCAGAGGAGGTAGAGACGGCAGCCGGAGGGTCTAAGCCGGGCTGTTGCTTCCCCACCTCCGCTAGCGAGGCTGGATCTGCACAGCCCTCCCTTGGCAGCTCGGCCAATCGCTGGTGGGTCCTGCCCCTGCGGACGCCTACCCAACTCCTCCTTCCCGACCCCCAGGCGCCCGCTCCCTTTTTACGTAAACAGGTTCCCAAGAGCTACCGCCTCTACTCCCACTCCTGAGGTTGGAGACACTGATGGCACGTAAGACGTGGGTGCGAACTGTACCTACCTCATAGGTTTGTTGTGAGGATTAAATATGAACAGCGGCTGGACAGTAGACACTCAATGTATTTAGTCTATTTTTATTATCTGTGAGTCTCACTTTACCCTGACGCTGCTAAAAACCTTCAGCATACGTGGGTTTGACCTGAAAAATATATTGCACGTCCATCCCCTTGTCTACACATCCAATGTTGTTGTCCTGTCCCACCTATTTTAAACAGAGCTATTGCAATAACTAACTAACAGGCTAACTAACTGATCTCTTGCTTCCACTCTTGTTTAGCTATAGGCTAGGGCGTGAGCTTTCTAAACCCTAGAGTGGCATTTCAATATTTTTTTCATCAAGCTTAAAAAATTTATTATGAAAATTTTCAAATATTAAAAAAGAGAAGAATCTTAGTGAACACTCATATACCTACCACCCAGACTTAACAATTACTAAGATTTTGTCACAACTACTTCTTTCTCTTGATGAAATATTTAAAAGTAATTTACGGACATCATGACATTTCACTTCTAAATAATAATAATAATAATTCAATATGCATCTCTTAGAATTAATGACAGTTTCCTACATAACCACAATACATCTCTGGTAGGCTGAATAGTGGCCCTTAAAGATGTCCACATTTGAATCCTGGAATCTGTGAATAGGCTACTTTACCTGGTAAAAGGGACTTCGCAGGTGTGATTAACCTTAGAAGGTGATTAACCTCAATTATCCTGGATTTTCTGAGTGTGCCTGATACAATCACAAGGGTCTTTATAAGAGAGAAGCAGGAGGGTCCGAGTCAGTAGTGGGAAGACATGACTTTGGAAGCAAGAGATTGGAGTGATGGAAGGAAGGGGCCACAAGCCAAGGAATGCAAACAGCCTGTAGAGGCTGAAAAAAGGCAAGGAAATGGATTCTCCCTTTAAGACTCGAGAAGGAATACAGCCCCGCTGACATTGACTTCCAGAACTGTAAGATAACAGGTTTGTGTTGCTTTAAGCCACGAAGTTTGAGGTGATTTGTTACAGCAGCAATCGGAAGCGAATACATCTAAAAATATTTACAATTCTCTAACACATAATTCTCTAATACTTCTGGAAATGACCTCTTTATCAGATAAATAATTTGTAAATATTTTCTCCCACTCTGAGCATTTCATTTTCATTTTCTTAATAGTGTCTTTTGAAGAGCAAAATATTTTAATTTTGAGGAAGTCTAACTTATTAATTTTATCTTTTATGGCCAATGCTTTCTGTGTTCTCAGAAATGTTTGCCTACCGCATAGAATTTTCTCCTATGTTTTCTTCCAAAAGTTTGGTTATGCTGGCCTCATCAAATCGGTTAGAAAGCATTTCCTCTTTCGTTATGCTTTGAAAGGGTTTGTGTAGGATTAATGTTATTTCTTTAAGTGTTTAGGCCTGGAGTTTCTTTGTGAGAAAGTTTTATTACCATTTCAAGTTCTTTAGCTATTCAGATATTCTATTTCTTTTCATGTCTGTTTTGGAAACGAATTTTTCAAGAAATTTGTCCATAACATTCTAGCTATCACATTTGTTAGCATAAAGATGCTCACAATATTTATTATCTTTTTAATACCTGCAGAATATGAAGTGTTTTCACTTTTTAAATTCCCAGTTGTGATAATTCGTATTTTTATTCTTTTTATCGTTTTCAGTGTAGCTAGAGATTTATCAATTTTATTGGTCATTTTAGAGAACTGACCTTTGGTTTAATTGCCTTTTCTCTATTGTTTGACCATTTTATTGATTTCCATTCTTATCTTTATTGTTATTTCTTCCTATTTTCTTTGGGTTTCATTTCTTTTCTTTTTCTAGCTTCTTGAGTTGGTAGTTTAGATCACTGCCTTAAATGCTTTTTTCTTTATAATAAATGCATGTAAAGCTATACATTTCCCTCTAAGCATTACTTTTGTGTGTTTTTATTATCACTTGGTTGATATTTCCTAATTTTTCTTGTGACTTCTTAGATCCATGGATTATTTAGAAGGATGTGGCTATTGGGGATTTTTTAGGTTTTTTTGTTATTTATTTATATTTTAATTTCAGTGTGGTCTGAGAACAAGCTCTGCATGATTTCAATTGCTTTGACTTTATTGATTTTGTCTCACAGCTCAGCATATACTCTGTCTTGGCAAATGTTCCATGTACACGTAAAAAGAATATGTATTCTGCAATTGTTGGTTTTAGTGTTCTATAAATGTCAAGTAAGTCAAGTTGATTAATAATGTTCAATTTTTTCATATTTGTATTGATTTTTGTTTGCTTGCTCTATCCATCATATTCAAATATATTTGTGGAATTGTCTCTCTTTCCTTTAGGTTCTGTCAATTTTGCTTTATGCTTTTTTAAAAAACTATGTTATTTGATGCATCCACATTTAGGATTGTTAGGCCCTCTTGAAGAACTGACCCTTTTGTCATTATGAAATATCTCTCTTTATCTCTAGTAATACTGCTTCTCTCAAGCCTACTTTTTCTGATATTGAGATGGCCACAACAGCTTTCTATTGGTTACCATTTTCATGGCATATCTTTTTCCATCATTTTACTTTGAAGTTATCTCTGTCATTATATGTAAAGTATATCTCTTGTAAACAAGATATAGTTTGATTCTGTTTTTTTTTTCTTTGCTGAGGAAGATTCACCCTGAACTAACATCTGTTGCTAATCTTCCTTTTTTTTGCTGAGGAAGATTCACCCTGAGCTAACATCTGTTGCCAATCTTCCTCTGTTTTGTAGGTGACTTGCCACCACAGCATGGTCGCTACAAGTGGTATATGTCCATGCCCGGGAACTGAACCCAGGCCACCGAAGAGGAGTGCACCAAACTTAACCACTAGGCAAACAGGGCAGCCCATTATTGTGTTTATTTTTAAGTCCAGACCAACAATCTCTGCCTTTTAATTGGATTGTTTAGTTATGTACATTTAATGTAATGATATGTTTAGGGTTAATTCTGCCATCTTGTTATTTCTTTTCTATTTGTCTTATCTGTTTTCTCTTTTATTTCTTCTCTCTTTTTTTTTGGAATAATGAAGTAATTTTTAGGATTCAATTTTATTTTATCTAGTAACTTTTTAACTATACCCCATTGTATTATTTTTAAGAGGTTGCTCTAGAATTTACAATAAACATCTTAATTTATCACAAACACTTTAAGTTAATATCATGCCACATCACTTAAAATGTATAAACCTTACAACAATATAATTCATTTGCCCCTCCCATTGTGTATTATTATTATATATTTTATTTATATGTATCTCATAAACCACACAATGCTTTTTCTTTCTCTTTTTGGTGAGGAAGATTGGCCCTGAGCTAACATATATTACCAACCTTCCTCTTTTTGCTTGAGGAAGATTGTCCCTGAGCTAACATCTGTGCCCATCTTCCTCTACTTTTGTATATGGGATGCTGCCACAGCAAGGCTTGATGAGCTGTGTGTAAGTCCATGCCTGGGATCCAAACTGGTGAACCCCAGGCGGCGGAAGCTGAGCCAGTGAACTTAACCACTACACCACCAGGCTGGCCCCACACACAATGCTTTTTAAACTTATTTTTGCCTTAATAAGTCAGTAGAATTTTGAAGACATTAAGAAAAAAATAGTCTTTGTGTTTACTCACATATTTACCATTTTTGGTGTATGCTCTTTATTCCTTCCTTCAGATTCCAGTTTCTGGGATCATTTTCTTTCAGTTTGAAGAGTTTCCTCTGGCATTTCTTATGCAGGTCTCCTAACGATGACCTCTCATACTTTTTGTTTGTTTGAAAATATCTCCACTTCTCCTTCATTTTAAAAAGATGTTTCTACTATGTATACAATTTTAGGTTTACTTTTTTTCTTTCAGCATTTAAAGATATCATTCTATTGTCTTCTAGCTTCTATGGTCTAAAAGACAGCCTTCATTTTTAGTATTGTTCCTTTGAAAGAAATATGTCTTTTTTCTTGTCTGCTTTAAATCTTTTCCTCACTATTTTGGTTTTCAACAACTTGATTATGATGTTACTTTATGTGACCTTTTTGTATTTATCCTGCATGGGGTTTGCTGAGTTTCTTTATAAGCCCGTTGACGTGTTTCACCATTATTGGAAAAATTTTAGTTATCATCTGTTCAAACACTTTCTATCCCCCATGTGTCTCTCCTCTCCTTCTGAGGCTCCAATTACATATGGGTTAGATGACTTGCTATTATCCTACAGGTCTTAGAGTCTGTGTTCTGTTTTTGTTTTAATCTTTGTCTTTCAGTGCTTCTGTTTGGATAATTTCTATCAACTTGATCTTTTCTTCTGCTGCATCCAGTCTGCTATTAAACTCATTCAATGAGTTTTTCATTTCAGATGTTATCTTTTCATTTATAGGATTTGAATTTTATTCTTTTTCATAGTTTCTATTTCTCTGCAGAAGTTCTCCAATGGTTTGTCTTTCCTTGGAAATTATTTAACATATTTATAATAGCTGTGTTTAATTCCTTGTCTGCTAACATCTGGCTCACCTATGGGTCTGCTTCTATTGACGATTTTCTCTTGATTATGGTTTACCTTTTCCTGCTTCTTTGCCAACTAACTTTTTATTGTGTACTGGACATTTTGGGTTGATGCATGGTAGAGACTCTGAATTATATTATTTTCCTTTAAAGGGTGTTGAGTTTGTTCTGGCAGGCAATTGGATTTTTGGCAAAAGCCTCAAAGCCTGGTTAAGGCAGGAGTATTTCAGTTCTGCTCTTAATCCCAGGCTGCATCCCTTAGTCCTGGGACTTTGTACTTACACCTAGGGTGTGGTCCTTCTGGGATTCAATGAAAATCCCAAGGTGTTTCCCAAGGACCTCTCATTTTCTGGGTCTTGAACCCCAAACTTGGTCTCCCTAACACTGTGGCAGCTTCCAAAATCCCTGTTCAGATATTTGACTTTTCCACTTGGTTCCTTGACATTTCACCTGGCACAAGTGCCATTTAGATCTAATTAAGAATCTGAGGGGAATTTGTATGTGGATTTTGTTTTTTTGTTTGTTTGTTTGTTTGTTTTTGTGGGGAAGACCAGCCCTGAGCTAACATCCGTGGCCAATCCTCCCCTTTTTGCTGAGGAAGACTGGCCCTGGGCTAACATCTGTGCCCATCTTCCTCTACTTTATATGGGACGCCGCCACAGCATGGCTGACAGGCAGTGCATCGGCAGGCGCCTGGGATCCGAACTCGCGAACCCCAGGCTGCCAAGCGCGAACTAAACCGCTGCGCCACCAGGCAGCCCCTGTATGTGGATTTTGGATTCCTCTCTCTGTAGCTCACTCACTTCCCAGATTTCTTCCTCAATTTCTAGCTGCTCTGGCATTTCTACACTCCAGCCTCTGCTTCCTCGGCCAGTCAGACTGCCACTTCCTACCTGAGCTCTATTCCCCCAGGTGCTGCAGAGAGCTGTGAAGTGTCCTCAGGGGAAAAGCCTGTTAAATGTGGAACTCACCCAGTGGGCTTCCATTTTTTCCAAGGATATGGTCCCTCTACTAGTTTTTTTTGCTTTTAGTTGGTCTCCATGCTTTCATACAGTTATTTTAATCTTTTGTTTAGAGTATATATTTAATGTTAGTAGGAGAATCATCAAGGTATTTTGTCACACCAGGAACTGGAGGTCCATCTGGTTATCATTGATTGTGTGCTGCACATAGGATTTTAAAATTATTTACAGAAATTAATTGAGGCCTAGGAGCAAATGAGTGTGAACCTGCTTTGAGAAGTATAATGCTACAGGAAAAAGGGGTAATTGGTCTTTGGGTGGGTTGAACAGAAGTGGGTGTGCTCCTCTCTCCCTTTTAAGATTTCAAACTACCAAGGAAATCGCTATCAAAATGATAAATTATGTGCATTGACAACACCCTTCTTTTTGCTCTTCACAGGAGGGGGCCTTAATGCTGACAGTAATACCCTCAGAAGACCTGGCAGGTTCAGGCCTATTGGCCCTGGGGTTCAAAGGGAAGAAGCACCTTTCCCAAGAGGGAAAAAGACCACCATAATGTGTGTGTGGGGTGAGGGAAGTGGGTGAGGAAAGATTGCAGTTCAGCTGTGGTCCTACCCCATAACCATTCATGTTATGAACAATGTCTGGAAGGAGAAAGAGATCAGAAAACTGGCCTCTATCTGCACCAAGGAGCTATTCCACATCCCCACCCTAATGTTCCCTTTGTTCTGGCCCTACATAGTTTACTTTAGAGGTTCTGGTTGGAGCCCACATGTCCTGCCACCAGACAAGGCCACAGAAAGAGTTTTGACAAAAATCCACTTTAAAAATCCAGAAGCAGGTTGTTCTAGAACTGCCCCCCTAGATGGCAATGCAGGGAGTAGGGAATATGGATGCCTCACTCAGCTACAAAGTTTTGTTCAGAGAAACAGTTCAAAGAAGCTCTAAAATGGGAGGAAATATGGGATTTGGAATTTGTGTGTATATGTGCTGGAGGACTACCCTTCTACAACATAAACTCCCCCTCCCCCAATAAATGACAGGTCTAGTAGCAGTCCTGATTTGGGCAAGTCTTGAGGCATATGACTCAGCAACTGCCTGACAGCTGGCCTCCCCTTGGCTCCATGTCTGATCTTTCCCTCCCCTGACTTGCCCTTAGGTATAGAGCTAGTCAAGGACCCTGACCTGTAGAAGAATGGCAGACTCTTATTTGCATAGTCTAGCACCATGGCAACCAGTTCTCATTGTGGAGATCAGTCACTTAGTGCTGATGATGTCACCCCAGGAACCAATCCAGGCAGATGAAGCACAGTTGCCATGGTGACCGGAGTCAGAAGCTGTTTCCTTGGAGAACAGGAAGGTCTAGATTCCCCCTGAGGTTCAGCCTGCCTCTGGATAGAGTGCATGGCCATCTGGTGGTGCTCACCTCTACTGCAATTGTGCAGCCCAAGCCACCACAGTGTCCCTGGACCAAAACAATACTTCCTAACAAGTCAATCTGTTCCACTCTTGCCCTCTATCAATATATTCTCCAAGAGTGCTAGGGTGGTCTTTTAAAATTGTACATCACATCCATCTATTCACTTCCTTAGTGATTTTCTTCTGTCCTTTGTGTAAGATCTAGACTCTTTACTATGACCTGCAAGGCTCTGTATGGTCAGTTCTGGGCCTAATTCTCCAACCACATTTTCTACCACTGGCTATTCTGTTTGTTTCTCTAATGTGCTATTTTAGAACTGAAAAATACAACAACCAAAATAAAAACTCACGGGATGGGCTCAAAAACAGAATAGGAGTGACAGAGGAAGATGTCAGTTAACTCGAAGATGGAACAACAGAAATGATCCAATCAGAACAATAGAGAGAAAAACATTGGGGGGCAAATGTTAACAGAGCCTCAGGGACCTGTGGGGAAATACTGAAAGTCTAACATTCATGTCACAGGAGTCTTAGAAGGAGAGGAGAAAAAGGGTAGTACATAAAAAATATTTGAAGAAATAATGGCTGAAAACTTCCCAAATTTGTCGAGAGCCATCAACCTTCGGATTCAATAAGCTCAATGAACTCCAAAGAGGATAAATCCAAAGAAATCCATGCCCTGCTACATCATAATCAAACTTCTAAAAATTGAAAACAAAGAAAAAATCCTGAAAACAGCTAGAGAAAAATAACACATCACTTACAGGAGAACAATAATCCAAATGACTCTGGATTTTTCATTATAAACCATGGGGACCAGAAGGAAGTGGAATAACATTTTTAAAATGGTGAAAGAAAAGAGCTGTCAACCCAGGATTCTGTATCCAGCAAAATATACTTCAGGAGTGAAAGTGAAACAAAGACAAAGAAAAACTAATTAATGTCCAGCAGATCTGCTTTAAAAGAATTGCTAAAGGAAGTTCTTCAGATAGAAGGGAAATGATATTGGAAGGAAACCTGGAATATTAGGAATTAAGGGAGAGCAATAGAAATCAGAAGTTTCTGGGTAAACACTGTAAAACTATTCTTTTCCTCTTGAATTATTTAAAATATGGGGAGTGACGTCAGCATCATGGCAGAGTGAGATTCCCTCTTTGAATCTCTGCCCCCTACGACACAACGAAAACATCATTCACATTCCAACAGAGCTCAATCAAACACTACGAAGGACTTCTGAGAAACCCCTGCTGCCATACATCGGACGGTGGCGGCACGGGAAGCCCAGGAGGACGGGAGGAGAGGTAGGAGGTTGTACTCCCCCTCCCCAATCGATCGGCAAAAACAGCGCGGTTCGCGGACAGAGGGGGGAGGGGCGGCCCACAGCGGGGAAAACTAGCGCCATCCAGGTGCTCTCACAGACTGTCGCAAGATCCCCACTGGGAAGCGACGACGGACTGCTTAGGGGGTGTAGCAAACACCCTAAGAGAGCCAGAAAGGAAACCCTGGGGTCAAGCAGGAGAGAGGACCCCTCCCCCCACACACCCGGCGTTTCAGCATAATCCCTCCGGGGGCTGCAGCCGCCTCAGAGCAAACCGTTCGCGATCTCCATCCAGTGGCAGCAGGGGGAAACTGCAGGACTAACTTTAATCATGAGGGGTAAAAATAAAGCCGTCCCCGTCGGATCCTTGCGAAAATATGTCAGGGCTACAGACCAAAAGGAAAATGACAAACACCCAGAAACCAACCCTGAAGGCACAGAATTTGATAACCTGAATGAGAGAGAATTCAAAATAGCTATCATAAACAAGCTCAACGAAATACAAGAGAACACACAGAAACAAATCAATGAATTCAGGGAGTATGTCACAAAAGAGATTGAAACCCTAAAGAAAAACCAATCAGAATTATTGGAGATGAAAAACAAAATCAACAAGATAGTGGAAAAAATGGAGTCTTTAAAGAGCAGAACTGACAATATGGAGGAACGAATTAGCACTATTGAGGATAGCCACGCAGAAACGCTCCTGGTAGAGGAGGAGAGAGAGAGCTAAGACTAAAATATGTTTGGTTGAAAGCAAAAATTGTAACATTGTTTGATAGAGTTTTCAGTTATGTAGATGTATTGATTCTAATTGACACTACAACATAAATGGGGGAGTAAAGCGACCTTTACTGCTGGTAAGATTTCTATATTCCACTTGAAATAGTAAAACATTGACTATAAAGTGACTGAAAAGTTGAGCGTGGGTACTCTAATCCCTAGAGCAACCACTAAAAAACCATAGAAATATAGTAAAGAACATAATTGAGACATTAAAATAGAGTACTAAAAAGTGTCTCAATAACCCAATATAGGGAAGGAAAGGGGAAGCACACAATTACGGAGACTGGAAAGTCCCATGATCTTCCGTCTGCAAGCAGAGAACCAGCAAAGCTGGTGGTGTAATCTGGTCTGAGTCCAAAATCCTGAGAACTAGGGAGCTGGTGGTGTTAGTCCCAATCTGAGTCCAAACGCCCGAGAACCAGGAGCACTGATGTCCAGGGGCAGAAGAAGATAGATGTCCCAGCTCAAGCAGAGAGAGCAAATTCACCCTTCTTCCACCTTTTTGTTCTATTCAGGCCCCTAGTGGATTGATGATGCCCACCCACATTGGTGAGGGCAATCTTCTTTACTCAATCCACTGATTCAAATGCTAATCTCTTCCAGAGACATCTTCACAGACAGACTCAGAAATAATATTTCACCAGCTATCTGGGCATCCCCAGCCAGTCAAACTGACACATAAAATTAACCATCATAGTGGGCAATTGGGAATGAACCCTGCTGGGGACCCCTGTGGATCTGTGTAGAACTTGTCTCAGATTTACTCCAGATCTGCTGGAATATTTAGCCACTAAACTCTGTCCTGAACAGGTTGAATGATGCCTCTGGGGGCATTAAATCCCAGACACTTCAGGACTGTCCTGAGCACAGGTAGGCAAGTTCCCCTGGCATTCCAGAAAACTCACAGGATGAGAAGTGGAGAGTCCCAGGGCTTGAGGTGAGAAGCTGTCAGTCCACACAGACACTGTCCACCTGCAGCTATAGGTGAGCTCAGAGACAGGCCAGGGATATAAGACAAGGCATCTATGGGGTCTGGTCCACAGATGTTCAATAAATATCTGTGGCATGAATATGTTATATGTATGACTTACTTCCCTGACTAGTCTTCAGTTGCCTTGACGCAGGAACCATGTATTGCAGTGGCCAGACACAGTGAATGTATGATGGGGAAAAGTAGAGGGGGTGTAGGGGTCAACCGAGCTAATAAGAACTAGGTATAGATAAACATGAAGAGTTAAGCGTTATGTCCTTAGATGCAAGCATTCTGGGGAGAGGACGTGCATTGGCAGCATGATTAAACCTGTATTACCAGAGGAGTGTCTCTTAATTTCTCTGGGTTCTATAAGTGGGTGGGTGCCATAATCTGAGTGTTTGTGTTCCCCCCAAATTCATATGTTGAAATCCTAACCCCCAAGGTGATAGTATTTGGAAGCGGGACTTTTGGGAGGTGATGAGGTCGTGAGGGTGGAGCTCATGCGTGGGATTAGTGCCCTCATAAAAGAGATCCTGGAGAGATCGCTTGCCTCTTCCACCACGTGGGGACATAACAAGAGGACATTGTCTATGAACCAGCAAGCAGGCCCTCACCACACATCAAATCTGACAGCAGCTTGGTCTTGGCTTCCCAGCCTCTAGAACTGTGAGAAATAAACTTCCATTGTTTATGAGCCACCCAGTTTACAGTATTTTGTTATAGTCACCCAAACAGACAAAGACAGTAGGCTTGATAACTTTCCCACATGCTCCCATTTGTGAGTGTGAAGGTGCTTAATATAAAAGTCAAGGCATGAGACGTCTGGGCTTTGGTTGGGTTGAGCAATGGTGGCTGGTCTCCCTTTTCTGAGCGGCAAACAACCATAACATATCAAAATGGTAAATGTGCATGGCCTTTAGTTGCAGAGTTCTGTGTGGTTTCTTGGGGTTGGGACTGGCATGACTGCTCTGTAGGGGACCCTAATGCTCAGGGGATACCATGAACCTCAGAAGGCAGAGCAAGGTCCCAGGCCTGACAGGCCTGGAGTCTGGAGGGAAGACTTTCCTTCCACAAATGGAAGGAGGACCAAGAAGACATGTTTGAAGGCTGCAGGTGCGGATGGCTGCCATTCCAGCTGCCATTCCACGTTGCATTTCACCCACCTTAGAAATGATCTGCGGGAGGAGGAAGGGATCTGAGACCAGGCCTTCAGTGCAACCAGAGGCCATGTTCTCTGTACCCCATGCCCCAACCTTCCCTGTGTTCCGATCCCACCTCTCTCACCTCGAAGACTCTGGTCAGGTCCAAATCCTGCCTCCAGACAAGTCTATAGAAGAAGTCTGCTTGAAAATAGGCTATTTTAATAATCCAGATTTGGGTCAGCCTGAAATTGCCCTTCTCTCAAGAAGGGCTCTCAAGCACCAGTGAAGCTGCTGGGGATGGGAAGCTTCCCCTGAGGCCTTAATCAGCTGCAAGCTTGTGACTCAGAGTAGGCAATGGCACAAAGACATCTTAAAACGGGAAGAAACAAGGGATTTTCAATGAACACACAGAGGCAGGGTTGCCACTCCCTCCCCCACCCAATCCAGAACAAGTCTCAGCAGCAGTCTTGATCTGAATAAGCCCTGAGACAAGTGACAGGTACAGTCAAGCTGCAGTCCCTTCCATGGTCCCCATCTCTAAGCCCGCCTCCTTCCCGGGATTTTCCATTAGACACAGGGCTGGTCGGTCCCCTGAGCCTGGAGGAGAAAGGCAGCTCCTTGTTTGCATACTTGGTAGAACCATAGCAACCAGTCCCCATCACGGGGTCAGTCATAGGACCAAAGATGTGGTCCAGCAACCAGTCCAAGCTAAGGAGGCTCGGCTGCCATGGTGACAAGAATGGGGACCAGTTTCTTTGAAAGGGGTGAGGGGCTGGAGCACCTCTGAGGTGCAGGCTGCCTCTGGATAGATCCCAGTTGGGAACTTCCCAAAGATGCTGCCATGATCTTTGTCCAAGTTATCATTAGATGCCACTTAGACAACTCAATAGCCCCGAGCAGGTCTACCTGTGTCTACTCTTGTCCATTTCATAATCCATTTTCCAGCAGCATCAATGTATCTTTATAAAACATTTATCATATTGTCCTAGTCCCTTCCTTTAAAATCCCCCAGTGATTTCCCACTTTTCTGTGAATAAAACTCAAACCCTGAGTAGTCCTGGGCCTGTTCTCCAAGCTCATCTCCTGCCACAGGCTGTTCTGTCCGTTCCCCTCATGAGCCCTGCAATCTCACCTAAGGACAACTGTATTTGTAACTCCTTCTGCCTTGGGGACTCTTCCTCCAGATCTTCCCCTGGATGCTTCCTTGTGTCATTTAGGTCAAAGTTTAAAGGTCATCTCCTCAGACTATCTATCCTTAGTGTGGAGAGGTCTGATGTGTGAAGCGGCCCAACCTCTAGTGGGGTCCTTGAGAGAAAGGGTGGTGGCTGTGCAGGGGGAAGGCTGGGAGTCAGGAGACCTAGTCTAGCCCTGCTCCACACTTGCCCACCCAGTTTCTCGGCTGTAAAGATGGAGGAATAACTACTAGACGGGTCATTTTTCATCTGGGTTCCAAAGAGCTCAACGGTCGCAGGGAGACGCCCGAGAGCCTTGCCCAGGCGACTTCCTCAACAGCACAGAGAAGAGCAAGGGGAGACCGACTGCGAGGGGCTCTGGGCACTCCTCTCCCATTTAAGGATAGAAGATATGCAGTCACGTGTCTCTTAACGACAGGCATACATTCAGAGAAGTGCATCAGGTGATTTCGTCGTCGTAGAAACATCACAGAGTGACTTACACAAACCTAGATGCTGTAGCCTACTACACACCTGGACCATATGGTACTACCCTCATGGGACCACCGTTGTACATGCGGTTCATTGTTGACTGAAACAGCGTTATGCGGCTGTATACAACGCATAACGTTGTATATATATATATATGTGTGTGTATATATATATACATATGGATGGGCTCGGAGGAGATTAGAGTCCTGTCATAATCAAGATTTTCTTTAGAAAAACAGAGAGCCTGTATAACTTTTTTTTAAAGTTGGAAAACCTCCTAAGAGGATTTCTGCAGGCCCTTCCGGCTGTGTGCCCATGCCTGATCTTACAGCACGAGAGGCCCCTGGGGGCCCCCAGCCCCCGCATCCCGCAGTTGCTGAAATCTGCGAAAAGGTGTCCGTGACAGACAAAGTGCGGGCGCCCTCCAGTGAGGAAAGGAAGAATTTCCCTTCAATCCAGCAACCACTGGCCGGCATGTCTCACACACTGTCCTTAATCGTCAGGGCAACTCGCAAGGGTCGCCATTGTTAGCAACCCCATCTCACGGACGTGGAAGAAGGGACTGAAAGAGCTTAGGTAATGTGTCCAAGGTCACAGCTGGGCAGTGGGAGAGCCAGGAGTGGGCTGGCTCTGTCTGTATTGAAAGCCCTGTTCTTTCTCATCCTCCAGGCCCTCTCTTCCAGAAGGTTCTCCATCAGGCTCAGTGAAGTCGTCATTCCTCATCAACCAGCGTCTCTCCCCTCCTTCACCCTGCCTCCATCGTTAAACAGGCCCTTGGTGGGCTCAGCCTTCCTGGACAAGGCCAGGCCCTCACCTGCAGTGGGGCCTTCCTGTGGTTGGTCATCTCTTGGTTCAGGACCTTTAAAACACTTCAGAGTCCGAGCATTACTCCCTGCTCACCTTGATCACTGGGCTCTGAGGGAGGGAAGCCAGGAGTCAAAAGTGAAGGGACAATGATGAAAGGGCCCAGAGGGAAAGAGGGGGGCCCAAATGAAGGATTTCAAAATCCCTGAGGGAGGGGCCAGCCCGGTGGCATAGTGGTTGCGTTCGCGGGCTCAGCTTCAGCGGCCCGGGGTTCACAGGTTCAGATCCCAGGTGTGGACCTGCACACCACTCATGGGGCCATGCTGTGGCGGTGTCCTACATACAAAATAGAGGAAGATGGGCACATATGTTAGCTCAGGGACAATATTCCTCAAGCAAAAAGAGGAAGATTGGCAACAGATGTTAGTGCAGGGCCAATCTTCCTCACAAAAAAAAAAAAAATCCCTGAGGGAATCTCACCTTAGAAAACAATAGGTGAAGTTCCTCTTTGTGCTTGCCCCTAGAAGACAAAGATTAAGCCAGGAATAGAAATAGGAACTGTACTTCACAGTCCTCTCCCTTTGCAGACATCACCAATGGGTCACGAGATTGCTTCTGGTTGAAATAGACAGGCGTTCTCTTCATTCCACTCACTGGACTCCTGACAGCTCCTATCTGCAGTCCTAACACTCATTCCCTTCCCAGTTCCTCTGTCTGCCAGATGTGTGCAGTGTGGACAGACCACAGGCCTCACACACCTCAGCCCAGTGGTTTTGGTGGGAAAGGCTGCCTGTCCATCCCTCATGCAGGTTTCCGGGGCGTGGAGCCTGAGCATGTGCTCCATCTTCCTGGTCTCCACATCTTGAGTGACATCATCCTTCCAGAACAGTCCTGCAGGGTGAAACGATACAGTGAGTTGACACTTGGGACTGTCTGACTGGCCCACCTCAGAAACCAGAGTGTGATTAGAATTTTGGCCTTCCCCAAAGTGTGTAGGGACCATAGGGCATTGGAGGGATCCAGAGACTGGCTGGGGTACAGGAGTTTGCCTTCTGCCCACCTCAGCATTTGAATCCCTGCTCTCGCTAGCTCTGTGACCCTGGGAAACTTAATTAAACTTGCTGATCTTCAGTTTTCTCATCCATGAAATGACAAACCTCATAGGGTTGTTGGGAGAATTAAAGGAGAATAATGCATGTGAATTTCTTAGCCCAGTGCTTGGCATGGGACAAGTGATCAAATGGGAATTTAATAATGATGCTGTCATGAGAACCAAATGAGGTTGAGGATGTGCAGAGTGCTTTTAAAACACTAAGGCATAACTCGCACATCAGACACTGTGATCATTAGTAGTAGTAATTCGAACGCAAAGCAGATCTCCCTTCTGAACCTTGCAACCACGAAACTCCGCTTTCAGGAAGGGTCAGACACTTTTCCCCAAGGAATCGCCTCCTCTCCATCCCCATCTTTCATGTCTTCTATTTGTCTACACTCTGAGCTGCCCACTCCCACAATTCAGAGTCTGGGACACGTGTGTGTGGAGAGGTGCTGGCTGGGGACCCCATGGTTCCTGGCTCTGGAGCACTTGGACAGAAACAGGGGCTTGGGCTAGTCCCAGGGAGATGGATACTGGCTCTTCCAGGGGCTTCTAGGCCTCTCTACTGTGCTCCTCGAAAGAGTCCAAGTGAGAACAGCCCCCCTGCAAAGGCTGGGAGACCACCACCCCTGTCTTGCCCAAGGTCTGGGTGGGTGAGGCTCCAGAGGTGGGTACAATGAGAAAGCTTTAAGAGAGAAGTTTTGGGGGGAAAGCTTTTAATGTAAAGTTGGGATTCCCCCCAAAACCTATATCTGACAGGCCCGGCCTCTCTCCTCCAGCTCTTGCGGTCTCACCTGGGGGCACAACCTGCTGGAGCAAACCTTGGCAGTATCGGGAGATCAGGTTGATGACCTCCTGGAGGGGCCCGTCCAGCCACGCTCCCTCCTGGCTCTGTCCCTCTAGGGGCACAAAAGCCTTCAAAAGGTCCCAGTTGCAGAGCAGCAGCACCCTCTCCACTGTCACTCTCAGATCCCTCCTCCTTCCCAGTTACCTGCTCCCCCCCCCCAACTTCCACCCTTTGCCTCTTCATCCTCTGTGACTCACTCATCCTTGGCACCGACTTATAGGTAAGAGCAGAGTCTTCCAGCAAAGAAGCAGCCTGTGGACAGACAGGTGAGCAGAGCCTCAGACAGCTACAAAAATTAAATGGACAGACAGGCGGACAGGCTAGGGATGGGGGAAGAAGTTCAGCTGATTCCTAGGAGGAGAGCCAGAAAGAGCTCTGGAATCATCATAAAAATAAAGCACAGAACCTGGCTATAGGCAGCTGGCGAGTCCAGGCTCTTTTCCTGGAAGCCACAGTGTACCCAACCACACAATGCAGAGAATGACCTTTCTACTCTACAGACCCTCCTCAGTCCAGGTAGATGGGGTGGGTGGGGGAGAATTTAGGGGGTTTTTTTTTCCCATCCTCTCCTCCAGTTCACAAGCAGATCCTAACAATGATGCAAAAAGGTGAAGACCCCAATAAAAAGACAAATAACCCAATTTTAAGCTGAGGAAAGGATCTGAAGAGACATTTCTCCAAAGATATTCAAATTACCAGTAAGTGCACGACAAGGTGCTAAACACTATTAGCCATCAGGGAAATGCAAATCAAAACCACAATGAGATACCACTGCACACCCACCAGGATGTCTGGAATCAAAAAGACAGATCCTAACAAGTGCTGGAGAGGATGTGGAGAAATTGGAACCCTTGTACACTGCTGGTGGGAGTGTAAAGTGGTACAGCCTCTGTGGAAAACAGTTGGGTAGTTCATTGAAAGGTTAAACATAGAGTTACCACATGACCCAGCAATTCCACTCCTAGGTATACACACAAGAGAAATGAAAACGCATGTCTACACAAAAACTACACAAATGTTCTTAGCAGCGTTATTTATACTAGCCAAGAAGTGGAAACAACCCAAATGTCCGTCAACTGATGGATGGATCAATAAAATATGGTATATCCATACAATAGAATATTATTCATTAATATAAAGAAATGAAGTATTGACACATGCTACAACGTGGATGAACCTTGAAAACAGTGTGCTAAGTGAAAGAAGCCAGACACAAAAGATCACATATTGTATGACTCCATTTATATGAAATGTCCAGAATAGGCAAATCCATGCAGACATGAAGTAAGTAGGTAGTTACCTGGGTTTGGGGTGGGAAGTATTAGAGGGGGGAATGGGTAGTGATGGCTAAAGGGTATGCGTTTCTTTGGAGGCTGATGAAAATATTATAAAATTGACTGTGGTGATGGTTGCATAACTCCATGAATATACTAAAATCTATTTTAAATGGGTGAATTATATCTCAATAAAGTTATTTAAAAGTCACCAACAAATTTAGTTTAACAAAATGGAAGCATTATAGCTTAACACAACTTTCCCAAACTTCAGTTGAGAACCACCAAGGTGATTTTTGGCTTATCTTTGTAGCATTGTACTATTACTGGCTTACTCTTTTAAGGTGACTCATGTTTTTTATTTAAGTAAAATTATTTTGAAAGGAGCCTTTGCCACTGTAAATGGAAAACCAGTATTTCTTGACATAGATTGAAGGTGATTATAAAAAATAGAGAAATTATAAAGGAGAGAAAGAGAGAGTGAGAGCCTAGCACCCTACCGTGGGGGAAGGGGCTTCGGGAGGGGAGCTGGGTCTTTGAGGCAGCGGTCCCAGGACTGACAGGTAAAGGGAGCGACCCTGGGCACAGCCTCTGCTGTCACCAGTGCTGAAACTCTGGGCCGGGCGTGGCGGGGGCTTGGTCTGGAAGGGAGGGCCAGGAATGAGCACAGGTCCTGACACCCTTGGCTCCAGTCTAGCACTGTGCAAACCCCGGCGGTGCGGCAGGAAGTCCTCTGCCTTGGTCTCCAAGCTCAAGGGCCCCGGAGGAACGGGGGAGGGGGAGGGGGGCGACAGCGGGGGAGGCCAGGACCCCTCCCGCCGCCTCCCCTCTAACCCGCCTCCCCAGGCTGGAGCGGAAGCCCTGGCGGCCAGCTGGGCCCAGTCCTCTTCCCGAGGTCGGGACTGGATGCCCGCGGGCCCAGCACCTTCTGCGACCCCTTAGCGCCGAGCACCTCCGCCCTGGCCCCTCGCGAGTGCTGTTTCTCCGGTGGCCTCGTGGCCTGGATCTACGTCTCTTGGCCCACGAGGGGGTCCCCTCCATTCCTCCTGCCGAACCCTCGGTCTCCCTTTGAGCCCCCTTTTCTTCAGTCCCCCCCTTCCGATTTTTAACCCCTCCCCCGGCTTCCCCCCCTTCTCCAAGACGCCCTCTAACTTTCTCTCCCCACCTGACACAATTTCCCGAGCTTCCGAGCTTTGTGCGCTCACCGCCCCCGCAACCTCTCCTCCAGGGACCGCCCCGCCCTTCCCCTGGCCTTCCTTCTGACCCTGGGGACTAATGGCACCCCAGCCCCCGGGGCGGCTGCTCAACAGCAGGAGCACAGAATCAGACGCGTCCACGCGGCCCCCCGCACCCGCAGCGGCCGCGGCAGAGCCTCCCCGGGCGCGCGCGCTCCACCGCCCGAACCGCGGCGCGTGGTAACAAGGCCCCCAACCCCGGCTCTTCCTGGTCTTGGCGTCAGAGTCTGGCTTTAGAGAGGGCTGCTCCTGGATATAGTTGACCCTCCTCTCTAGAATCCCCACCAGGCAACCCTCCTCCCCCCACCCCCCCACCCCCGCACCACAGGAGCTTCGCCTCCATCCCCCTCCTTATCTCCAAGGATTAAGGATGAGGGGGCGGGGCGAGTTAATATCATCCGTAATTGCACATCGGTAAACAGCACCTGTCATTCTTGAGAGACAGGGACCCATACTTGGGTACCCGTTAAGATAGCGTGCTGGGGGTGAGGTGGCCAGGGGTCAGATCCGAGCACCTGCAGGCGGCGCCTTCACTTCTCCGTGCCCCGGCTCTTCATCTCTGAGACGAGGTTGATAGTATCTAGCGCACAGTGTCCTTGGAAGGATTCGTTAGTTTAATGCCCGTGAAGCCCTGAGAAATATGACTGGACTGGCACATAGTAAGTGCCCAGTTAACCTTCGCCTTTACTGTTCTCTGCCCCTGCCTTTCTATTACAGGCACCCTCTAGGCATTGACATGGTTTCTCCCAGCAAAACTTTTCTCCTGTCGGTCCATATTTCTTCCAGACCCCATGCCACCGCCCTGGTTCCAACCACCATCATCTTTTCCCTCTTACTGAGGTTGGGTGTCACCTGGTTGCTTGGCATAACTGATAACTTGGGGTGTGTTCCAGGACCCTAGAGTAGGGTCTGTACATTGTAAGCCCTTGAAATGTTTCTTCTTCGTACACATCATTATCGTTTTATTTCCCTCAGCACACTTACCACTATAATGACTTCTTCCTCTGCTTACTTGTTTATCTCTGTCGTCCCACTGGAGTGTAAGTTCCAAGAGGTAGGGGACATGTCTGTTTCATTTACTATGACACCCTCCGTGTCTAGCTCAGGACCTGTCTCAGAGTGGATGCTCAATAAATATTTGCTGAATAAATGAAAGAGACTTTGGGTCCAGGGACATGTAGGAAACTTCCGTGCCTCGGAGGTCTCATCTGTTAAATGGGCACCTCATGAGGGTGACTGTGAAAATGAAATGATGTGATGGATGTGAAAACAGCCTCGTGCTCTACAAAGACATCATGAGTGGAATTCGGCATCACTTCAGCTTCAGCAGCCGTGGGATTCTCAGACCTCAGCCCAAGCCCCACGAGTGAGTGCAAGACCTTGAAACCCAGGAGGGCAGGCTGGTCTCATAGAGAATCAGGAGCAGAAGTCAGGAGTCTGCTTCACAGCTCATCAGAGGGAAGGAGTGAGAGACCCCAGCTAGTCCCAGAGAACAGAGACCACCCACCTTGATGGGGAGAGGGGGAGCCCTGAGTGGGCCTCACGAAAGTTGGACCAAAGCTGCACTCGACCTTGCAGGCTCTCCAGGAGCTTCCTGGCTGTGGGTCATCTTGGATGAGAGGCAATTCATGAGGCATGGGCCTCCGTTACTGCGCCTCCTCTTGGATTTCAAGGGGGGGAGATACTATCACTGTGTTGACGTCTGCAAGACCCAGACCTCAACCCTTTGTCAGGGAGCAGGGTCTTCCCTCAAGGACATGATCATCCCTGGTGGGAATCTCCCGGGAAAGAGGCAGCTCCTCAGAGATGGATCAGGACCAGGGGGGGTATCTGGACTTGTGCCTGTGTGTGCATATGTGTTGATATGTATCAATGTGCATTGTATGCATGTGTGTTTGTGTATGTATATATGTAGGCTTGTGTGTATGCGGGGGATGTATTTGTGTATATGCATATGTGTACATGCATATGTGTGTGTGCCTGTATGTGCAGTGTCTTTATATTCAGATATCTTTCTCTATTGCTCTGTAACAAATCACCCCAGTGCTGGGTAGCTTACAACAATAAACATCTATCTCACACAGCTTCTGTGGATTGGGACTCGGAGAGAGGCTTAGCTGGGGATTTCTGGTTCAGGGTCTCTCACGAAGTTGTAGTCAAGGTATCAGCCAGGGCTGTGTTCATCTGAAGGCTTGACTGGGGCTGGAAGATCCACCTCCAATGGCTCACTCGCCCTTCTAGCAATGTGGTGCTGGCTGTTGGCAGGAGGCCTCCGTTCCTTCCCATGTCAGCCTCTCCAAGGGCTGCTTGAGTGTCGTCAGGACACGGCAGCTGGTCCCTCTAGAGCAAGTGACCCGAGAGAGAGAGAACGAGGCAGAAGTTACTGTATTTTTATAATCTATCCTGCAAAGTCACATACCATCATTTCTGCCATGTTCTAATCTCGATACGTGTGGGAAAGGACTACACAAAGGCATGAAGGACAGGAGGTGAGGATCGTTGGAGGTCATCTTGGAAGACGGGTACCACGTGCAGTACGTGCAGGCAGGTGTGTGTGTTTGTACATGTGTATGTTTGTGTTTCTATGTGGCTTTGTATGTATATAGTTTTGTGTGTGCGTAGATGAATGGAAATGTTTACATCTGTTTTGTGGCATGTGTATTTATTCGTGTATGTGTGTGCCTATGGGTATATGTTGTTGTGTATGTGTGTGCATATATGTTTGTGTATGTGTGTATATATGTGTGTCTATGTGTAGGTGTGTGTAGATGTGTACATGTTATGTTTATGTATGTGTAGGTATATGAATATGTGCATGAGTATGTACATGTTGTGTTTGTGTATATAAATGTGTGCTGGGGCACACATGCAAGCTTAGAAATGTCACCTGCTATGTGGAGGGAAGCCAGGAGCCAAGAGTGGGGGCACCCAGGGGAGGAGTCCCTCTTATTCCTGGGACAGTACGTGGATGGAGGGATCTAGAGCCTCAAGGGAACCCTCCCTCCCTCAAGGGAACAAGCTCTGCCTTGTATCCAGAGTACGTAGATCCACGGTCCTCTCTACATTTGGCTCCCCTTTGTCCAGGCTTTCTTTCTGATTCATTTTTGTTTGAACATTTCAGTCTTCCCTGAGCTGTGCACTAAGGGAGCCGAGGAAGGGCTGTCTCCCGTCCCTGGAAGCTGAGTTCAGAGGAGAGCAGCGCCCCCTGGGGGGAAACAAGGGGAGCAGGCCAGGGGAAGGGGATTTTCCTGGAGAGCTGATTGGCCCTCTCATCTGTTCTCTGCCCAGAACCCATCCTGAGAGCTGCTGGGACTTACTAGGCAAGAAGCAGGCAGTTCTTTACTTCTAATCATCCAGTCACCTTCGAAGCAACTCGTCTCCTCTTTCAATTTAGAATGTTTCTGGTGCCAACTTTTGTATTTGGAGGCCTTTATTTTTTTTTCTTTTTCCCTTTTGTAAGAAGTATTTTTACTTTATGATTGTGAAAAGTAACACAGATAAACAAAAGTGGGTGAAATATAAAGGTACATATCAACAGCTGATTAGAGTGAGAACAACCATGTCATACTCTCCAGGCAACAGAATCCTGCCAACACCCCAGAAACATCTCCTTGTCACCTCCAGATTACAACCCTCCCTCTCCTCCCCTTCCTCCCCAAATTAATCCCTCTCCTGGTTTTGGGGGCATAACGTCCTTCCTTGTGTTTGTCATTCTGCAACACAGGTCAGTACACATTTCTAAAGAGTGGTGTTTAGAACTGTAATTATACAGCGTATTAGCTTCCTAGGGCTACTGCAACAAATTAACCACTAGCTTTATGGCTTAAAACAACAGAAATTTGTTCTCTCAGAGTTCTGGAGGCCAGAAGTCCAAAATCAAGGTGTTGGCAGGGCCGTGCCCCCTCCAAAGCCTCTATGGGGTATCCTTCTTCGCCTCTTCCGGCTTCTGGGGACTCCTGACTTTCCTTGGCTTGTGGCCGCATCACTCCAATTTCTGCTTCCAGCTTCACATGGCCTTCTTCCTGTGTCTCCATGTGTCCAAATCTCTCTCTCCTTTCTCTTATAAAGACACTAATCATTGGATTTAGGGCCCACCCTAAATCCAGGATGATTTCATCTCAAGATCCTTGACTAGTTACATCTGCAAGACCCTATTTCCACATTAGGACACATTCTAAGGTTCCAGGTAGACGTGAATTTTGGGGAGACACTATTCAACCTACTAAATACAATATGTATTATTTTGTGCTGATTACTTTTGTTCAATATCTTAAAGACTCACCCATATTGTTGAACGTAACTATATCTTATTCATTTTCATTGCTATTCAGTCTTCTATTGTGTGATAATGTTGCATTACAATTCAGAGTAGGATGTGCTGTGAAGCTAACGAACCTGCAGCTTCTAGAGTCCTCATCTTCACAGACCGCCTCTGAGGCTCGGGGAGGAACGCCAACAATGTGTTCACATGATCAAATACTTTTGTACGATTTGCAGAAGTAATTTGTTATATTTTCTCATTCTAGTTACATTTTTTTCTTGCCTAATTGCCCCGGATAGAAGCTCCAGTATAATGTTGACTGAAAGCGGCGAGAGCAGACGTCCTTGTCTTGTTCCTGATCTTTGGGGAAAGCTTTCAGTCTTCCATCAAGTGTGATGTTATCTGAGGGGGTTCTCCTTATCCTTTATCCTTTATCCTTTATCAGTTTGAGAAAGTCCCCTTATCTTTCTGGGTGTTGTTATTTTTATCATGAAAGGATGTTGGATTTTGTCAGACACTTTTTCTACATCTATTGAGATGATCATGTGGTTTTTGTTCTTTATTCTATTAATATGGTGTTTTACATTGACCGATTTTCATAAGTCAAACTAAGCTTGCATTCCTGGGATAAATCCCACTTTGTCATAGTGTGTAATCCTTTTTACTTGTTGCTCGATTCAGTTTGCTATTTTGTTGAGAATTTTTGCATCTGTATTCACAAAGGATGAATTTCTTCCTGTTTCTTTTCATGTGATATCTTTTTCTGGTTTTGGTATCAGAGCAATACTGGTGTTCTCTTTTACTTTTTGGAAGAGTTTGTGAAGAATTAGCATTCATTTCTTCCTTAAGTGTTTTTCCTCATTCTAATTAAATATTTGCTTTCATACTAAACTTTTTATTCATAATTTCATATTCTTCTATTTAAAGAGAATCCCCAAGGGGCTGGCCCAGTGGTGGAGCAGTTTAGTTCGTGCTTGGCAGCCCGGGGTTCACGAGTTCGGATCCCGGGCGCCCGCCGTTGCACTGCTTGAGCCCTGCTGTGGCGGCGTCCCATATAAAGTAGAGCAAGACGGGCACGGATGTTAGCCCAGGGCCAGTCTTCCTCAGCAAAAAGAGGAGGATTAGCAACGGATGTTAGCTCAGGGCTGGTCTTCCTCACACAAAAAAAGAGGGTCCCCAAAGTGTATATGTTTCAGCCCCCACAAAACTGGGATCTCTCCCAGTAGCCATTGTATTATTCCTGGGCCCTTGGCTTGTTTCCAGTTTGGGACTCTTCTGAACAGTTCTGCTATAAACATTCTTGCACATGTCTGCTGATGCACATGCAAATACATTTACTACGGGTGTACACCTAGAGCAGAATGGCTGGGTCAATGAGGATAATGCCAAGCTGATATCCTAAATTGTTGCCAATCAACACTCCCACTAACATTGTATGAGAGTATTCTGTTGCTCCACAGCCTCACCAACACTTGGTATTGTCAAATTTAAAAATTTTAGCTATTATAATGGGTATGTAGTGGTGTCTTATTATGGTTTTAACTTAGATTAAACCATATGAAATTGCCATTGTGTAGGTCAAAATGGTCAAACATGGTCAATTTCGCATGATTCAACCTAATATTTCTCTGATGACTAATGGAGCATGTTTTCATATATTTAATGGCCATTTGGATTTCTTCTTTTATGAAATGCCTTTTCAAACATTTTGCCCATTGTGCTTTTAGATGTCTGACTTGTCTTGTTGATTTGTTGGTCTTCATATACTCTGAATATGAGCCCTATGTCAATTACATGTGCTGCAAATATGTTTCACTTTGTGTATTATCTTCTAATTCTCTTAATGATGTCTTAATTTTAATGAGGTCAAATGTGCCAATATTTTCCTCTATGTTTAGTGTTCTTTGTACCCTGTTTAAATCTTCCCCTAACCAAGGTCATAAAGATATTCTCCTCTAAAATTTTCTAAAAGCTTTTTGATTTTGCCATCTATATTTAGATCTAAAATCCACTCACAATTGATTTTGTGTTATTGTGGGAGGTAGGGTTCCAGTTTCATTCTTCCATGTGGGTATCCAATTTTCATAGCACGATTTATTGAAAAGACCATCTGAATTGCCACTCCTGTCATAAATCAAGTATCAGATATTCATGTGTCTCTCTTGGTTCTATTTGTCAGTCTATCCTTGAACCAATAACTTACTGTCATAATTACTATGGCTTTGTAATCAGTTTTGCTAACTGGTAAGGCAGTTGTCTTCTTCAACGTGTCTTAGCTTTTCCATATATATCGTAGAATCAGCTTGTCAACTCCCACAAAAAAAGAAGAAAAGCAAGGAGAGAACCTGTTGAAATTGTTATTAGGATTGCACACTGAGTCTATGTATCAATTTGGAGGATAACCGATATCTTTGCAATATTGAGTTTCACATCCACAAATAATACATATCTTCCAAATTATTTGGACCTTCTGTCATACAATTTTCTCCATAGAGATCTTGCATATCTTTTATATTTATTCATATGTACTTGATTTTTATGCTTTGTAGAAGTAATGGTTTTTAAAATTTCATTTTCTAACCATTCATTGTATATACAAATAGAATTGATTTTTGTATACGGATTTTTCAGTTTATTTTGGTAAACTCTCTTATGAATTCAGATACTATAGCTTTTGGATTTTCCAGATAACAAATCATATCTACAGGAAGTTTTCTCCTCCCTTTCCAGCCCTTCTTTTGTTCCTTTTCTTACCTTATTACCTAGCTAAGGACCTACAGTGCAATACTGACTAGAAATAGAACAGTGAGCATCCTTGCCTTATCCTCAGTCTCAGAGTAATTCTAACTTAGTTTAGGTTTCCCCAGAAACAGCCCTGAGACAAGGATCTGAGTGCAAGGAGTTCATTTGGGGGTTAAGGAAAACACAGGTAGGGGCGTGGGAAAGTGACAAGGAGGGAAGGTGGCCAGTAAAGGGGTGTGTTATCAGGCTCAGTTCTGGAGTTCAATTCTGGGAGCCAGAGTAAACTACACGCATCAGGGTTATCTCACCCAAGATGAGTCAGATTCACACAGTCTGTCAGCCACTGGTTAGAGCAGCTCTGGGTAGGGAGCATTGGTTCCCCAGCCCTTCCAACGGCCATGTGAGTGAAAAACCGTAGTCAAGGAGCAAAGGAAAGCCCGCAGGCAAAGAAGTGCAGATGTTGGCAGCTGGAAGTGGGGCCAAGTGCACTGAAGTGGTAAAGAGAGGGACACAGGTGGGTTACCGACAGTGTCTTCCATAAACACCTTCAACATTTTACTATTAAATAACATTTGCAGTCCCCATAGAGTGATAGCAGCTGCCTAAGTCCAAACCTCTCTTCACGCCCTCAGAAAATCATTCACTTCAATGAAAGGAAAAAGAAGGAAATAAAAATACTCATAGGAGACAGAACACACTACACACTCGGGTGGTAAAGTGCTGCCACCTGGTCTCTGATGTTCTGCAAGCCTGTCCTCACATCCACTCCGGGGAGCTCAGCTCCGAAGCAGCAGTCCACCATCAACCCTGGCCCGCGGAGCACTGCCACCACTGCTTTCTCAGCCAGTGAAAGGCTTAGGAATTGTGATTCTCCAGTGTGCCACTTATCACCAACACACTTAGCACTAACAAATAAGTAAAACTGCTGGTACTTAGGAAAAACCTCACAAAATAGGCAAATTGCTACCTATCTTAAGACAAAAAAAGGAGAAAGAACAAATATAAGAAAGAGGAAGAGAAGGAGGAAGAGGAAGAAGAAAAAGAGGAAGAAGAAAGGGAGGAAGGAGGAAAAGAAAAAGAGAGAGAGAGAAAAAGAGAGAAATGACAGGGGGAAATTATTAACCACAGAAAAACATTTAATAATAAGAGACTGCTTTAGAGAACTGTGCAAATAAGTGTGAACACTTAGATAAAATGACTTATTCCTAAAAACATAAAATTTACAAAAATTGATGCCAGTAGAGGTAGAAAGCTTACACCAATTTCCATACAACAAAATAGAGAAAATTGTGGAAGAACTTTTCCACAAAGCAACATCAAGTCCATGTGATTTTGCAGAGGAATTCACAAATTTTCAAAAGTCAGTTAATCCTACTGTTATTTAAATTGTTCAGAGCATTAAACAAACCAACAGGGAAACTTCCAAATTCTTTTTCTGAAGCGAGAGGAACATTAATACCTAAATCTGATGGCACACACACACAAAAAACCCTGCAAATCAATCTTATTTATGAATATATATCCAAAAATCCTAAATAAAATGAAATGTTGTCAAATGCAATTAACGACCCATTTAAAAATATGACCAGCTGGGACTTATTCTTGGGATGTAAGTATGGCTCAATATTAGGAAAATCCATCAGCATAATTCTCCATGTTAGTAGGTCTAAGAAGAAACTATCATATGATTATGCAGCAGACAGAAAAAGCACATACTGCATGATTCCATTTATACAAAATTCTAGAAAATGCAAGCTAATCTATAGCGACAGAAAGCAGATCAGTGGTTGCTTGGGGGCTCAGGGGTGGAGAGAGTGATTGATAGATTGCATGGAAGGGGTACACGGAAACTTTTGGGGGGTGATGGAAATGAGCTGTATCTTGAACAGCAACTTCACAGATGAGGACGTCCAAATGGCCAATAAACACATTAAAAAATGCTCAACATTATTCATCAGGAAAATGCAAATTAAAACCACAATGAGTTACCACTACACACCCAACAAAATGGCTACAATGAGAGAGACTGACAATGCCAAGTGTTGGCGAGGGTGTAGAGCAACTGGAACTCGCATATTATTTCCGGCGGGTGTGCAAGATGGCATAGCCACTTTGTGAAAGTGTTTGCCAATTTCTTAGAAAGATAAACATGCATCTACCCTATAATCTAGCAATTCTGCTCCTAGGTAAATATCCAAGACCAATGAGTCCTGTCCACAAATATACTTGTATAAGAGTGTTCATAAGAGCTTTATTCATCATAGCCGAACACTGGAAGCAACTCAAGAGTCATCAGTAGGAGAATGGATAAGGAAATCATGGTATATTCACATAAAGGAATGTTATTCAGTGATAAAAAGAAAAGAGAACTACTTCCACATGCAACAACACGGATAAATCTCAACAATATTATGTTGATCAGAAAAAGCCTGACAAGTATGAAAAGAAAAGAATCTAGACAAAAGAATCTAGACAAAAAAAGTTTTTTGGAATTCAAAAGCAAACAATCTTTGGTGAGGAAGATTGGCCCTGAGCTAACATCTGTGCCCATCTTCCTTTATTTTGCATGTGGGATGCCACCAGCATAGCTTGATAAGCAGTGCATAGGTCTGTGCCAGGGGATTCGAACCTGCGAACCCCAGGCCACCAAAGTGAAGCATGTGAACTTAACCACTATGCCACCAGGCTGGCCCCTGAATTTTTATCACTTATTTATTTTTGTGAGGAAGACTAGCTCTGAGCTAACATCCATGCCCATCTTCCTCCACTTTATATGGGACACCGCCATGGCATGGCTTGACAAGCGGCGCATCTGTACCGGGATCCGAACCTGCGAACCCCAGACTGCGGAAGCGGAGCGCGCGAACTTAACCACTATGCCACGTGGCCAGCCCCAGCACAATTGTTTTGATGGAAGAATTTATAAGCAGACTTGGACTTTTCCTATTTTGACTTTTCAGTGATAATCTTTTTCTCTGGTCATATATGACCAAGTAACACAGCGGCTGCTGAGAAGTGAAGTGGATGATGAAGGGTGACGCTCAAGCCGAGACTGTGCCCTCCTCTTTGCAGCACCTGGGAGGGGCAGAGGGAGGGATTGGAGGAGGGGGGAACAGCCTGGGCTGCCCAGGGCAGCTCTCGGGGGGCCTAACGCTCGGTGCCAAGACTTTGGAGGGCCGAGCTGGGCTCCTGGTCTATTCTGGGAATGGAAGGAGGGAAGAGCATTGAGGCCACTGCCTCAATGGAGAAGGGAGGACGGGGGATGGGAGCAGAAGTGACCTTCCCATTGTGGACCCACCCACCCTTTGCCCACTTCAGGCATGAGCTCAAGGACGAGAAAAGAGATTTGGAATCAGGCCTCCATCAGCTCCCAGGAGCTGTGGCCTCCTCAACCTCCACCCCAAACTCCCCCTGTTCCGGTTCCAGAGGTTCAAGCCAGGCTCAACTCCCACCCCTCCAGTCTCCAAATAAGTACAACAGAATGAGTTTGAGTGAAAAAGTCACTTTAATAATCCAGCTTCAGCTCAGCTGAGAACTTCCCCTCTCAGGGGCAAGTCTTTCCAGGAGGCCTCAATCCACTAAGAGGTTACAGCTCAGAGAAGGGAACAGCTCGAAGAAGGCCTAAAATGGGAGGCAACGCAGGATTTGGAGTTAGTGGGGACCGGATGGAGATGCCCTGTTGCTCCCCTCCCATCAACACAGGCCCCAGAAAGAGAGGCAGAGTTGCCTCACCCACACTTGACAACTGCCCCACTCCTCCCATCCCTGACCCCTCTCTGTCCTCTCCTCACCCTCTGGGGGCTGATCAGGGCCCTGAGCCTTAAGAATGGGGCCCCTTCCTTTCCTACATGGCAGCACCAAGACAACCAGCTCCATCACCCGGGCCAGCCACTTAGTGATGGTGATGTTGCCCCAGCAACCGATCCAGCACGAGACGGGGAAGGAGCCCAGCTGCCGTGGCGACAGGAGGGTTGGGAGTCACCTTGAAGAGCGTGACGGTCTGGAGTACTCCTGTGGTGCAGGCTGTCTCCCGGATGGAGTGCATGGCCAGCTGGGGACTGCCGAGATCCAGTACCCGCAGCCCCAGCCGAGAAGCCAGGATGGGTCCAATGGTGGACCCACAGTGGGAGTCATTCCGGACCATGAGATCCTGGGGAGAGGAGGACGGGTTCATGAGCAACATGTAGTCTGTGCTCACTAAGGCCGAGGAGAAGGTCACCTCAGAACTGCAGGGCTGAAAGGGGACTGGCGGACGGTCTGCTTCTACCCCTTCGGAGAGTGGGCGTGACCGGCATAAAACCACAAAGCCAACACCAAATGGCAGCACGAAGGACAGGATATTCTGAATCGGTCCCATTCTCTCCCTCTGTGCCACCACCACCCTACTTCCAGCTGCTACCATCTTGCTTCACACAAAGAATCCATTCCCCGCAGAGCAGGCAGCGGAACTGAAAAATATATGTATCCTGTATGTCACCTTCTTGTTTAACACACACCCTCCTCTCTCCAGGACACACACAAAGAAAAATCACTCAGTAGTTTTAGTGTTTTTTAAAACACTGCTATTGGCATTTTGAGACTATTTTCTTTATATTGTTGTTAAAAAGTAAATAAGAAAATCACAATATGTTAGATATCACGATTTTCAGTGTACGGGAAAACAGAATTATAAAATCCAACAAATTAATAACTGTTCTCAGTTTTTGAATAAGAATTATAATATTAACTCATGATTTTCAAAATACATCTATTTTTTTCTAGCTATGTTCACAGAAATGACCCAAAAGCAGTGTCCCCCCCTCCAAAAAAAGACAACGAACACTCATGGTGCCAGACATGGACTCTAGTATCATTATCCATCAAAAGCGACCACGTCTGGGGAGAGAAATGAACAAGAAGAGCCTGCAATTTCTCGCTGTGCCAAAAAAGCAAGAAAACTTTCAAGAATCATGTCAAACGACGCAGGAGTTATGTTGAAAGGGCTCCCATTGGTCAAAGTTAGGACAATTTGAGGATGAAATAAAATGACTATAGAGCAGCCGATCACACTGAACCAACGAAAGTCTACGATTTTATAGTCAGAAAAGGAAAACAAAGAAAACCCCTTAGTATTTGTCACCATTTAAGGTGGCTATTAAAACACCTCATCTTGAAAATTGGTTATTAAAGGGAAAGAACAAGCATTTATCTTGTCTTTCCAGCAGGAACCGTACTTATAACCAAAGATCCCTAGTTGATAGCGGAAAAGTTCCACTTCACAGGAAAATGGAAGCTAATAAACGTTCAAGGGATGAAATGTAGAAGGGCTAAACTGGGCAGGGGGCATTTTTCAGTAAACTGTAACGAAATTACTGATTTAGGAAAGGATTACCAATTGGTGTTAAAGCCATGGGGTGTCTGGTGGATGGGGAACTAATCACCTGTACAGGTTACTGTCCAGGCAGAGGAGGGAAAGCCCCATATGATGGAGGGATCGGAAGGCACCCCCAGTCCAGGGGTCACTCTTATCATCGCTAAGGGTGGATCAGCCAGATAATATGTGTATGATGCAACATGTAGGACACACCAGCAGTGATGTCTTCTGGCCAAAAATGTTTAACTTGAACATATCAAGCTTTAGACATGAATTCCAGTTTATAGGGGCTAGAGGCACAAGCTAAAACCACCATGCGGAAGCAACCGGACAAATCCAGAAAGTGGGACATCACGTGGGATGATCAGGCTGGTTCTTCAAGTCAATGTTTAAAAAAAAAAAAAAAATGGAGGGGAGGCTGTGCAAGATTAAAAGATATTTAAGCAACATATCCACCAGATATATCCACATGTGGCCCTGAACTGGGTACTAGGGTGAGACAAACAACCATAAAGAATATATTTGGAATAAGGGGGGAAAACTGAAAATGATCTGTACATTAGATGAAATGCAAATTGACTGAAATGGAATGGTGGAGAGGACTGAGTGAAAAGAGGAAGCAAAAAAACATCCACTATAATTTCATTTTTAAAAATGTGTGTTAAGAATAGGCAGAGAAAAAAAATCTGGAAAAATATACACAAATCTCTGGGGATTCATCTCTTGTTTCCTCATTTCTATTTGTATTTTCTAATTTTCTAAAGTACACATGACCTGGTTATTAAAGATGAATCCCCCCACGTCTTCCCACTGCCTTGGAAGAAGATCCAAACCCCCTTCCACGACGGGCCCGAGAGGGCTTCTCCCCTCCTCCTCCTGCTCCCCCGGCTCTCCCACTGTGGCTCCCTCTCCTCCCAGTAGACCAAGCTCCCTCCTGTCCCCCTCGGGGCCTCTGCACTTGTTCCCTCTGGCCAGGAAGCTCCTGCTCCAGACTCGTCCATAGCTGCCTCTTTCTCAGTAGTTAGGTCTCAGCTCAAGTATCACCTCCTCCGAGAGGCCCTCCTGAGAGTGGGCCACTCAGCTCTACACAGGGCAGGTGGGGCTGTGCAGCAGAGGGAGCCCTGAGCAGGCAGTCAGGATGCCTGGGTCCTCGTCCTGCCTCAGCGGGACCTGCCTGCTGTGTCTGTCACAGGACCACCTGGGCCCCAGTCCTAATATATACATCATACGTATCACACATATCATCTCTTTCTCTCTCTCTCCCTATACACCTATGACTACACGGGCCACTGCTAAGGCAAGAGTGAAAACGAGCAGTTGGAGTGCCTGACTCCCCCGCCCTGAACTTCCATAGATGCCCCCAGGGGGTGTGAGAGTGACACTGGGTGGAAAAGGAGGACGAATCCACGAAGTGCACACTGCCCCTTTCATCCTCACGGAATTCCCGGTGAGTAGGCATCATCAGCCCCATTTTACAGGTGCAGAAACTGAGACCCGGAGAAATCAGGAGACTAGTCCAGGTCACAGGGTGAGCCCCACGGCAGAACCAGCACTGGTCCCGGCTCTGCCTCCATCCACAACCCGTTCTCCTCATTCTACTGGGACCCCCTCTGCTAAAGGTTATCTACCAGGCTCCCCTCCCATGGGGGGCCCATCTGCTTGAGCCCCCGACCCTGCTCGCTCCATCACACCTTCCCAGGCAGGGCCCGCCTCACCTGCAGGGGCACCCCGACACTGCTGGCCACCTCTCGGATGAGGGCCTCTGAAACTGCGTTTGAGGCGTAGCGCTGCTTGCTGTTCACCTTGATCACAGGGCCCTGGGGAGAGGGAAACCAGGAGTCGAGGGCGAGGCAGAGACAGTGACAGGCCCAGAGGGAACGAGACGGAGCCCAGAACCAGCCAGGCCCCCAAGTCCCTAAGGAGAATCAGGAGCACCTCACCTTGTGGAATAAGGGCCGGTGGTTCTCCTCATGCTTGTCCCTGTAACAGATGGAGAGCCAGGGGTGGCACACAGGAGCTGGGCCTGTCACACCCACCGCCTCCCCCATGGCAGACATGACTCAAGGATCACAGCATGTGGCCCACCCAGCACGGTAGGACCTCAAAGTCATGCTCAACACAGTGCTCCAGGCAGCCTCTAGCAACAGATGGAAATAAGTTTGTAGACAGAGACTATTCAACAAACCTGGGTTTGACCGAGTTGGGCCCTGGAGCAGTCTAAAGGAAGCCCCCACTGAACCTCCCAGCAGAAAAAGGAAGAAGAGAAAGGGGGAGAAGCCAGGGCCCAGGCCCAGGCTGAGCCTGAAGGCGGGTTACGCTCAGGTCTCCCGCTGTGGGTGGTCTGCGAGCCCGGCGCGGTAGACTCACAGGTAGTTGGGGTGCACGGCGTGGGCCATGTCTGCGCTGATCATATAGGACTTGGGTATGGCTTCCTCAAAGGCCGTCAGGTGCTGGGGCGAGGCCGAGATCCGCCGCAGCACCAGCTCCGTCAGCAGAGACTGTGCCCCCTGGGCGCTCTCGGACCCCACCTGGTGACAGCAGACACCTGGCTCTGGGGGTCTGAGCTGGAGGCCAGGGAGAGGGGCCCAATGCCCAGACTGGCCCAGGACCCCATTGAGTCAGTGGGTGGAGGATGCGGGGTGTTAACTGATGGTGGGCTGGGGCCGAACTAATCCACAGTCATCTCTGGGGCAGGAGCAGCATTCTGGTGGGCTTCCCGCACTGCCTCCCTTTCCTTCTCCCCTGACCTTCACACCTGGGGCTCAGCACAGGTGCCCACACCCTGGTCCATCTTCCTTTATGCATGTGACAGAGACTGCTAACTGCCATGATGTCTTCTATAACAGAACACCCAAGTTGTAGCTAACCACGTAACTACACAGCTGGAGACGACCTTCCTAGCTTACCCTGCAGCTAAACATGGCCATGCGAAGTTTCACGGAATGCAGGCAGTGATGAACGCCACCTCTGGGTCGTGCCCTGAAAAGGACGCTGTGCACTCCTGTTTTGCCCTTTCTCCCTTCCTATGAACTCAGCGTAGACATGACAGCAGGGGCTGGAACAGCCCCCCTGGATGCTGAGACGCAAGCCAGGTGTTCAGGATGGCAGAGACTGTCCTGAACTGCTAACTCTGACCTGTGCGGTCACACGAGGGGGAACCACCCACGTGTTCAAGCTGTTACAGTGTCTAAGACCGCACCCTAACACACGCACGCACAAGGAGGACCCACCACGTGCTGAGCCCTGGGGCTATGAGGATGAGAGGGCGAGTGCCTGTCCTCGGGGTCTCACCACATGGCACACAGAGAGATATGGGAGGTATGGCCACCTGGGAGCAGACACATGCTGAGCTGGAAGGACCAAGTGCGAAGGAAGCACAGGTAGCGTCTCCCCCATCTCTGTGGCCTCCAGAATAGCTCTGGCTCACGGTGGGCACCCGGCACAAGGGGGCTGCAGAAAACTCCACAGAGCGGACCCTCCCAGAGCCCTCTACGTACCTCTTCGTTGTCGTAGAGGGCAATCATGCGCACATGGGGCTCCGAGGCCAGGGAGGTAGGGGCCGCGCAGGAATCGATCAAGGCCTGGTTTGGGGAGGGAATGAGAGCATCATCCTCTCCCCCCTTTCTTCCTAACAGCCCACTGACACCACGGAGGCTCCCGTGCTGCCCGCCTTCTGTCGTCACGGCCAGAGTGAACAGGTGTGGGCTCACCTTTAGAGAAACTACCCTCTGAGCGTCCTTCTCCCACACCTTCCCACGCACACGGCAGGAGGATGTGTCAGGTGGAGGGAAGAGCTGAGAGCCCCGGAAAGTCAAAGGCCAAAGAGATCATGTCAACTAACTGGCCTCAGGGAAAAGATCAAGGTCCAAGAAGTGACTGTGGCTCCATCAATGTGACATGACTGGGTAGCTAGTGGCAGAAGAGGGTATGAGTCCCAGGTCTGGTTCTGGTCTCAATTACAGCCCAAAGCCTGTCTCCAAGAACAGGACGGGGAGGGAGGAGAGGTATGAAAGGGCAGAGGGAGGGGCAAAGAGAGGAGACAGGGAACCGACTAGGGTAGAGAGAAGGTGGGGAATATCAAGGTGGCTAGGAAGGAGACAGACCACCCCACTGATATCCCAAGGCACAGAGAGAGGGCTGGGTGGGCTTAAGCCTGGGGTGGGGGGAGCAAAGCAAGGTGGATGACACTGCCCTACAGGATGCTAGGGCCTTTCCCCTGAAGTAGGGGTTGACTTAGAGGAGAAGCAGCAGGAGCAGGTTTAGACAAGACCCTGGTGCCCTAAACCACCTCAGCCTTTCCCTACCTCAGCCCTGGCCCCGGGCCAGTGGAGGGTGGGCTGTGAGCAGATGCTGAGCTGCAGCATTTAGGCCCCTCCCGGTGGTCCACCCAGCACCAGCAGACTGCGGGGTGGCCAGCGGCCATTTCACCACCTGCTGGGGCTTGAGGCAGCCCTCCTGCCCGAACTCTCCGCCTCTCCTGGTGCTGTGAGCTGCCTGGGGACACCCCAGCCCCTCACCTGCAGGGCACAGAAGCAGCTGTGCAGATTGTCCAGCCGAGGGGCAAAGATGAACTCCTCATAGGCCCCACCTAGGACCTAGAAAGACAGGACAGTCAGCCTGACCTTCGACCCCTTGCCCCGACTCACCTGCTCCTCCCTGCTCCTGAGGGCCTGAGTTTGAGCGAGCCTCTGTGGTTCCTGGTGCAACCTCTCCCTGACCCCCCGGCCTAGGGCACTATGATCCCCGCTGCGCAGGGCTGAGCGGAGAATGGCGAAGGGGGCTGGGCTGGAGCTGCGGGACAGGAGGGTGGAGGCCTACTTCCGGTGGGACAGGAAAAGGGAAGGGCTGAACGGTCACAAAAAAAGCTAAGGAAATAAACAGAGGACGAGGGCAGCCGAGAACCAGAACCACTGTGCACATTCCAACAGCACCGAACAGCCAAAGACTTGGCAATGTCCTACTGTTGGCAACTGCGGAGGCCACAAGGACGGGCTCCAGAAAAAGGGTGGCCACAGCCAGGCCTCTTGCTCTCAGAGGTTCTGGCCAGTGTGGGTCACAGTAGACAGGGACCACCTGTGGCAGAAATTCCTGGGGAATCTGTGCAAAGGCGGAGTCCCAGGCCCCAGCCCAGAGAGTCCGAGTGGGCAGATGTCCCGTGGGGAACTGCCCTTTGGAGAACCACTGCCCTGGAGGCAGAGGAGGTGGTGTCTGCTGGCAAGAACAGGGATGAGAGTAACCGGGGGACTGGCAGAGGCGATGAGTGCCTCGCTGGGACAGGCTGGGATCCCGGAGGTCCCCACGCACAAGTGCCTGCAGCCATTCCTCACCGCAGGCTGTGTGTCTGCCAGGCAGAGTTCCATCTCCAAGATGTCCTCGGGGCTCAGCCCCAGGTGGGCACAGAGAAGGGACGTGAGGACGGAGTGGTGCCGCTCATCCTGCAGGGCAGAAGGCTGCTGGGAGGAGGCTCTGCCCTCCCCCATCCTCTCCCTCTGCTCACCTCTCCCCATGAGGTCTCTTACTGCAGCATTGAGAGGCCCTTGCTCAGGAGTCCCCTTCTCCAGCTCCTCCTGGACTGCCGTGGCAAGAATGGGGACCCTGTGGGGGGACACGTGATGGGGGGTGGGGAGAGCTGGAGGGCGCCCCTGAGCTCAGGCAGCCCCTGATGGGAACTGCCCTTGCTCTTCAATTCCCAGCTGGGTGCCAAGGGGAGAACCTGACGGTGGCCCCCATTAAAGAGTGGTCTCCCAGATCACTTCCATCACTGGTGCCACCCCCCATGCCTCCCAGTCACCACAGCCCTCGCCCAGGCTCACAAGTGCATCTCCATGTTGGGCCCAAAGTTCTCGTTGACATTTCGCTGCAGGTGGATGGCCAGATGTGGGATGCGAAGAATGGGCCGGTCCACGTGCACCAGCCGCTGCTCCAGCCGGCCTGAGGTTGGGCACTGTGGCCCCCCAGGCCAGATCAGCCCAGGGCGCCTCCCAACCATAGTCGGGTAAAGCCCCCACTTCACCCAGACTAACCGGGACGGTCCTCTGACCCCGACTGCCCTACCCCCCTGCCCCAGAGGGCTGTCCACAGGTACCCCGAAGTAAGGTGACAGTCAACCTTCAGGCGGCGGAAGCTGAGAACTTTCCAGGTCCAACCCCAGTTCCTACCCTGACAATGACGCGTCCAGCCAAAGTCAGGTCACGGTCAAACCAGGTGTTCCAGATCCCACCACCATAGGTCTCCACGCCAACCTGCTGGAAGCCCGCCTGGCTGCGGCGAGACCGCCGTTTCACCTGAGTGTGAGGATGGGGACAGAGAAGTCAGAGACCACACGACAAGATCTGGCGATGAGACAGACTGCTCACAAGCTAAGAAACATAAGTGAACGGTACTGACAGACAAGGGCTTAAAGTGAGCAGGAAGGGGGTGACGACTCCTCCTCCTGGCCCTAGAGAACAGAGCCCCTGATTTGTATTCCCCGGCTCTCTTCTGCTCTGTACTCTTCCTGATGCTTCCCCTACCCCAGCACAGCCCCAGTTCCTTACCCGGAGGCAGGGACTGTCCGTGTGGGCCCCAATGAGGCTGAAACCATTACCAGGAACATACTGGCCTCCCACAGCAAAAGCGATGATGGTCGAGGAGTTCCTGGTCAGGAAGTACTGGGGGGAAGGGTGAGTCGGATTAGCCAGCCAGCTGGCACACAGACTTTGAGACCCAGCCTGGGTTCCTGCCTCTCCGCCCCCACCCCACCCCTGGTACCTTGCTCTCGGGCTTGATATCCCAGCTCTCCGTCTCCTTGAGTTCATGAAAGCCAGCCTGGAGGAGGCGGCTGCGGCACTCGGCCACCGCTGTAGGGAAAGAAGTCTCTCACAGCGATGGAAGCCGGTAGGGGCACACCAGCCCCCACCCTCCTCCACCGCTCTGGTCACTTACCGTGGAAAGGAGAGGGGCTCCGGTTCACGAACTTGAGGAGCTCCCGGGCCGCGGCCTGCACCGCCTCTTTGCGGGCCCTGCCACTCATGGCCACCTAGGGGAAGGGGACGCTCAGACTCAGACGAGGTCTAGGACTCCTGACCTATCATCCGGGCTCCGGGGACTAACCCCTCCAAATCCCCCCAAAAGGACCGCTCCAAGGCTCAGGCCTCTGCTTCCGCCCCTTTCGCCACCGAGATGCGCAGACGCCGGGCCGAACCTCTCTCGGCTGAAAGCTCCGGCCCTCCAGCCAAAGTATCACAACCCCAGCTGCGCTCCCCGCCCAGCTCGTCCAAGACCGCCCGCCCCCTAATCCGAGCTTTAGACCCGCCCTCTAAGTCCGGCCCCCACGTGCCCGCCCAGCCGAGAAACCCCGGTCGGTTCCCAAACGCCGAGCTCCAGGCGCTCCCGAGCTCTGAGCCGGCCTGCACCACGTGTTCTCCAGGGACTACCCACCTCCCCGCCACCCCCAGTCTCTGCAGGCCACCCCTTCCCAACCCAGGAAGGTCAGGTCACCCGGGCCGGCCTTTCGGTTTCGTTTTGGGTCGGGCGCGGCCCCCACCTCAGCACGCTGCTGAGCGTGGGCCCGAGCGGACGCAGGGTCCGGTCTGGGATCGAAATTCTAGCGGGGCGAGCGGTAGACACCGACCTGCTTAGCCCGACGCCTGGGCCCAAGTCCGCTGGCCTGGCCCCTAAGCTCGGCCCACTCCGCCCTCGCTGTCAGCCCCGCCCCTCGCCGGCCGCCCCGCCCCTCACTGTCCGACCCGCCCCTCGCCGGCCGACCCGCCCCTCGCCGGCCGACCCGCCCCTCGCCAGGCCTTGCCGTCAGCCCCGCCCCCGCCGTCAGCCCCGCCCCCGCCGTCAGCCCCGCCCCTCGCCGTACGCCCCGCCCCTCGCCGCCCCGTCAGCTCTTCCTCCCCGCACCGTCCGCGGCGGTGCCGGGCGCCCTCTGCCGTCCCGGAGGTGCTGGGACAGCCGAGAGCCGCCCGCCCCCACTCGTCCCCGGGTCAGAGAGTCCGAGAAAAAACTCGCCCCCGCCAGCTCACCTGGTCCAACGGGTGCTGTACAAAGTGCTCTCTCTCCCCACAGGCAGCCTTGAGATAATAAAAGCGACATGGCTGATGTTCATGGAGCGCTCGCGATGAACTTTAGCTTGGTGATAGAAGCTTAATGTGTTATCTTGTTTAATCTTCACAATTGCCCTATCAACTTTGTACTTTTACTGTCCCCATTTTATACGTGAACAAACCCAAATACAGAGACGACTAACCTGTCCAAGGTAGTAAATGGCCAGAGGTGGGGTTTGGGCTCGATTAATTCGATCCCAGGGGCCTGGGACAATCCACTCTCAGATCTTTTCTGGGCCTTTTTCTATGCACCTTGGGATGTGTTATGTTGCACTGCGGTCCCTGAGGGACAGGCTTGCCCAAGATCACACAGATGTTTGGAGGCATCTGGGATTTGACTGTATCTGTACATACTCTTCCCACTTCTTAAAACGACAGAAAAAAACCTCCATGTGTTCTTGGTGGCAGTTCCAATATTCATATGGCAAGAGTGGTGAGTAGCACTTTTAAAAACCGGGGCACCTGCCTAGCCATAGATTCTGATCAGGACTCTTGGTGGCCCCTAGGTTCAAAACAGGGCCCAGATGATAACACAGGGGTGTTATCAATACTCCGGGGATTACAGGTCAACGGAGCAATCTGCCTTTTATATACTGGGGTGGGAATGTCTGGGGAGTAACTGGAAGGTCCTACAGTGCTCACTTCAAAGGAGTAGATACTGCAGAGTAGTGTTCTAGAATATACACACTAGGTGATGAGTTAAATTCATGGCATTCCCTAACCATTGATCGAAATGTCATTGTGTAGAAAGTTTCAGCACTGAGTGGGACATGGACAGAACATCCTTTTCCTCTGAGGAGCCAGAGGCTGGCTACTGGGGAAGGGACACATTTAAGGACGGTGAAAAGAGCTGAGACAGGGGTACAATGTATAAGGGAAGGAGATTTAACTTAAAGAGCACTGTCATGTTCTTCTGATCACAAAAAAGAATACACATTAATGTGATAAGTTCAGATATCACCAAAATGCATAACTTAGAAAAGGAAAGTAAATGTTTAATAAATTGAACATCCGTTCTAAAGGTCCTATTTACAAGAACAAGAAATACTATTAAATTCCTAGGAATGAACATAAGAGACCCAGTCTCTAGTAATCAGGGAAATGCAAGTTAAAAATGAGATGCCATTTTTGGTTTGTCAGGTTAGCAAAAATGAAAAAGACTGGTAATATGAAGTGTTGGAGAAGACTTGGGGTCATGCACGCCTTTATGCCTAATTCTTGTGGGTGTCAACACTCCCCATGGCTGGTTCCCAGCTGCCAACATGAACTGAACGCAGAGTTGGGAAGGGATGCGCAAAAGCATACCATCATGTAGATTTCCACCATACAGGTATAATTGACGTAAATAACCTCAAGAGCACAGATTTATATTAAAATAAGAAAGTGATGATTTTTTAGTATTTATTATCTGTTTGTAATATAATTTATTTAATTGTAAGTTTATACAATTTAATTTTTTAATGATTGCTATGTGTAGCAACGGGATCACAAAATTCCTGGAAATTGACAGTCAGTTCTTATGAGCTGGTCCAATTTGGCTCTAGCCCACAATTTCACTCATACTCTACGTCTTTGTTCCCCAACATGTGATTTGTTGACCAGGAGCACCTACAACATCTGCGAACTTTTTAGAAATGCAGACCCTCAGGGCTTACCCCAGACCTACCAAATCAGAATCTTCATGTTGACAAGAACCCTAGATGATTTGAATGCACATTAAAGTTTGAGACACAGTGTTTTAGAGTACCATGTGGCAGTAAAAAATAATGGGAGGTCAATCTTTATGTATTATCATAGAAAGATGTTCCAAATATATTGTTGGGTGAAAAAAAGCAATTTCCAGAATAATATTTACAGGGCAAGAGCATTTAGGTCAAACTCACATAATGAGCTAAATTTCTAGATTTTATATAAATATATATGTGAATGCATGGAAGCAGGTTTGGAAGGAGAGTGGTCATCTCTGGATAAGGGAATGGTATTGGATATGAAGTGGGAGGGTCAAGGGAGGACCTTAGCTATCCAAGAAAGTTTCTGAGAATATTCTTGCCCTCAGTCTCCCGAGGAAACCTTCCCCACCTGTCCTTGGCTGTGTTGACAATGGAGTGTCATTTATTGTGGAGTGTGTGTATGTGTGTGTCCTCCCCCGTCAGCTAAAATGGGTGCATTTAGAGAGGGGTTGAATTAGATGATCTTGATTTCTTGATGCCTAGACAGCTCTGGGTATCTCATTGCTGGTAGATATCTTGGTTGTTTAAATGAATAAATAATTTGCTTCTGGGTGTAATGATAGGAACTTGCATAACACGGTACGTGTCCTCTCACAGTGTTGTTGGATGAGCACTTGAGTTTCCAACACATGCCTTCTGCTCAAGTCCTCTTTTCCATGCAAGACTCAACTGATTAAGGACTACAAATCCCAGAATGCCTTGAGGCGAGTGACTCAGGAAGATTATAATTTCCAACCAATTATGTTCTAGGAGGGAGGCTTAAAGAGTACGTTATGTGGTTAAAAAGAATGAAGCACCTCTATAGGTACTGATAGGGCACAATTACCAAGATACACTACTAAGTGAAAAAATAAAGTGCAGACTAGCAGTATGCTGCCCTGTGTGTGTGTGTGTGTGTGTGTGTGTGTGTGTAAATACAGATGCACACACATATATTCTTATATGTTTAAAATATGTCAGCAGACACAAGAACGTGGTAACTGACTCTGGGAAGGAGAAATGGGGTGGCTGAGGGTCTGGGGTGGAAGGGACACTTCCTTTTCTTTTTTTGTTTTTCCTTCTTTTTTTTGCTGAGGAAGACTGGTCCTGGGCTAATATCCGTGCCCATCTTCCTCTACTTTATATGGGACGCCGCCACGGCATGGCTGACAAGCAGTGTGTCCGCGGGTGCCCAGGATCCGAACCTGCAAAACCCCAGGGTGCGCGAGTGTGAGAACTTAACTGCTATGCCACGGGGCCCAGCCCCAGGCGCACTTCCTTTTCTTCTAAATCCTTTTGCATTTTTTGAATTTTTTTCTACATACACGTATTACCTACTTTTAAAAACGAAATAGGTAAATTTAAAAAATAACAGGTGGAAAGATGATCTTTAAGTACTTTGTGACCATAATTTTGTTTTCTGCCGTACCCTGAGGGAGTTAGTAAGCATTTTTGGTTAGCATCTAACCCTAAAGCCTTCAGATAGAAAACGCCCATGAGGTGGAAACTGTGTCTACATGTGGAAGGGGAAGTGGATGGAATGTTTCTTTTGAGGTTGGTATTTAAACAAAAAAGAAACTGGGGAGGAGATAGGGAAACCGACTCAGTTAATGCTTTACCCACACAGAACTGCAAGCTGTTGATCCTGTCTTTTTCCTGTTTCTCACTCCTCTCGTCTCCACTTCCCTCCCACCCAGCATCAATCCTATGCTCCGTCCTTGTCGTTGCTCCCTTGAACCTTCAAGTCCCTTGCCCGCTCTGGATTTGCTTACTTGCCTGGCAAGAACGCCACATCCCTGACTGCAACCAGCTCCTCACCTGCTCCACGTCTGCACTGGCACATAGTAGATATTCAATAAATATTTTTCAAATGAATAAAAATTTTAAAAATAATCATTCTTGGGGCTGGCCCCGTTGCTTAGTTATTAAGTTCGGTGCGCTCTGCTTCAGCAGCCTGGGTTCGCGGGTTTGGATCCTGGGTGTGGACCTACACTACTTGTCTGCCATGCTGTGGCAGTGATCCATATACAAAATAGAGGAGGATGGGCACAGATGTTAGCTCAGGGTGAATCTTCTTCAGCAAAATAATAATAATAAATTGTTCTTTGTGAAAAATGACCTTCATCCAATACGCTCCAGCAATAAAAAGGAGAAAACTCTTGATAACTGCCACAACGTGGATGGATCCCACAGGCATTATACTTTGTGAAAAAAATGACAAAATTCTAGAGATGGAGAACAGATTAGTGGTTGCTAAGGGCTCAGGAGGGTGGGGGAAGGGCTGGGTGTGACTCTAAAGGAATAGCACAAGGGACATCTCTGAGGTGCTGGAATGGTGCTATATCTTGGTTACTGTAGTGGTCACATGAGTCTCTGCATATGTGATAAAATTACAGTTGCCAGCTAAAATACAGGACACCCAGTTAAATTTGAATTTCAGATAAATAAAGAATAATGTCTTAGTACTGTAAGTACAGTGTATGTCCCAAATACTGCACAGGAGACATAGTTAAAATTTAACTGAGTGTCCTGTATTTTTATTTGCTAAACCTGGCAGTCCTAGAGAACATGGCACAGAACTATACACACACATTTGACCAACGTCACCTGCCTGGTTGCGATATTGGGCTGTAGTGATGTAAGATGTCACCACTGGGAGAAACTGAGTGACGGGTACACAGGACTACTCTGTACTCTTTGCAACCTCCTGTGACTGTATAATTATTTCAAAATAAATTCTTTCACTTGGCCCTCCAAAGAAAACCAATGCTCCAGTTGGTGATAAAAACAAAGAGATATAGGGACGTGCTGGTGATTAACCTTGGGGGTTTTGTGGAGGATTGTAAAACTGGCACTTCACAAAGGTCTTATGTTTCCCCCTCAAATGTCAAGGATCTCGTGTAGTTGTTGACGGTATGACAAAGTGGTTATGCACGTGGGCTCGGGACGAGAGACACTCAGGTTCAAATCCTGGCTCCTCCATCGATTAGCTGTGGGCCAGATGTGCAGTGATGTGCTGGAACCAGCCCCCACTCCCATCTCTTTCCAACTCCACATTCAGAGACATCAGCCTAGTAGCGTGAAACCGCCTGGGAGTATTTACACTACCAAGATTGGCAAACACCACAAATCGGGGCTTTTTTAAAATTTCCAGAGAGCTAATTGTTAAACATTTACCATCATACCACTTTGAACCTCAGTTTCCTCATCTGTAAATGGAGGAAGATAACAGTAATGACCTCATAATGTTATGAGGATTAAATAAGATTATGCACATAGCTTGCTTATCATTAGGTTTGTCAAATACTGAGCAGTCAGTATTAGCCATTATCATCTCTCGTAGGGAACTGTGAGCAGCTGGAGGGTGGGCTTCCACCTTCCTCGCCTTGATTTCTTTAGTGACTGGCACAGGGCTCAAAACCCAGCAAGTGCTAAACAGTGTTCACTAAATTAATGAATAAAGGGCAGACAATAGTGACTTGAGGCACTACATCTCCAGAAAATGCGCATTATTCTCAGGGGCCTCTGGGGGCACACTTCTTGATCTTTAATCTTTTTTTTTTTTTTTTTTTGCTGAGGAAGATTCGCCTGAGCTAAGATCTGTTGCCAATCTTCCTCTTTTTTCTTTTGCTTGAGGGAGATTCTCCCTGAGCTAACATCTGTGCCAGTCTTCCTCTATTTTGTATGTGGGTCGCCCCCACAGCATGGCTGACAAGAGGTGTAGGTCCATGCCCGGGATCCGAACCCACGAACCCAGGCTGCTGAAGTGGAGCATGCTGAACTTAACCAGTACACCACCGGGCCGGCCCCTCTTGATCTTTAATCTTGGAGATTTTCAGGCCCTGTGGCAGGCTGCCAGGGAGATCTGGGGAGCACTCACACCCCCAAAGGGGAAGTCTGTCCTTGCAGGCCTGGCCCTGAACTCCCAAGGCCAAGATCCTGGCACATGTCTCCAGGTGGCGGGGACAGGTCCTCACCTCTCTCTCCTCCAGGAGCCAAGATGGGGCATTTCTGGCTCCGAGCCTGTCTGACTAGAGGTCATTTAATCCTCTCCGGATTTGTACTGTTTATTTTAGTGAATGGGGCTGTTTACTTTCAGTTCGTATTCCTAGGGGTGCTCGCTCATTTTGCTTCTCTTTTATTTACTCTTTGCAAGCACTTGGGTTTGAGTAAATATGTCTATAAAGTTCCAGGGACTGGGTTATTCTGTGTCTGGTATTTTAATGGCCTTTAAACAGTGTCTGCTCAGGTAAGCATTTTATAGATGGGTCGAAAAGATAGAGAATTCTGTTCTCAGTGGCCTGTGATTCCTTCTAAGCCGACAGCTAGACACCAGCAGCCTATGAATTGTGGCTTTTCATCAGTAATAAAAATATCAAAGCCAACACCTATTGTGAACAGAGAAACCCACCCACTCCGGCCAACCAGACATGGGACTTGGGAACTGTGGTAGGTGTTTAAACTCTAGGGCAGTGCTTAGGATAAGAATTCCCTAGAGTACTTTTAAAAATGCAGATCCATGAGCCCCACACTTGAAAATTCTGCTTCGGAAGGTTTGGGCTGAGGCCCAGGGATGTGCATTTTTAACCCACGCTGAAAATAATTCTGCTCTCCTTAGACCACCTTGGGAAACACTAACCTAGCTTCTCAAAAACATTAGTGCCAATGGGTGGGCTGCCCTTAATCTCATGTTGTGGGGCAACAGGGGGAGAAGCTAGGAAACTAGATGGGGCTGTTGGGAATGATTCCATCCACACTTAGCACACCGCTCCTCCAAAATCAGCCAAGAGGATGATGAGTATTGTTCTGGTAAGCCACAAGCTCTAGGTCCAATTTGTCAGTAACTTGAGGGCAGGGATCATATCTTGATTATCTTTTTTTTTTTTTTTTTTTGCTGAGGAGGATTGGCCCTGAGCTAACATCTGTGCCAATCTTCCTCTATTTTGTATGTGGATCGCCACCACAGCATGACCACCAACAAGTGGTGTAGGTCCACGCCCAGGAACTGAACCCAGGCCGCCAAAGCTGAGTGTGTGAACTTAACCACTAGGCCATGGGGCCAGCCCCTCAATCACCTTTTTATCCCCATGATTCCTAAGGCAGCGCAAGGTGCACAGGTTGGCCCTCTGCACTGGCTGGACACTCCCACCAAAGACAGACCTAGAGACAGACCCGTTACCTCTGGGTAGCCTGGGAGCCAGTTGCTGGCAAGGGACGTGGCAGAGAGGCTGAGGGCCATGATGACCTGCTCTCTTCCTCCCAAGCCGGGCCGAGGGTGTCAGGGGCCAAGTGGACACTGACCACCTGGACCTACTGCCTTTTTTGGCCAGCTTTTCCCCCACCTTGGCCCCTCTGCTCCAACTGGCCGGGTCCTCACCCACCCCACAGGGCCCATTATGACATCATCAATGCATTTGAGATAGTAACATGCTCACAGTACATGAGCCTCAGGCTAGCCTGCTGCGGCCAGTGTCTAAATGCTGACCCCTGGCCCGGGGGAGGGTGTCCCGCATTCTAGGAGACTATTCGGGTCGACTCTCTTCTTTACCGGAAGAAACCCACCCTCATCCCCCATCTCCTGGCCCCTTTGTTTCCTTCCCCGGTCTGTATGCTAATTACCTTATTTGTGTGTTTACTTGTTTATCGTGTTTCCCCCACCAGAAGGGGAGCCCCAGAGGGCACAGCCCACGTCTGCCTTGCTCCCTGCTGAACCCCAGTGCCTGACACACCGTAAGTGCTCAGTCAAGATTTTCTAGGTGCATGAGAGGCTCGGCCGGCTCCGGCTGTCTGTTCATTTACTCATTCGACAAGCGTGTTTTGTGCATCTGTTGTGGGCCAGGCTCTTGTCAACCTGAATAACTCCTTTTCTGGCCCGAGGAGCTCCCAGCCTGGTGGTGGGGTACTGGAGACACACCCTTCGTGTAACGCACCCTGACAAGGGCTGTATCCGAGGTCTAACGGAGACGGGGTCGCGGGGAGGAGCGCGCGGTGGCAATGACAGGCTCTTAAGCCAGAGAAATGGTGTGTGGTCTGGCAGGATTTCCCCTGCCGGAGTCAGGGAGCCCCTTCTGCCCAGAGGCCTCTGCCTGTGCTAACAGCCACGGCTGCTTGTTTCTGCTAATATCACAGCGGGGTGCATCTATAGAAGCAATCTATAAAACACCATTTACAGCCATAACTAAACCACAAAAAATCAATCCGCAGCACTCGCTCCCATCCACAAATCTGCTTGGAGGGCCTGCAGAGTGCACACACCTCTAAGGTGCCACGGGAGAGACAGGGGTGAATGAAATGAGGACTCTGACCTGGGGGCTTCTCATCTCCCTGGGGAGACAGGATGCGTGGGGATGAGATGATTAACCACCATGAAAGCGTGTATGCCATGTAGTGAGTGAAGTTTCTAGAACCTTGCTGCCCAATACAGTAGCCACCAGCCACGTGTGGCTGTTGAGCACTTGCAGTGTGGCTAGTCCGAATTGAGAGGGGCTAAACATACCAAATAATGTACACATGGGATTATGACGAAAATATCTAATATATCTCAATTTTTAAATATTGATTACATGTTGATAATATTTTGGATACATTGGGTTAAATATCCTATATTATTACAATTAATCTCACCTGTTTCTTTTACCTTTTTAAAATGTGGTTACTAGAACATTTGAAATGACCTATGTGGCTCCCATATATCTCTGTTGGACAGCATTGGTCTGGGAGTTGAGGGAACCCGGCGAGGGACCAGTAGCCTGTGCAGCTGGGAAGAATTAAGAGGAAATGGAACAATTAAGAGCAAGCAAGGGTGTACTGAGGAAGGGATGGAAAGACATTTGAGAAGTTTGATCTTGAAGGGAAGGAAGGAGGATGGTAGCTCAAGGAGGTAAGAGAGGCCCAGGAACATTCTGGCCATCACTCACCCAGCCCTTCCTCCCCCTCCTGCCATCTTCCAGAAAGATGGACCCTGGGTACCTCCAGCTACCCTCCCATGTAGCGTCTCTAGAGTAAGCTCCTTCCTCTCAATCCTGGACAACGGGGAGTTGGCTGGTGAGTTGGGTTTGGTTGCTAAGTATCAGGTAAGTAAAATCCCTATCCAGGCCATCCATTGCAAGGTGGGTTAACATCACACTTCCCTGACTCCCAGCCCTGGGCCCCGGGCAAAGGGCGGTAGTGCGGGAGGGGAGGGGGGATCAGGGACCCCGATGTAGGTGGAGCTGGGAGTTGGTCCATGTTTGAGATGGGAGCATTTCTCGGAGGAGCGGTGGGGTCCCGGAGGAGGAAGTCAGCCCCTCACCTGGCCAGACAAAGCTTCCACTGTGGACACATTTCATCGCGGGAAGTCAGGCAGCCTGGATCTGCTGTTGCCGCCTCTGCCCTCCCACTCAGCCTCACAGAGAAGCCGTAAACACTCAAACGCAGGGATTAACTCCGCATGTGGTGTCTGGGACATTGTGAACAACTCTTGGCAGCTGTGTTTGTGTCTGTGTTAGATTGATCTTTTTAACCCCCAGCACCTAGGATATGAGGCTTGGTAACAGCCAGTGTTCGATAAATATTGATGGGTGGAAGAAGAAGGAAGGAAGGAAGGAAGAGAGGAAGGGTGCATGGGCGAATAAATGACAAATCTGGCAAAGCACAGAAGCCGGATCCCAGTGTCCAGGTCAGAGGAGACTGATGCCCAGCACACAGCACTCCACCACCCTACCTCCCGGCCACAGGGCCCTGGGCCCACAAGCTTTGAGAGACGGTATGTGTCCCAACTGTAGCCATATTGGGCTAAAATTCTGCCCTTAGTCCCTTATCCTATTAAGCACTTTTTAAAAGCCCCTTAAAGGCTCTGTGAAAGGAAAGCTAATATGAAGAATTCCAGGGGGGTTGGATAAGCTTGGCCTCGGGGTGGGGGTGGCTGAGTTAGTTCCTGGACCAGCAAAGGAGGGACTCCCCAAGCGCACCGGGGGGCCTGCACTTTCTCCATATGGCCACTGGAGGGCACTTCGACCATGAAATACCAGCTCTCCACTTCCCACATCTTTGGAGATCTCCGGCCGAGTCAATTCAACAAACGTTTTTAAATCATCACAATAACGATAGCTCTCCTGTGTTGAAGATCCAATAAAGCACTAAACGCTTTAACTATACATTGTGTCATTTAATATTCACTAAATTGTTGTATTATCTTGGCTATTTAGGAAAAACCTACGCTTAAAGGAGCCAAAGGACTTCCTCTCAAGTCACTCAGCTAAATACAGTTGGGAGCAAGGACTTGAACCCAAGCCCTGGGGCACCGGCCGTAAACAACCAATACACACGAAGCTGAAAAGGGGGTTGTCTGGATAGAAGCCAAGAGACCAGGATGCTATACAATATTGTCACTGAACAATTTACACACGGATGAAATTGGAAGATGGCTTACAATTTGTACGTTTCCTGTGGTAATGTTTCTTTTTTTCCCCCTGAAATGGTGTCGTTAAATAAATGAAGTGTTTCACAAATCATGGTGTCTTCACTGGGAGTCAATAAAGTCATTGTAACACAAGGCAGGAAAAGATAATTTTCATTTAACGTATAAATAGCGCTCACTATCTACCCAGAACTGTTCTAAGCACTTTACATAAAATAACTCAATTAATCCTCACAGCCACCCTCTGAGGTCTGCCTTATTGTGATCCCCATTTACAGATGAGGAAATGGAGGCGCAGAGAGGGAGGCAACCTGCCCAAGGTCACACAGCTGGTAAGAGGCAGAGCAGGGATTAGGGACCCAGGACCCAGGGGTCTGGTTCCAGAGTCTGTTCTGTGGAATGTGGGGAATCCGGCTGGAGCTGGCCTTGAGAAGGGAGGGAGGGAGAGTTCCACCGGAAGAAATGCAGTGTGGAGGCAAGGGTGTTCCAGGCAGAGGGAATAACACCGGCGAAGCCCAGAGGCGGGAAAGCACCAAGTGAGGAGTCAGGGTTGTCTCAGGCCTGGGCTAGTGGAGCCCAGATGGCAGAGGCCGGCAGAGCCAGAGCCCCCCAGGGACTCTGCAGGGTAGGAGAAAGGAGACGGCTCCGGCAGGAGGGCCTGGGATGGGTGGGGGTGCTCTGGTGCAGGGAAGAGCTGAGGCCACCCTGCCCTCGCCCCCTCCAGGCACCGGCAGTTTGGAAAGGGCAATGTGTGCCCAGGAAATGGCCGGATTGGATGACAGCGAAGATTAAAGGAGCTAAATCGGGGCTGGGGCTGGGGGAGGTGTCCGAGGAGGGAACAGCAAAGGGCCAGCTGCTGGAGGCCAGCAGAGGCTGCTGGGAACTAAGGCTGGGGGCAGGGATCCCACACCAGGCAGGAAGCCCTCTTGACCCCAGTAAGGCGGGAATGTGGGGTCACCCAGCAAGGGCGTCCTCACTTAGATGGAGCTGGGGGAGGGAGGGCAGAGACCCAGAGACCAGAGTGGGGCAGAGACCATGGCAGAGGTGGAGACAGACCTAGAGGTAGAGGTGTATGGGGGGTGGGGGATGGGAAGAGGACTGAGCCGAAGAGGAGGGGAGGGGGGCAGAGACCAGAGAGGGGGAAAGAAGCTGGGGGCGGAGACTCAGCCTGAGCCCCACCGTGAGAGGGCATCTGGAGCTCCCAGCTTTGGCTGGGAATTGGGGGGCGCCGTTGCTTGTAGGCTGTTGGTGGGGAGCTCCTTGCACAACGCAGAGGAGCAGTCCCTGGAGCCCCCTCCCACAGTCCCAGCACCCCCTCTCTTCCCAACCCCTCCGCCAGCCTGAGTGGCAGTAGCGGCTGTGGCCCCTCCCAGCCTCCAGGGCAGGTGGTCAGTGGTCTATTCTGGTGCCCAGGGTGGCTGGGGAGCCTGGGGGAGGACGGAGGGAGAGCCCGGCCAACCTCTTTGAGAAGGGCTCTTTGGGATGGTTGGGGGATAGGGTTCTGACTGCTGTGGGTGGGGAGAAACATCTCCAGAGCTGTTTTCAACAAATTGTGTCTCTTAGGGACTTTACAGTTGGAAGGGGACTGTGTCTGGGACATCTCTAGGTGGCTCTGGGGCTCGGGACCTGGGGCCGTGGGAATCCCCAGCAGCTGATGGTGGACCGCAGGTTTCTTTCCAACCTTGAAGCCGCAGGCTCGAGTCCTCCAGGCAGCCTCTCCAGGACAGAATTGTGGATGCTGCTGGCCGTGGCCCACTCCCAGGCCAGTTGGGGGCAGTCTGGGGCCAGGGCGCACTCTGGGGAACCTCTCCAGCCTGCAGGGGAGCCCCAGGGCCTGGCTGGCACATGGCAGAGCAGCCCCTGCTGGCCTCTTATTCCCCAGATAGGAAATCTTCAGTACCCGCCACCCCCGGGTCCCGTGGGATAAAGGCCAGACTCCTCTGCTGGTGGGGCCTGGCTCCCTAGCAACCTGCCCCCTCCAAGCCCAACTCCCCTCTCCGGAGGGCAGTGGGGTTGGGAAGAGGAGCAGAGCAGAATGTTGGGAGGGACTTGCCCACTACTGGACCAGGGGCTTTTTGATGGAGATCCCCGAATAGGGTTGAGTTAAAAGGGGAAGGCCCTAGGGCCGAGCCTGCCAAGTCAATCTAGGACAGGGCCTTAGAGATCACACAGAGAAATGAGCTGGGCTTCTAGGGGCCACTGACTAAGGTTCAAATCCAGACTTTGTTTTTACTTGCTATGCAACCTTAGGGAACTTACCTAACCTCTCTGAACCTGGTATCCATAACTTTAAAATGAGAATAATAGTTACTTCCTAGTCTTGTGAGGGTTAGAGATACAGTGATTTTATACAGCAGGTATCCAGAATACCATGACGAGTATACAGTAGGTGCTCAATAAGTGGTCACTATGTTATGATCAGAAACAGCATAGCCTCTGATAGAGAGCCCTGGAGTCAGGCAGTCCTGGTTGTGAGTCTTGGCCTTGCACTTGCTAACCTTAAGCAAAGACTGGAGCCGGTCCCTGGACTTCCGTGAACCAGTTTCCTTATCGGTCAAAAGGATAAAATACTAGTAATGGCTGGCACGTACTGAGTGCTCACTGTGTGCTAGGCACTGTGCTCAGTGCTTTACAGACAATTTCTCATTTAATCATCCCCCAAACCCTATGCTGTTATTACCATTTTACAGATGAGGAAACTGAGGCTAAGAGAGGCGAGTAACTCACCCAAGAGTGGTAGAGCCAGGCAGCAGCCCAGCAGCTGCTCCCCAAATCCCTCCCCTTGCCTATACCTCTGAGGAGTCCAGTGGGATTTAGGGCATTGGCTGGCTATCCGGACAGGTGTGAGAAGATAGCAGATGAAGGACTGAGGCTATCAAAACACTGAGGCCCAAGAAGGGGCGTCTTCTGGAACCCAAGACTCACTTTCATTGTATACTTGGATGGTTTGGAGAATAAAACATCCCACCCAGCAGCAAGAACAGCTCAGGGTGCTGTGGTGGGCTATGGTCTGGAGTGGCTGAGAAGGCCCTGGGGTCCGAGTGGACCCCAAGCTGACTGTGACTCAGCTGGTGGGAGGAAGAGGAGGATGATCCTATAAGGCTATAGATAGCAACTGTGCATAGTGGCCCTCTGAGGTCATTGCCAGCCTGCTCAGGCCCTGTTTAAAGCACTCCACAGCCTCAGAGGGATGTAGGAAACCTGGAAATGGCCCAGGACAGCAGGGATATGACCAAACTGGAGGGGCTGAAACCAAAAAAGCCTATGAGGAAAGATGAAAGGAATGGGGATAAATTAGGGAGACGAGAGGGCTGAGCGATGGCACTCAGAACTGACAGAGAAATCCAGGGAAGAGAGCAAGCTGCTTTTCTGTACCTGGGTTCAGGTCTGAGAGAGGAGGGGCTTGCTTCCATTTCAGCAGAGGGATGAGAGTTAGGCCTTGAGAGGCTATCTAGGGTGCGAGTCCGTGGGGAGGTGAAGGAGCCTGTGAAGTCTCCTTGCATGGGGGTTGGAGTGTTCTGCCCCGTCTCAGTTGCTCCCGACTCACCCTGACACCCTCCCACCCCGGTTCAGACGCCCCTTCCCCTCTCCTACCCAGATACGCCCCCGCATCTGGTCAAAGAGTTTTCTCCCGCTCTCCTTGGGGGTTTCAGCTGTGTGGGGTGCACGTGTGTTGAGGGAAAGAGGGCTCCTCTGCCTCGGGTCTCTATCTCTTCAGGAAGTGGCTCAGGACTGGGTGGGATTGGAGCAGTTCAGGGGTCTCCTCTACCGACTGCTGGGAATGTGGGGAGGCAGCCGGATGTGCTGAGGGAGAGATGCGTGGGGACAAACTGGGACTCTGAGAGCCCCTAAGGGGGCTGGGGGGGGGGGCTGCGTGTGTTTTGTTGGGCAGGATCGAGTGCTCACATGGTGGGGATGGAAGCCTGCAGACAGGGAAGAGGGGACAGTCTGGCCATCCAGAGGAACCCCGGGAAGGGAGAACCTGTGTCTGAGGGAGACGCCGAGTCTGTTTCTGTGGCAGGTGTAGCCATGTCTCATCACACATGGTGGGGTTGGGGCTGTTCTGGGGACGCGCCAATGATCTGGGTCCCGCTCGATGGTGCGTCTGGGGTGAGTGGAGAGGCTTCAGACAAGGCTGCCCAGGGGGGCACCAAAGCTCTGATTCGGAAGAAAAAGGCCTCTCACTCCTCTCCTTGGGGTCAGAGTAGGGACGGGTGTCTGGGATATTTCACTTTAACCAAGGAGAAACTGAAACCCAGAGAAGGGCCACGACCAGTCCAATGTCACACAGCTTATCCAGAGCTGGCCCAGGCCCCGGGCTTCCCAGCCATATGCTGCTCCCAACACATCAGGATGCCTTCCCGGGTAACTCCCCTAATGCTACCAAGGCCTTCTCCTTTTCCTTGACTTGACTTCTGTCCCCATTCTCCCCGCCGCCATCTCTTACCAGAGTAACACCTGAAATTTACAGGATGCTCCGAGCCCACAAACATTCTCACCTCCGCCATCCCATTAGCTCCTCCCATGTGAGGGTCAGCTTCCTCCTCCTCCGCCTCCTCCTCCCCTACCCCCACCCCCTCCTCTTCTCCTCCTCCCTAGCCTTCAGACATCCTATTTGGTAGACGATGGGGGCTGGGAGGAGGTGAGATGAGCCCCAGACTTCTCCTACTTTGGCAGAAAACCCGCAGTGTTCCATGTCTGTAAAAGGAGCGTGGGGCAGGAGGGGGCTGGATCCCGGCTGTAGGGCCTCCCCCGAGAAGGAGCTAGGTCAGGGGTGTGGGGGTGATGAGGGGGAGGTGGAGGAGGGGTTTTTGAGGACCAGGGTGGGGGGGTGACAGTGAAGCCAGGGGCCCAGGAAAGGGTCTGGGGTCAGGAGGTGGAGAGTTGGCAGAGGGAGGCCCGAAGGGGAGGAGGGTGGCGGATGAGAGGGGTGGATTGCTGGCTGAGCCTGGGGAAGGAGGGGCAGTGCAGCACGAGGGAGATGAGTTTCAGGGAGAATCCTGACGCCACCCACCGTTCCTGCTGGGCCCCCCAACTCAACCTCCCCCCCGGGTGATATCAGGAAGAAACAATCGCCTCTGGACATTCCTTCCCTTTTACAGTCACTCCCGGCTCCTCGGCAGCCGTGGAGGTTAAGCAGCCACTACAGCTGAGAGGAAGGTGGATGGGGGGGTGGGGGGAGCCTGGGAGGAGGCTGTTGTGGGGAGGGGCCTCCAAGAGCACTGAGGCAGGGAGGCACCAGACAGCAAGGGCTTAGCTAGGGACCACTTGATGTTCCCAGCCCCTGGGTCGAGAGATTCAAAATGTCAGAAGCTGAGGTGACCTCAGAGACCACCTGGCCTGAGCCCCTTTCACACATGGGCATGACACAGCCAGGGAGGAAATGGGGCTTGCCCAGGTCACACAGATGGTTAATTGGTGAACCCCTGGGTTGAGCACCCCCCATGCTTGGGCCTCCTACCCCCTCACCAAGTGCCAAAGCTGAGGCAAGAGCCAGGGTCCCAGAGTTCATACCTGCCTCACTGTCCCAGGGCTCTCCTGCAATGATTGCCTCCTGGCCCAACCCAGCTTAGGATGAAAGCAGGAGGTCCTCAGTTGGGAAACAGAAAGAGGAGGCAGCTGGGTCCTGGAGAAAGGGGCAAAGGGCAACCCTGGAGGTGGGGGTCAGCCAGTGGAGGGAGGGCACGCTGGGGGAGGCATCAGCCCTGTCTCACCCCTGGGCTCCTGGGGTGAGTAAGGAGCTCCCAGACAGAGTACGGTGGAAGAGTCACTTCTGGTTCTCTTCTTGTGACCTCTTGCAGTTTTTCCTCAATCCAAATGCCCTATGCTGGCCACAGCAGTGTCCCCACCCCGGCCATCCACCCATGCCAGCCATCTGCCCCTGGCCTGTGCCATCCATGGGATCGGGGAGGTCCTATGAGTAGCCAGGGCCCTTGTCTTCCAGGGAGCCCTCTGTGAGGTTCAGAGATCTGCCCAGGCATCTGTAAGCCCTCCAGACACTGAGCTTAAGGGAGGGCAGGAAGCAGCAGGTGCAAAGGTCTGGAGGCTGGAAAGAGCTTGGCAGTGTCACCCAACGGAAAAGAGGACAGTGGGGCTGAAGTGAGGTGAGCCCAAAGGAGGGGTGAGTAAGCTGAGGTTGGCAAGGTGGGCAGGGCCATTCCGTGGGGACTTGGAGGCCATGATGAGTTTGGGTTTTGCTGGCTCAGTAGCTCGGGGAAGGGAGAGAAACCGGGAACAGTGAAATAGGCAGTCTCCAAGGAGGCATGAGCACTGTCCCCAAATATTTGAGGAGCAGATCTGCGAAAGTGGGGTTCTTCTCGCTCTGCTTGGTTTCCAGGTTAGAATAAGTGGCAGCGCAGAGATACATCACCCGGGCTCAAATATAAGGAAATGTTTTCTAACAGCAGAGCTGTCCACTGTCGCATGACGGAGTCGTGTTGGGTACCCAATGACTCTTTGTGGAGTGGAATGGGCTGCCTGGAGACACTGACTTCCCAGGCAGCGGAGGGATTCAAGCTAGCTTGCTGGAGTCACAGTAGAGAAGACTTAAACCTTAACTGAGAAGTGGGGGCATTGGACTGGTTGACTTTGTGACCTATAAAGTTATCTCCAACCTTAAGTTTCCAAGACTCTCCAAGGTCAGAGTAATCTGGGAAGCCTTCAAGCACAAGCAGAACCGACTTCTTTGATTCAACAAAATGTATTGATAACACCCACTGTACAAGGCACCATACCACATACACAAATTTACAAATTGTCCCCTTTTTCTGACAATGCTGAATGAAATGGTCTGTCTTGGTGGACCTTCCCATTTAACTTAAGTAAGAGGTGTCACCATAAAATAATGTGGCTGTTATTTTTTCTTTTTATAAACAACCTACCAAAATTTATATATTCAAAAGTGTGCCCCAAGGATGTTCATAGCAGTATTGTTTATAGTAGGAAAAGATTGGAAACCATAGAAATGTCCATCAATAAAACTTGGCCAAATAAATTATGGCAAATCCATACAGTGAAATACAAATGAGAATATTAAGTAGAATGACTGAAAACCTCCCAACAAAGAAAAGAGCAGGACCAGATGGCTTCACTGGTGAATTCTACCCAACATTTCACAGTTAACACCAATCCTTCTCAAACTTTCCCAAAAACTTGAAGAGGAGGGAATACTGCCTAACTCATTCTGTGAGGCCAACATTACCCCAATACCAGAGCCAGACAAAGACACATGAGAAAATAAATAAAACTACAGACCTATATCCCTTATGAATATTGGTGTAAAAATTCTCAACAAAATACTAGCCAAACAAATTCAGCAGCATGTTAAAAGGATTATACACCCTGACCAAGTGGAATTTATTCCTGGAATGCAAGGATGGTTCAACATATGAAAATCAATCAGTGTAATACACCACATTAACAGAATGCAGGGAAAACCTCACAAAATCAATTTCATCTACAATAGCATCAAAAAGAGTAAAATACTTAGGAATAATCATAACTAAGGAGGCATAAGACTTGTACATTGAAAACTACAAAACACTGCTGAAATAAAGACACAAATAAATGGAAAGACATCCCGTGTTCAGACTTAATATTGTGAAGCTGTCAATACTACCCAAAGTGATCTACAGATTCAATGCACTCTCTATCAAAATCCCACTAACATTTTTTGGAGAAATAGAAAAATCCATCCTAAAATTGATATGAAATCTCAAGGGATCCTGAAGAGCCAAAATATCTTGAAAGAGAAGAACAAAGTTGGAGGACTCACACTTCCTGATTTCAAAACTTCCTACAAAGCTACAGTCATCAAAACAGTGTGGTACTGGCGTGAGGGCAGATATATAGGCCAATGGAATAGAATGGAGAGCCCAGAAAAAGATCCTCATGTATGGCTAAATGGTTTTCAACAAGGGTGCCAAGACCATTCAATGGGGAAAGGACTGTCTTTTCAACATACAGTGCTGAGAAGACTGCATAGTCACATGCAAAAGAAGGAAGTTGGACCCTTACCTTATACCACATATAAAAATTAACTCAAAATGGATCAAAGGCATAAAACTCTTAGAAGAAAACACAGAGGGTAAAATTTGTGACATTGGATTTGGCGATGATTTCTTGGATATGACACCAAAAGCACAGGCAATAAAATGAAAAATAGATAAATTGGACTTCATCAAATTTAAAAACTTTTGTGCATCAAAGGATACTATCAACAGAGTGAAAAGGCACCCCACAGAATGGGACCTCTTGAATTTTGCACCAAGTGCGTTACCCATCCAGACCAATTATTATTATTTTTAGTGTGTCCAATTCTAAGTAATCCCTGGGGGAGGGTAAACTCTTACTCCAGCGGTGCTGCCCAGTTCTGAACGTGTTTTGGAGCGCGCCTCTTCCACCTGCCTTCCAAGCCCCGGAGTGTTGTTTTGCTGCCCTCCATGGTAGCAAATCCTCAGGGGTGGAACTGAATTTTGGAAACAGCCCCAAGCGGTTCAGAGCCAAGTCTGGTAGATGTTGATTTTGACTAGAGAATAGATGGCATAATTTATTTATTTGTTTTCTGCCTCATTTCACCAAGGAACTGAGGCCGCAAGCTGGTCCGAAGGGCAATTTCCTTATGTGGTCTGGAGACTGTTCACAGAGAGGCATCTCCAAAATGTTCTGTTTTCCCTAGCGTCACGGAAATGGATGCACAGTCTCCTACAGTAGACTAGTCTGGATTGTTTGGGCTACAAGTGACAGAAGCCAACACCAAGTGAAAAAAAGGAAAGGTTTGTTGGCCCCAAAGCCAGGAAGGACACTGGGGGAGCTCACAAAATCGAGGGAAGAGCTGCAGAACCAGGGCTCCAGGGGCTGGAATTTAGGACTTCCTGCCCAGTATTCTCCTCCTCTCCAGGTGTGTCTCTCCTTGCATGTTGACTTCTCCTTCCTCCTACTCTAGAAAGACCTCCCCAGCAGGCAGGAAACATGGGTGCCACAGGCTCCAGTTTAGTAATCCCAGTTCCATCTACAAATTCCAGGGAAAGTCTCTGATTGGCCCTACTCAGGTCCAGCCCCACCCCTTAAGCCAATCACTGCAGAGGGATGCAGTTATAAGACTGGCTGGGAGCTGAGTGACTTGCCCACTTGTCCACTCATGGTGTGTGTGTGTGTGTGTGTGTGTGTGTGTGTGTGTGTGTGTGTGTGTAGCATTTGTTACCAAAATAAGGGGATGGAAAAGAAAGCTTGCAGGCTACTTGGAACTACAACAAGGACGGGCTGCCTGGGATGTGCTAAGGATCCACATGGCCGCCAAAATTCTCCAGGAGCCTACAATCTCATTTGGGAGACAAGACACAAAAATAACCAGAACAAAACAGCTTGCACTGACTCCAAGGCTGGATAAGAATATCTGGATCTCCCCACCCACCTCATACGCTTGTCTCTTGGATAAAAATTAGACACTTCTTGGGAGAGGGCTTTCCAAAGACAGCAGTAACAAAGCCCCTTACAGTTCACCTGGCACATTCACACCCGCCCTGGAGGCAAAGCATGGGCTCTGGAGTCAGACTGCTTCCTGAGCTGCAAAATGGGTCTGATGCTAGTCCCCACCTCATAGGGTTGTTGGGGAACTGGGGATCATGGGTGGGGAGTACTCAGCAGAGTGGCGCACAGTGGGTGCTCAGTCTATGTAAGGTATTATTACTCGCATATTGTTACCTGAGCCTCTTCAAATCTTTATAGGGTAGCCATGGCAAGGCTGACCATTCCCACTTTATAGCTGAGGACACAGAGCCGTGAAGGACTTGCCTGCTCGTCATTAACCTGCTGGTGATGGCAGAGCTACAGGAAGACCAGCACTCTGTTTCTGAGATTTGCATTCCAAAAGGGTCAGGCCTAAGAGAGCCCTGTTGAGTGCCAGGTGGAGGTGTAGAGAGACAGCCAGTGTTCACGGAGACGTGGGGATGTCCTTAGGGGTCAGCCAGTGCCTTGTACCAAGGAGGGGGCTGTGAAGGGATGGGCAAGCCCTCTGTGGGGCTCCATTCCTGCTGGGGGTTTGGAGCATTAGAGGGGTGGGATGAGCAATCACGGATCACCCCAAGCCTTCCTCCGCCATCTGACACCCCTGCCCCCTGAGGTACCCAGCCCCTACCCCCCCAGAACTCCTCTCCTATGCACTTGTTTCCCAGCCCTCATGCATTCTCCTCTATAAATACCAGCTCTGGTATTTTGGGTTGGCAGCTGTTGCTGCCAGGGAGATGGCTGGGTGACATGAGGCTCCTGACAAAACAGAAACCCTGGCATGTGGGGGTGTGGGTGGGGTGAGGAGGGGGATGAAACAGAGAGAGGCGGGATGGGGGGACAAGGCGGCAGAAGTCGGGGGAAGCTGGTGGCGTGGGGGTTAGAGTGTATACAGCAGTTGGAAACTGAAAGGACACCAGACTCTTCCTGGAAATCACCTTGTTGTTTATAAACTTGAGACCCTGCCCTCACCCATAGCAGGAGGTAAAGGGTCTACACTAGTCCAGAGGGAAACTGAGGCACAGAGCTAGAACCCAGATGCCAGTGGACATACCTGATCAGGCCTGGACATACCAGGATATACCAGCTCTGGACAGCACCAATGTCTGCCCACAGGGGCACCCTCCCCCGCTCTCCACCTGCCTAGAGACCCTCTTCCTCCAGGCCTGGCTGGTGAACTCCTGGTCTGCCTGAGCCCTCCCAAACCTCTGCCACTTCCAGAGAATCTTTAGAAAAAAGGTGACTTGTAGTCTTTCTTGGGAACAGGCCTTATTCCTTCAGGAAATAACCCAAAGTCTCTCCTTGGAGCAAAAAGGAGACCCTCAAACTAGATGGAGGCCTCTTCCCTGCGCACCCCCAGGAGAAGGCAGGCCCCCAAGGGCTGAAACGGAGGTTCCAGACGTGCTGGCTGCCCAGGTGAAGGGGTTGGCAGGCCTGCCCATCTTCTGCCCTTCTAGGTCCACCAGCCTCTCCCACACCCCTCACGGGCCCCCCACCCGCAGGCTGAGGGGCGCAGGCCTCTTGCGGGGGAGCTGGCCTCCCCGCCCCCACGCCAGCGTCCGCCCTTTCCTGGCAGGACAGCGGGATCCTGCAGCTGTCAGGGGAGGGGCGCCGGGGGCTGATGTCAGGACGGATACAAATAGTGCCGAAGGCCTGGGGCCCTGCATCCCGTCTCGGCATCCACTCTCCACTCTCCAGCCGGCCGCCCGCCGCCTCCTCCGCGCCGTCCAGCCTCGCCCGCGCCGCCACCATGAGCCAGGCCTACTCGTCCAGCCAGCGCACGTCCTCCTACAGCCGCACCTTCGGCGGGGCCTCGGGCTTCCGCCTCGGCTCCCCGCTGAGCTCGCCCGTGTTCCCGCGCACGGGCTTCGGCTCCAAGGGCTCCTCGAGTTCGGTGACGTCCCGCGTGTACCAGGTGTCGCGCACGTCGGGCGGGGCCGGGGGCCTGGGGGCGCTGCGGACCAGCCGGCTGGGGGTGGCCCGCGCGCCCTCCTCCTATGGCGCGGGCGAGCTGCTCGACTTCTCGCTGGCCGACGCCGTGAACCAGGAGTTCCTGACCACGCGCACCAACGAGAAGGTGGAGCTGCAGGAACTCAACGATCGCTTCGCCAACTACATCGAGAAGGTGCGCTTCTTGGAGCAGCAGAACGCCGCGCTCGCCGCCGAGGTCAACCGGCTCAAGGGCCGCGAGCCGACGCGGGTGGCCGAGATCTACGAGGAGGAGCTGCGCGAACTGCGGCGCCAGGTGGAGGTGCTCACCAACCAGCGCGCCCGCGTCGAGGTCGAGCGCGACAACCTGCTGGACGACCTGCAGCGGCTCAAGGCCAAGTGAGGACCCGGGCGCCCCAGAACCCCCTTTCCACGGGCCAAGCGCGGGAGGCTAGGCCTGGGGGCTGGCCCAGCTGTCAGCACCTGCCTTCTCCACGGTGCCAGGAGCCCTCTCCTGCCCCACGCAGGGAGAAGGTCACGGACCTGTGTCCCCCAGTGGGGAGATGGACTCTAGGTCACTCCCTTGTGCTCCCACTCTGCAAAGGAGAAGTGTTCTCGGGAACATCATGGGATGGAAATATGAGACCTTGGGAGACCTGGCACCCTGTGGACAACCCCCTTAGAAAGCATCTTAAGATGCTGGGTGATATTGATGGGGGTTGGGCAGGCAGATGGATGGAGGAAGGGGACCTGTGTACCCTCAGAGGGAGAGGGGAGGTTGATAGGAGACAAGGAAATCTGGGACAAGCTGGGAAGGACAGGGGGTGGGGAATCCAAGCAGTAGCTCTCAGCTCATCTGTGATGCGGCCCTGGGGAGGGGGGTAGAGAGGGGATCTTGGAACCTGGGCCTGACTGAGGCTGTGCAGTCTCACAAAGGGAATGGAGAAGCTAGAGGAACAGGGAGGAGGGGAGCGTAGTCCTCAGAAAACTTGGGGGACCCAATGGTGGGCTCCACCAGGCTCCCAGTACAAAAGGCAGTAAGCACTCATGGGTCCTGTTCCCGGCAGCTCTAGTGAGCAGAGTCACCATCCTGCCACTCAGGTCACAAACTAATTGAGCACCTACCTGGGCCGGGCTGGGGCTGGGAACCGGGATCACAGGGGTGGATAAAATAGACACAGTTCCTAATCCCATGGAGGTCACAGTCTGGAGGCAACACAGACTTGTAGGGTGTGGCTCCAGGGAAGAAATTGGGCCACTTCCTGTCCCCTCCCTACATGGGAGGGGCCTCCTGTCTCTACCCAGTGGCTAGGCTTCCTCTCTCCGTCCTGAGCCTGCTCCCTGGCCGCCCCCCGGCCAGTCCTCTCCACCGCGGGTTATATCCCCACCAACTGGGTGTCCTTCTGTCTGTCCGTTCCGGCCAGGCTGCAAGAGGAGATTCAACTGAAAGAAGAAGCAGAGAACAATTTGGCTGCCTTCCGAGCGGTAAGCACTCTTAGGACCACCAGCAACCTTACCCCCCTGTCCCCTCTGTGTGGCCCTGGCTCCCTCTGCCCTGCCTGGGTGATCAGTGACCCTGTCCCTCTCACTTGATCTCTCCCAGGATGTGGATGCAGCCACCCTAGCTAGAATTGATCTGGAGCGTAGGATCGAATCTCTCAACGAAGAAATCGCATTCCTTAAGAAAGTGCACGAAGAGGTATGCCCTCGGCCTTCATTCCCAGGGTCCTTAGACCCTGGTGACAGCGGTTGGAAAGGGGAGTGGTGCTGGGCTCTGAGAATGAGGGTGTGAGGTGCTGGGTGCTGCCTGGGGCCTGGAAGGGCACTGAAGCCCACCACTCCTTGCAGGAGATCCGAGAGCTACAGGCCCAGCTTCAGGAACAGCAGGTCCAGGTGGAGATGGACATGTCCAAGCCAGACCTCACCGCCGCCCTCAGGGACATCCGGGCTCAGTACGAGACCATCGCGGCTAAGAACATCTCGGAGGCCGAGGAGTGGTACAAGTCCAAGGTGGGCAGCCTGTCCCCCTCAGTCCCGGTTTAGAGGTGCTTCCTGTGGCTCCAGCCGTGGGGCGGAGGGTGAGCCCATGCCCCCTTGCCCCCTCTACCTGCATCCTGCATCTTCCTCATCTCAGGGTCTCTCTCTGCCCTTAGGTGTCCGACCTGACCCAGGCAGCCAACAAGAACAATGATGCACTGCGCCAGGCCAAGCAGGAGATGATGGAGTACCGACACCAGATCCAGTCCTACACCTGTGAGATCGACGCCCTCAAGGGCACCGTGAGTCCCCGCCCACCTCGCCGTGCCCAGCCCTTCCTGCCTGCAGCTCATACCCTCTCTCTGGGACCTTGGCCCATCACGTATCTTCTCCGGGTGTCTGTCTCCTCAAATCTACCCTAGGGATAAAAACAGACGGGTGGATCCCCACTGGACGCTCAGGAATCACGGGCTCCTGTGTGGGGGTGGGGAGGCCAAACGTCGATGCTCCCTTGCTCAATTCTGTTCTCTGTGTTTCCACGGGAGACTTCATTGGAGTTCGGGGATCCCTGGCTCAGAAGAGTTTGACAGCTCCTGGACCTGACCATCTCGAGTTGCCTCTCAGACCCGAGGCTGTGTCTGTCTCCATCCCGGGCCCCTGGTGTCTCCCCCCTGCCCCTCCCCGACCCATCCTTGACCCTGGTGCCCCTCCCCTGCAGAACGATTCCCTGATGAGGCAGATGCGGGAGCTGGAGGACCGCTTTGCGAGTGAGGCCAGCGGCTACCAGGACAACATCGCCCGCCTGGAGGAGGAGATCAGGCACCTCAAGGATGAGATGGCCCGCCACCTGCGCGAGTACCAGGACCTGCTCAATGTCAAGATGGCCCTGGACGTGGAGATCGCCACCTACCGGAAGCTGCTGGAGGGCGAGGAGAGCCGGTGAGGGGCGAGGCAGGGGGGTTCTGGGGACCCATTCCTGCTCGGACGGGGGGCGCTTGGGATCACCTTAGCAAGATCTGGAAACAACATTATACAAGAGGCCACCACTCCACTAATTACAAAGAATTAACCAAGGCCACCTGGGTAAAAAGCGATTTAATTAACAGCTTTTATAAAAAGAGAAATGTAAGTATTCCCTCATCCACCTTCAAAATTAAGAATCAGCAGCATAAAACCATATTCAGCAACCAGTAATAAAATGTTACTGCCAGTCAAGGGAGAGATGAGAGCAGAGTGGGGAATGATGAGGAAGGAAAGACAGAGACAAATAGGGCCGGAGGGAGAGACAGACAGCCTTGACTAAGAGAGAGGGTGCAGAGACTCGTGCATTGAGGGGGGACACACACACACGCTCATAAGAAAGACACAGAATGACGTGCGCAGAGCAACTCACCTCTAGACACAGAAAACAACATACAACTGGAGGGAACCTTCTTGGGTGATGGAAATGTTCTATATCTTGATTTAGACTGTAGTTACATGGCTGTAGACGTTGATCAGAACTCACTGAATTGCATGCTAAAGATCTGTGCGTTTCACTGTGTGTAAACTTAACCTCAATTTAAAACAGGTCAGTGACTCGAAAAAATGATGCCCATTGATCCTCATAAAATGACAATATCTGAAGTTTAAGAAAATCAGCAGACATATTTAGATATAGACTTATACTAGAGAGATTTCAGATTTCGTAGAATTACATCTGTATACAGTGATCCTTTAAGGTAGCTAAAGTCGCATTGCGTTTTCCCAGCATGAAGCATAAATGGGGAGGGCGGCTCCTGGAATTTGCCCTCACATGGGTGGGCCAGAGGTTCCCAGCCTGGCTGGAGGGTGGGCACACACAAGGGATGTCACCTACAGCTGCTATTGATACACCCTTCGGTGCCAAGAGGAGCAAGGAAATCCTGGTGAACTGGAGGGTGCAGTGGGGTTGGGGGTCCTAGTGTCACACCAGCAGGTCAGAGATAGAATGGGTGACCCTTCTAGAAGGGATAGTTCCTGGGACAGCTGGAGTTGGCCTCCTCATGCCCCGAGCAGTGTGGCGATGGGAGTGTTGGGGTCAGTGGGACTGTGGCAGCTGAGGATTGTGTTTAGAGCGGACCAGGGCAAGCTTTGATGTGGTCACAGGGAGAGGTGGAGGGTCCTAACCCTTTGGGGGCTTGGTCTCTCCCCTTTCAGGATCAACCTCCCGATCCAGACCTTCTCTGCCCTCAACTTCCGAGGTGAGTGCGTGGTGGCAGGTGGAGGCTAGGGTGGCAGGGGGCAGGAGTCCAGCATGGTCACCACCCAAGGCCAGCTAGGAGGGGAAGACGGAACCGTGGGGACAGGGCTGGGGTCTGGGGAAGAGAAAGGGGGCTGCCGCAGGCGGATGAGGAAGTTTAGGTAGGGCACCTTCTGACAGGCAGAGCTTTTTAGTTTATTTTGTTTCATGGTATTGTGTTGTATTGACCATGTCCCTGCACTTTCTTGGGAGGATTGGGCATCAGCAAACAGCTTCTGTTTCCTGATATACCCAACCTCTGAAGGTACCAGGGATGTCCTTGGGGGCCTGGCAGCCTCTAGAACCATAGGCGCTGGGCTACAAGGCACCCACCACCCATTGTCTGTTTGGCAAGTTGCCAAGCACCCCCCACCACCCCCGGCTGCTTGCTGGAGCGAGATGTTGGATGCACGTTTAAAAAAATGAAGCCAAACCTTAGCAGAGCCAAACAATTGAAAGAAGGAGCTCCTAGGGCATTCTGCCATCCTGACGTGAGTAATATGCAGATCGAGTGGCTTTCCAACCCCGGAGAGCAGAAAAACACGACATAATGATACATTCGGAAAGCAAGTTGGAGTCCTTGGCAGCTTTGCCTTTCCTAGATCAAATCTTTTATATCTTCGATGTTCCTTTCCATTAGGAAAAAACACACGCTGTGCTCCACCGAGTTACAACGTTCATCGCAGGCTGGGTGCTCGCTAAGGAGATTCGGGAACACCGAACTCCTAGTACCGAGGACCTGAATTTCACCCTTCCTATAAAACTCAGAACGTTTCCTTTCAGTTAGGAGTTCATGCAGACACCAAGTGTGAGCCTTGCATTTAAAACTGCTTAATGTTTTTTGAAATGAATCGTTTTGTGGCTACAGTAGGGCAAGTATCATTGTTACCATTTCACAGTGAGGAAACTGAGGCACAGGGGGGCCAGTGACTGGCCGCCCGCACAATGAATCAGTGACTGACTCTTGTCCGTCTCTTTCATTGAGACATCAGGATACTTACCCGCAGTCTTAAAGGGGGCTGGGTACCATAAGGTCCTCCAAAAGAATACCTTGGGACTGGGCTTTGGGGTTTGAACTGTCAGGGTCCAAATTCATGCAGGGCTTTCCTGGAGCCCAGGGGTGGAGAGGGAGCGAGGAGGTGTTTGGGGAGGGGGAATGCTGGGCGGCCCCCGCCCTCCTGGAGCAGCCCGTAGCTGGAGCACGTCTATGGGCTCCTGAGCGCATCTCAACTGTGGGACTGGCCCCAGGGTCTGCAAAGCCATCTGCTGGGTGCTGGGCTCAAGTCTTGCTGAAAAAGTAACAGGTGCATCTTGAGGGGGTGGGAGTCTTCCCGGCTCTGCCCCATGGGACTAGGGATGGACTCCCAGCCCCTGGAGCAGCCCGGGCCTGGACTTGGTCCGGCTGAGCATGTGGATGGATCTGTTACAGAAACAAGCCCTGAGCAGAGGGGTTCCGAGGTCCATACCAAGAAGACGGTGATGATCAAGACCATCGAGACCCGGGATGGAGAGGTGAGTGGTCTGCCTGGTCTCCTCACCCTTGGTGGGGGCTGTGGGGTGTGTCTGGGGGGCTGTTAGCCAGGTGCCTTCCACCAGCTGTGCTGGTTCCAGCCCCTGCCTGGCGGGGAGGGGGTCCTGCTGCACTGGGGTCGGGGGAGGCCCGGGGCTGTGGCTCCATTCTCCCGCCAGCACCGGGACAGACTGGGTTTCTCTTCCTCCCCAGGTCGTCAGTGAGGCCACACAGCAGCAGCACGAGGTGCTCTAAAGCCAGAGATCCCTCTGCCACCAGAGACCGTCCTCGCCCCTGTCCTCACTGCCTCCTGAACCAGCCTCCTTTCATCCCAGGGCACCGCACCCAGCCACAGTGTCCCCTCACAGCCTCTGACACCTGCTCACTGACCCCACCACCACTGTCCCCACAGGGGACATGGCCCATCCCTGCCCAGGCACAGGCAGCCCCCAGCCGTGTGAGTCCTCGATGTTGGAAATGAGTGAGCTGGCTCGGCCACCCTTGGGGTGTGCTGGGCAGGGTGGGATGAAGCCAGGGCAGGGCAGTGACCCGCCCTCCCAGCTCCGTGACCTCGGGCTCCAGCCTCTGGCTTTGGAGAGGGTCCCAGGGCAGGGTGCTGGGACCCGGCAGGGTCACGACTGAGTCCCGTGGACCTCCCCACTCCCCACTCCCCAGCCAGGGTCAGGGAGAGAACGGGCAGCCCCCTCAGCAAGTGGGCAGGGAATTGGGGGACTAGCCCCCTGGGAAGACTGGGGGGCTTGAAACTGATTCCATGGTCCCTCCCAGGGTGGGCTTAGAAAGCAGGGGCTGCAAGAGGGAACCCCCGAAGGTGCCAGATGTGGGAGCAGGAGATTCAGAAGGAGAGAGAGTGGGCGAGATGCTGGAGAGGAGAGGAGAGGAGAGGAGAGAGGCAAAGAGCGGTCTCAGGCAGGTGGGAGGGGTGCCAACCTCCCCGTGCCTGCCCCTCCCCCACCGCAGGGGCTCTGGACAGAAATAATAAAGAGAGAAGCACAAGCCTGCGTGTCCCCTGCTGTCTTGACTGCCAGGTCTCCTCTCGGGGCCCCCAGGGCCCTGTCCCACCACCCTTTGAGATAGACTGTGTGCTGCCCTCCTGCCCAGCTAGACTGTCCCTTAGGGCCTGTCACCTCTTCTATTGCCAGAGCCTCCCAGCCGTGCTATATGTGTGTAGCATATGGGGGAGGGAGGCTGGACAGGGGGATTTTGTTGGGGAACCACAAACACCTCTGGCTAGGCCCCAATTCCAGGACTTCCCTCCTTGGGCCCCCTACCCCACTTCAGAGAGATCATCAGGGCCCTGGGACACCACTTGCTGCTCTTTTCTAAGGACACCGCTGCTCCTCCAGTCCCTTCCCCAAAGAAGCTTATCGCCTCTTTCCATTCAACCTGCCTGAGCGAGCACCTTTTACACACAAAGGCTAATTCAGGAAAAATAGCCGTGTTAAGAAAAATGGAAAGTTCTATCTTGTTCTCGGAAAAGAAGACTCAATACTCTAAAGATGTCAATTCGTCCTACATTAATCTATAATTTCTTAACTAAAATACCAAGGGGAAATTTGGGGAGAATTTGAGAATATAGGAGGGGAACATAGGATATATAAAAAAAAATTAAGGAATCATGGAATAAAACATTAGCACAGGTACATTAAAGGTTTCTGTGGGGAAACCTTAATTATTCAATATAGGGTGTGGGGGCAGTTGGGTAGCTGTGGGGAGGGGGGCAGGAGTGAGGGCTCTCTCTCTCTCTCCACTCCTTCCAAAAAATAAATTCAAGCGAATCAAAGATTTAGAAAGCTTGATGGATCCATGTGGGTCTCAGCGTTGCAGTCGCTCCTCATAGATTTAAAGGATTGCTCTCTAAAGGAGATGAGAAGAGGGTAGAGATCACAAACATAAATTCAGACAGTCTGTAGGTGAAATAAACCTAATGGGGTTTTAGTCTTAAGGTCCCTAGTCTGACATTCCTAACTGGCTTTTTCCAGAAACTTCCAAAGCTTTTCTGGTGTCTCTGACTTTCTCCCCTGCCTTGGATGCAGCCCTCTCTAAATTGCCCTTTCCCCTCTAGGTCGTGTATGTTCCACCATCCAAGGGCCCCCTTTCTCCATGGTATTCTTCACCTTTGCCCTGGAGCATCTGGGGCTACCCCTGTGACGCCACCCTCTGACCCTGGTGACTCATGGTCATTTCTTTCCCCATCAGTGCTCCAATGGGGTGAACCTTGCAGGCCCCAGAACTACCCCAATCAACCTGCAGTGGAATCCAAATGAAATTAGAAGTAGCATTTCCAATGTTTTCACATTGGAAGAGAGGAGGAGGGATGGATGAGGGGCCTCTTATCCCTGAGCCTGTTGGGGGCCCCGGAATCCAAGCTGGTCTCTCCGTGAGAGGAACACCTGGGTGAGGCTGGGCCCAGGGAGATAAGAGGTGGTGTGTGTATCTGTGAGTAATTTCTGGAGCCGCTTGGCTCCTTCTTCTTTCCCCTGAATGAGTTGTGTGGTATCTACCCCACAAAGGATAGAGGGACACGTATGTCAGAGAAGATCTTAGAGACAGCCCCATCATCCAAAAATAAGCTTAGGTGCAGACTAATCACTAAGGTGGAGGGAGTGTAGGAATCTTAGATTCTCAGAGTCAGACCTCAAAGTCCCCCAAGCAATGACCCCCACAATGCAGAAATCCCCTCACCAGCCTTGCCCCAAGATCTCGATGAGCAGTCATCAGCTCTGCTCGAATGTCTCCAGTGTCAGAGAACATACTACGTCCATGGCAGCCACTTCCAGCTGGGGTCAGCCCTTCCTTTTCAGCACACATCCATCTCCTGTGGCTGCTACCCACTAGTCCTCAGAGAAGACAGGAGGCCCAGACCCACCTGTGTCCCCCACGGGGAAGCATTCTTTGAGCAGAGCCTTCCTGGGACTAGAAATTCTCATTCTAAGCCCTCCACTTTGTCTCTCTCCTTGGGAGCTGGACAGTGACCCAGGGAATCTAGGACAGGGGAGATGGATGTGGTGCTCCCAGAGAATGGACAAAAATAAACCAAACAAGATCTGGGTCTCATGTGGTCATACAGATACACCCCATCACCTCCATAGCAAAACCTCTCTCTGCTCTTTGGGACACTCTGGTGTCTTCTCCTTCAAAACACTGAACATGGAGAAATAAGAGGGCTCAACATGGAGAAATAAGAGGGCTCACAATAAGAGGGCTTCCCCCTGAACCCACGGGACCAGTTCTAGACCAACTCAGATCCCAGCTGAGTAGGTGGAGTAGGAAAGATGATGGAGGCAAATATGTCCCTAAGCCAGGAACAGAGGTCTGAGTGGGCACTTTCCTACCCTTTCTGTCCACTCTCGCTACCCTCCCCCTCCCTGCCCCTTTAGACAAAGCATCCCCCTCATTGCCCCCCTCCCTCTTCCTCCTCTCATTCCAAGTCTGCCCAGGACACATATGCAAATACGTCAATGACCTTTGATTCAACATCTAAAATGTCAGCTACCCAAGGGCAAGATTTTTACTCATTTTATTCACTACTGTACCCCGGTGCCCGGAAGAGTGTTTTGTCCATAGAAGGTGCTCATTAAATATTTAAGCACTTGTGAATGAATACCCACTGGGTACTTTTATTTACTTTTCTCTAAATTAAATATTTACCAGAAAGGCTGATGGCCCCCACTTCATTCACAGATTCAACCAACATTTACTGAGCTTTTACCAGGTGCAAGGCGTATGATGCATCATCACGACTCGGAGGAAACTCTCCACAGCCCAGAGAGGTGGGGTGAACTGCCAAGGTCACACAGCATATCTGTGGAAGAGGAGGACTAGCCCCCAGGCTCCTTGGCCTCCAGAGCCCAGATTTCTTTCCATGACACCATAGGCTTGTGATTGCAAGGCCGGGCAGATTGGCAGCACACACCCAGACTGGCGCCAGGCCGCCAGGCACTGTGGGGCCCATGCTGAGGGACAGATGAACGCCTTGCAGCCAGCTGCCCCGGTGACCAGCCTAGCCAGGGCCGGACCGCTTCCGGCTGTCACAGCTAGCGCAGGCTCCTCCAGGAGAGGGCGCCCGCGACTCGCACGGCCTGTGCCCTCCCTAACAGGCCCGCATGCCCCTGGTGTGCACATGGGTGAATGCCCCTGTCACGGACATTCGGACGGGAGACCCAAAAGCCTGTTCCAGGCTCTGTGCCAAGCCCTTCTAAATAGTTAATATTCATTTTAATATTTAATATAATAATTTAAAGCCATCACAACAAGCTAAGTCAGATCATGTAATTCCTCTGCTGAAGATCCTCGGAGATGATTTCCTGTGTCTCTAGGAACAAAAGCGCCACGGCTTACAGATGCTCTGCTATCCTCTCCCTGCTCCCTGTCTGACCCCATGTGCCTCCACTCTCCCCCAACTCCCTCCAGCCCCTCAGGCCTCTGGCTCTCCTCGGAGTCCACAGGACACAGTCCCACCCCTGCCTGAAGCGGTCCTGCCCGGACATCTGTACCATTTCCTTCCTCTCCCCTTGGACACTGGCTCAGCTGTTCCCAGCGAGGCCAATACCTACCACCCTGTGTGAAAACACAAGCCTCCCCCACTCCCATCCCCCATACCCCGCTTGATTTTTCCCACAGCACTGTCCTTCTAACGATCTTTATCATTTCCTTATTTCTTTATATTTGTCTCCTTCCTGAAACTTGAGCAACATGGAGGCAGGAATTCTTGTGTGTTTTGTCCACTGCTGTCCCAGGCACATAGTAGGAGCTCAAAAATGTCTGTTGAATGAATGAATAAACCCTGAGGTGGGCTACCCCTATTTTATAGATAAGGAAACTGAGGCTTAGAGATGTTAAGGGACTTGATCAAGATCACAGAGTTCTTTTATTCAACCCACCGACCAGCCAACCAGCCAACATTTACAGACCACGCACTGCGTTCCACGCAAATTGGTGGTGCGCAGCGCTAGGTGGCTTTGGGTTATTGATTTTTAAAAAGTCTCTAGTCCCTTGTTCTTGGTGTTCCATCTGCTTACAGTGCCTTCCCCCGCATTTTTACCTTTTAGAATTCAATTTTGGTTTAAGAATTCAATTTATCATCAGTGGTTGCTAGGGGTTGGTGGAGGGGGCATGGCTGACTACAAAGGGGATGCTTAGGGTGGTGAGACTGTTCTGTATGGTCCTGGGGTAGCCGATGCACGCTTCTCTGCATTTGTCAAAACCTGGAGAGCTGCACATCACAGACAATAACCTTTCACGTATGCAAACTGAAACAGAAAATTTTATTCTTCAAGGCTGTTAGTCCCTGTGGACATAATTCAGTGTTTAAATTGTCTCTACCCTCTCCATGCACACACAGACACAAGCACACTTTGACTTCAGTCTCCCAGAATGACGGTGGGGGATAAGGAGGCGACATTAAGAGTACATTTCTCCATCTCCGAGTGACTCAGGGCTCCTCCCTTGGGGGCCCTCTGCCCTTCCCAGCTTCATCCCTCAGGGCTCAAGGTCAGGCGCGGGTCTCTCACATGGACGCTTTTTTTTTAACTTTTTCTTTTGAGATAATTATAGATTCACACGCGGTTATAAGACACAATCCAGAGAGAGCTTGTATACCTTCCACTTGGTTTCCCCCAGTGGAACATCTTGAGTAACTATAGCACCATATCACAGCCAGTTAATTGCCGTTGATATAGTTCACCCACCTTCTTCAGATTTTACCAGTTTTACATGCACTCTTTAGTGTGTGTGTGTGTGTGTGTGTGTGTGCGCATGCATTTAGTGCTATGCAGTGTTATCACATGTGCAGATTCACGTGACCACCCCAGAGTCAAGACACAAAACTGTCCCATCACAAAAGTCTCACTTTGGACTTTTAAAAGCAGTAATGTTCTATCTCGATGTTTCTCAAAGGCCAACTCTTAGATGCCTCCCAGTCACCTGGTCCACTTGTTAAAAGTGCAGATTGCTGAACTCGCCCAGAGCCCCCCACTGAGCCTGCGTCTCTGGGGGAGGGGGAATCTGTATTTTAACAGAGGCCGTACTTTGAGAACCACTGGCCTAACTGGTCTCCAACTCTCCCATCTCCAATTCACCCGCCACCGTGTGGCTGCCAGAGGGATCCTTCTAAAAGACAGCTCTGACCATGTTATCCTGCTGCTTAATGCTCTGCAGTGGGTCCAGCTGCCATCAAGATAGAGACCTTAGCAAGCAGAGCTCTCTCGGTCAGGCCCCACCTCCCACCTCCACTCACCCCCACCCCACAGCTGGTCAATCCCTCCAAACTCCTCCAATTCTTAGAGCACATCATCTGCTTTCATCACGCTCTGATTTTGGTCATGCTGTTCCCTCTGTCTGTAATCTCCTTCCCACTCTCCTCTGCCTGTTGCAACCCTATTCAATTACTCATTTTTACGAATGAGGAGGTTGAGAGAGGTTTGGTGTCAGCCAGCAAGCAAGGGCAGGACCAGCTGGGAGCCGGAATCCACCTGACTCCCTGTTCCTGGTCTTACAGTTCACCGGGCTGTCATGGAGGCTGGGGGACACCACTGGTCCTCTTCCACCACTGTCTGCTCACCTCCACTTGGGCCTGCCTCCCCATCTGCCACTCATGCAGATCACCCAGGACCTCTCCCTCTCCTCCAGCCAGTGGGACTGGGAATAAGGGGCCTGAGAGGAGGGGCGAAGGGGAATAGGATTGTGCCCAGGGGTAACCCGACTCCGGGGTGGGGGGCAGGCACACCATGGGGGAGGGGGCTTGCAACAAGAACTCAGGGACCCGTTTAAGCGGGGGCGGGCGATGGGGGCTCCTGGAGGGAGAGAAGGAGCAGAGAGAAGTCCAAGTTCCCTCCTCTGCTGCCCCCTCCCTCCACAGCTCCCTCGCAACCCGAGCCGGGGGGCCTAAAAATAGCCCCCGAGGCGCAACCGCCGGCCGCCCTGGTGACCTTCTGGGTAGCACAGGCCGAAGGCGGGCGGGCAGCAGGAAGGCAGGGCGCCGGCCCCCCAGGACTCATCTCCAGGGCACCGTCCCCCGGGTGCCCCCGTGGCCATCCAGTTCCAGCGTCTCCCCAGCCCAGCTCGCAGTGGCCATGCAGAAAGCCCGGGGCATGCGAGGCGAGGAGGCGGGCACGAGGGCACCCCCCAGCCCCACGGTGCCCCCGAAGAGGGCCAAGGTGGGGGCCGGCGGAGGGGCCGCGGCCGGGGCGCCCGTCTTCCTGCGGCCCCTGAAGGACGCGGCGGTGTGCGCGGGCAGCGACGTGCGGCTGCGGGTGGTGGTGAGCGGGACGCCCCAGCCCAGCCTCAGCTGGTTCCGCGATGGCCAGCTCCTGCCCCTGCCGGCCCCCGAGCCCAGCTGCCTGTGGCTGCGGAGCTGCGGGGCGCAGGACGCCGGCGTGTACAGCTGCAGGGCCCAGAACCAGCGGGGCCAGGCCTCCTGCGAGGCTGTTCTCACAGTGCTGGAGGTCGGAGGTAATGGGGAGGAGGGGGCCGCACCTGGTGGGGTGGGCTGTGCAGAGGTAGACCAGGGCTGCCCGGGCCACGTGGGGGAGGGACCGGTTCATCCAGCCATCTCCCCAGCTGCTCTGGCTTCTCAGCTGTGCTGACCCAGGAGTGCCCATCAAGAGGAAAGCGCAGGGAAAGGGTGTCAAGGTTGAGAGGCTCCCCATAGGAAGGTCAGAGGTCAAGGGTCAGCATTTGCTAAGCAAAGCCTGAGCCCCACTCAGGCCTCTCTGGGAACTCCATAGTGAGAGCCTTCCTAGTGTCCCGGTAGAGAGAGGCCTCCTGGGAAATTGTCTTCATCAGCTCCAATAATTTAGACTTGAGACCCCCGATCAGCCCCTTACAGGCACGTGCATGACTGAAGGAGGGGGCCAGTCTCCTGGTGCTGCTGCAGTGTTGAGGGGATGGGTCAGAGCTCCTCACAGTCCATTGGTGGGGCAGGTTGATATGGTTGGCAGCAGGCTGGCTGGAAGAGGCCAGCGGGTGGACAAGCATGAACAGGGTGCAGAGCATCAGGGCTGGGGGCTGCTGGGCATGTATGGAGGTGGGTGCTTGAGAATCCATGTGCAAGCACACACGTGTGCAGGTGCAGGCTGTGGAGCGGTCTGGTGGTACAAGCTGATGACGGAGGGCTGTTTATGGAGTTGGTATGGAGAGCCCATGGATATGTCCACCTGAGGTTCCAAAGTGGATGTCTGGAGGGTCTGGAAGGGGGATGCTTGTGGGGTAGAGTGCCAGGCTCATGTGTAAAAGGACGGATGATGGTCCAAGGCAGAAGTGGAGGGCTGAGACTGGGCCTGGTGCTAGGGTCCTGCTGGGGCTGGTGTGGGTGCCGAGCCAGGGCCGATTCTCCTGGGGTCAAATTTTCGGCTTCTCTTTTTACTTCCTCAGCCCCTAAGCCAGCCAGTTCTTCTCCAGGCTTAAGACAGAGTCTTGGCAACTTGAGCCTTGAGAAAACAAATTCTGAGAAAGTAGGCAGCAGTTGGGGGAGGTGACAAAGAGCTTGGGGGCCACTGAATCGTCCTGGGCACTTTCAACAGGGAATTCTCACTCCAGCTGGGGGGTGTCTTGTAGGGGTATATCCTTGGGGGCTAAGGGGGAGGCTCAGGGATGAAGGACCTCAACAGCTGGAGGGGAAAGAAGGCTCTAGGGTGAGCTGAGTCAGGAGATGAAGCAGAGACTCAGCTTCCTCTGTCAGCATCTCTGCTCTCTCCCCAGCCCCGCCTGCCCACCTCCTAGAGTCTTCAATGAGAGAGAGGGCCAAGGCTGGCTTCTCTTGGGTGGCCTCACACCTGGCCAGGTATAGACTTTCCTAGCCTGGGATTAGGGGATGGGGCATGTCCTAGCAGAGCCCTGAGGTGGGGAAGGATCAGATTCCTTGGGCATCTTAGCTCTGGTCCCCTCAGGGGCAAAGGGGACTGAAAACAGAACATAAATTGGAAGGCAAGATAGACAGATTGATGAGAATACGGCTTGGGGGAAAGAGATATTAGGGAAGGGAAAGGCAGTGCTGAGAAGGAGTGTGGTGGTCATAATGTTTGTTTAGAGTTGGGAAGGACCACAGAGAACCAGAGATCCAAACACTGCCTTACAGGGGAGGACGCTGTGGTCCAGAGCGGAGGGAGATCTGTCCAAAGACATACAGCTCGTTATGGCTGTCCCAGAACTAAGAACTAGTCCTCCTGGTTTCTGCTCTGGGAGCTTTTTACTACTCCAGAAGTTCTGGAAGGAGGAGAGAGAAAGGGAGGGGGAGCTGTCCATTGTATGGAGAGTAGTCCTGATCTGACCTGTCTGAAGATGAGAGCCCCCTACTCTGCTCTGGTCCCCCAAAGTGGGGAGAGTGACAGGGTGCTAGAGCCCCCCAGAAGGGCTGTGTCCTCAGCCCCTCTGTAATCTGGGGCATCGTCGCCAGAGCTGAGTCCTGGCTGGGTATGTCTAGACAGAGGGTAGGGGCTGGTTCCAGGCTGTTCTGGTGGAACAGCATGTTCGAAAGGCTTGGGGTTAGGAAAGGACCCTGGGAGCTGTGGGACTGGATTTGGGGCCTTTTGAGAGTCATGTTAAAACAGGAAGAAGGATAGGCTGCAGCAAGTCACATTTGAGAACTTTTTCATCCTTGTGAAATCTCTACCCCAAGGGCAGTCTGATAATCATTATTAACTGGTAATAATTCTTCGTAGTAATTTATAATACTACGAATAGCTACTATGCTACTGTGTGGCAGGCAATATGCTATCATATCCTTTGATATATCATTTAAGTCCTGCAGCAACCCTGGAGAAACTGAGCCCCAGAGGGATTAAATGACACGTCTTGTACAGACAGAAGGTGGCAGAGCAGGAATGGAAGACTTGGTCTGTCCCACTACAAAGAACCACGTGCTTAACTACTACGCCCCTCCCACATGATTTGGGGGAGGGAGGGGCTTTGCTTTGGTGATGTTAGGGGACAGACTGGGTGAGTCTGGCTTCCTCCTCCTCCTTCTATTGCCCACCCCCCACCTGCCCCTGCCCAGGACGAGGTCCTGGGCAGGGGCAGCTGGGCAAGCAGCTCAGTATTGCTCAGAGTTACTCATGGAAAACTTTCTTGGTTGGAATCAACAGTGGGAGGACTTCAGGGTTCTCGAGGAAGCAGAGCCAGGACCTGGCTATGGAGGGAAGGAGGCCGTTTCCTGGCTGGGACTGCAGTCTGGCTCAGCGAGACGGGGTGATGCTAAGGTTCCTGGCACTCCTGAAGCCTGAGATGTTAGTTCTTGGATGGAGGGATGTTGGCATGGCTTGAGGAGGCCGGGGCCTTAAGAAGACAAGTGGGCTGCAGCCTGGAGAGTTTGGAAGAAGGGAAACAGGAGAGTGGGATCTGGGGTATAGAAACGAGGAGAGAATAGGAATAGTGAAGATGGCAGAGATGCAGGATACTTGTAGAATCCTTACCATGTGTAAAACATCCTATCCCATTTAGGTATTTAATCTCCTACACCCCAGGTTACTGTTCTCACCATTATACATATAAGAAAACTCGGGTTCAAGGAGGGAATTTATCCAAGGTCACATGGCTAGTGAGGTGGCAAAGCCAGATCTGAAAGCCAGGTCTCTGGGTCTAGGTCCACCTTGCCTGTCCTCAGCAAGAGAAGCATGGGAAGACTAAAGCAAGGGTCTCTCTTCATAACCATCCTTCCGTCAGTATCCCCAAAGCCATCTTCCGGCCCTTTCTCCAAGATAGGCAGGTATTCTCCTCTTTCAAAACATCAGGCTCCCACTTGCACTGGCCAAGGAGCCATGTGCAAATCAAATAGCCAGAGCAAGTGCCACCCTCGAAGCTTGGGACATGTGTGGCTGGAGAGGGAGGCCTGCACTACAGGGTGGGAGGTAAGAGGAGAAGGCACAGCCAAGGGAAGGCGCAAGCGCACGATGCTCACCGTGCTGGTTAGTTGGAAGTTTCACAGCCAGGGTCTGGAAGACTCTGGTGTCAATCAGAAGGGCCAAAGGCCAAGAGATGGTAGTGAACCATGCTGGGGACTTGAAGGCGTGGAGAGGAGAGGTTAGGGATAGGGAGAGAGGGCCAGTTTAGGCAAGAGAAAGGTGGAGAATACACCAGAACCTGCATTGAGAAATATTCTGCATTTATATCTTTTTCACCTGGATTTGGATTGTCTGGATGAAAAACCAGGAGAAAAGTAGTATGGAATTGGGAATGGGTGTGGAGAGTGTCACCATCTAGTCATACCAAGTCCTAATCAGGGAGAGGAGGGGCCGGAGTGGGAGCAGTGAGGAGCCCTGGGAGGGAAGAGAGAGGGGAGCAGAGGGGCCCCGAAGTAGCCAAAGCTCATGCAGGAGAACTTTCCTGAAGCCAGGGCAGGCCCTCCCAGGAAGATCCTGAATGTGAGGTGGTCACTTCTCCAGCTGTTTCTTGGAAAAGGGTCTGGGTCAGGACGGTGAAGGGAGGAAGGCTGGATGAATGAGCTGTTCCAGGAAGACTTAACATCCCCATCCCTACCACCCATCATCCTCTCCACCCCCAGCTCTCACCCCCCCCCCATTTATGGAGTGCCTACTGTATGCCAATCACTGTTCTAGGTGCTTGGGATACATAAGCTGGGGGGGACACACCCAAATTTCCATCCTCCTAGAGATTATGTTCTAGTGAGGGGAGACAGATAATAAAGAAGTAAAAATTATATAGTATGTGAGAAATATAGAGCAGGGGAAGCAAGAGGAGGGGAGGGAGAAACTGACCTGAGGCAGGAAAGATAGGAGGCAAAGAGGAGGGGACTGGGTGCACGTGGCTCAGAAGAGGGTCTGTATGAGGGATCAGGCATGGCATGATGACTCGGGGTTTCTCTGGTTAAGGGGAAAAGCTGGCAGTGCAGAAATCAGAAGTCTGCGTTGGGGAAACGGCAGGGGACTGTAGCTGCCCAGCATGGAGGAAAAATGAGGCAATCTGGGACCAGCTCGGGAAGGCCCACCCTGCCAGCATGCCCCAGGCCAGCCCTGTGGGGGTGAGCAGTGCAGGCCCAGAGCAGAAACACAGAATCCCACGGGCCCCTCCTTGGCCCAGCTGTCCCGTCACTCACGCCCGCTGCCCATTGGTTATTTTTGCTATGGAATGTGCCAGCCCCTCGGATTCTCCTGGGGAACAGGGGCTCAAGTTACCCCCTCTCCTCACTCCGCCCCCCCTTCTGTGAGGGGGCATGTTTGGGGGTGGGCAGGGAAAGTGCCTGTGGGCATCCTGCGTCCTCTGGCTGGAACCCACATGGACACACACATGTACCCTCAGTGCACATCCCTGTGCATGTGTCTGTACGTGCACCATTGGCCTCTGGGGGTCTGGGAAACAGAACCACCTGTGTGCACCCAGAATGTACAAGACATGACCTTAAACTTCAAAATCAAGGGGCCACAAGCTCCAATAACTTCAAGAGCCAAGTAGAAACTGAAAATGAGTGAGGTGAACTTGAGCATGCTCGCCACCTAAAATATTGCTCAGGCTGAACAAAACTCATCAGTTGGCTTGTATTTATTTTGGACACATGCTTGAAAGAAATAAAATTAAGGAACCCACTGACCAATGGGTATGTGAGGCTTTATGGCATAGTGGTCAATAACTCAGTCACAGTGTCGGCGTTAGAATCCTAGCTCTCCCGATTATTGGCTGTGTGACCTTGGGCAAGTAACCTCTCTGTGCCTCAGGCTCCCACCTTGTGAGGGTTAAATGAGTTTCCTCATATAAAGTGCTTAGCACAATGGTCGGTACATACTAAGCTTGCTTAAGTGTTCATGATAATTACTTAGTAGTCACATCTCAGAAACTAGGATTGGCGCTACTTGTGCACGCTGGGATGGGAATTCGGATCTGGGGGACCTGTGGAGACACAGAACCTGCGTGGCTGTGGCTAACGGATAGGATGTCTCTGAGCTTTTGTTGCTTGTCATTTTAAATGGAGCCAGTTAAATGTTCCTAGGGTTTCAAGCTATGGGGTTATTGTGATGAGGTAACATTTGAAAACTGGCTGGCACTTAGCAAATGCTCTTTAAGAAACAGTTATAATGATTGTTGAGGGGGGGGACAGTAGAGTTTTATGTAGGCAAAGTGTGCATGGTGCTGCACGGGAGGAAGACAAAGAAAGTCTGGTGCGGGTGCTCACCTGTGAGTGAGAAGGTGGGTCATATATATGAATAATAGAACCACCTCTGGGCACCGTGTGTGTGTGTGTGTGTGTGTGTGTGTGTGTGTGTGTGCACGTGCGCGCACCAGGGTGCAGAGACAGAGTACCTGCCTATCAAGAAACTCTAGGGCCCTCTCGGGCTTTCCTGAGGAGTCTGGGGGGTTTCCTAGCCTGGGTCCATGTCAGCACGGAGCCCGCACCCACCAGGACCCTTGCGCTGTGTATGACTCTGGCCCCCCCACCCGGCGCTGTGGCCCTGCGGCGTGTTCGGGCCGCGGCGAATTCGGTGCTGCCTGGCACAGCGTCCGTGTGCGCATGTTTGTGGAGTGAGCAAGTCCAGAGGAGGCTGACCTTCCAGAGTGGCCCCGCGGGAGGTGGGTGGGGGTGGCGTGGAGGCCGCGTTGGGCTGCCAAGGAGAGAGTGGCCCGAAGTCTCATGGGGGCCACTGCACCCCTTTCTGTGCCTCAGTTTCCCCATGTGCCCAGGGCCCGGGAGACAGATGCAGGGTGGGGGGGCCGGGAGGCAGGGAGCGCCGCCCCGGGGGCGCAGGCAAGGGCAGGGGCGCCAGGTGGGGTGCAGGCTGGCGGGGGAGGGGCGGGCTCTGGGTGCCGCCGCCGCCTCCCCCCGCCCGGGCTCCCGCGGCCCCGAGGCTCCTTCCGCCACCCGCGCCGGCTCCCGCCCGCTCCCCTGCTCGCCCCCGGCCCCGCCTCCGACTCCGCCCCGCCCCCGCCCGTCCCCTCCTCGCCCGGCCGCCGGCCCGGCCCCCTCCCCCGCCATGAAGAAGCTGTGGGTGAAGAAGCGTTTCCAGGTGAGGGCTCCGGGGGCGGGCGGCGCCGCGAGGGGGCAGGCAGGGCTGGGCGCCCCGGAGGGAGGGCGGGTCACCGCGGCGGGGCCCGGGGAGGGGGCGCCGGGGCCGCGCCCGCCCCACGCCAGCGCCGAGGCCGCGGGCCGGGCGCGTTCCGGGGGGCTCCCCGCCGGCGTCCCGAGCGCACAGGCCCCTCCCCGCGCGGCTGGGCAGACCCCCGGCCCCCGCGATCCCCCGCGACCACCCGGGGAGGCCCCCGCGGCAGCCTGCGGCGTGGAGCGCCCACTGCCTTCCTGGCCACTTTCATCTCCTCTCGCCTCTGCCCAACCCCGGCCCCGGCCCCCGCCCGGCTTTCCCCAGCCCCCCACTCTGGAGCCTTCCATCTTCCGGAGCTCCTGAAAGCAACGCACAGGGATCCGCGCCGAGCTCCATCAGTTCTCCAAGCCCTGCCCTGTCCTCTGCGTACCCGGGCCTCCTTCCTGCATTCGGGGGGGCTCCGGCCCTTTGGGGGACCTTGCCCTCTGCCCCCATCACCCTCCCCCCCTTGACACCTCTCCCAGGTATCTGTCCTCCCCCCAGCAGGAATCTGTGTCCTTGTCCCTTCATCTCCCAGTCATCCAAGCACCCCCTACCCCCATCTCTTCCTTCACATTAGCCAGCCGCCTGTTTTGTCTCCTAGTCTCTATTTCGGGGGGTGTCGCTCAGGCCCCCAATCCTGCGAGCTTCTGCCCATCACGAGTCCCAGCGTTTGACCCGCAGCCTTGCTGTCCTTTCTCTCCTTCCTCCGCTGCTCCTCCCAGGAGCTCCAGCTGGGAGGGCTGACAGACAAGGAAGAGTGGAGACATTCCCTACAGGGGAAGGTGGCTGCCCTGGTCTCTGTCCAACCCGTCCCCCCTCCCCCAGCCCCTGGAATGAGACTGTTTGATATAGAGGCTTGGACGGGAGATATAGGGACGTCAGGAGCGAGTCTTCCCCTCAACGACTCATTCTGGCTTTTCTCTTTCAGAAAACCGGCCACTCCCGTCGGGCCTTTGGCAGGCTCACCCATGGTGCGTGGACCGTGGGCTCCCTGCTCTAGCCCATGCCTGCTCCTTCTCTTGGTCCATGTCCCTTTATGAGGCACCCAGGCCCTGAAGACATCCCATGAGATGTGGGACCCCCCCCATACACCCAGACTCAGCCACCCACCCAAGAAGGCCCCCTCTGGCCTGCAGCTGAGAGAGGACCTAGCAATGGGGGTGGGGGCTCACTAGCACACCCCACCGTGGGCCTTCTCATTCTCCATCTGTGGGGCCAAGTGGGATGAGCTCCCTGCCATGCTTTGTCAACTAGTACATGGCTTTTGCTTGTCATGGCGCTCATAGAGAAACTGAGGCACAGAACCTGTTAGAATCGGGGAAAGTGAAAAATCTGCCCAGGAGACTTTGCTCCTAGCCTAACCACAGGGCATTTTTTGAGGACCATTCAGCAGAAGGCAGGGATTGAGAGGAGGGTGCCTGTCACATAATCATGAAGAAGATGGGGGCGGGGGGGCAGTGTTGCAGGAGAGAGCAAAGCACAATGCAAATATTGTAACAGAGGGTGGGCCTGACCCCTAATGGGGGCCTGGGGCTGCGGCAGAGACAAACAGAAGCAGGTGTGTGTGTGTGTATGTGTGTGTGCGTGCGTGGCCAGTGGGAGCACCAGTAAAAGTGCCAGGGGTGCAGAATCGCTGGGGGAGTTGGAATAAGCCACAGCCAATGCATGTGGGCTCCCCAGGGCTGGGCACAGAGGAGCCTGCAGGCAGTCAGAGAATGAGATGCTTTGCCCGTCCCGGGTGTCTCCCTTCCCCTGCCCCGTCCCCACAGAGCATCTCTGGGCACTGGGTACCCTCGTGCCCCCTCCGTCCTGCCTGCCCACCATGCCCTGCCCCACAAACGCTCTGATAACAGTCTGTCCATGTCTCTCTCCTGCTGCTCCTATGGAAGCGAAGTTTTCCGCTCCTGCAGAAAGCAAAGTTACGGTAGGAAACTGGCTGCTGACCTCGCTCTCCGCTCCCCCCTCTTCCCCGCCCCAGCCGCCTCTCCTCACCCTGCCTCAGCTGCACCCGATGCGGGGTGTGTTCCGGCTGGTTGGGGTGGAGGACAGGCTGGCCCTGCGGTTGGTCGAGTGCCCTGACGGTATGACTCTGAGGTGACTCCTCTTTGTTCCTGGGGTGCTTGCACCCAGAATTTAGAGCCTTGGAACCTAGGATCTTGTTATTTGAGGGCCTGCACAGGAACTTAGGCTGTCACTGACAGGGGAGGAGAGGGAGGGGCTGGGAATCCATTCAGTGTCTGGGAGGGGAGATGGTGGGTAGCTTTGAGGGCGCTACCAAGTAGGCAGGGGTGAGTAGCCAGGGGCGCAGAGATGGAGCCAGGAGGCTGGCATGGGAGGGGTTACTCACGGATCCCAGGATGGGGGGGGCAAAGGAGGGGAGAAGGTAGGTGCTGGAAGCCCTACCCGTGGTAAGATGGAGCCTGCCGTGGGGGAGGCAGGAGGTGACATAGGGAAGAGTTGGAGTCAGAGGGAGGAGGGCCCTGCCCACACAGACCCCTTCTTCTCCAGACTCGGAGACCGGCGAGGATGACATCAGCGATGTGCAGGGGACCCAGCGCCTGGAGCTTCGGGATGACGGGGCCTTCAGCACCCCCACGGGTGAGCTCCCTGGGGTGCTCAAAGAGCAGGCAAGGCGGGCTTCCCACAAGAGGTGCCTCGGCTTCACCGTGCTCCTTTCTCTAGGGGGCTCCGACACCCTGGTGGGCACCTCCCTGGACACACCCCCGACCTCCGTGACAGGCACATCAGAGGAGCAAGTGAGCTGGTGGGGCAGCGGGCAGACGGTCCTGGAGCAGGAAGCGGGCAGCAGGGGTGGCACCCGCCGCCTCCCAGGCAGCCCAAGGCAAGCACAGGCAACCGGGGCCGGGCCACGGCACCTGGGGGTGGAGCCGCTGGTACGGGCGTCTCGAGCTAATCTGGTGGGCGCAAGCTGGGGGTCAGAGGATAGCCTTTCGGTGGCCAGTGACCCGTATGGCAGCGCATTCAGTCTGTACAGAGGACGGGCGCTCTCGATCCACGTGTAAGTAATGGCCTCACATGGGCCTGCACTGTCCCACTTCACCATGCTGTCCTGCACTGCCCCTCACCGCTCAGCCTCCACCCCCCATCGGCCCTGCACCATCCATCCCTCTGTGCACTTCTCCACCCCCGCCCTCGCTTCCACTCCTGTCCCAGCTACCCACCCTGTCTTCCCACACTGCTCCATCCTCCTCCCGTGCCATCACCACCCACATCCTCCCGTTCCCACCGTCCTGGCTCACCGTGCCATCTCCATGGTCTCGTGGACCCCTCTGCCCCTTCCCCGTCTCCTCCAAGACCTCCACTTTCCCAGGGACCCTCTCCCGCCTCGCCCATTTAGGCTCCAGTTGTCCCCAGGATTCCCCCCCCCTTGGGGGCCCCCTCCGTGCCTGCTGTCTCAGCAGCTGCTGCCTTTTCATCTCTCTGCACATTCCTGTTCCCATGTGGGCCTTTTTCTGGGAGGAACGGAACCTTTCTGCACGGCAGCTCCCGGGAGAGCAGGAGAGAGCAAGGGAGCAAGAGCGAAACCAGGAGAGAGAAGAGAGTGAGGTGGTCAGGGGGCAGATGGGGCCAGGGGCCTGGGAAAGCAAGAGGAAGTGGGGGGTGTGGGAGGCAGGGGCCCGGGCAGGGAAGGCTGGAGATAGGGGGCTGGGATGGAGGTGGAGGGCTTGGAGTGATGGAGGCGGGACGCGTGACAGATCTTGTGGGACAAGCCCGAGGGTGGGGTTGAAGGTTGTCCTGGTAGGGGTGGTGAGAGTGGAGCTGTTGGAGGCATTGGAACCATTTTTGGAGATTTGGGGGCCAGCACAGGAGGGAGTGCGATAGTAGAAGAGGGGAGTGGCTGATGATAGAGGTGTTGGGGGGCATTTGGGGAGCTGAGAAGGGGCCTGATTTGTGATGGGTATGGGTGTGTGGGGGAGGTACCATCATGGAGGAGAAAGAAGGGGCCTGGTGCGGGGAGGCTGTTTTGAGGGTGTTTGGAGTGGCTAGTGGTACGCAGGGGAGAGGGCTGGGCAGGGCCAGGGGAGGCTCCTTTCTCTATCTGGTTCGCATTAGCCAGGCGCTCCGGTGCCCTGGACTTGCCTTTTCCCTCCCTGCCCGTCTTTGCCAGGGCCCAGCCGAGCCTGGAGTTGCTATGGCAACTTGCGAGGAACCCATCTCCTTAGTGATGTCTGTGGTACAGAGGCTGGCCGGGAGCTCGAAACTGCCGGCAAGAGGCCTCCTCTGCTGTCCCCAATTTCTCTCCATGCCTCACCCAGTTCCCAGAGGCCATTCCTCGGGGACTCCACTGTCCCTCCCCAGAGTAGACTCTGTGTCCCTGCAGGTGGCTGGCGGAGGTTCTGCTCCCTCAGACCACTCTAGATTGCCATCACCCCCCCCCCCACATCAGAGGTGGGGTCTGCAGTGGGAGTGACTGACCCAGGTAGTCTAAAACACCCTTACACTCGGGCACCCCTAGAACTTCTGCTCGTGGCCGGTACCCTCCTCTTGCTCCTCCCTTCTGTGCCACCAGAATGCTAGACATTCTGGAGGGAACAGGGACTCAGGAGTCAGGCTACCTGGGTTTCAGTCCTAGCACCAAGCATTTCCTGGCTGTGTCACCTTGGTAAGGCACTCCGCCTGAGCCTGTTTCTTCATCTGTAAGTGGAGGTAATAACAGTTTTCTTCTCAAAGGATAGTTGTGGAGATTAAATGAATCAGTGCATTTTAAGCATTTAATATGTGTCTGCACACAAGTACTCAATGAGCCATTTCTTAAGTTTTTATTAACCTCTCTTTAATGTGTCAGGTATGGTGCTAATATCTCAGATTCCTTTTCTTGCTAATATTTATGTTTGATGTGCCCCCCCCCAAGGGTCCAGATGGGGGAAACTTGGGCATCAAAGTTCTGTAGGTGAGAGGGGTACTCTGGGCTGTCCGGTTCCTTCCCTCCTCCTCCTCTCCCACACTCCCTGTTCGGGCCCACGCAGCAGTTATTTCTGAGCTGAGTTATTTCTGAGCATCCCCCTTTGGGGAACTTCTGTGCTTCTCAGGGGGTTTCCAAGGACTCAGGTAACTTTCCCAGGGGCAGGACAAAGTCACGGGTTTGTCCTGTGGGCAGATTGATCAAAGAGAATAGGAACCTGGGTATCCTAGTTTCCTACACCAGGGACCCCAGCTGCCACCTGCTGTGTCCTGTCAGCACTGCTGACTGGCTCAGGTCTTCGTAGGTGCTAGGTAATCCCAGGTTCAGGGGCATTGCTCCTGGAAGTCTTGTGCCTGTTCTTCTAGAGGCCACTGTGAAGGGGGTATGTCCTGCCAAGGATGGGCAGGGCTGTGGGGGCCAGCTGGGGGCAAGAATGAGTGGGAGGCTGCATTCCTGAGAGGGTCCCTCCCCATCCAGCCCTCCCGCCTTCCCTCACACTTCATCCTTTCAGTCCTAAGCCTCATTCTTTTCTCTCCCACCGCTCAGTTCTGTTTCTGCTGTTTCCCAGCTTCCGGGGCTTGGGGGAGGGGGCCGAGTCTACACCCGGACCTAGCCACCAGCCCAGTGTTCTGGTGCCTGAGCCGCCAGCCTCTCCCCAGCACCTGCTCTGGCTGTGCCTTCCTCTTGGGGGGGGGGGGTGGAGGGTCTGGCCCATGTCACCCCCAAGCCTTCCCAGCATGCCCCACTGCCCAATCCCTGGCACGAGCTGAAGGTCTAGGAGGGAGGCCCCCTGAATCTTCGACCCCTCTCGGTCTTGCTTCTGCAGCAGCGCCCCTCAGAGCGGACTGCACAGGGAGGAGCCTGACCTTCAGCCTCAACCGGCCAGCGAAGCGCCGCGGCGCCCGGCCCTACCGCCTCCCTCCAAACCTGCGCTGCTGCCCCCGCCGTCCCCTCGGGTGGGCAAGCGGCCCCCGCCGGGACCCAGTGCCCAGCCCCCGGCCACCCCGACACCGCCCCACCGGCGCGCTAAGGAGCCCGTGCTGCCCGAGGACACCGCTGCCGAAGAGAGGCGAGGGAAAAAGTCCAAGTCGTCGGGGCCCTCGCTCTCGGGCACGGCGGAGTCCCGGCCCCAGTCGCCGCTGAGCGAGGCCTCGGGCCGCCTGTCGGCGCTGGGCCGCTCGCCCAGGCTGGTGCGCGCCGGCTCCCGCATCCTGGACAAGCTGCAGTTCTTCGAGGAGCGGCGGCGCAGCCTGGAGCGCAGCGACTCGCCGCCGGCGCCCCTGCGGCCCTGGGTGCCCCTGCGCAAGGCGCGCTCGCTGGAGCAGCCCAAGTCGGAGGGCGGCGCGCCGTGGGGCACCCAGGAGGAGCTGCGGGCGCCGGCGGGCAGCGTAGCCGAGCGGCGCCGCCTGTTCCAGCAGAAGGCGGCCTCGCTGGACGAGCGCACCCGGCAGCGCAGCCCGGCCTCCGACCTCGAGCTGCGCTTCGCCCAGGAGCTGGGGCGCATCCGCCGCTCCACGTCGCGGGAGGAGCTGGTGCGCTCGCACGAGTCTCTGCGCGCCACGCTGCAGCGCGCCCCATCCCCTCGAGACCCCGGCGAGCCCCCGCTCTTCTCCCGCCCCTCCACCCCCAAGACCCCGCGGGCCGTGAGCCCCACCGCCGCCCAGCCGTCCCCTCCGAGCGTCGCGGGGAGGCCCGGGGACGAGCCAGGGAGGCCCCGAAGCCGCGGACCGGCGGGCAGGACGGAGCTGGGGGAAGGCCCGCAGCAGGAGGTTAGGCGCCGGGACCAGTTCCCGCTGACCCGGGGCAGGGCCATCCAGGAGTGCCGGAGCCCCGTGCCACCCCCTGCTGCCGAGACCCCCGAGGCCAGGACGAAAGCTCCCCCGGGGCGGAAGCGGGAGCCTCCGGCGCAGGCCGTGCGCTTCCTGCCCTGGGCCACGCCGGGTCAGGAGGGCGCTGCTGTGCCCCAGACCTTGGAGAAGAACAGGGCGGGGCCTGAGGCCGAGAAGAGGCTGCGCAGAGGGCCGGAGGAGGACGGTCCTTGGGGGGCCTGGGACCGCCGAGGGACCCGCAGCCAGGGCAGAGGTCGCCGGGCCCGGCCCACCTCGCCTGAGCTCGGTAAGGCCTCGGGGAGGGCTGAGAAAGTGCTGGGACCTGGGGGAGGGGGGAGGCTTTTAGGGAGAACGAAGCTGCTAGGCAGTTGGGAGGGTGTGGCTTCCCAGGGAAGGCATGGACGCCAGCTCGAGTTGGAGTGACAGATTACGAAGGTCCTTGTGCCGGCCCCTGCCTACTGATGAGGCAGCGTGCATGTGTTTTGATGGAGACTGGGTGCAGCGGAGGTGGTAGCAAAGACCCAGTGCCCAGATGCCTGCTATAGGTCCCCTGGGTCCAGTGGCCTGCTAGTCTGTTGGGTCAAGGACCTAAGGGTGGGGAGGGGCACTGGCGGAAACCTAAGGAGCCGCTCCACACCCCACCCCTCTGTGGGGGAAGAGATGGAAGCCCATCTCAGTCAATAGGTTCCCGTTACAGACAGGCTTTGGGCCAGTCAGCTATCATCTCTGCCCTCCTCATCCCAGCACCATTCCCTGACCCCTCCGTGGTCACTAAGATCTGACCCAGCCTACCTTCTACTCTCCTGTCTGCCGTCCTGAGTCCCTGCGTCCCTGAGCTGACGGTGGCCACATGCCAGCCTGTGTGCTGTCTCCCAACCTTCCCACGGATGGTGACCAAGAGCCAGAACGCCCCTGCCCCTAACTCTGCTCATCTTGAACATGGACTTGGGGCCCACTCCTGGAGCGAGGAAGAGGAAGCCATCCTTGACTCTCTCCCATCCCCTGCTGCTTCCCCGGGCCAGATGCTTCTACCCACTGCTCCCAGGACACCCTGTCAGTGTCTCTTTCATTGCACTTACCACCCTGTATTTTTCTTCAGCAGAATTCCTTCTTCATTTACGTGTTACCATCTCAAAATCTTTAGAGATGGTTAGGCCCCTGTCCATCGTCCTCCTGGCCACCATGGTTGCATACCCACAGCCATGTCCCAGGCGTTGTGTTAACTGGGTGCTTAGGGTTCTTATTTTATTCTAATCTGTATGCCAGCTCTGCAAATTTATCAGCTCCATCTCACAGATAACAAAACTGAGGTGCAGAGAGGTTATCTAATATGCCCAAGGTTATGTAGCTAGAAAATAGCATAATTGGGATTCTCACTGCTCTTTTGGCTACCTACACTGTGCTTTAGCTAGCTTATAGAATGTCAGAATTGGAAAATACCCAGAGAGATCCACGACAGTGGAGTTTTATGATCTCTTTGTGTGTACAAGCTTCCTCTAAGTAAGGCCCACATTCTTATTTCTTGTTGCATCCCTGGTCCCCATACAGAGCTCACTGTGCAATAAGTGCTTTGTTACTGTTTGGCGAATGGACAGAATCAAAGCTGATCTTCCCCAGGCCTCTCAGAAGGCAGGACCCACCTGCTCTCCCATTTTAGAATCCAGTGGCATCACTAATTTGACAGTACATCACGTGTTGTCCTGTGACATCACTACTTTTGCTTAAGTCTCGGGTTCTATTAGCTTGTCCTCTGTCTGTATGGAATCTGGTAAAATCTTGTGCCCCTCAGAGCACCTTGCTCAGGGCCCAGTCACCCATCCCTCATGACTGATTTGGTAAAGACGTACACAGCGCAGCCCCTGCCTTTCTCCACAAACACACTCTTAATTGTGGCTGAAGTTGAGGAACAGCCAAACTAACATAGAGTCCTGGCTGGCCTGTCCTGTTTGGGAATCATCCTTCTGTCTTCCTTTTTTCCTGTCTCAGGACATTTAGGAGAGAGACCCTTTGCTCCCAGCCCCCACCTTCTAGAAGCCCCTCTCTCTGGGTTTGGCTTTCTAGGATACAGGGCTCCTATCATCCCCTCTCCCATGAGTCATCCCCACAGGGACCATGTCCCCTCACTGTGTCACCCGTGTCTCCTGTAGAGTCTTCGGACGACTCCTATGTGTCTGCTGGAGAAGAGCCCCTGGAGGCCCCTGTGTTTGAGATTCCCCTGCAGAATGCGGTGGTGGCCCCAGGGGCGGACGTGCTGCTCAAGTGTATTGTCACCGCCAACCCACCACCCCAGGGTGAGCTCCAAGGCTGGGGAAAGGCTAAGGTTGAGACAAAGGGAGGTTCCCCCACCCCAAATCCTTGGGAGGAGGGGTTGGAGCCTGGGGCGGGGGCGGGGGGGGCAGAGATCATCCACTCCATGGGGCTGGCCTGACTCCCATGTCTTAGGGGAGCTTTCCCAGAATTCTCTGAGAGAGGGGAGGGCAGAGCTGGGCTTCTGTGAGTGGGGGGAGTCCCCTGAATTCCCTACAGTGATGCCCCAGTGGGCCCCTGGGGACCATGGCGACCCAGTCACCCACTGCTTCCCCGCAGTGTCCTGGCAGAAGGATGGGTCCCCACTGCGCAGCGACGGCCGCCTTCTTATCCGGGCTGAAGGCGAGCGGCACACTCTGCTCCTCCGCGAGGCCCGGGCGGCTGACGCCGGAAACTATTCGGCCACCGCCACCAACGAGCTGGGCCGGGCCAGCTGTGCTGCCGCGCTGGCCGTGAGACCTGGTAGGGAGCCTGTGGGCCCCGCGGTGGGTGGGGCGGGCACTGGCCCTTCCCTGTGGGCCCAGGCTCCCTTCCCGCTCCCAGCCAGAGCTCGGGCACAGTCTGTTCTCGGTATCGTCTGCTCCGGTGGAAGCATTTTAAATGGCCTTGGCCTCAGGGCAGGGGCCAAATTCCCTAGGCGCACACCAGGCTGACCAATTCATGAAGTCACTGAAATTTGTCTTCAGACAACTTCTAAATGCCATCCTCAGCCATTTCCCTGAACAGGGTCCTCTGGGGAAAGCAAATTATCCCTGAGTCTCCCAGGAAAAGAATCTTCCAGCTCAAAGGGCTTAAAAGCCACCAGGAGCCTTCTGAGGTCATTTCCCCTCCCCCCAGTGAGAAGAGATGCTTTTAAGTGCCACCACCCCGCTCCCTCCCTCGCTCCTTCTGTTGAACCCAGAGCCCTAAGTGGGGTGCAGCTGAGAGCACCTCCAGGAGATGGCAGTGGCCAAGGTGGCCTTGTTTTCTATTTTTATGAAAGCCCTCACTTGGTGTTGGACTACTTCCTTTGGGTGTAAGCCCAGTTTCTTTCTGGTTCGGGGCAGGGCTGGACTGGTGTCAGTGTGCAAGGCCAGTTCAACTCATTCAGGTTGCTGGGCCTGATAATGTGCTGACCCTGGGCAGTAGGGGTGGGGGGAGGTGAGGCTGGGAAGGGGGCCTTCCAGAAGGTAAAGGCACAGACTCAACCCTCAAGGATATTGCCATTGGGTGATCAACCCAGATCAGAGGACCTGGCTGGAGGACGGTGCAGGGCAGATGAACCCCAGTGCCTAAAACAGTCGAGCAGTCAGTCAGTGTTGTAGGAGGCAGGATTGAGATGTCAGGGCTCTTAAGTAGGCTGGGATTTAGACTGACAGGGGGAGAGGCTGAGCATGCCCAGAGAGGGAACAGCACACACTGTTCTCTTCCTTTCTTTCCCTCAGTGTGGCAGGAGACAGGATTATAGAGCTTGTCTTGCTGTGGTCCCAGGGCCTCAGCACCTCCACAGTTAGGTGGTCTCTTCCGAGTCCCAGTCCTGCATTAGACCCTTTTGGTTGCATGCGTGTGGCTTTGCAGAACAGCAGGTCTTCATCTTAGCTTGCATAGCCCTCCCAGGAACCTGTGTTTTAGGCTTTCTCCTTCTCCTCGCCCCTCCCACCGCACTGAATCGTACCCATCCCTCCACTGCATGCTTCCCTCCTTCCATCACCTCTGGGATGTGGCTTCTGACTCAGCTCTCCGCTCCCCTTAGGGGGCTCAGGCTTGGCTCCAGGACTCGTCAATACCTGGCTTGGGCTGAGATTTGGCAAGGGGCGGGGTATGTGTGGGGGCTGCCCCAGTACTGGCTCAGGGCCATCCGGGAGCCTTTTAAGGTCGGGCAGGAGGCTTGGGGCGAGGCAGCTGTCAGCACTTGACTGGGAGTTCTGGGTTTGCCACACCGAACCTCCCTGCGCTTCACTTTCCTCATTTGTAAACCAGAGATAATTATACCATCCTGCGAGTGAAAGTGAATGTGTGAACGAGCTTTATGAGCTGTAAAGCTGTAGACAAATGTTAGTTGTTAGCGTTATTAAGGGGTGATGTTGTGCACAGGAGCGCAGGTTTCCACGAGGCTCCGGGAAGCTGCCTTTTTCTTTTCTGCCCTATCTTCAGACTGTCTGGGCCTTGGGGACTCCTCCCCTGCCCTTGCCAGGCCTGCGGCCCCCAGCCGCTCCATATTTCCCAGCCCCTGTGTCCTCAGCCCTTCACTGTGTCTCTGCACCTCCTCCACCCTGGGGAGCCAGAAAGGCTGCATCGCATTAGTCGGTTGCACCAGGCGTTGCAGGGAGAGAACAGCTACCATAAGTCAGGCTGGCTCGAGGGCCCCAGGGCTTGAGGGGCGGGCACGTGGGTCTCAACTCGGCTCTCGGCTCTTATGGAGGAAGCCGACTTTCTTACCCTACAAGGCACTGTTTGGTCCAGAGCCGCTGGCCGGGGGCCAGTGGACCGGGAGACCGGCAGGAGTGGGCGGAACCAGTGGATGGCACAGATATTTGGCGAGGGCAGGGTGTGTCCCAGGCCTGGAGTCTGTAGGGAGTGAGGGGGTGGAGCTAGGGAAGGGTGTCTGCAGAGTGATTAGGGGTGGGGTGGCAGCGGGTTGAGGGAGGGAGTGTGTAGTGTCTTGTGAAAAGAAGCCTGGTGGAACCATCTCCCTGTCTTGCTTAACCCCCCACCCAGTGCTCTGGTAACCACGGCTGGCTGCCCAGTGCCTCTTGGCGTGCCCCCCACAACAGGGCCTGCTTTTGAGAGCCCACAGATCTCATTTCCTGGTTGGGAATCACAGGAATAAGAAATGGGTGACGAGAGAATGTGGTTACCCAGGTGCTCTGGTTTGGGGAGCAGAGTCTGGTCCTCAGCCACCCTGGAGGCCCTACCCTGGCCCTCCCCAACTCCTGGATAACTCTGCTGAGACCACAGTCATTCTCCCAGAGGGTGTGTGTCCTGCGGCGGGCAGTTGGGGAGTGTGAGAAGTGTACTTAACTGAAGCTGAGCACTCTGGGCTGCTGCCCACATCCATCACACAAGCATTTATTGAGTATCAACTGGGTGCCAAGTGCTACATCTCTCTAAACAGTTTCTTGCGTTTGGAGAATGCCACATACTTTTTCCCAAACCCTTTTACATCTCTTCCCTTACTGGAGCTCCATTGCGCCGTATACGTTTCCTTGGAGAGGGACATCTCAGGTGGTAATAGTCCCATTTTACAGATGGGAAGATGAAAACATGGAACGTGAAGTGACACAGAGCTAGCACGAGGCCAGCAGCCTTTGAGCATCTGTGATCTGCCTAGGGATGTTAGAAGCAACAGGTGATTTAGAGCGATGGAAATACTCACCTGTGAAGCAAATAAACTTAGTGTGGATGGCAGATAAAAGTAACATGACTGGTTAACATTTACTGAGCCCTTCGTATGTGCCAGGCCCTGTGTTGACTGGATTATCACATTTAATCCAACCTGTGAGGTAGATTCTATTATTATACCCATGTTACTGAGACTTGGAAAGCTTTAGCAAGTTGTTCTAGAGCAGTGCTGATCAATAGAACTCTCTGTGATGGCAGAAGTAGTCTATATGTGCACTGTCCAATATGGTAGCCACCAGCCACGTGGGGCTGTTGAGCACTTGAAATGTGGCTTGTGCAACTGAGGAGCTGAATTTTTCATTTCATTTCATTTTAGTTAATGTGCATTTAAATAGTCTCGATGGCTAGTGGCTACCTTATTGGGGTGCTCGGCTCTAGGAGCAGAGGGCCAGTGGGAGGCTGGATCATGAGTTGAAGCCCTGTCCCTGGGTCTCCTGAGCCCGCACTCCTAACCACTGCACTGCACTGCCCCCTTTCCTGCTACTCTGAAGGGGTTCAGGGTTAAGGTAGGATTGTGCTCGTGAGCTCATGGGGCAGAGATGCTCTCTGTGGGTGTATCAGACTAGGGGTTTTCTCTTCTTCCTCTCTGGACTCCCCACTTCCGCCATGGCTGTGGTCCTGCTTCATTTCTCTGTGTGTCTGGTGTGCGCACGCTCGGCTCACCCCCACCATGGGCTCTGGGCAGGAGGAAGGGAAATGAGGGAGGCTCCATGCACCCCAGATCTGCATCCTGCTGCCTTCACTCCTCCCTCAAGCACAGGTCATATATTTGAGCCCAAGGTTCTAGCATTTTCCAGCTGAGACCTTGGCCTCTCCATTTTCCCTGAGCTGGCCACAGTTTTCTCATCTGTAAAGCGAGAATCATTATAACTCCAGGGCTACTTTCTCAGTAAGATTGGTGAGGCTCTGTGGGGCTGATCATTTAACTGAGGACATTTGGACCAGAGGATGTGGCTTTTCAGAGGTCATTCTGGTCCCACCCATAGGACCGACACCATCACAACAGAAAAGAATTTGTTTTGGCGGGGGGGGGGTCATGAATGCAAAAGGAAAGGAAGAGAATCAGTCAGCACCAGTGTCTGCTCCCCTCTTCTCCTGGCCCTGGTCCCGACCAGTGCTGTTCACTGGCAGAGTCTACCTTGTGAAGACAGTGGCTGCCCCAAAGGGCATCTCGGAATGCCACATGGCCCTGTTGTCCATCCTTGATGGCAGTTTGGACACATCTGAAAAAGCAGTGTGGTCCCTTCACCAGACTCGGCCCTCCCTCCCCACTCCTGTCTGCCGGAAGCAAGTCGGCCCTGACAGGTGTCTCCCCCAGGCTGCTACTTTAGGATGGGGGTGATCACCACAGCCTGTCAGAAGAATAGGGGCCTAGTTTACTGTGGGCGCCAATGCTTTGTCTAACACGGAACAACCCCAAGTCGTCATACCTAAGAAATGAACCACCGCCACAGCCAGGTCAGGGTGACCGAGTTAAATCGTCTCTGCTCCCTTGTCCATGTTAAACCAAAATGGAAACATTCTTAGCACAACTCTTAAGGGAAGATAGTCATGGCAGCACCGTGGAAACTCCCAGCCGCAGGCCGGCCCGTGTCCTCCTTCCCTCACTTCGTGGTGGGATCACCACAGCGGACACTGAGAGAAATCACCTCTGGAGGATCTGCTGAGGCCGCCTGGGGAGAAGGGCCAGGCCACGTGGAAGTGCCGTTCACCCCCAGCTCGTCGCTCCCTTCCTCAGGCACGTCAAGGAGCTCCGGAGTGAAGGCCACACTCGTGAAGCTGGCCTCCACCGTCTGGACCGGGGATGACCCAAGGGTGGCTGGCGGCAGCTGAGGCAGTGGGAGGCACCTGCTCTGAGGTTGTCACGTCTATTTCTTCCATCTTGACCCAGTTCTGTAGCCAGGACGTTGAGCTGTAGTTCTCTGAACATTTGCTCGTGCGGTTTCCTCTGCCAGGAAAGCTTTTTCCTTCTTGACCCAAAAACCACCCCTTCCCTCATCTCCCTCTTCTTCCCTGAGCCAAAAGTAATGTCCTGCTCTCCGTGCTCCCGTGGCCCATATTTGCCATTCTGTTGCCACCTTATTTCTGCTTGCTGTTTTAGCTGTGTGTGTATCTGGCTGGTCATCCCTACCAGCCGGAAGGCTCCTGAGGGCCCAACTGTGCTTCGCCACTTCTTGGTCCTCACAGCCGTACCTGGAGGCCCTCCGGGACAGTCAGGGGTGGGGTGGACCGCAGGGACTGTGTGTGAGATGGCAGTGGGGTGTGGACATCCTTGTGACTCTCCAAGCAGTGGAACAACCTGGGTAACCCACAGAGGCTGGGCGGGACACGCATCTGCGAAGGGTAATGTGGATCTGCCTCAGAGTGCAGGTTGGGATGACAGAGGAGACCGTGGAGCCACCGTCCTCAAAGTGTGGTCCCCAGACCGGGAGCGTCAGCATCACCTTGGGAATGTGTTAGAGATGCACGTTATCGGCCCCAGCCCAGACCTACTGAATCCGAAACTCGGGGGGTGGGGCCCAGCAATCTGTGGCTTAAGGAGCCCTCCAAGTGATTCTGATGTGCGGTGAACTTTGAGAACCACTGCCGTAGAGTTAGGGACCTTGCTCAGGGTGGGAGGCCAGGTGGCGCAGTGGGCAGTACGTGGGCTATGGAGTCAGCCCTCTGCGGTTGAGACCCCTGCCCCGAAGTTTAGTGGCCGGTTGAGGTGGGACTCAGTGATACCAACTCCTGGGGTTGTCCTCCTCCTGTGAGGATCATGAAGGTCCCTCAACTTCTGTGTGTGCAAGAACCACCCGGAGTGCTTTTAGAAAGTGCAGTTTCCTGACCCCTGTTTCAGGAAATCTAATTCTTCAGGTCGGAGTAAGGCCCAGGACTTTATAGTTTAAGCAGGCTCCCAGGTGGTCCTGATGTGGGTGGTTCAAGGACCATTCAGGTGGAGATGGCCTTGCATAGGTGGCTGTGACTGTATCTATTGTGAGAAGATCTCAGGGGTGTTGGGACGCACGGGTCTGGGGAGCACTGGTCTGGGGAGGGAGTGAGGCTCCCCGACTTGTGAGCTCCCCGGTGCCGTTATTTCCATTAAGTGAGTCTGACCTGGGAGCAGTGTGGACAGGCTAGACTCGGCACAGTGAGCGTGTGTGGGGCAGCACCTACACGGCAGATACATGTGCATCTTGGGTTTGGGGGCACCTGCTCCCCCTCTCCAGCTGGTGTAACTGTGTTTCCCACACTAGAGCCAGGCTTCTGGTGGAGCAGAGCGGGGGTGTAAGGACTGGCTACAAAGAAGATTTTGGCACTGAGGCCGGTGAAAAGTGGGGTGGCACCAGAGCCTGGCGTGGAACCCCAGAGGCTTTGGGAGCTCGTGACAGACATCCTTGATCGGCCTCCTTGGTCATGCAGTCTTGGAGATACAGAGGGGTGGGGGCCACTGCCTTGTTTCACAGAGGCCTACTTCTGCCCCCTCTGGAGGCTGAGCCGCCGGCGCAGGCTGTTCTGACTGCCCCGGTCTCGCTGGGTCACTGGATGCCCCCAGGGTGCTGTTCCCCCGGCCACCACCAGGGGTCTCTGAGGCTCCCTGCAAACTTGGACAGTCCAGCTTTAATCTCTGCTCTCCCTCCCTGGGCCTGTGATCAGCCTCAGTGCTGTCCAACCCGGAGGTGACCCTGGAGGTCACCAGGCTCCACGGAGGCGAGGGGGCGCCCACCTCCAGGGGCCAAGCCTGTGATCTCAGCATCTGCTAGTGGCCAAGCCGACGTTCACCAAGTGCCATTCTGACTCCCTCCTCACCCCCACCTCTGTTCAGCCGGCCTGCATGGTGGGCCCCCCTCCTCTGCTGGTCCCCCCTCCTTCTTCACTGGCAATGCTGGGAAACACAGGTCATAGCTTGGGAATGTGGCCCTGGGCGGGGGTGACAGGACGGGGGAGGAGGACACGTGACCCCTCCTCTACAGCTCCCCTGTTCCCCTGCCCTGTCTCCAAGCCCCTTCCCCAACCAAATCCAAGGGGGTGTTGGTTGTGAGGGGTCCCTGGGGGAAGCGGCCTCCGTCTCCCTGACTGTTGGCCCTGGTGGGGCTGACGGGGTGAGGGACAATTGCTAGCAGGTGCCCTGATGGAGCCTGGGGGAGGAGGGTGGGGTGCAGTGCCCTGGAGTGGCTGCTGGGCCAAACCTCCCATGGCAGGAATGGCCAGGCAGAGGTGGGCTTCTGGGACCCTCATGTTGAGGGGGACATCTTTGGGAAGGAGGTCAAAGAACCTGACAGTGCTCTGATTCTCCACACCAGAGGACACAGGATGGCCCGGCTCTGTAGTATCAGGCTTGCTGGCATGTTCCAGCGTCGGGGATCTTGGTGGTTTGATGGGAGCAAGGGGCATCATAGGGGCCATTTGCCGTCAGTACCTCCTCTGGTGGACACGTCGAAACAGTCAGGGCAGGCGTCTTGGAGCTGCAGTGCAGTGCCACCCCCTTTTCCCCTGGGGACCGAGGACCCCACACTTAGAGCCGAGGTGCCACTGAGGGGGCTTTGCGCTTGTCAGGGTCCAGAAGCCGTAAGGAGAGAAAAGGCAGATCTTGCTGCTTGGTGGCTAAATACAGCCGGCTGCGCTCTGCCCCTCCCCTCCCGTCCCCTCCCCCTCCACTCCGGGGGCCCTGGCTGCTTGTGGTCTCAGCAAGCGCCACCTTCCCAGCCAGCTGCCTGCCTGCCACCCAGCCGGTCTCTCCAGCCAGCCCCCACCTCCTCAGGCTCTGCCCCTCCCCCAGGACCTCGTGCGGAGACTCAGCAGGGTCAGCCGAGCCAGTGGGGCTGGGCAGGCTGGGTTCCTGCTCCCTGGGGAGCCGGGTGGGGTGGGCAGTGGGCAGGCAGCAGGAAGGCCTGGTGCCAGGGCAGAGCCTTTGGGACGGGCACAGGCTGGGGTCCGTGTGCAGAGTCTCGGGGTGAGTTGGGGTGCAGCCCTGCGGGGGCCGGGCCACAGGGGCTTAGGGTGGGGGAACCAGGAGGAGGGGCCAGGGGGCTGTGGCGGATTCATGTCTGTATTTGGCAGTCGGATAGGAGCCAGCTCAGTGAGGCTGGGCCCCTGGCCAGTTGCAGAGGAGGGCGTCAGGGCCCTGGGGACACCCCTCTCCCAAAGCAATGCTGGTGACCCCTCCTCTTCCCCAGGCTGAGCCGCCCTTCTCTGTGGATGATTCAAACTCTGCTTTCCCATCCTCTGAGAGTTCTGGGGTCCATGCTCTAGGGCTGGGGCCAACAGGTGCCCCTGAGGTATCTGGGGCAGGAAGCTGAGAAGGGAGAGGGGGAAGGGCAGGCTGGACAGTGCCGCCTCATTGGCCCTGGCACTGAGGTCAGGATGGGGCTTGTCTGAGGTGTGTGTTTCTCTGCACCAGGCCTAGCTCACCCAAGGCGTGTCCTGGCTCTGCCACTCTGTGGTCCAGAGACCACCTGCATTAGGAGCCTATGATTCCATGTCGGGAGTGTGGGTTCCCTGCTCCACTGGAATTCCAAGCCTCCCACAAGGCCCAGAGTGGCCCCTCTGCTGCCCAAACCCTTTGCCCCAGGCCATTCTCTATGGTTCCCCTGCTCGGGAGGATCAGCAGGGTCAGTATTGGATGCCTGTGGCAGGGAAGGATTCAGGGGCTCAGGGACTGGAAACACCTGGGCAAGGTCACACAGCAAGCAAGTGATGTCAGGGCAGGGCCGCCTGCAGGAGCTGCCTCAGCTCCTGGGCTCTGTGACATTTCAGACCTTATCAGATCCTTGACCCTGGGGCTGATCCATCCAACTCCCTCTGTCTCCCTGCCCCCCTTCCTAGCATCTCTCTGTGCCTCTGTCTCTCTTCCAGGTGGGTCCACGTCTCCTTTCAGCAGCCCCATCACCTCTGACGAGGAGTATCTGAGCCCCCCAGAGGAGTTCCCGGAGCCTGGGGAGACCTGGCCCCGAACGCCCACCATGAAGCTCAGTCCCAGCCAGAACCGCCGTTCCTCTGACGCTGGCTCCAAGGCCCCCCCCACCTTCAAGGTCAGACCCCTGAGGCCAGCCCTCAGCCCCCTGGGGACCCCCACTTCTTCATGTGACCCCTTGTTCTTGGGGCCACACCAGGCTCCAGCCAGGCCCGCAGCTTGGCCCTATTAACCCTTCTTACGCAGAGCCAGCCTCAGCCAGGCTGATGTGGAAGAGACCTGTGTCCCAGATCCCCCAGCCCCCAGGAGCCAAAGCTGGGCCCTGACTGCCTCTCCTGACACTTCGGGGTCCCCCTTCAGGTCTCACTTATGGACCAGTCAGTAAGAGAAGGCCAAGATGTCACCATGAGCATCCGTGTGCAGGGGGAGCCCAAGCCCGTGGTCTCCTGGTGAGTAGCAGCCACTGACCACGACCTGCCAGCTTCCCCCGCTCCAGGCTTGGCCCCGTGAGGCCTGGCCTCTGAGTGGACCCTTTGTGGACTTCCCCGTGATCTGCCCGGGGGCCTCATCCCGGGGACTGGGGTACCACCTCCCCCAACCTGCCCCTCGCCTGGTGTTAAGGCTCATCAGGGCTTCCCTTTCTGGGGAGGGGTTTGGGTAACAAACCCAGAAACTGTCTTTCACTTGGGATGAATGGCCAGGAGTCATCCACTCCTGGAGAAGGCTGCCCACCCCACCCTGTCAGATGACTCGGGGTGATTTTTGAGGCCTGCTCTGCCCCCAGCCCTGTGCTAGGCCCGACATTACAATTTCCTTCTGAGCTGCTGGAGCCCGGAGTTTTGGGCAGGCCTCGGCTGCAGTACATCAGCCCAGGGGCCTGGAACTTGGAGCACTCAGTTCTCCTAGCTTTTTGTTGGTTTGGGTTCTATTTTTCTTTCTTTTTTTTTTTTTTATTTGCTGAGGAAGATTTGCCCTGAGCTAACATCCATGGCAGTCTTCCTTTATTTTATATGTGGGCCGCCACCACAGCATGGCTGACGAGTGGTGTAGGTCCATGCCTAGGGTTACCCCGGCTGCTGAAGCGGAGCGCCCGGAACTTAACCACTGGGCCATGAGGCCAGCCTCACTGGGTTCTATTTTTCATTTTTAATAGGTTGTCTAGTCCCTAATGAGATTTTTTAACATTGAAAGTTATTTCGTATCCCTTTTGGGAAGTGGGAAAGCTGTCTGTCCATGACAAATACATAAACATAAGACATGAGGAAATTTAAGAACTATTAGGGGCTGAAGGGCGTGGCACTAAGTGCGGTTAGGTTCCGAGCCGGGAGAGGTCCAGGTGGGCGGAGGTGGTCTGGAAGTTCCTGGAGCGGGCGGGGTGGCCAGGGTGAGAGCCCAGCCCGGTGACCCAGGGGTGCCCGTGGTCAGTGGGACAGGTCTGGGGAGTGGACAGATGCGGGGGAGGAGAGGCCTGCTCGGCCCCGGGACTGAGTTCTTGCCCCCGTGACAGGCTGAGAAACCGCCAGCCCGTGCGCCCAGACCAGCGGCGCTTCGCGGAGGAGGCGGAGGGCGGGCTGTGCCGGCTGCGGATTCTGGCCGCTGAGCGGGGCGACGCTGGCTTCTACACTTGCAAAGCGGTGAACGAGTACGGCGCTCGGCAGTGCGAGGCCCGCCTGGAGGTCCGAGGTGAGTACCTCACCCTCTCCGTGAACCCCCCACCCTGGCCCCGGCCTCGTCCTTGCCCAATTGCCAACTTTCACACAACCTCAGTTATAGGATGCCAGAACTGAAAGGGCCGTAGAGGTGCCCAGATTTAGCTGCTTATATTGTGGTTGAGTAAACTGAGGCCCAGAGAGGGGAAGTGACTTGCCCAAGGCCACACAGCAAATTGTTCAGTGCTCAGCTTACTACACAGTACTGCCTTCCCTATGCTCAATCACGCCTGCCCCCGATGCCAGCCAGAGACCCTGCTTCCTGCCGCCAGCCATCCTCTCCCCACACTCCTCGAAGCTTTTGTCACCTTGCCCCCCCAGGCCCCTCCCTCACACCACTCCCCCCTCTCCTCTTGCCTTCCACCATCCCATTGCTGTGCGGAAGCTGTTGTGGTTGGGGGTGGCAGTGGGGAGAGTCTGATAGTTGGACCCGTTCGGAGGGGCCCTTGGGGTGACTTGGGCATGGAGCATCGCAGGGACCCTGGGGGTCCAGGGTGAGCAGAGCCGTGGAATGTGGAGAGCCCTGGGTCCCTGGGGTCAGGGCATAAGGGCTGGGGCCCTCTCAGGCAGCGGGGATGGCAGGCCCTAGCCAGGCTGCCCCTGGGGGGCTGGTGGTAGTCCTCCCAGGGACTGGCCATTTGCCTCGCCTTACGCCTCACCCTTCGCTGTGAGCAGTTCAGGGCTGGACCCTCCTCAGCTCCACACTCGGCCCCGTCCCTCCCTTCCTGGCAGAGGCCAGCTCTGGGAGCTTCCCAGGATACCCCCAGCCCCTGCTGGAGCCCGGACCCTAACAGGCATGGTCGCCTCCGCTGGGCCCCGCCTGCCTGGTTGCTCTGCCTGTGTCTCCCGTTCCTGGGGTGCCACCTCCTTGGTCTCTGGATTCTTCAGCTCCCACACGCCCAGCCCCCCCGAACCAGCCCCCCGTTCTCTGGCCCGCTTCTTCCCCTCCAGGGTCTGGCTCTGTCTTGCTTCTCTGTATTAACCCCTGTCTCGGTGCATCTCTCTCTTTGGGGTTCCTCCCTATACCCCCAGGCTTTGGGGTGCTCCTGACGCCTGTGAATGCCTCTCCCCTGGTTGCCCAGGGCCTCTGCCTGCCCAGGAACCCCGACACCGGGCCTCTGGCTGGCCGCCGGCCCCCTACCCCAAGGCTGATCTTGGGGGAGTAGCAGCCCCCCTGGCAGCGTAGCGGCAGCTCTCCATGCAGGGGGGCCCTAGCCAGGTGTGCGTGTGTGTGCGTGCGTGTGCGTGTGCCGCACTAACCTGCCGCTTGCTGACTGAGGTTTTTGTCTGTACACAGGCGAGTGAGCTCAGGGGGCCGCCTGCGCTCCCCCCGCTACCCTCCGAGCCGCGCCCCTGTCTCAGGCACCTCTCGGACCTCGCTGTGTTTCACTGCCTCCTGCCCACAGACCCCGCCGGCCCGGACCCTGTCCCAGCCTCCCCGCCCCACCCTCCCGGTGCAGCGTCCTGGGATAGCCCACGGGCCCCTATGGACCCTCCCTTCCCAAGTGGACATAAGGCTGGGCAGGCTGGGAGCCCCCACATGGGCTGAGTGCCAGGAAGGGGCTGCCATGAGGGGTATCAAGACCCCCCCAGTCTCTCCCTGCAGGGGAGCACCCAGCGAGTGCATGTGCTACCGCTGCTACAGGCCCTGTCTGTTTCTCCGTTTGTCTGTCTGTGTGTCTGTGACAGTCAGGAAAGGACGCCTCCCAGCTGGTGTGGGGGGAGGCATAGGGGGAGAGGACAGGGCATGGCATCCGCAGGGTGGAGGGGCCCAGAGGGGCAGGGGCTGTTGACAGGGGGCTCACAAAGGGGGAGGGCAGGGCACTGACCATTCCAGAAATGGGTTTCCAATGGCACAACACTTTGTATTTCACGAGAGACCAAAAGCCAGAGGCCCCCGGGCCCTGCTCTGATGAGGAGGCCTGGCCGACTCCTGGCCCTGAGCAGGTTTAGGGCCCGTGGGGGGCTCCCTCGTTCACTGTCAGGGCCAGGGATGCTCTGGGGATGAGGGAGCTAGCCAGTGCTGGCTCAGGAGTAGGGACCTGCTGTCGTGGGGGTGGAGATATTTGGAAATACCTGTTTCTTAGCTCAAATAAAGTCCAGTTTGTACCCAGCTGGTGTGCTGTGTTTTTTTTTTTTTTCCGCCGCCGTCTCCACTTCTACGTGGCCCTCTCAGTTTCCCCACCCTGAATTCCCTCCTGCTTCCCCAGAGTTCACCCTCCCTGGCCCAGCTTGGGTTGGCATCCTGAAGCAGGGCTGGGAGCTCCTTGCTGTCCTGGCCAGCTGGGCGGGCGGGCTTTCCCTGTCTCCGAAGGAACAAAATGCATCTCTCTCTCTGTGTCTGTCTGTCTCTCTGTGTGCGTGTGTGTGTCTCCCTCACCCCATGTGTCTCTGCTCCATGCGTGCCCCCTGTGGCCGCTTTCCCTCAGCACACCCTGAAAGCCGGTCCCTGGCCGTGCTGGCCCCTCTGCAGGACGTGGACGTGGGGGCCGGGGAGATGGCGCTGTTTGAGTGCCTGGTGGCAGGTCCTGCTGACGTGGAGGTAGACTGGCTGTGTCGAGGCCGCCTACTGCAGCCCGCGTTGCTCAAATGCAAGATGCATTTCGATGGCCGGAAATGCAAGCTGCTGCTCACCTCTGTGCATGAGGACGACAGTGGCGTCTACACCTGCAAGCTCAGCACGGCCAAAGGTAACTGCCTACTTGGGCCCTAGGGCTGCACTGTGGCGCCCAAGGGCTGGAGGGAGGGGACTGGAGGTGAAGGAGCTGGGTGCATCCTAGGATGCCCAGGAGATGGGGCTCATCTCCTGGGGTAACAGCAGTGGGGTAGGAGATAGTGCAGTAACCTGCCTGATAACGTCAGCCCTCGGAGTCCCGCCAGATGCAGAGGTTGCTGTGCATCCGTGTTGGGAGCTGTTCCTACAGGGAGCCAGCCTGCTGAGTCGTAGCAAACAAACTGGGACGTGGGTTCTGATTCTTGCCCCACTGCCACTTACCAGCCACGTGACTTTGGACAAGTCACTCCATCTCTCTGAGCTTTAGGCTATTCATCTACAAAAAAGGATCATGCCAACACCCGCCTTGTAGGGGGCTTGATAGGATTAACGAGATAATGTATGTGAAGAACAAAGCCCAGAGCCTGGTGAAGGGTGCCACCTAATAAATGTCAGCCATTAGTATTATTAATGACATCTCTGACCTGGTCCCTGTCCTTGTTTGAAGAGCGGAGATAATGCCTCACCAGATTGTGGTGATGAGCACCTAAGGTGACCCTGGAGGGGCTTTGTAAGCAGGAAAGGATCAGGTCAGCATAAGGGACTGTTATTTCCCCCAGAAGTTTCTCTGTGGGGCGGTGGAGTGGGGCACAGGGGCATTTGCTCTGGGTGGGTGGGAGGGAGTGTGGGGCACGACCCGGGCTCAGGAGAGAGTTCCAGAGGTAGGAGACAGGGTGTGGAGGGGAGTGGGCTTGGCTTCTAGGCCCCTCTCTTAGAGCAAGCTGAGCTTCGATCTGGATGGGCAGGGTAAGGAGAGGAAGGGAAAGCCAGGGTTGGGCCCTGGACTCCCATCGTGTCCCCAGCCACCGTGGCAGCCTGCCCCCTACCCTCACCGACCTCCGCCCTCCTGAGAAGGCCCGGTGTTTGGATACCATCCACTGCCTCACTTGCTGGGCTCTGCCCAGGCTCCAGCTGCTGGCCCAGCTCCCCTTTCCTGCCCAGCATGAGGGCAGGACCCGCGGGTTGGGGTGCCTGGGGCTCCATGGGCTTCCCTGCCCCACTGCTGACCCCTCCCCCCAGATGAGCTGACCTGCAGTGCCCGGCTGACTGTGCAGCCCTCGCTGGCACCCCTGTTCACGCGGCTGCTGGAGGACGTAGAGGTGCTGGAAGGCCGTGCGGCCCGCTTTGACTGCAAGATCAGTGGCACCCCACCCCCCTGCGTTACCTGGACGCATTTTGGTATGGCCCTCCACTCTTTGGATGTTGGGGGACCCCCCGGGGCCAGAGGTCAGAGCCCCTCGCTGAGGCTGCTTGCATCCCCATCCCTCCTCCCCCAGGCCACCCCGTGGAGGAGAGCGAGAACGTGCGACTGCGGCAGGACGGGGGTCTGCACTCGCTGCACATTGCCCACGTGGGCAGTGAGGACGAAGGGCTCTACGAGGTCAGTGCCACCAACACCCACGGCCAGGCCCACTGCTCGGCCCAGCTGTACGTGGAGGAGCCTCGGACGGCCGCCACCGGCCCTAGGTACCACTTGGGGCCCCCGAGGCCACCAGGGCTGCCTCTGCGGTGCCCCAGCCCTGTGGTGGGAGGTACGGCTCTGGGCCTCTGGGCAGCCGTGTGGTTCTTACAGCTCAAAGCTGGAGAAGATGCCGTCCATCCCCGAGGAGCCAGAGCAGGGCGAGCTGGAGCGGCTGTCCATGCCCGACTTCCTGCGGCCACTGCAGGACCTGGATGTGGGGCTGGCCAAGGAGGCCATGCTGGAGTGCCAGGTGACCGGCCTGCCCTACCCCACCATCAGCTGGTTCCACAATGGCCACCGCATCCAGAGCAGCGATGACCGGCGCATGACACAGTGTACGTGTCCGGGAAGAGACCCTGGGGAGTGTCCCCTCCAGCAGCCTCTTTGCTTCCAGGACCCTCCCCTTCTCCCCACCCTTGGTCCTTCCTTTTCTAGCCTGGTCAGGGATGGGCGCCTAGAGGAAGGGAGCCCAGAGGGGCTGAGGTCATAGCCTGCTTCCTTGGGCCACACAGCGCCCATTTGCTGAGTCACCACTCTGGGCCTTGGTGGCCCCGTTAGCACTTCCTGAACAGATGGTACAGCCGCTACTGACCGTGGGCAAGTTACAGAGCCCCTCCTCTCTGTCTCAGTGTCCTCATCTATAACAGGCTCATTATGAGAATTAAATCAGTTAATGTGTTTAGAGCGCTTAGAGCAGGGCCTGGCAAACAGCAGGTGGTCAGTAAATGTTACATCTTATTATTATTGCTGTCGCTGTTGTTGCCACCATTACCATCCTTGTGAAGAAAGCGGGGCTGCTCACGCCTTCCCGGAGAAATTTCAGTGAAAAGGCTGGTGTGAGCGGTGTCTGGCACCGAAAGGATGCTTGGTCCAGGGTTGTTAACTAGCAAATAAAGAAGGAAGAGCCAGTGGAGAAATACAGAGAAACGTCTTTGGGACTGTGTCCTCTCAGCCTGGGGTCTTCCTCCTGGTAGTGTCTCAGCTCCATCCTTGAAGGATCTGAGTCTTGTGTGAGAAAGTTACCTACCCCCCGTCAGACAGTGCCACACCGTGACCTGTGGGGAGCTCCTTTTACAGCTGCAAGCTGGCAAAACTTACCTTTATTAAGCATTTCTTGAGTGCCAGGCCCTGACATGGATGATCTCACCTTGCTCGCCATGGGCCTGTAAGGCAGGTACCATTATCCCTGTTTACAGATGGGGAAACTGAGGCTTACAGAGGGACAGGGACTTCCCCAAAGGCAGGCAAGCACCGTCTGATCTGGCAGCCACCTCCTGCCCAGGATGCTTCCCGTCGCCTGTGTCCCACTCTCCCCTCCCCACTGTGTCACCACCGTGGCTCTAACCCTCCCCTCAGCCCCCACCGCAGCTGTCTGTGCTCAGCCCACAGGCTTCTTGTCTCTCGATCTGCTTGACGCCCTGGGTGGGTGTCTGTCTCAGCATCTGAGCCAGCGTCTCTGCTTGGTCTGTATCTGGGGTCAGTGACAGCCTGTGGCTTCTCTTCTTTTATAAATAGTGTCAGCAGAGATAAGTGAATGGGGGACTGTTCCATGTGGAGATAACCTCAGAGAAGGGAGGGGTGTTTGGGGATGGCCCTGATGTGAAGGAGGACAGTGCAGGCCTCTTCCCCTTCCCATCCCCGCTGGGAATGGCCTCCTAATCGTCATTCAGGGAGCACAGTGTAGGGAAAGAGCTTCGGAATCAGAGAGAACCAAGTTCAAGCCATGGCTCCATTGCTTATTAGCTGTGTGACATTGGACAAGTCCGTTAATGTCTCTGACCTCATTGGTAAAATGAAGATAATTTTGCAGGGTTGTTGGAAGGATTATGGAAAAAAATGCATGTCAAGTAGCTGGCATAGGCTGGGCACAGAGCAGACAATTCTTATTGTAATTAACATTATAACATCTTCGGCACTTACCCCACGCAAGGCATTGGGTTCTGGGCCTGGCAGGACAAGTCAGGCCTGTCTTTAAGGAGTTGCAGGCTGATTCAGGAGCCATGGCACATGCAAGTAAAGGGGGAGGACCACCCACAGCAGTGTGGGCCTGGTGCTGGAGGCCCCGAAGAGGGAGTCAGGGATGGGGGTGCAGGTGGGCCAGGGGCATGGGAGAGGAGGCGTCCCAGGCTGGCACTCACTTGAACTGTGTCTTCAAGGAGAAGATCTTAGGTAAGAATGTTCCAGAAGGGAAGAATTTTGTGAGCAAAGACGTGGAGATGGACCCATGGCTTGTTCAGGGACCTGCTGGCGGGTCAGGGTCAGAAGGTGGAGGAAGAGCAGGAGACGGGTCGGGTGGGAGTTTGGACTGAGGACTTGGGATGCCGCCCCATATGCAGTAGGTGCTTTAATGTTTCCAGATCAAGAGGTAATGTGCAGTGCCATTGGTGGAGTGTGGACTGCACTAGAAGGGGGTTTTCATGGGCTCTGTGCTGGACATGGGGCCGGCAGTGGCCCTGGGGATGGAGGAGAGGGGACTGAAGGAGAGGCCTTAGGAACAAAGACTTGTCAGGACGGTGACGTGGAGGTGCAGAGTTGAGGGGCAGTCAACGGGGTGGGAACCCGCAGAGGGTGAACCAGTGCAGGAGGAAGATAAGTCACTCAGCCTGAAGTACTGGAGGGACAGGCAGGAGGGGCCAGGGCTGCAGGGTAGACTCACCCCAGGGTTTGCTGCACTGTCGACTCACGTACTGTCTGCCCCACCCTGTCTCCCTCGCCTCCTCCCTGCAGTGGGTGGGGGTGAAGGGCCAGGCCTGGCGTGGCATGGGCCCACCCCTCAAAGTAGCCTCCTAGCTCAGGCCCAGTGTCACTGTACCTCCCCCCTCAGACAGGGATGTCCATCGCCTGGTGTTCCCTGCTGTGGGACCTCAGCATGCGGGCGTCTACAAGAGTGTCATCGCCAACAAGCTGGGCAAAGCTGCCTGCTACGCCCACCTCTATGTCACAGGTGAGGCAGGCGCCCTCCTGGGTCAGCGGCGGCGTCCACAGCCTGGCCTCCAGCCTACCCGGGGGCCGGGTGAGGGAGGGGCCTCTGCACCTGGTCCCTTCTCCTCCGTCCCCTGGGGAGACATCTGGCCCTGCCCCTGCCCCTGCGGCTGTGCCCCCAGCCCCCAGCCCACTGCTGCGAGGCTTGGTGATCCTGCAGAGCCCTTGGGCCCTAAAGGACTCAGCGGACATCCGACCTGTGGCTTTCAGATGTGGTTCCAGGCCCCCCAGACGGCGCCCCGCAGGTGGTGGCTGTGACTGGGAGGATGATCACGCTCACATGGCAGCCCCCCAGGAGTCTGGACATGGCCATCGGTGAGGCGGGGCCACACAGGACTGTGGGGTGGGGGTGGGGCCACAAGCAGGGCAGGCTCAGGCAGGGGCAGCAAGGGAGCCAGGAGGGGCGGGCAAGGCCCAGGGAAGCCCAGGCGGGGTAGGAGTGCATGGAGTGCCGGGAGCACGGCCAGGAGCGGCTTTGCTTGTCCCCTCTCCATGGCGGATGAAGCCCTGGCTCCGGGTCAGGAGAGAAGACAAAGAGATCCACCACCGTCCTGTCTCTTTCTCAGAGGGACTGGGTGCTTGGGTCGTGATCCTGGGAAACCCCTCTCCTTCCCTGTGCACAGTCTCTTCCTGCTCTGTGCCTCAGTTTCCCTACCTCAGATGGTAGCAAGGAATTGGGATACAAGTCAAGTTCCCTCCATGCCTGTAACTGGACCCCACGCCTGGCACCTTGTTGGCTCTGAGCCCGGCCAGGCCAGTGGTTGGGCAAGAGCAGATGGGGGCCAGGCAGAAGCAATAGGAGAAACAGAGGCATGTCCTCAGAGCAGACGGACGATGGGTTCCCGGGTCCCGAGCCAGCTGCATGGGGGCGGGGGGCACCCAAGCAGTGCCCACCTCTAGCAGCTGCCTCCCCGCCAGACCCAGACGCCCTGACCTACACGGTGCAGCACCAGGTGCTGGGCTCGGACCAGTGGACAGCGCTGGCCACGGGCCTGCGGGAGCCTGGGTGGGCGGCCACGGGGCTGCGTAAGGGGGTCCAGCACGTCTTCCGAGTCCTCAGTACTACCATCAAGAGCAGCAGCAAGCCCTCGCCCCCCTCCGAGCCGGTGCAGCTCCTGGAGCGCGGTGAGCCTGGGCGCCCCCATGGGGCGGGGCTGGGAGCTGCTGGGCCGGGGAACTGAGTCCCTGTGGTGGAGGCTCAGGGGCTGTCTGGACGTGATCGCTGTGGTGGGAACAGCATGGCTGGGCGTGCCCTTGACCCGTTAGAGTGCTTCCTTCTGAAAGCAGCACGCACAGTGGGCAAGGCGGAGGCTCTGTAGTCAGACCAGCTGGGGGTGCAACCCCAGCTCTGCCACTTCCTGGTTGTGTTCCTTAGACAAATTGCTAAACCTCTCTGAACCTCGTCTTCCTCATCTGTAAAAATGGAGCCCTCACGACGACTGGGAGGGTTAAAGGAGCAGGGGGCGCTAAGCATCCGGCGTCAAGCCTGCATAGAGCCTGCCCTCTCCTCCTCCCAGGCCCGCCCCTGGACGAGGCACCCGCTGTGCTGGACAAGCCAGACGTCGTGTATGTGGTGGAGGGACAGCCCGCCAGTGTCACTGTTACCTTCAACCACGTGGAGGCCCAGGTCGTCTGGAGGAGGTGGGGCCCCGCTGTGCACGCCCCGCTCCCCACATGTGGCTGTCCGGCTCCGGCCATCCTGGCCTGACCTCCCTGTGGCTAGATCCTGGGTGACCTCCCTGTCCCGTGTCCCTTAGCTGCCGAGGGGCCCTCCTGGAGGCGCGGGCAGGTGTGTACGAGCTGAGCCAGCCGGATGACAACCAGTACCGTCTCCGGATCTGCCGCGTGAGCCGCCGGGACGTGGGGCCCCTCACCTGCACCGCTCGCAACCGCCACGGCACGCAGGCCTGCTCCGTCACACTGGAGCTGGCAGGTAGGTGACAGTGGGCCTCCTTCCCTCCCCTCCCGCCGAGGCCCACCCTCAGGTGCACACACCCACCTGCCAGTCCTGGGTCTTCCCTCTCAGGCCTCTCCATCTGATGGCCATCTAATACCAGAAGTAGCAATAATAGCAGTGATAATACCGATAAAACATTTAGGGAACACCTAGAATTGCTAAGTACCTTACAGGCATCACCTCGTTTAATATTTACATCAACCCTGTGAGATGGGGTTGGTTATTAGCCTCATTTTACAGATGGGGAAACTGAGGCTCAGAGAGTGTGCTAAGTAAGGCCCAAGGTCACACAGCCTAATAAGCAGGAGTCCAGTGCACGACTCCAAAGCCAGAGAGTGCTCTTAGCTCCCGCGTTGAACACACAGGGAATAGTACCTCGAATATAACAAGCTTGGGGAGACCAGGTGATTTGAAGAAAAGAAAAGCTGAAATGAATGCATCTTATCACCAGCCCCCCAGCTCGGGGGTCCTGGCTGCCCTTCTGCACGAGCCTGTGTGACAGCCTCCCAGCCTTTGTCGCGAGGACCCTTTTTATGATTTCTCCTTTAAAGATGTAGTTCTCTCAACCCATGGCCCACACTCGGTAGTCATTGTCTTGTTTTCCGGTTTGTTAATTAACTGTAGACACGTGTAACTGCCACTCAACTTCGGCTCAGCGTGAGTTAGACAGTGTTACCTGCTGAGGAGATACAGTTCCGACCAAATGCAGAGAAAGTGACATTTTAGTTAGCACAGGCCATCTTGTCATGGGGTAAATGTGCATTTTCTGGCGCTTTAAAAAAATTGTTGAAGTTCGCTTGAAACCTTCTGATCCTTTGATCTTCATAGACCGACCTCCCCAGCAGACTGGGGACAGACCCCTAGAGGGAGGCAGGTATCTTTAGAGTGCAGAGAAGTGGCAGTAGGGTGTGTGGGGAGGGGATGTGGGAGTCCTCCTGGCCCCAATGTGGATGGTGGATGGGGTGGGGCCACAGATTGTTCTGGGCCCATGGTCTCCCTTTTCTGTGTCTTCCTTCTTGTCCTGCTTCCCCCCACCCCTACCCACATGCTGGCACTTTCTGCTCAGCCACCACTTTGCTCCTTGACAGTACCATCTGCAAGACCCGTCTTTCTTCTCAGATACAGGAGGAGCCCTGAGGTTTGGGGGGACCCTGGCCACCGAGGGCCCTGAAGCCGGCCTGTCTGGGACAGTGACTGAGGGAGACTGTGTCCCGGCCGACCAGGGCTAGAACAGGGCTACACCCACTCCCACTGTGCCCCACCTTCTATCCCCAGGGTGGTGGAGAGGACCCTTTCCTCCACATATGGCCCCCCTGTAGCATGGAGCCCTACTCCCGGGAGGCCCTCCCCTTTTATCTGTCTAAAATCAAGCTGTGTGCCTGTGATGGGGGATGGTCCCTGCCCAGTGCCCCTGCTCTTCTCTCAGGACCTGATCACTCCTACTTCCCTTATAGCCGAGATCCTCAAACATGCTCAGGAAGGGGGCGCCAGAAAGTCACAGGCTTCTCTGAAAAGCACATTGGAATGTGTATTTAATTCCATCATGAGAATTAGAAGCTGCTTTACCAGGAAAGACATGACCCGTATGTGTGGAGAACAAAACCACAGGCATATGTGGGAGAACTAAGCGGAGCATTGGGACCCTTTAGTTCATCTTGCCACCTCCCAGGTGGTAGAAGTCCCCTTAAATAAGATGCAGAGAGAAAACTTCAAGCTAGAGGCAATGCCATCCATGAACTTGACTCAGGGTCACAGACTGAGTGGCCAGCAGGGCCCAGGACGGTGGAGTCAGAGAAGCCTGCGGTGGGGCGTGTAGAAGGGCGATCGCCCACAGGGGGCAGCGTCGTGCCACTCTGCGCCCTCCCGTCCATGCAGTGAGGGAACCGGCTCAGTGTGGCCAGCCCTGATTTTCCAAGAGAGGCAGAGAATCCAGATTTCTTTTGTGTGTGAAAATCTCCTAATTTCAAAGCTGGTCAGTGCACACTGAGGGTCCAGCAGAGCCAGTCTACACCCTCTGGGTGTTCTGAGAGTTGGAGGACATCACGTGTAGATTGTCAGGGAGGGCGCTTGGTCCAGGCAAGAAACTGGTATTCCCGGGGGCCGAGTTTGAGAGCCCCAGTGGGTGGGGTGCTGGGGTTCTGGGAGGTGGGGGGTCTGGTGTTCTGCCTGAGCCAGTTGCTGAGGTGTGCCCTGGTAACCCCAACGTTCTGTCCCCCTCCCTTCCCCACCCCCACCCCTGTGTGTTTCAGAGGCCCCCCGGTTTGAGTCCATCATGGAGGACGTGGAGGTGGGGGCCGGGGAGACCGCACGCTTCGCTGTGGTGGTTGAGGGGAAACCGCTGCCGGACATCATGTGGTTCAAGGTCAGAGGATGCTGAAGGCCTCAGCGAAGTCCTGGCTGAGGCTGGCCGGGAGTGGGGGGCGGGGAGGGATTTCCTGGGGGCATGGGAGGGATCCTCCAGCCTTAGGAGGCGGGGACCCTGGGCAGAGAAGAACAAAGGTGTTGCCAGAGGCGTGGTTAGGAGAAGGAAGGGGGACCCAGGAGTGCCGGGTGACTCTGGTGGGGGTTGAGTAACCAGGAGACTGATTGGGGGGTGCAGGACTATTAGGGGGAGATAAGGGGGGAGCCGATTCTGGGTCCTGGGATGAGCAAGGCCCCTGGGGCAGAGATGATGCTGGGCCCCGGAGTAGAGAGGTCCCTGGCCCTGGGGTAGGGATGAGACTGAATCTCAGGCGTGGAGGTCAAACTGGGTCCCAGGTGGAGGGGAAGCCAGGCCCAGGCTGGAGGTGATGGCCAACTCTGCAGGACGAGATGCTGCTGACCGAGAGCAGCCACGTGAGCTTCGTGTACGAGGAGAACGAGTGCTCCCTGGTGGTGCTCAGCACCGGGACCCAGGATGGAGGCGTCTACACCTGCACCGCCCGGAACCTGGCTGGCGAAGTGTCCTGTAAAGCAGAGCTGGCTGTGCGTTCAGGTGGGCTGGAGTCCAAGGGGATAAGGGCAAAGCGCCCCCCCAGGAATGCGATGTGAGCCTCTGGCCAGGAATCACTCTCCCGGCCCTTCACTCCTTGACCACCGCATCCTCCAGCCCCTGAACCCCGCCTTGGGCCCCCAACATTCTTGCTGCTCTTCCCTCTCCTCCATCTGCCCCGCCTGTCCCAGCCTCTGCCCTCGTTCCTTTCTTGCCCTCCCCTCCTAACACCAGGCATCTCTGCCCCAGCTCAGACAGCCATGGAGGTGGAGGGGATCGGGGAAGATGAGGAGCAGCGAGGAAAGAGACTCAGCGACTTTTATGACATCCACCAGGAGATCGGCAGGTGTGGGGCCAGGAGGGGTGCGGTGTCTGGGGGCCACGAGAGGCTGGCTCTGAGGCCAGGAGGGGGTGGAGGGCCAGGGCTGCAGCGACGCCTGAGCCCAATCCTCTCCCCGTGTCGTCACCCAGGGGTGCCTTCTCCTACTTGCGCCGCGTGGTGGAGCGCAGCTCCGGCCTGGAGTTTGCGGCCAAGTTCATCCCCAGCCAGGCCAAGCCCAAGGCATCAGCGTGGCGGGAGGCCCGGCTGCTGGCCCGGCTCCAGCATGACTGCGTCCTCTACTTCCATGAAGCCTTTGAGAGGCGTCGAGGACTGGTCATTGTCACCGAGCTGTATCCTGGGACAGGCTGGGCGGGTGGGGGACCCATGGCCTGCATGACTGGTCCTTGTAACAGCCAATTAGCAACGTGTTTCACACTTTACAAAGTGGTCCCATTGACAGTTGGGAGTTCTGAAGGCATCTTATAAATACTTCACAGAGTGGAGTCTGGAAACTTCTGCAAAAACCAACATTTTTTAGCCCCCCTTTTTTTTAGCTTAAACTTACATAGCACTTCATGTGCTACATAGCAATGGCAGTGTTCCAAGAGTTTTACAAATATTAACCTATTTAATCCTCATGTATACCTATCTCATGGAGGTTTGTGTGTGTGTGTGTGTGCTGAGGAAGATTGGCCCTGGGCTAAGATCTGTGCCAGTCTTCCTGTATTTTGTATCTCAGTCACCACCACAGCATGGCCACTGATGAGTGGTGTAGGGCTGCACCCAGGAACAGAATCTGGGCCAGCGAAGTAGAGTGCAACGAACTTAACCAACAGGCCATGGGGCCAGCCCTTCATGGAATGTTTTTGTCCCCATTTTACAGATGATGAAACTGAGGTATAGAGAGGATAAGTAACTCATCCAAGGTCACACAGCTGACAGCGGTCTTGTGATTTTGATTATGAAATGCAGCACAGTGTCTCTGAACTTTTGACAATACCTGGCTTTACTGGGGAGGCTGTTTTCATCAAGAATGGATTCTGTCCTTTCACGAGAGCTATAGTTACATAGGTGTACTGTGATAGGATGCTGGCTGCCTACTTGTCACTCCCACTAGCAGGGGGACCATGTCCTTCACACCAGCCTCCCAGTCTGCACTGTTAGAACCCCTGCCTCAGCAAAATGACCAATTATTACTTGTCATGGACCTTCTGGGTCATTCTCAAGTTGAGTCAAGAAGCTCCATCCACAGTCAACAAAATTCTGCTCCTAGTTGATCCTTATAAATACTTCACAGGGCGGGCAAGAGAGGTGTTGTCCCATTTTACACCTGAGGAAACCTGGGCTCAGAGAGGTTAGGTGACCTAAGATCCCACAGCAAGTGAGAGTTCAAGCAGGGTGGTCCCACTTGTGCCCCCAGATGGCGGGGGAAGGGTGAAGACCCAGTCGCTGACTGGTATGGGACATGCTCTAAGGGGAAGGAGACGCCTGTGCTGAGCTGGCATCTGACCTGGGCTCTGGGGGTGGAGGACACTGCCCAGGGAGGGCCTGGTACTCGTCACTGTTCTCCTTGATCCGGGACACAGATGCACAGAGGAGCTGCTGGAGCGAATGGCCAGGAAACCCACCGTGTGTGAGTCTGAGGTGAGGGCAGGGGGTGGGAGGGGTCAGGTTGGACACTAGCGTCCACCCACCTGAATTCTGAGACCTGAGGGGTGGGTCCTGGGCACGCCGTCTGTGCCCGTGAATAGGCCGGAATGATGGAGGGCACTGTTAGGCAGAGCCGCCTTCCCCCATCAGACCAGACTTGTACTGTCCTCTGTATATTTCAACAGACCCACCCTGGTCCCTAACTCTTTTGTTTCACAGTCTTCCCCACATAAACATTCCTCAAGCATTTCTCCCAGAAGGAGCCCCACTTAGATTCTCTTCATTCTCACCACTGTCCTGCTGTGCAGGGCTGTACAAGTTGTACACTGCACAATTCTCTTTATTATAATGTAAATGGCTCCCTCCTATAAGTGTGTTCTGCCCAACCTGTGCAGCCGTACATGGAAGCCTGGATCTCAGCAACCCCAAACCTATGTTTCAGCCCCCTCCACCAGCCATCTGAAGGCCACTTCCCAGGCATGGCCTGCCCTCTTGCCACAGCCCTGGTGGCGATCAAACATAACACCCCACCCTTCCCCCATGGATTCTGGGCCTCCTGTTTCCACAGATCCGGACCTACATGAGGCAGGTGCTAGAGGGAATATGTTACCTGCACCAGAGCCATGTGCTGCACCTGGATGTCAAGGTGAGGTGCAGGTGGGGGGTGGGGAGCAGGCAGCCCCTGTGGGAGCTAGGCAGTGGGGTGTCCTCCCCTCCCCGCTCATCCCCCACGCCTTGCCTTGTGCCCTGCAGCCTGAGAACCTGCTGGTATGGGATGGTGCGGAGGGTGAAGAGCAGGTGAGGCTCTGTGACTTTGGGAACGCCCAGGAGCTGACTCTGGGAGAGCCCCAGTACTGCCAGTACGGCACGCCCGAGTTCGTGGCTCCCGAGATTGTCAACCAGACCCCTGTGTCCGGAGTCACGGACATCTGGTAATGTTGGCATGTGGGCTGTGGGGGCGGGCCAGGCAGCGTGAGTGCCATGCTGGGGACCTGCTCCCTGGCAGAGAGCAGCTTTCCTAAGCCAGATGCCTTCTCTGACAGTCGGCTGGTGGCATTGCTCACGGGCTCACCTGCCCCTCCTCCATCAGGGCCGGCCCAGTCCCTCAAGGCCTCAGCCCTGCCAGTCCTTGGCTCCTTGGCCCCCCGGGTGCTGGGTTTCCCCCTCTGCAGCCACCTTGCCTACCCTCAGTGAGGCAGGCACAGTCCCTTGGTTTCCTGGGCTGGCCCTGCCACGACTCTTGACTCCTCCAGGGATGTCCAGACCTCTGGGCTCACAGTCCTCCCCAAGGGAGGCACCCCATGCCCATTTGTCCACAGCAGTGTTCACAGGGAGGACCCTTCTCACTAGAGGAGCGGTGGCAGAGAACTGCTCACTTCCAGTGGGAGCCGGGCGGTCCTCTTACCCGTCCACTCTCCTTTCCCCACAGGCCTGTGGGCGTCGTTGCCTTCCTCTGGTAAGGATCCCCTCTGCACCAGGACCCCAGCCTCCCCCGGCCTCCCAGCAGGCCCACCCCTAACATTGCAGCCCGCCCCTTCTCTTCCGCACCCCTTCTCCTTCCTGCAAGGCGCAGGGCCTCATGTGCATGAATGTGGATGCCCCAGTCTGCGTGTCTAAGCTCTGTCCTCCACCACACCCCTCCCTAGGGGCGGGCACACTGGGAGGCTGGACGGAGAGAGGCCAGTGCAGGCTCAGCGCCGTTTAGGAGGGAACTACAAGGTCTCCAGTGTCCAGGACAGGACTAGAAAGGGAATGCTAGGGCTCGGTGGGGGTGGGGGGCATATCCCCTTGGCACAGACTCCTCATCTTGGGGACAGGCCACAGCTGGAGGAGGGACAGAACAGGTCCTCTGAAGCGGGGCCCAGGACAGGGACCTGGTTGCTGAGGTCTCAAGGCAGAATCGCCTCCCTGCCTGTCAGGGGCAGGGGTTGGGGGTCAGGACAGGCAAGAGTCTGAAAGACCACCCTCTGCCCAGGTTTACCAGCCTCTGCCTCCCCCAGCCCTGTGTCCCCACTGGCAGCCCACGTCGTCTCTGCCTCAGCCCCAGGGCCCCGCCGGCCCCTCACGCCAGCCCCCTCCCCCCTGCAGTCTGACGGGCATCTCCCCGTTCGTTGGGGAGAACGATCGGACAACACTGATGAACATTCGCAACTACAACGTGGCCTTCGAGGAGGCCACCTTCCTCAGCCTGAGCAGGGAGGCCCGGGGCTTCCTCATCAAAGTGCTGGTGCGGGACCGGCTGTGAGTAGAGACCCCAAGGAGCCCCCACCGCAGGGTCCTCTCATGCCCCGCTCCTGCCCAAGCCTCTGCCCTTAGACAGTCAGCCCCCAACTCCTTAAGCCCTGTTCTCCCAAACGCTGATGGACGGAGTGAATGACTGATAAACCCCTTCTTAATCCTCATTCCCTTACAGGAGGCCTACCGCAGAGGAGGCCCTGGGACATCCTTGGTTCAAAGTGAGTCTGACCCCGCAGAGTAGTGGTAGGAGAGGTGGAGGGAGAGAGAACGTTATTAACCGCTCCGTTTATTGAGCACCTACTGTGCGTAGTAACCGTGATAGGCATCTTATACACACACGGTCTGTTAGCCTCACAACAGCTCGGCAAAGGGAGCTATTATTGCTCCCGTTTTGTTGATAAGGAAACTGAGGCTCAAGTTGGGGCATCATGGGCTCCAAGGCACAGGTCTGGACCCCCCCTTCCGGGGTCCTCACTGGGGTTCTCCCAGGCTCTCGAGACCAGCCCTGGTCCTCCTCGTTCCTGTGTGCCCACCTCTGTCCTGCCCTGGTCCCACACACTGGGGTTGGTGGTGGCCTGGCTGGCTTGGCCTCGTGGTCTTGAGTTCCACGTGGACAGAGTTCTTGCTCCTTCATCCTCAGACCCCAGCACCACAGGGCACAGTGCCGGGGCCAGGGGTGTCAGCAAATGACCCCAAAAGAGCAACTGGATAAATCGTCCATTGAGTGATGTGCTGGGTCAGCTGGAAGCTGAGGTCATTCTAGTATCTGTCCTTGGAGTGGGAGCCTTGTCTCTCAGATCAGAAACGGGCTCCGGAAAGGACCGCTCAGGCGGGTGGCTGAGGGAAGCATCTGCCTTGGTCTGGCCTACCAAGGCTCCAGATGTCTGGGGCGCTGGCTCTACACGGAGACAGATGGTGAGCTGGGGAGTGGGGCCCAGGCCAGGCGCCTAAGCACAGGCCTCCCAGGGCAGCCAGTACACCAGGACAGGGCCCTGAGCCCTGGCATAGGCTCCAACACCCACCGGGGGAGCCACTGATCCGCTGCCTCTCCACTTAGGTTCAGGGAATTTGTCCCTACGTGGGCACCTTGGCTTTGAGAATTGTTGTGACAGATCCAAGGGGAAGGGGACCCCCAGGAGCCCACTGTCCCCTCCTTGTGGACTTTGTCTCTCCATTGCCAAACCCTGAGGGTCTAGGTTGACAGAGGCCTCTCCCTCAGGCCCTCTCTCCCGGGTTTGCAGACACAGGCAAAGGGCGCGGAGGTGAGCACGGATCACCTAAAGCTGTTTCTCTCCCGGCGCAGGTGGCAGGTGAGTCTGGGCCCTGCCTCGTGCCTTCCGCCTTCTCCTCCTGCAGCCTCCTCCCCCTCTAACCCTGCCTTTTTCTATCATGTGCCCTCACCTCCTGCTCATCTATCTTCATCCACTTTTGATTCTCTCAACTCCAGCTTCCCTCCTGTCCCCTGGTCCTCTGCCTGTCTCTTAGGCCTTCTCTCCTGGGGCTGAGGTGGGGCCTGAGGGGTCCCTCAGGTCTGACTCTAGTACGCTGTCTGCAGCGCTCCCAGATCAGCTACAAGTGCCACCTGGTGCTGCGCCCCATCCCTGAGCTGCTGCGGGCACCCCCAGAGCGGGTATGGGTGGCCGTGCCCAGAAGACCACCCCCCAGCGGGGGGCTCTCGTCCTCCTCCGACTCCGAAGAGGAAGAGCTGGAGGAGCTACCCTCAGTGCCCCGGCCGCTGCAGCCCGAATTCTCGGGCTCCCGGGTGTCCCTCACCGACATTCCCACTGAGGATGAGGCCCTGGGGACCCTGGAGGCTGGGGCTGCCACCCCCATGGACTGGCAGGAGCAGGGAAGGGCCCCCTTGCAGGACCAGGAGGCCCCCAGCCCTCAGGCCATCCCCTCCCCAGGCCAGGAGCCCCCAGCTGGGCTCAGCCCCCGGCGGGGAGAGCTCCGGAGGGGAAGCTCGGCTGAGAGCGCCCTGCCCCGGGCCGGGCCGAGGGAGCCGGGCCGGAGCCTGCATAAGGCAGCCTCTGTGGAGCTGCCTCTGCGCCGGAGCCCCAGCCCGGGGGCCACCCGCCTGACCCGGGGAGGCCTGGGCGAGGGCGAGTACGCCCAGAGGCTGCAGGCCCTGCGCCAGCGGCTGCTGCGGGGAGGCCCCGAGGATGGCAAGGTTAGCGGCCTTAGGGGCCCCCTGCTAGAGAGCCTGGGGGGCCATGCCCGGGACCCCCGGCTGGCGCGGGCTGCCTCCAGTGAGGCGGCTCCCCACCACCAGCCCCCACCGGAGCCGCGGGGCCTGCAGAAGAGCAGCAGCTTCTCACAGGGGGAGGCTGAGCCCCGGGGCCGGCACCGCCGCGCTGGGGCCCCCCTTGAGATCCCTGTGGCCCGGCTTGGGGCCCGCAGGCTCCAGGAGTCTCCCTCCTTGTCTGCCCTCAGCGAAGCCCAGCAGCCCCGCCCTGCACGGCCCGGCACCCCCAAACCCAGTGCCCCCAAGTCTTCAGAACTTCCTGCCACCACCCCCAGTGATGCTCCCCAGCCCTCGGCACCCCAGCCTGCCCAAGAGAAGGCCCCAGAGTCCACACCAGAACCAGTCCCAGGCCCCAAGCCTGCACAGCCCCCCGTGGCTCTGCAAACCCCAGCACTCCCACTGACACCCTATGCCCAGATCATGCAGTCGCTCCAGCTGCCGGGCCTCGTGCCAGGCCCCCCGCAGGGCCCTGCCGCAGCTCCCTCGGAGCCCAAGCCCCACCCAGCTGTGTTCGCCAGGGTGGCCTCCCCACCTCCGGGAGCCCCCGAGAGGCGCGTGCCTTCAGCCGGGGCTCCCCCAGTGCTAGCCGAGAAAGCCCGGGTGCCCACAGTGCCCCGCAGGCCAGGGAGCAGCCTCAGCAGCAGCATCGAGAACCTGGAGTCAGAGGCCGTGTTCGAGGCGAAGTTCAAGCGCAGCCGTGAGTCGCCCCTGTCGCGGGGGCTGCGAATGCTGAGCCGCTCCCGCTCCGAGGAGCGCGGCCCGTTCCGCGGGGCCCAGGAAGAGGACGGCATGTACCGGCCCAGCCCGGCGGGAACCCCGCTGGAGCTGGTGCGACGGCCCGAGCGCTCCCGCTCCGTGCAGGACCTCAGGGCAGTCGGGGAGCCGGGCCTCGTGCGCCGCCTCTCGCTGTCGCTGTCCCAGCGTCTGCGGCGGACCCCGCCCGCGCAGCGCCACCCGGCCTGGGAGGCCCGCGGCGGGGACGGGGAGAGCTCGGAGGGCGGCAGCTCGGCGCGGGGCTCCCCGGTGCTGGCGGTGCGCAGGCGGCTCAGCTCCACGCTGGAGCGGCTGTCCAGCCGGTTGCAGCGCAGCGGCAGCAGCGAGGACTCGGGGGGCGCGTCGGGCCGCAGCACGCCGCTGTTCGGACGGCTGCGCAGGGCCACGTCCGAGGGCGAGAGTCTGCGGCGCCTCGACCTCCAGCACAACCAGCTGGCCGCCCAGGCCAGCGCCACCACGCCTTCCGCCGAGTCCCTGGGCTCCGAGGCCAGCGCCACGTCGGGCTCCTCGGGTGAGGAGGCGCAGAGTGGCATGTGACTGTGTGAACAGTGTGGAAGAGGTGGGGGTGCAGGGCTGGGATGACAGGTGCAGAGCGCCGAAGAGGGTAGGGTGCGCTGGAGAGGCTCTGGGAGGAACAGAGGGACAGGGACATCCACCAGAAAGAGGCTGAGAGGTGCTGGAGGCCCTGCGTATGGACTTGGCAGGGCTGGAGCTGGGGAGGCTGGGGGCAGAGGCTGGCGTGGGAGTAGGCCCCGGGTGGGGGCTGGAAGTTCTTTACTTCTCTGGGCTGAGGGCTGCAGGGAGGTGGGAGCATCTGAGACTGGCTGGGCAAACGCTCTCGGGCCTGGGTCTTCCCAGCTCCTGGGGAAAGCCGAAGCCGGCTGCGCTGGGGCTTCTCCCGGCTGCGGAAGGACAAGGGGTCACAGCCAAGCCTCTCTGCCAGCGTCCAGGAGGATTTGGGCCACCAGTATGTGCGCAGGGAGTCAGGTAATAGAGGCCTGCTGGGTGAGTAGCCCCATCCCTGTCCCGGCGGGCTGTCATAGCTGGGTGGAAGATGGACCACCTTGGGGAGCCCGGGCAGTGGTGGGAGGGGCCTGGAGTCACAAAAACAAGGACAACAACAATAATCGTAGCAGCAGCTGCCCTTAATTAGCAATGCCAAGTGTCCTGTTAAGCATCACAAGCACCGCCTCACCCAGTCCTCCCACACTGTGGAGGAACAGTTCTTGCCGTCATCCCCATTTCTCAGGTAGGGGTGCAGAGGCTCAGTATGCTAGGTAGCTGGTCCAGGTCACAGAGCTGGTAGTAAGTGGAGCAGCCAGAGAGATGGCCTGTGTGACCCCTGCAGCCAGACCGCAGAAGGGGCTTCAGGACACCATACTATGCCTTTCTTTGGCTGGTCTCCTCCCTCGTGGGAGACCCTAGAAGGTCTCTGTAACTGGGTGTCGTTCTGAAGGAGTTCAGGGTAGGGCTCCCCTGCCCCCCCAGCCCCTTCCAGATGTGTGCGCATGAATGTGCGTCCAAAGACACTCTTCCTCTCCCAGCCTAGAGGCCCACAGTCTGGCCTGTGCCCCCAATTCTCCATTTCTCTACAGCCCTGAACACCCAACTGCCCCGCCCAGTCCCCCTGCCCTGGCAGAAGGCCCTTCTACACGAACAAGCAGACTTTGGGGCTCTTGGCTGGGTGGAGGGTGACTTGGGATATGCCTGGTCTGTTTCTCTGTCCAAGGGTCCTGGGGCTGCAGGGAGGGGTATTCTCCACCTGAGGTCACCCCAGTCCTCCACCTGAAGAAGGGGCATTACTCAAGGACTGCATGCAAAGGCTTCGAGAGGCCGGGTTTCCTGGACCAGCATGCAGGAAAGGAGCAGGCCCACTGAGCCAGGCTGTGTGCAGGGTCTCTATCAGTCATCAGCTCTGTTCTGCCCATTTCCTGATAAAATTTCTCAGCCGTGCCTCAGCTGGGCTTGAAGTGACTGTGTCTGGCTTTGACCAGCGCAGTTGGGGCAGTGGGCATTGGGGGCCGTAGTGAGTGAAGAGGAGGGAGGGAGGGAGGCCAAGTGGTGGGGGCAGGGGTGGAGACGGAGGGGGAAAGAGAGAGGAAAGCCAGCACAGAAGCCTGGGGACAGCTGATCCCTTCCCACTTGGGGCCTCCCTCCCAGCTCTGTTTTGCTGGTGCAGCTGATTCCTGCCTGCTGAGGCAGTGTCCCCTTGCCTCATCCTCTCCCGGTTCCCTGCAGGAAGAGGGCTGTCCCATGTCCACTTTACCAACTAGGGCTGGCTCTGGGGTCAGGGGGTGGGACTGGCAGAGCTGGGCTGGGGTCACCATTCATCTCTCCTCCTGGCCTCCCTCTCTCTCCCCCCTACCCAGTACCCTCACTTGGTCTGGAGGCCCATTGATGAAACTTGATTGTTGGAACCTCAGTGTGGGACCCTTCCTTGGGGAACACTGGGGTACAGTGAGAAGAGAGGCACACTGCTGTCCTGGTCATCCAGTCCTACTGAGCATTCTTCTGCCCAGCTCATCCCCACCCCCACTCCCTCCTGGTTCTTCAGACAGGCAGGAACGGGGCTCCCAGGGGTATCTACCTCTCAGCTTTCTCTGCCCATGTGAAAAAATCCACCCCCTCCCGCCTCCCCCAGTGACCAGGACCAGATTGGGAATTTTCTAAAGAGGCTTTCCCAGGGAGCAGGGATGCAGAGCCTCATGGCACTAGAGAGCCACAGGCCAGCTGCACTGGGGCAAGACCTTGGCCCATCCACAGCCCCGCCACGGGCCCCTTCACCAGCCAGCTGCAAAGCCAGCTTTGCTGAAACAGCCTCTTCCTTTGGGGGTCTGCACGTGGCTCCGCTACTGGGCACATTAACAAGCTAATAATCACAACAACAATAAAAGCTAACATTTACGAGCCCTTATAATATGTCAGACACATGCTAAACACTTTGCGTGCCTCTTTTAATTCTCACAACCCTCTGAGCTTGGTACTATTATTTTCCTCAATTTACAGGCAAGATATGGGCCAAGGTCATGCAAATACTTTCTCTTGCCCCTTCAAAAGCTCTCACCATTTAGCTGATGTGAAGGAGTGTTAGAAAGTCTAGAATCTTCTCCCCAGACTCCAGGAAGGACGAGGGGTGGGGGTGGCTGATGCACTTTCGGGGTCTGTGCCCAGTGTGCCTGGACTTCAGATCTTTTGAGATTGCATATTTTCATTGAACGTTGTGTTCAATCCCAGAGCCTCTGCTCAGGTCACTGGCTCCTCTCACTTGCCCTGTGGTGCCCCAGAGGGAGTGGGTATCATAGGATCTTAACCATTACAGTTTTTCAATATTTATTTGTTTTTATTTTATTTAACAAATGCTTCTTGGGCACTTAGTGCCAGGCCCTGCTCTAGGCGATTTACAAACATATGAAGTAGTCAGCATCTTCAGGAGTCAGGGAACGGAAACGAGTTCTAAACACAGAGAGTGCCTGGGGAATGTGATGCTCACCCCAGAGAAAATTCTCGAAGGCGTGGTGTGGGGTTCTCCTTCCCACATCTGACCTGGAAGAGACAACCTTTCACTCTGCTCTCCAGCTCCCACATGCATCCTCCCCTCCCTCAGCGGTAAGGGAGCCAGGGTCCCTGCAGACCCATGGCTGTCTTTGCTTTCCCTCCAGACTTCCCCCCAGTTTTCCACATCAAACTCAAGGACCAGGTGCTGCTGGAGGGAGAGGCAGCCACCCTGCTCTGCCTGCCGGCTGCCTGCCCTGCACCCCACATTTCCTGGATGAAAGGTGAGGTCACTTCTCCCACAGAGAGGGGCATAGGCAAGTGGCCCCAGGCCAGGGGATGCTCGGGGTTGGGGGCGGTGCAGCCGAGGGGGCCTGGAGGACCACACGTGCTGTCTCACTCAGCAGCCCCTCCTGCTCCTCCCTGCCCCCAGACAAGCAGTCCCTGCACTCAGAGCCCTCGGTGATCATCGTGTCCTGCAAAGACGGACGGCAGCTGCTGAGTATCCCCCGGGCGGGCAAGCGGCACGCCGGGCTCTATGAGTGCTCTGCCACCAACGTCCTAGGCAGCATCACCAGCTCCTGTACTGTGGCTGTGGCCCGTGAGCCTGGGGCAGGGACCAAGGGGGGCAGTGATGGGGGGTCGTGGGGTAGGGCTTGATGGGCCCCAAGCTGGGGCATAGGGGCTCAATGGGCATCCCCTCCTCTCCTCTCGCCAGGCATCCCAGGAAAGCTGGCTCCTCCCGAGGTGCCCCAGACCTACCAGGACTCAGCACTGGTGCTCTGGAAGCCAGGAGACAGCCGGGCACCTTGCACGTACACACTGGAGCGGCGGGTGGATGGTGAGGGACAGGGCAGGCTGGCGGGGGGAGGGGGTGGCAGGGGGAAGGCAAAGAAGCTGGGGAGACAAGTGCCCTCCCCGGGCAGAGGTCCCCTCCCTGGGCTGCTCACAGATAGCACTGGGAGCTTGGGCCACCGCTTCTGTGGCCTCAGCCCCTCCCCCGTGCTGCCTGCAGGGGAGTCCTCCTGGCACCCCGTGAGCTCAGGTATCCCCGACTGTTACTACAACGTGACCCACCTACCGATCGGCGTGACTGTGAGGTTCCGTGTGGCCTGTGCCAACCGTGCCGGGCAAGGGCCTTTCAGCAATCCCTCTGAGAAGGTCCTCATCAGGGGCACGCCAGGTCAGTGGGATGGGGTGGAGGGTGGCCAGAGAAGGAAGGGGACCCTGAGCCCAGGGTCCGCCCCCTCCTTGGAGCACCACTGTTTTGCCCGCGGGGCACCATGGTGATGCTTTTCTTTGTCTCCACTCAGATTCCTCAGCTCTGCCATCTGCTGCTCACCGAGACGCCCCTGTTACCTCAGGGCCAGCCAGGGCCCCGCCTCCTGACTCTCCTACCTCACTGGCCCCATCCCTGACCCCCACCCCAGCTCCTGCTCCCGCAGCCCCCCAGTCAGCCACTCCCAGCCCCTCATCTCGCCCAGCACCACCCAGCCAGGCCCTGTCCTCACTCAGGGCTGCAGGTCCACCACCCCAAACCCCCCCACGAAAGCACAGGGGCCTGCAGGCTGCCCCGCAAGCAGAGCCCACCTCACCCAGTGCCCAGGTCACCCCAAGTGAGCCCAAGTCTTCCGTCCCTGACACTGGGACCCCGACCCCAGCCTCTACCCCTCAAGGGGTTAAACCAGCATCTTCCTCCACTCCCCTGTATATGGTGACCTCCTTTGTGTCTGCACCACCAGCCCCCGAGCCCCCAGCCCCTGAGCCCCCTCCTGAGCCCACCAAGGTGACTGGGCGGAACCTCAGCCCAGCCACGGAGGTGGTCAGCTCTCCCAGGCCGGAGGGCACGACTCTCCGACAGGGCCCCCCTCAGAAACCCTACACCTTCCTGGAGGAGAAGGCCAGGCAAGCAGGACTGGACGGGGCACAGAGGGGGGCGTGGGTGAGGTGGGGAACACAGGGGTCAGAGAGAAGACCAGACCGCCCTGGCCGGGGTTGGGGAGATGCTGAGAGCTGGGGCCTTGGCGCGACTGAGTTCACGTTTACTGCACCAGGCTCATGTGTTCAGCTCTTTAGCCACGTGATCCCATTTAATCTTCACAACTCTGAGAGGGAGACACTGCGTTATCGTCGTCCCCCACTTCACAGCGGGGAGAACTGAGGTAGAGGGGTCGTGGAATTTGCCTAAGGTACAGAGCCAGTGAGCAGAAGGGTTGGGACTCAAACCCAGGCTCCTAGGATTGAACTCCAGAGCCCACACCCTGAACCACTGCATTGCTGTCCGCTCAGCCCTCACAGCGGAGGTGTCCGCCTCTCTCCTCTGAGCCTGTGGTGTCCCCCCGACCCACAGGGGCCGCTTCGGTGTGATACGTGCCTGCCGGGAGAACGCCACCGGGCGGACGTTCGTGGCCAAGATCGTGCCCTATGCGGCTGAGGGCAAGCAGCGTGTCCTGCAGGAGTACGAAGTGCTGCGGACGCTGCACCACGAGCGGCTCATGTCCCTGCACGAGGCCTACATCACCCCCCGCTACCTCGTGCTCATTGCTGAGAGCTGTGGCAACCGGGAACTCCTCTGTGGGCTCAGCGACAGGTAGCTGGACGTTCTGGAGGGACAGGGAACCAGAGTGGGGGGAGCTAGGCTGGGATATCACCCCTCTTCCCCCTGGGCCCCCCAGGTTCCGGTATTCGGAGGACGACGTGGCCACCTACGTGGTGCAGCTGCTACAAGGCCTGGACTACCTCCATGGCCGCCACGTGCTGCACCTGGACATCAAGCCAGACAACCTGCTGCTGGCCCCGGACAACACCCTCAAGATCGTGGACTTCGGCAGTGCCCAGCCGTACAACCCCCAGGCCCTGCGGCCCCTCGGCCACCGCACGGGCACGCTGGAGTTCATGGGTGAGGGCGCCATGCCAGCCGGCAGGGGGAGTGGAGTACTGCCAAAGGGGCAGCAGCCAGGGCTCACCCCACTTCACCCGCCTATGTGCCATTTATTGAGTGCTTACTGTACGCAAGCAATGAACTAAGTCCCCTCCATGGATTTTTTTCAATTTATCTTTACAATAGCCCTGGAGATGGGCATGATATTACCCCCATTTTACAGATGAGGAAACAGAGGTGCAGTGAGGCTAAGTATTTGTCCAACATCAGAGTTATAAATGGTAGAGCCAGGATTTGATATAGCTAGAAAGACAGGAGAATCAATTATTAATTTTTATAAATAAGGAAAACTAGCTCCCATTTAGCTACCTGCTAAATACTTTATGTTCGTTATCTCTATTCCATAGTTATTCTGCAAACCACACTTTACAGATGAGGAAATGGAGAGCCAAACATGTTTAGTGCATCACTCAGGGCCCTGTAGCTGGAAGGGGCGGGCCTGGGATTGGAGCCAGCCAGGCTGATTTCAAAGGCTACTAATCTTGGTGTTAGCCATACTCTGTGAATGAGCGCCCTACCTTGGAACTGATCCAAGGGAGCTAGTGATCCTGGTTCTCCGCTTCTCTGCAGTTCTGGGGACCCCCGCATTCAGTGACTGGGCTCGTTCCTCAGGTGCCCCACATCTCCCCTGGGAGCCACCCCCACTCCCGTCCTGCCTGCTGGCATCTAGGGCCTGCTGCTCTGGTCATCCCATGATCTGGTGACCTGGACATTGTCCTGCTCCTTAAGCCCCCAGGGGCCTCCCCTGCTTCTTCCCACTCCCCCGCCTCTCCCTGCTCCCCTGCCACTGGGAAGCTGGTTCATCTTGGCCTCTGTCTCCTGTCAGCTCCTGAGATGGTGAAGGGAGAACCCATCGGCTCTGCCACAGACATCTGGGGAGCGGGTGTGCTCACTTACATCATGTGAGTACCCCCAGGACCCCTTTCCGCTACACCCTCCTCCCCTTCCTGGCACACACACGCACATGTGCACACACACACACATACGCGCATGCCCAGGTGCCGGCAGCCCTATCCCTGAGCACTGCCTGTCAGAACCCCCACGCTAATGTCCCCCGGGCCTGTGGGTTGACCCTCAGTCCACATGTGTCAAGCTCAACTGTCTCCACCACAGGCTCAGTGGACGCTCCCCATTCTATGAGCCAGATCCCCAGGAAACGGAGGCTCGGATTGTGGGGGGCCGCTTTGATGCCTTCCAGCTGTACCCCAACACCTCCCAAAGTGCCACCCTCTTCCTACGAAAGGTCCTCTCAGTCCATCCCTGGTGAGTGGGCCCCACACCCGCCAACCCCCCAGCATTACCTGCCCCGGCCCAGCCCCTGCCTAAGATCCACCCCTGTCCTCTGGCCCCAGTACTCCTACTAAATGCTTGTACTCCCCACCACGTAAAGCCTGTCAGAGTCCTATGACACCGTCCCCATTCCAGAGATAGGGAAACTGAGGCCTAGAGTTACCCGAGATCACTGACTAGGGGTGAATCCAGGATGGGGACCCCGATCCACGGGCGGGCAGAGCCGTCCCTCCCGGCTCACGGTCCCTGGTTCGCCTGGCAGGAGCCGGCCCTCCCTGCAGGACTGCCTGGCCCACCCGTGGCTGCAGGACGCCTACCTGATGAAGCTGCGCCGCCAGACGCTCACCTTCACCACCAACCGGCTCAAGGAGTTCCTGGGCGAGCAGCGGCGCCGCCGGGCCGAGGCCGCCACCCGTCACAAGGTGCTGCTCCGCTCCTACCCAGGCAGCCCCTAGCGGCTTGGACCACAGCCCGGCCTCGGGCTTCGACTCGGGTTCCCGCTGACGCCGCGGGACATTCCAGGGCCCACGCTGAGCCGGGTGGGCCCGGGGCTTTGGACGCCACCAGCAGCAACATCCAGCCAGGCTATTACCTCATGGACCTGTGGGGACAGAGGCCCCAGGCTTTGCTGATGTCACCCCGGCCAGAGCCAGAGTGGGAGGCCCGTTGGCCAGGCTGGGCGGGGTCGGGAGCAGGAAGAGGGGCAAGAAGGGAATGGGGAAGTGACGAGGAAAAGAAACCAAAGGATGTGGAAGGGGAGACTCTAGGAAGGTTCTGGGGGTGGGGGACAGTGCATCTGGGGCAGAACCAACGGGGGAGGGTGTGAGTGGCTGGAGAGAGGAAGAGGCAGGGGCCCATGGGCTCGGAGTGAGTCAGTGAAGCAGGGACAGGACATGGAGACAGAGCCAGGGAGCCAGAGGCAGCATGTGAGTGAAGGCAGCGAGGTGGGGGAGCGAGAGGACAGAGGACTCAGGTGGGGGTGGGGTGGGCCAGCTGCCTGCATCCCAGGAAGGAGCGCGGAGGGCAGGGGGCTGGAGGCAGTGGGCACTTAGGCCGGTGCTCTCCTCCTGTCCCAGTGGATGCAGCTGTGGGCACTCTGTGCTGGCCCAAGGACGTTCCCACCACCCCTCCATGGCCTTCACCCTTCTTCCCATTCATATTTATTTATTTATTGACTTTTATGAAATTTCCCTTCCATCCAATCCCTATTGCCCATGTTGTCCTGACCATCCCCCCAGCCATCCAGCTGTCTGTGCAGCTGTCTGTCTGTCTGTCACAAGGAAAATAAAAACGGCAAGCAGCAGGACCTATGTGTGGTCTATGGAGAGGGGTGGCTGGGGGTGCTGGGATGGGGGCATTCCAGCCTTGTCTGGGCCATTGAGAGCCGAGGTATACCAGCTAGGCCCTTGGGATCTTCCTTCTGTGGCTCTCTGGCCCTCACTTCTCCCTTAGTCCTAGAGGGAGGAGAGACTGGTCTGCTTCTCCCTCTGAAGTTTCTAGAATCCTGGCAGGACCACCAAATCCCCACCACCACCCTCTAACCAGACTCTGGTGGCCTCCACCGTTTCTCACATGTTCCGTCATCACAACTTGGAGGATGCTGGGCTCTAGAATGGACCAGCCCACACCCCAATCCTGGCTCGGCCTCCTTCACTCTGCCCTGGAGAAGGGCTAGCTCTGGTCCTGACCCCTGGAGCAGAGAGGGTTCCATCATAATTATTGGAGAGCAGGTGATATGAAGAGCTGCGGAGGAAACCAGGACAGGCCCATGCCCCGTGCTCTCAGTGTAGGGTATGCAGGCACCAGCTGCACAGGGCAGCCGCGAGTGCTCTGGTCGGCGTGTCTGCTGTGATGGGGCCACAGAGAAGCATTTTCCTAGGGCCCAGGGACACTCAACCTGGACCTTCTTGTCCCTACAGCAAGCTGGGGGGTCTGCTGGGTGCTCAGACACCTTGACTCTAGCCATCCCCCGCAATGCCACAGAGTGGCCACTGGGTCCTAGAACTGAGCTGCCCTGCCCTGATGTGGGGGGAAAGGAGAACCAGTTCTCCTTATATCCAGAGGAACTGTCCCCCCACCTATGCCCATTCCCACCTGGAAAACTCTGTTCTTGGCAAACTGAAAGGAATAAAGCCTTCCACCATGATCAGAGAGAGCTGGTGCTGCTGGGTTGCTGATTGAGGTTGAGGGCCCCCTGGCAGTAGCCCAAACAACCCTTTGCCCAGCCCAGCCCAGCCTCTCTGGCTTCTCAGGGCCCCAAGGAAGAGGCAAGCCCCATCACCATAAAATAACAGGATGTTACAGCCAGCTGGAAGGGACCAGAGAGACGCCTTGCCCACCTGTCATTTTAGCCATGAAGATATACAGTTTGCCTGTGAGAATCTCTAATCCCCTACTCACTGCGAGTGTTTTCATAAAAATGAGGTGCCTGAACTCATATCTTGATAAATGGTAAAATTCCTCTCCCGCTCCCCTCTGATCTTCAGTTCCCTTCCCACCTCCATTGGAAATGGCATGTGAACTGCTGGTTCCAAACCCAGAGGAGCAAAAGTGATTTATGTCAGCAGAGCCATGTCAAAATTGCTCTGATCAAAAGGTGACAGTGCTCCACACCTGGGCGGGCAGTTACAATGAATAGAAGCGATGCTCTGCCCGGTACCCTGGCCTGGGCAGACTGGACTTCAGGCAAGTCCCAGGGAGTTAACTGAACCCCTGCACCCCAGGTAGTCTGATGCCCCTGGGAACCAGCTTATGCCCCAAAAGGGGCTTGGGTAGACCTAGAGTTGGGAAGTCAGTATTGGTGCCAATCTCCAGGGACAGCGCAGCCCAGCCAGACCCTATCATGTCACAGGGAGGGGAGGGAGTGGGGGTGGGGTGGCAGGAGGGGATGCGGTTCTCAAAAATCTTCACCATCCCCTCTGGATTTATCTCAGTTTACCGCCAGGGGGCACAGTGCGGAAATGACAACCCTAGACTCCTGCGGCTGGGGGAGAAAGGGGCTTCTGACAGCCAGGTTGCCCTCTCGTAATTGGCTGGATGGACAGTGAAGTCCACCCCTACTCTGGCTTCATTCAGGGACACCCCCACAAACACTTGCACCCCTTAACCGACAGTGTCCTAGGAAGAGCACGTTGTCCAACTGCTTGGGGATTGACCTGAGTGTAAAGCTGCTCCAGCAGGGAGCCTGGGGCTGTGTCTGGTCCTCCTGGGAGTGGGATGGATACTCCCTGCCCTGGCAGGGGGTGGGGCCGCATCCAGCTGCCCAGCTGTCCAGGTGCTGATGTTGCTTGCACCCTAAAGCCGCTGGGGTTTTCCCCTTACGCCTGCCTCAGCGGCTGAGCCACCATCCAGGCGTCCTCGGGCTAAATAAGGTGCACGGTTAGGTCAGGGGGCGGGGTTTAGGGTCCCCGGGAGGCTTGGGGTAACCACACCAAAAAAAGCAAAGAGGGGAACAATGTATAAAACCAGGGGCTGAGCACCTGCCCGCGCCCCTGCTGAGCCATCCGGAAGGGCTCTGTGCTGCCTGCTATGCAGCTAGTGGACCCAAGTCCTGAAGTCGACCCCCCACGGTGAGTCCTGATCCTCAGACCAGCCCCAGACACTCCCACCCCCAGGGTGTTCTGAATCGGCAGGGAAAAGTCTGAAGGCCAAGTCTCTGTGTCCGCCTAGACTCCGTGTTTATTTTGAGCTCCCCAGATGTTCAAAGCGGCTCCCGCCCAAAAACCCTGTGGCCCCGCCTCCGGGATGTACCCTGGATATCCACCACCCCCAGGTCTAGAAAGCCGCCATTTACATCCAAGCCTCTTACCGGGGCCACAGGTGAGGGGGAGCCCTGGAGCCCTCAGGAGGAAGGGAGCTGGAGCTGCAGAAAACGCATTCCTGCACCAGGAGGGGGCGCTGAGCAGGGTGTCATGAATCGCCGGGGTCACTGGACTTAGGGGAGAGCCGTTACTGAGGTGTGGAAGGGTGGCCGACAGGAGAAAATCATTTTATCAGGGTGACAATTCAGGAGCAGCTCCTCTCCCAAACACCCCCGTGTTTAAGGTTCTAGTGGGCCGAGGGGGTGGGCAGGGGACCGTGTGCTGGCGGACAGGGCTGCCGGCTGGCTGGAGCCGTGTCGTGGGAGCTCTGGGCCCTGACCCGGCTCGCGGGTAGGTCCCGGAAGGAGCTGCGCAAGAACGGGCCGCCGCGAGTGCTGGAGCCGCTGGAGGACGTGGTGATCGAGGGCAGCGCAGCCAAGCTGACTTGCCGCATTTCTGCTTTCCGGGACCCATTCATCCAACGGAGCAAGGACGGCAAGGAGCTGCGCGACGGGCCCAAGCATCGTTATGTCTTCGAGGACCCTGACGTCGTCGCGCTGGTGGTACGCGATGGCGAGCTGGCAGACCTGGGCCAGTACAGCATCAACGTAACCAGCCCCTTCGGCCAGTGCTCCGACTCGGCGCGCATCCTCGTGGAAGGCACGCGCGCCCCGGGTGCAGTGCCACTGCGCAGAGCAGCACCGTCCCCACGGGCGCCCCAGCTGGGTCCAGCCGCGCGCGTTTACCGCTGGGCCTAGTCGAGTCTGGATGGGGTGGGGGCCAGGCCAGCCCCGGGCACAGCCTGGGGTGCAGTGCCGCGCGGGCTGGGTAGTCCTTCCCTACCTCAGGATCCCGTCCCCTCCCCCCCCCCCCGACTGAGAAGTCCGCGGTGGGCTTCGATCACTTGATTCCAGGGCCCCAAGGTCACAGCGAGCCAGAGGCAGAGCCAGGGTTAGAGTCCTGGTCTGGATCCCAACCCAGGGCAATTTCCACTACCCGGAACCGTCTCCAAGACGCCGCGAGATGTGTGAACATCCCCCGGCTTTCACCCGTGGTATCTCTCTTGATGCTCCATTCAACCCTGCGAAATAGCAGGGGCAGCTATTAGTCCCGTTAACAGCTGAGGAGATGAAGCCCCAGAGAGGCTACAGACATGCCCAACGTCACAGGGCGAGTTTAAATCCATCTCGTATTTAGGGCCGGGTATTAGCTGGGGAGATGATGCCCCCGCCCCGCCTCACCTCTAGGTCCCTCACTGGGGCTCATTCCCTTTTTGGTTGCTCTAGTCCCCGCGAAGATTCAAAAGGGACCAGATAACACTAAGGCGCGCAAAGGCACCACGGTGACGCTGACCGCGGAGGTCTTGGGCGAGCCTGCGCCCGACGTGAGCTGGACCAAGGACCGGGAGGACATCGAGGAGGAAGACAGACGAGGGCGGGGACCTGCCGCAAGGGTGGGGCCTGGAGCTGGAGCCTGCGAGGAACGGGGCCCAGAAACCAGGCGTGGGACGGGGGCGGGGAACTGGGAGGCGGAGAACAGAGCTGGCTAATGAGCCCGGTCCAGGGCGCCAGTAAACTGACCCACGCTCCCCCCCACCCAGGGTGTTCTTCGACATCGGCAGTACCACCACGACCCTGACCATTCTCCGGGCCACGCCGGAGGGCAGCGGCAAGTACAAGGTGTACGTAGAGAACGGCCTGGCCATGGACCAGAGCTTCGCTCGCGCGGACGTGGCCTGAAAGGGACCCTCAGACCTTCCGCCCTGGCTCCCAGCCCGGGCGTAGATGGGACCGACAACCCTCCTTAATAAATCTAGCTTAATAAAGCTGTTCTCTCTGAGCCTCTGCGTCTATTCTGTTCCTTTGCGATGCCATTTCCTCTCCCCCGCACCCACACCCACTCTTATTCCAGACCCAACACACCAAGGTCACAGTGTTGGGGTCAGAATGTTCGCAGAGTGGCTAGTCCAGTGCTTCATTTTACAGGCAGTAAATCTGAGCTTGGCTTTCGGTCACAGTCGCAAGTTCCTTCCCTTTCCAGCTGTACCCGCAGAAGAGTCTTCTCTTCTCTTTTATACCTCAAGCCCCACCCTCTCGTGGCGGGGGGGGGGGGTCTGCGCCCTGGCCCCGCCCATTTCAGGGCTGGCCACACCATCTCTTGTCTCAAGCCCGGCTTCTCCCTGTGTTCTAGTTCTCTGCTTTGGCTGCTACCCCTGGGCCCATTCCCAGACAGCTCGGGGTCCTAATCTTAGATTCCAGCCTCTGCTTCTCAGGCCCCACCCTTCTCATTTAGGCCCGCCCCTCGATCCCTTGGCCACGCCCCCGTGTTCTCCCACCTCTCTCTCAGTTAGAAGTGCGGGAAGATCTTAAGAACTACAATTCCCGGCATACACTGCGAAGGAATTCTCGCGAGTTGCGAGAAGACACGTGCGCGGAAGGAGCAAGCAGTAGCCGAGGGCTGAGCCGAAATAAGGGAAGCTAGTGGTAAAGCGAGCTGATGGAGGGGTGGCGAAAGGGGTAGAGGGCAGGGGACGGCCCCTAGATAGAGGGCGAGCTCGGAGGCCCGGGTTGGCTCTCCGCACGTCCGCTCCTGTGTTGGTCCCACAATCCCTGGCTACGCAAGGCCAAGGTTTATAAGGTAGAGTCAGTTGCGGGGTTCAGAGGGTCAGCAATCAATCCTCCGAAGTCAGAGACTCAGCACTTGTCAGTATTGGGACTCGAGGGGCTGGTAGGTTCAGTGTTTGGGATGCCAAGGGAATCTGTTTTTTGATTCAGAGTTCATCACCTAGAGCTTAGTTTTAGGATTCAAGTTCAGCATATAGAGGGTGTTTGCTAGAATTTGGGATTCATGAGATGCGGATCAGTGCTAGTTCAGTACTTGGGGTTCACTCAGGATTGTAGTTAAATATCTGGGGCTCACTCAGGCTTTGAGGTACAACATTCAGGGTTCTTTATGGGGATTCAGGGCTTAACATCTAGAGTGAGGTTGCAAAAATTTGGGAATCAGTGGGTTCGGAGTTTTGGTTTTTGAGATTTGGGATCTGAGAAGGGGGCCTATTGCTGAGTTTTTGAGTCTGTTGAATTTGTTTGTGGCCAGAGGCAAGTCTGTTAGGGATCAAACTGTGGGATGTGAATTTCAGAGTTTGGGAGGAATCGCTGGTGTTGGAAGCCTGCCTGCAATCTGGGTTGAGATTTGAGATGTGTGGGATGTGTGAGGTGTCGTGTCCAGGCAGGACTATATTGAACTTTGGATTTACATCCTGGGAGAGGGCTAAAGGTTGCTATTTGGGGTTTCGTTGGGGTATGAGTGGGGTTCCTGGGTTGGGATGTGAGATCTGAGCTTGACTTCTCTGTTGGGGTTTGAGGGTTAGGTGGCAGTCGCCATCATGCTGAAAGCTGTGATCCTGATCGGAGGCCCTCAAAAGGGTGAGGAGCCAGGGGAGGGCGGAGAGGTTGGGCTGGGGTGGTTGGTGGGTTGGGGGCAGAGGGAGGCAGGAAGCTGAACTGTGCTTCTCTTCCTCTCCCAGGGACTCGCTTCAGGCCTTTGTCTTTTGAGGTGCCCAAACCCCTGTTTCCAGTGGCAGGGGTCCCTATGATCCAGCACCACATTGAGGCCTGTGCCCAGGTAACCCCATAAGCTCCCCTCTCGCACCTCACTTCCTGCTCCTCTCTTTCATGCCGTATTTCCCCCTTTTTCAACCATGACCTCTTCCCACCAGCATAGCTTCGGGGACCACCATTCACAAATGACATTGTAAATGGCGCCCCCTGGAGTTGTGCAGTGCAGCTGCCCTGCTGTCTTCCCCTAATCTCATCTCTCATCTGGCTTCTTGCTCAGATTTCACTCCTATTTCTAAAGCATGGAATGTGAGATCGGGCAGGAATCTTAAGAGACAGTTTAAAGCTGTAGCAGGGGTAACCTTAATAATAGCGAAGAACTCATACCCTTGTTCGTGATGGAGCTAATTGCTTTATTGCTTCTGGTATTGGGACAGACAAGGTTTTATTTGAATCCAGTCTTTGCCTGCTGCAAGGACTTAAGCAAATTTCTCACCCTTTCTGAGCCTTAGTTTCCTTATTTGTAAAGTGGGGGTGACTGGACCTACTCTGTGGGGTGGCAAATCTTTGAGGTGATGTTTGTAAAGCACTGAGTACAACATGGGTGTTTGATACATGGTCTCCTTACCTCAAGCTCAGATTGACAGATAATAAATATAGGGGAGAATGAAGGGAGTATCCTTGAATGCAGCTTCGTGGGCAGAATCCTGGGGTGAGCCCCAATTCAGATGTGAGGTGGTGGGGAGGGAAGAATAGAGTAACAAAAGATGGAAAGATTAGGGCCTGAGGCTTCCTCTCACTTCCTCATCATCCAGAGGAGAAATCAGGCCAGAGTGGTAGAGTTAAGTGCCCAGGACACCACAGCCGAGACCAAAACTGTCATCTCTGGGCTTCTGGGCCAGTACCAGGGGTTTCTCCAACATCCCTCCTATCAGATATTTTTTCTCCCAACTTCTTCCTTTGTCCTCAGGTCCCTGGGATGCAGGAGATTCTGCTCATTGGCTCCTACCAACCCGATGAGGCCCTTACCCGGTTCCTGGAAGCTGCCCAGCAGGAGTTTAACCTTCCGGTCAGGTGTTTGTGCACATGGGCTGTATGGGGCTGGGGACCGGCGCCCTAGGGCTCAGTTCTCGGGAATGGGTTGAGTCAGCATTTGCCAGACGGCACCCTCACACACTGGAGGATTCTTATTTGGGCATCTCTGAATCACTGAGTAGACTGAGTTTCTCTGTGGGCCTTGGGCAGGCGTACTCCTGGGAGCAGGAGGGGTCCAGGTGCCCAAGCTCGTGGTGTCTGTCTCCTCTGATCTCACTAAGCTGGCTCTGGGGTCCCTGGGGACAGGTATCTGCAGGAATTTGCCCCCCTGGGCACAGGGGGTGGTCTCTACCATTTCCGGGACCAGATCCTGGCTGGAGGCCCCGAGGCCTTCTTTGTGCTCAACGCAGACGTCTGCTCCGACTTCCCCTTGAGCGCTATGTTGAATGCTCACAGACGCCAGCCTCACCCCTTCTTGCTCCTTGGCACCACGGTGAGGGGGCTGGGAGGGCTGGAGGGTGTAGGGGGGTGATCCAGAGAGATTCCTGGAATGCAGGATGTCAGGGAGGCAGGGGCAGCCCAGGGAGTTGCAGTGGGAAAGGGCATCAGGAGGGAGATGTGGCGGAAACCCTGGCAGTAAGAGAGGTAGTGGGCGGTGGAGACCCCGAGCCCTTTGGCTGTTCAGAAGTGGGGAGGGGAGGGCAGCTGTCAGTTCTCACCTCTGCGGGAGGCCTGTCAGTGGTGGAGCTGCCTGCCAGGCGCTATGGGAGGGAAGGAAAGAAAGAGAAAACAGACCTCGCTGCCCTGAAGCAGGCGGGTCACTGTCTCGGTGTGTCTCTCTCAGGCTAACAGGACGCAGTCCCTCAACTACGGCTGCATTGTAGAGCATCCACAGACACACGAGGTGAGAGCAGAGAGGGGGCTGGCCGGGTACCTACTCATTGTTGCCCCCACCCTTCAGCCTCTAGAAAATGCTGGAATGCTACGGGGTGGGCCTCAGTCTCGTCAAACAGGTGGGGCACACCCTCAGTTGTTCATCTCACATCCCTTTAAGAAAGATCAGCGAAGGGGTAACAGTTAATTTCCATGGGTGTGGTGCTCTGATGGATATATGTGGGGTGCTAGGGGAGCACAAAAGGGGGCCTAACCCAGCCTTGCCTGGGCAGGGGTGGGGAGAACTCCCTGGAGGAGGTGAGGTCTGAGCTGAGTTAAATTTGTCAGGATGGAGACAGGAAGGCATTGCAGGTAGAGGAAACAGCACGTACAAAGGCACGGAGGCAGAAGAGAGCATAGTGCCTCCAGAATTATGGAGATGGGAGCATAATCGGCAAGGCAGAGGGTCTCTGTGAAACTCCCTGTCCTGGAGCCTAGCTGCCTTTCACACACCCCTTTTATTTGTTTAAACGACATTAGTATTAAAAATACATATAAACATACACACACACACACGTATATTTTTAAGTTTTTGCCAGGCACTAGCTAGGTGTGACAGAAACAGAGCCAAAAGACACAATTCCTGCCTCTCAGGAACCCTCAGTCTAGTGGGAGAGACAGTCAGAAACCAACCACTGCAGATGACACGTGTGCCACGGGGGAGGTGTGGCCAGAGGGCGGGGTGCCCGTAGCTGAGAAGCTAACTCTGGGGCAGACGAGAGCGGACTCGGAGAGAGAACGACAGTGCCAGCTGCATTTGGAAAGCTGAGTTTTCCGGATGGAGAGATGGGAGGGCATGCCAGGCACAGCCACGCAGAGGCCTGGCCTTGTGTCTGGGAGCGCTGGGGGGTGGGGAGAACCCAGGGGGGAAAGGTGTGTAGTTCGGACTAATCGTGAAGGTCACGGTGAAGGGCAGGGGCATGATGCGCTCTGCGTTTTAGGAGGACTACCCTGGCAGCAGGGAGGACCTGGAGGTCAGAGGGGCTCAGGGGATGGTGGCGTCGGTCCCTCCTGTACTGAAGCCACCCGCTCTGCCCTCAGGTCCTGCACTATGTGGAGAAACCCAGCACGTTTGTTAGTGACGTCATCAACTGTGGCATCTATCTGTTTTCCCCGGAAGCCCTCAAACCCCTGGGGGATGTCTTCCAGCGTAATCAGCAGGATGGGCAACTGTGAGGCGGGCCCCATGGCCCTGTAACCCCAAGTACCCCAGTCACAGACCCCCAGTCTCTGCAGGCTCCATCTCAACCTGCCCTCCTTCCTCCTCCCTTCTCCTTTCCATTTGTCATCTGCAGCCGAGTCTCCCCCGTCCCTCCCCTTCTAACCTCATTCTGTCCCTCTTCCTTATCCATCCCAGTTCCTCCTGTGTCGCCGCCTGCCCACTCCCCTTCTGGTCCATTTCTCTCAAGCTCTGAGTGTCCCAGAGATGTCTTTCAGAACAGACGGCAACACACGCACGGGCGCACACACGCTCACGTGCAGACACGGAGACACACACACGTACACTCAGGCTGAGGCTCCCCTCGGAGCACAGCACGCAGAGCCCTGCTCGCCGTAAGCCACCGTCCCAGGGTGGTTCTCCTAGGCCGGACCCGTTCCCTTCTGTGGATGCCCTGCCCTCACTCCCCACCCACCTCCCCATCTCCTGCCTCGTTCACTCATGGCCATTTTCTCACTCCACCCATGTCTCTGCTTCTCTCTCCATCTCTCCTGGCCTCTCTGTCTGTTTCTGCTGAGCTGGCATCTCTACCATCTCTCTGTCCCTCTCTTTCTGTGACTGTCTCTGCCCTCACCAGCTGCCTTCCTCTGGGGTGAGTCTGTCTGTGTTTCATTCCATCCAGTGAGAGGGAGGGGGACTGGAGGTAGGGTTTGGAGGAGTGGGTGGGGAGGAGAATGTGAAAGTGGGGGAAGCCAGGTCTGGTTGAACTCTTTGGATAGGGGCCAGGGATGGGCAGCAGGTCTGTACCTGGGGCTCCCCTGGGATACACCTCAGCTGGGAGGGGGTGCAGGGATGTGCGGGAGCTGTAGGAGCTTCCTGGGGTGTGAGCATCCCTTTGGAGAGGATGTGAGCAGACCTGGAGAGGTGGTGGGATTCCCTCTGATTCCTGTCCCTGAGAGACTGTTGGCCCCCTAGACAGGCTTAGCTGGGGAACTGATGCCACATCCCTTCCTCCCTGGCAGGGAGGACTCTTCCGGCCTGTGGCGGGGGGCAGGTACCATCCGCCTGGAGCAGGATGTGTTCTCAGCCCTGGCTGGGCAGGGCCAGATCTACGTGTACCTCACTGACGGTATCTGGAGCCAGATCAAGTCCGCAGGGTATCAGAGCAGCCTCTGATAGGGTGGTTGGGTCGCCTGGGGGTTGAGACCTTGGCCCGGCTGGCCCCTGAGCCCCTGCTCCACTTTGTGGCCCCCAGCTCAGCGCTCTACGCCTCCCGCCTCTATCTGGGCCAGTACCAGCTCACTCACCCAGAACGCCTGGCCAAGCACACCCCAGGGGGTCCACGGATCCGAGGTACCCACCTGCCCCAATTCCTAACCTTTGCCCCCCACGCCAGCACCCTCTGCCCTCAGAGCATTGACTCCTGACCTCAGACCCAGAGGTGAAGTCTCAACCCTGCCCTCCTTGGACCAGACAGGGTTTGGGCTCTTTGTCTCCAGTCCTCTCTTCTGCTTCTAGGAAATGTTTACATCCACCCAACGGCAAAGGTGGCCCCATCAGCTGTGGTAAGTGGTGGCCCAGCCCAGGAGGAGGAGGGTGTCTGTCAGGATGGGTGGGTTGGTATGGATACTCCTGCGCTTGGAATGCTGGTCTCTCTGCTTTGTCACAGCCTGTCTTGTGGCCTCAAGCAGGTCCCTTCCCCCTTATGTGTTGTGAGGGGACTGGTCCTCCAAGCTCCCCCAGTTCTTATGGTGTGTGCTCCTCTCCACAGCTGGGCCCCAACGTCTCCATCGGGGAGGGGGTGACCGTGGGCGAGGGCGTGCGGCTCCGAGAGAGCATTGTCCTGCACGGAGCCACGCTGCAGGTAGGCACCCAGACACACGCAACAGGGTGTGGTGCCCCAAGTGGCTGAGGGGAGGGCTGAACCCCACGGGATCTGCATCTGACCCCTTCTCGCCCCCTCACCTCACATGTCCTATTTGGCAGGAGCACACGTGTGTTCTGCACAGCATCGTGGGCTGGGGGAGCACCGTGGGGCGCTGGGCCCGCGTGGAGGGTACCCCTAATGACCCCAATCCCAACGACCCCCGGGCCCACATGGACAGCGAGAGCCTCTTCAAGGATGGGAAGCTGCTGCCTGCTATCACCATCCTGGGTATGGCCTCCCAGGGGACCTGGGTCTGTGAGAAACCTCCACAGGTGATGGCCGTGCTCTGTGGGGAGCGTTTGTGCGTGTGTGTGCGTTTACTCCTTTAGCAAACATTTACCAAGTGCCTGCGGTGTGCCAGGCCCTGTGTGTCACTAGGGGCATGAGGCCAGGGCACAGATGGACAGGGAGGGATCCCTCTCGGCTGGCAGTGGCCCCTACCTCCTTGTCCCTCACCTTCCTCCCCATGGCCTCCCCATGGCACCCTCGTCCACACTGCAGGCTGCCGCGTCCGGATCCCTGCTGAGGTGCTGATCCTGAACTCGATTGTTCTGCCACACAAGGAGCTGAGCCGAAGCTTCACCAACCAGATCATCCTCTGAGGGGGGGCTGCCAGAAGCCCCCCTCCGCAAGTCCTCCTCACTCCCCTCGAGGCTACTGCCTGCATGGCCAGCCTCTGTCCAGAAAGGACTGGAGGAAGCCAGGCAGGATCTTCACACACCAGGAGCAACGTGGGTGGCCGGGGGACTCCTGGCCTCCTTCTCCACTCCCTAATAAACCCCCGTGAACCTTGGAGCCAGCACGGACTCCGCTTGTGCCTGGGCTGGGGGTGGAGGTGGAAGGGGGGCAGCTGAGTCAAGCCCCCCCACATTAGCATTTAAATTGGAGTCGTCGCTGCGGGCTCATGAATAATGAATCCGGAGCCCTGGTAAATCTCCCCCTCCCACTGCCTCGGCCTCCCAGCCTGCCTGGCCCCCACCTTCACCCCTACCCCACGCTGCCCGCCCGCCCGCCTCCCCGTTCCTCTTCACTGGGCCTGGCTCAGCTCCGGAGTGTAAGGATTCCGAAGGGAAGGGTGAAGGATTTCGGTGGGGCAGTGGGGTGCGGGTGGCAGGCACAGGGACTGGAGCCACAGGCCCGAGGCTGGATCACCGGCACCCGCTCTCGGTTCCTGCCGAGCCCGCGCGGGCCTGTTTTCAGCTTTGCCAGCTCCATCTGCTCCTAGCCTGGCTTTTGGCGGGGTGGGGTTTCTCCTCTGCCTGAGGCCTGGTGTGTCTCCTACTCCCCTGGCAGGCAGGGCGGGCCTGCGCCTTTCTCTCCAGAAGCATGGTGGGAGGCGCTCTTTTCTGGGAGGGGAAGGGCCCCGGCCACCTCCCACCACCCTGGCTTAGCCCTTTGTGAGGTCTCAGGCCTCCTGTCCACATTCCTGAAGCCCTAGAGAAACCCAACCATCTCCTGTGCTTGCCCATGACCCCCGTGTGCCCCTCTTGGTGCACCCCCTCCCCAGCTGTGGGTGCCTAGCTTAGTTCCCAGATGAGCTGGTAATGATCGTAATCTGCTAATTGAGAGGAATCTAATTACCCGAAGAGAAGGGGGGGGGGCAGGGCGTGGGTGGGAGGGAGGAGGGGGTCCTGGCAGCAGGCAGGGGTGGCAGGCGGCGGGGTGCCTGCGCCTTGTTACCAGCACCAGCCCTGGGACGGAGCCCAGGATTTCACTGCTTCTCAGCCGGGCAGTTAGGAAGATGCGCTTTCGCAGGAGCTGGGCTGAGGGTGACATGGGGGATGGCCAGATGCGACCTCCCAGCCCCTCAGGCCCTGCAGGCTGTGTAAGAGCCAGTGTGAAATGACCCAGGGACTTAGCGTCCCGACCTACAACTTGCCCTGACTCAGCCCCTATCCCTTTTCCTCCGGTCCCTGCCTCCAGCCCAGCCCTTCCATCATCTCTGTGTGGGGTGGGAGGCAGCTGCAGATCCTGGACCTGGGGTCAACTGCCTGAGGAAGGGGCTGGGTCCCTTCGCCCCCTCCCCGCAGTCCTGACCCTTCTGTTCCGAGTGGTTGGCAGAGGCCATGGCAGCTCCATCATAAATATGATAATTTAATTATTTTCTCAGCAAAACACCGTGAAATCCAATAAGTCTGTGTCAGGCCCCGGCCCCGGGGACCCCCCTCCTAGGCCCAGTAGGGGGTGGGGACATGGTGGGGAGAGGCACTGGAAGGGGAAAGGGTCAGTCCTCGAAGTGGGAGGGGGCTAGTGAAGCTGAGGTCTTTGTAACATGCCCCCCAGGCTGGTGGAGTCACTGGTGTGTGTGTGTGCAGGGGGAGGGGGGTCTGAGAAGGAGAGAGGTGGTGATGCCCCCCACCCCTCTTCAGCCCTTGCCTGCCCTGGGAGGGACCTAGCACCCCATCAGTCTCTCAGGACATGGCTCAGGGCTCAGGGTGTGGGCGTACCCTTCTCCACCACCTCTGGGACCTCATGGGCCCTTGTAGCGGTAGGGGTGCTGGCCCCCGGGAGGGGTTGAGAGAGGGAGAAGGGAGGGAACTGGGGTGGGAAGTGGGGGATGAGCAGGGGGTGGGTGATGCGGGGGAGGGGTGCGCTCCTGCCATTAGCGCTTTTTTCGGTTTCCATAAAAAGATTATTCTGTAAAATCAGCGAGGGGGAGCAAACTGGGGGCCGGGGAGTGGGGCGGGCCCCTGGCACCAAGCTGGATGGGGCGACAGGGGAGGAGAGCTGGGGACGGGGACTGAGCGTGGAGAAATTTGGATGGGCTTCAGGAGCCAGCCAGCGGGAGAGGCCGAGCCAAGAACACAGATTGGGGGAGGCTGGCCAGGACGGGGTGGGGCGGGGGTAGGGCCCTCTTCTCCCTCCTGCCCCTTTGGCGAGGCCACCCAGGGCCCCCGTCCCACCCCCATCTCCATCCCCTCCCCCTGGCACATAGCAGCCATTATCGGGGGAGCAGATTGCAGCCCCCTCCCCCTCCACGGGAAGCAGGCACAGCTGGGGCCCCGCCACATCTGCCGCATCAGCACGGAGCACAGCTGGGTGTGCCCAGAGCCACGCTCCCCAAAACACAAAGGGGGGGCGGGGGCCAAGGAGAGCCCAGACCCCTGAGACAGACACACTGACACCTCTGCCAACAGACACATACTCCTTGAGGCGAAGCTACACCCACCAGCACACACGCTCCCTCGTGTGCAGAGACAGAACTGACAAACACGCTATTACTCTGCCCCGCCCGCCGCCCCCGCTCCCCTCCCCCCGCCCCTGCTCCCCTCCCCTTCCTTCCCCCAAGGCTCCCCTCCGCCACCTCGGCCACCTCTGAACCGCCCTTGCCTCTCCCTTGGAGGGAGCAGGGGCCTCACCCTCCCCAAGCGCACCCTTCTGGGAGGCTTGGAGAACAGGAGGGTGAGGGGTGGGGAAGGAAGGGGCATCCGGGCCTGAGGCATGAGCCTGGGGAAGCCACTGCCCTCCCTCCATGCCCATACCCCTCCCCACGAAGAAACCCCCTCTGCAACGCTGGTTCTTGCCACCCTGGACGTGATGGGGTCTCCACTCCAGAGCGGGCTGGCTCGGCACCCTGCGCCGCAGTTCCCCTGACTCTGTGTTCCATTGGCCACCTCTAGGAGGCGCTATGTGCCCTCAGTCTCCAGCCGTGAGCGCAGTGGCTCCCACAGCCGGCCCCTGCCGCTTCCCCCCTTCGACCCCGAAAATCTGCCGGTACCCCATCCTCAGCAGTGCGCCCATCCGCTTGGCTCTGCTACCCCTGACATGCGCTGGGGCTGGGGGCTCGCCAATGGCGGAAAAGACCCCCTCCTCAGAAGAGATGATCAGGAGTCCCTGCTTTCCTCTTTCCCAGGCGATGACCACCTCTGGGCCCCTGGTTCAATTCTGCCTCTTTCGTAGCCCTCGCTTCTCCCACTCATCTCCTTGGCCCTGGTGTCTTGCCCTCAAGCCTCTGCTCCCCGTCCTGCCCCCGTGCCCCACGCCGCGCCCCCGCCCCTGCCCCTCAGAGCTTTAATCCCTCCTGCTGCTGTGCGCCTTATCTGCTCCCAGCAGCTTTGGCTGCTGCAAAGCCCTCTCCCCCTCCTTCTCTGGATCTTCTCCCCCTCCTTCCCTGGCTCTCTCTACTCTCTGACCAGTCCCACCTCCCAGCCTGTCTCTGCCTCTCAGGCCCCAATGATGGCTCCTGGCTGACACCAAATCTGCACCCCAATGCCCTTTGCCCTCTCTTCAGCCTCAGCTCCGAGGTTGCCGGCTGCCCATCCACTCTCACACTCACCCCTTCCCACCACAACCGTCCCCCGCAGGCCCCATAGACTTGGTCAGTTTCTGTCCAGCCAAGATTTTTCATCTTCCTTCTCTGCCCTTCCTTTCCTCCCTCGTCAGTCTTCCAGCTGCCCCTTGATCTTGGACTGGGTCCCCTTCAGCCCCAGTGACCCACTGCCTCTGCTTGGGCATCCCCAAAAGGGGATGGGGAGGTGTTGGTACCAGCCACAGGAGAGGGGTCAGGGCTGGGCTGGGCGGGGCTGGCCCTAGGACGGGGGTGGGGTTGGTGGAGAGTGCTGGCGGGCAGTGGGGGCAGGGCCTGGCGGTGGGACGCTAACCCTCTCCAGCCGCCTCAGATCACGTCCGGGCCTCCCCACCCCCCTTCTCTGGGACTCTCATTAACCGCTTCTCCTGCCTCGTCCGCAGCATAAATAACCCAGATAAATCAGCCGCCGTCCGCCCCCCGCCCCTCGGCCCCCGCACAGCCCGTTTGTCACCGCTGCTCGCTCACCAGCCAGGCCTGGCCCAGTCCTGGCCTCCGCCCCCCCATCCTTGTCCCTTCCCGCCCACGTCTGTCCCACACTGGCTCATCCTGTGGTCCGCACCAGTGCCAGGCCTGGGACAGGTGTCTAGGCTGGGTGGGGATGGTTGCAAGGTGTCCTCTGGGAGCCGGGGGAGGCTGGAGACTCTCTCTAGAAGAATGCTGTCTAGGAGTTTGGGTGGCATGTCATTTATGAGTGGGGCCACCCAGGCAGGAAGTCCAGGGCCCACAAATGGTGGGAAGGGGCACATGCAGCTCAGCATGGGGTCTCTGTGCTGGGAGAAAAGGCCACCCCAAGAGGCTGTGGGCAGGAAGGACCTTGGAGGCTCCCTGGGAACCCCCAGGCTGGATCCTGGGAGGTCTCTGGGTCTGCCTCTGGGCATTTTGCCAAATGAAACTTCCATGCCCCCTGCCCTCCCTCACCCTCTGCCCCCCCAGTCCGATGCCCTGCCTTGGCAAGCTGTACAGATGCCACTCTTGTTTCTACCTTTCAGTCCATCCACCACTCCCTTTCTCCCTCTCAGGAAGCTGAGTTCAGCCCCTGGGGGCAGTAGTGGGTGGAGAATTGGACTGGGAACAAATCCGGGGAATGGGGATGAGTGGGGAGCAGGGGATGCCTGGCTAGGGCTTCACAGCCCCCCTCCATGCTCCCTGCCCGCACTCCCAACCCCAGAGTCCCTGACAGCCTCACCCCCAGCTCAGGTCCTGGCTGGCCACACCTGGCCCTAATGCTCACTGCAGGGGACAGCTGGTCCCCTGGGAGTGGGTAAGGGAGGCAGGGAGGGGATGGAGGAGCTTGGGCACAGGGCTGGGGCTGGGGGTGGGGAAGAAGCTGGGCCGGGCCCCAGGGACCAGCTGGGCAATGAGCCGGGGAAGCAGCCGGGAGGCTAAATGAGGGAGATTATCACCCAACTGCAGCCGGGCAGAGAGGGAGGCAGGCAGGGAAGCGGGGAGAGGGAGGGGAGAAGGACGGGGGCCAGAGGGGAAGGGGGTGTAGAGAGAGAGAGACCAGAGGAGTCGGGGGAAAGGCCAAGGGATGGGCTGAAAGGATGTGGGGGGGACTCCCACTGAGCATAACCCGATTCCTGGGGGTCTGGGAGACTGGATGACGGGGATTGGGACAATTGGCGACAGCTGGCTGTGGGGCCGTGGTCGGGGGTGCGTGCAGCTAACTGCTGTTCCACTTCCCAGTGGACTGGAACTCCCCTCTCCCCCCATAGCCAGCTACCACCCAACTTTACTCCTTCTAGAGGTTGAAGGCTTCCTGTCACACCCTCGGGAGGAAACAGGGTGTACTTTGGCCTCATGATGGAGGCCAGTAGGTTGGGGGAGTATGACCCCGTGATCTCAGCGGATGGCAGGGCAATTTAGGGACGTGCATGGAGTCCAGGGCAGCAAAGAGTGCTGGGGAGAGCTTGGGGGACACCTCCCCGCTCTCTTGGCAGAGCCCCAGACTGAAGTAACCTTAAAAAAGCAATTAAATCACCTTTTAAAAAAATACCCAGTAAAGAAAAATCAATACTAGGAGAAAGGGGAAGAGAGGCTGGGGGAGGACCAGGGCGGGGGGCCGGGGGGGAGAGAAAGCGCTGGAAGGATCTGGGAGTCTAGCAGGGAGGGGGCTGCCTGGGCAGGGGCCAGAGAGAGGGGGACTCTCTGTGGTCACTTGGAGTCTCTGAGGGCTAGTTCAGCAGCTGCTTCCAGTGTCAACCCCATTCTCCCCTCTGGGATGCTGTCCGATGCAGCCCCTGACCCCAGGGGTCTTATCTTCCCAGCTTGGGGAGCCGGTTTGTGGAGCCCAGCCCAGCCAAGGGGCCCCTGAGAAAGCCACTTTGATGAGAGGCTGGGGACAAACCCGGGAGGGTGCCATGCGTGGCCAGGGGTGTGTGTATGTGTGGGCTCCATGCTGGGGTGATCTGTGACTGATGGGGGCTGACCTGGCCTTATAGCCAAGGGTGGCAGGGCGGCTCCCTGTGCCCCCAGGGGAGCCACCCCTGGGCCCCTCCTCCTGGGCCAGGCAGGGGCTGCAACCTGCGGGGCAGGCCTGACGCAGGGAGGGGGTGGCCACTGGGCAGCGGGTGGACCTCGGGCTCTAATCCCCAGCAGCTGCCGTTTCCCTCAGATCGATTCCCTCCTCACTTTTTTTTCAGCTGCTGGTTCCGCGGCTCGGATCGATGGAGCCGCCTCCCCCGCCCCTCTGAGCTTCCTCTCCATGCTGCTCATTAGCGCCCCGATTAATCAGCCCCTCCTTTCCCCTGGGGAACGAGTGCTTCCCTCCCCGTGAGGGCTTACCTCTCACATGGACCCCCCCAGAGCACAGTCTGCCCAGTGTGACCACCCCCACCCTGGGGGCACTGAGGCATCTCCTCCTGGCCTGCCAACAGGGGCCTCATCCCTGCCTGTGATAACAGCCCGCATGCCTGCTTCCCCTCCGCAAGACAGCAGCCACCCCAGGGCTCCCCTGCCCCGCGCCCCGCTCTGCTGGGGGTCACCTGCATGTTTCTTTAGGATAGCCCTTCCTCTGACTCAAGCCCAGCACATCTCAACTCCCTCTGATGTCCCCGTTTGGGCTCTTCCTCTCCCTCCATTCCACACCCTCTCACTCACATCACTACCTCCTCTCTGCTCCCTGGCCTGCTCACCCAACACCCTCCCCCCACCCCCAGCCTGGCTGTGGCAAGGGATTGAGGGAAGAAAAGTGGCCATAGATGTGCCAGTCAGCCAGGGTGCCCTGTGTCTCAGACACATGAGTGACTGAGTTTGGGGGTGGGGGCACCTGGGGGAGGGGGTGGCCTGCGTCCCAGAGGGGGCAGGGGTATGGTGGGTGTTAAAGTCGGGAGCAAAGCTCCAGAGAAGCCAAGAATCTTGGTGGAGTCACTGTCGTCCCCTTGTCTGTCTTGCCTGCCCTCCTCTGCCCTCCCCTCCCTCATTCAAACAAGTGGCTCTCCCAAAGAGTTTCTGGAAGCCGCTGTGAGTAGGGTAGAGGGGTCAGGTGGTGGCTGGGTACTGCTGTCAGGAGTCAGGGAGGCCAGGAAGTGGGGGATAGAGTTGGCTGCCCCTTCCTGGGGCGTGGTCCAGAAAAGTGGCAGAATGAGCTAAGGACTCGGGGTGCAGCACTCCTTCCTGTATGGCCTGGGAGTGGGGCCATCTGGGTACCCCGTGAGTGGCTAGGGTGTAGCCAGAGTTTGGGGGGCAGCCCGACGAGGTCTCAGGCAGGGACCGGGGATCCCTGTCCTGAGCTGGGGGCTGCCCCCTCCCCTGGCCTGGCTCCTGTCGCCCGTGCCGCCGTTGAAACGCTGTTGACATGTCCTGAATTATTAAGCACGGGGTGGGCTCCGGAGCACATGCTGAGCGGAGCGGCTGGGGCTGCGCGGCGTGGCGGAGCAGCGCTGGCTCACTCGCTCGCTCGCAGGGACACACGCAGGGGCTGACAGCTGTGCTGGTGCTGATAAGGGAAGCCACAAGGAGACGATCGAGGAGGGAGACAAGCGGCAGCAGAGGCAGCAGCGGCAGAGACAGCACCAGGGCTGCGGAGCTGCTGGGAGTGGGAGTGACTCCCCCACCTCGGGCCCCCACCCTGTCCCTGTCCTCCTCCCGCTTGCCCTGAGTTTGGAAGAGCAGCCGCTGCCACCACCGCCACTCCGGAGGGCACCAGGGGCTCCTGGCCGGGGAGGGACAGGGGCAGGGCGGCTCTGGCCAGTCCCAGCAGCCGGGGACAGATGCCGATCGAGATTGTGTGCAAAATCAAATTTGCAGAGGAGGATGCGAAACCCAAGGAGAAGGAGACAGGGGATGAGCAGAGCCTCCTGGGGGCTGCACAGGGGGCAGCAGCCCCCCGGGACCTGGCCACCTTTGCCAGCACCAGCACTCTGCACGGGCTGGGCCGGGCCTGTGGCCCAGGCCCCCATGGACTGCGCAGAACCCTGTGGGCACTGGCCCTACTCACCTCGCTGGCTGCCTTCCTGTACCAGGCGGCCGGCCTGGCCCGGGGCTACCTGACCCGGCCTCACCTGGTGGCAATGGACCCCGCTGCCCCAGCACCCGTGGCGGGCTTCCCGGCTGTCACCCTCTGCAACATCAACCGCTTCCGGCATTCGGCACTCAGCGACGCCGACATCTTCCACCTGGCCAATCTGACAGGGCTGCCCCCCAAAGACCGGGACGGGCACCGTGCCGCCGGCCTGCGCTACCCGGAGCCGGACATGGTAGACATCCTCAACCGCACCGGACACCAGCTCGCCGACATGCTCAAGAGCTGCAACTTCAGTGGGCACCACTGCTCCGCCAGCAACTTCTCCGTGGTGAGTCCTGCCAGCTGGCCTGCCTGGCCTGCGGTGGCCAGAGGCTGGTGGGGGGTGGCGTGCACGGGGGCATCCTCAACAGGGCTTCCCTTCCTTCCGCCACCAGAGGCTGGCCTCGTGTCTCCCCCAAGCCTGGTGTTTCCCTCTGGCTTCTCAGCCGTGGAGCAGGGGATGCTCCTAGGGGCTTTACCTGGGCGCTGCTGCTCTGCTTCTTGGCTCTGCTGCTGTTGCTGCTGCAGTGCCCAGGTTTGGGGCCGGGGGTCCTGGAGTGGGCCCAGGGCCCTGAAGCTGGTCAGCTTGCAGGGAAGGGATGCCAGGGCCAGACCAACTGACTCCCACTTTTCTCTTGCTCCCTTTTTCTTCTGTGTCTTCTGGATTCTTCTCCCCACCAGACGAGGGTGATGGGGAGAGGGTGTTTGGGGGGCTCCAACAAGGGAGGGACTTGGGGTTGCTTCTTGGAGAGCTCGCCTGACCGGCAGGCTGGATAGAGACGATCTTTGTGTACACTGGGTACCAGTGTCTCCGTGTGTCTCACACACACCCCCTTTCACAGACTCCCTCACACATCCCTCTTTCATGCTGCCCCTCCAGCTTCTCCCGCTTCCCCGGCCCTCCCTCCTTTCCTGGTTCTGGCTGCTCCCTTGCGTGGCTCTGGCTCTTAGACTGAGAATCACTCATTCATTCAAGTGCATGGCTCACCCTCACTGCTGCCCAGCGCGCGCGCGCACACACACACACACACAGACACACACATACCCCTATGGCTCAGGGACACAGTTTCCTGCACACTCCCTTTCTTACACACACTCAGGGTCCCTGTCACTACACTCACGTGCACACCTGCACACCCACACACCCAGAGAGCTACCCATCTTCATGTCCACGTCCCAGCTCTTACTTAGCTGCCGAGGACAGGGTCACGCTGTGGATGCCATCCCCTCTTGTGACTCCCCCATCTAGCTCAACCCCTGCTCCCCACGCGGGGACTGCTGGTGCCATCTCTCACATGTGTGAACACAAACACATGTACCCCACTGGGAGTGGAGTGTCAGCTTGGGCTGCCCTCCCATGCACACCTCCCACAGTCAGGCATGTGAGTGCTGGGGGTGTGTCTCGTGTGCTGTCTGTCTGTCTGACAGTGCTCCACAGCCACAGGGCATCTATTATTCCTGGTGCTTGTGATGCCTGTCCCCAGTCCCCAGTTTGCTCCCAGCATTATATATGTGTGCATTTTCATCCTTGTTACCACTGCCCAGTGCCTATGCAAATACATGGCATCAACATGGTGCCCACTCCAGCCCAGTCTCCAGCGGCCAGCCCCAGAGACGGGGGACCTCCCTCCTCAGGGCCCAGCTGCCCCCTACGCAGGTTCTCATTCATTCCCTGCCTCAGTATCACCAAGAACCAGACTCCCACTAGGTTCCTGGCCCCACCATGCCTGCGGCGGTCCTCCTGCCATTGGGTGGGGGGACTTGGGTAGAAATGGAGGAAGGGACAGGAGGGAGAGGAGTTGGGGGGCGCTGGCCTGTCATCTGGCCACACCCCCCCTCTTCTAGGAAAAACCACCAGTCCCAAAACCAGGGCTGAGAGAGTCCCCGAGGAGGAGGTGGGGTGTAGAGTGTGAATGTGGCCTCTCACACCCGTGGGGCTCCTCTGTGCAACATCCTCACCCCTCTGATTGGGGGGGACAGAGTCCAGCCTTAGCAGGTGCTGTTGGGGCAGAAATCAATGGAGGCTTTGTGTCCCTGAGCGGGAGTTTGTGTCCCAGGCCCCGGTTGGGGGTAGAAAGGAAAGGGGAAGAGTAATGAAACCTCAGTGTGTCTCCTCCTCAGGGGGGAGGTGGAGGGAGCAAGGAAGTAAGGTGAGAGAGACAAGGGTTTCCTGCCTGGCCTCCAGGAAAGGAGGAGTCGCCTGATCAAGGCTGGCAAGTCCCTCCGGATCCTGGGGGTGGCCAGGCAGAGGTGAGGGTGGATCTCCCAAAGGTTGTGTCAGACCCTGGGGCTGGAGAGAGGATGGTAGTCAAAATTTATAGGTCTCAACTCTGGGGCTGCAACTGGACAGCCAGGGGTGGAGGGGCAGAGCAAGCATCAGGGGACAGGGATTCCCCTTCGGATCCTGCCACCCCCCAACACCTGCCCAGCCTAGACCCCATACCCTCCTGCCCATCCCCCATCCCCCATCTGCTGAGTGTAACTCTCCCTTGGATCTGGCATTCTAGGGCTGAGTCTGCTGCAAATGCAGCAGGGGCTGGGATTATGGGTTGGGATGGGAGCCCATGATCCATGGCAATGGGGAAGATGCGGATGCACTGTGGAGGCAAGATTGGAGAAGGGGTATGGAGACAAAGACACGGGGTCTCTGATGAGGACGTGAGGTCTGTGGTGAGAGCATGGAGCCCATGATGGGGATTTGGGATCCATGGTGGGGAAATGGCTACAGGGACCAGTTGCTGGGGAACCTGCCAGGGCCCGGGTGGTGAGCTGGTCAGTGACAGCGACAGCCTTTGAGTAAGGGGCTGTTCCATGTTTTCTGTTGCCTTCCCTGTTTCTTCCTTCCCACTCCCCACTCTGCTGTGACCTTTCCTCCAGAATCCAAGTTAATAAATGTCACATTTTCCAGCCTATTTTTACTCTGGGTAATGCGCCCTCCCCCAGTCCCCTAAGCTGCTGCTCTTGCTTCTGTTACCACTGCAATCGCTCTCACCCTCACGCTCCCTAATATCCCCTCCCTGACTCCCAGTCACTCACTCACTCACCATGGAGTTGAGTGCCTACTGTGTGCCAGGCTCCCTGCCAGGTGCTGTGGGCAAGAAAAAAGAAGGGAAGCCCTCATCCCCAGTCCCTGTCCTCAAGCAGCCTACAGTCTCATGGTGGAGCGGGCACAGGGACACTCAAAAGCTTAACCAACCACGCAAGAGTTAACCAGCCATGCAAGCAGTGTCATAAGGTGCCAGGATTAATTGCCAAAGGAGGTGCATGGAGAGTCAGAGCCTGAGTTCAGAGAGAGAGGCCACTCTGGGCTGAAAAGGACTGGGGAGGCTAAGGGTGAGGCAGGCTGGGCGGGGTGTGGAGAGGACGAGGGGGAAGAGGGGAGACAGAGAGGAGAGGGCTCCTAGGTGGTGTGGGATGTTCTCGCCTCTCCACCCAGGCTCCCCTCCACCTCCTACCTTCGCCACCACCTATGTGTTCTCCCCTTCCTCCCCGATTCCCACCACCATCTGCTCCCCCCACCCCAGTGCGCCAAACCCCATCTGTACTTTCCCCACTGCGGCTTGCTCTCAGCCTGTCCACTTACTAGAAGGCAGGAATCACTCTTTCTCCCTAGGCTTCCTTTCGTTAGCTGTAAAATGCAAGGGTGCCTCTAAAATTCAGCATCTCCTCTCAGCTGGGGCCTGGACGGTGGAGCGGTCAAGTGTGTGGGTTCTGGAGCCAGACCATCTGGATTCAAACCTCAGCTCTACCCTTTAAGCTGTGTGGCCTTGGAGAAGTCAAAAAACTTGCGTGAGCATCCATTTCTGAATTCATTAAATAGAATATTAGAACCTCAAAAATTTGGGTGGTTGTGAGGATTAAAGAGATGGCTGTAAAGGGCTTAGCACACTGCCTGGCATGCACATGGTGTGCACTGTGGAAGGGTCAGCTGTTATAAATGCCACCGCCCCAGCTCCTGGCTCTCTTTAACCTGACTGTTCCCAGCACTGCCTGCTGTTTTCCGACCCATGCGCTGAGCATCTGCACTGCACTCTGTCACCTAGCCTTCCCCTCTCTCGACCTTCAGGACCTTAATACACCTTCCTCTACCTTAATACAGCATTCCCATGCTATCAGACCCTCACACGTGCATATGTGCAGGAGTGTGTGCACACGCTCAAGATCAGTGCCATCCCACAGAACATTCTGTGATGATGGAAATGTTCTCTGTCTGCGCTGTCCAACATGGTAGTCACCAGCCACACAGGCTACTGAGCATCTGAAATGGGATTAGTGTGACAGAGAAGACGAGTTTTCGATTCCAATAGCCTGACGTGGCTACGGGCTGCCGTATTGGACAGCGCAGCTCTAGGTGGTCCTGGGAACGAGGTTCAGACCGCCAGATTGGGCAGGGCTAGGAATTACAGCTGGGATTAAGGGGTGAAAGGTGACTGCTGCTGGCTGTGTTTGGAAGTCTGGCCATCTACTCTCGGGGCTGAGGTCCTAGGCTGAGCTGAGGATGGGGCCTGTCTAGGGACATTGAGGTGTCTGGAAACGCCGTGTGAGTAGATACACCTTTCTTCCCAGGTGCAGGACATGACCTTGGTCTTTTCCATTCCATTGTCTGGAAAATTGAGGCATGACGGAGGTGGAGAATCCTTGAGGAGGCAGGGGTACGACCCACCCCCTCCTGTGGGGTCCTCAGGGGTCCAGGCAGCCCCTGGAGGGGCAGGGGACAGGGACCTGTGGCTGCTTCACTGCCGCCACCCTCTCGGCTCTCAGCTTCCCTCCCCCTCCCAGCCCTCCTTCCCTCACGCTGGTGACTGCCGTGACTATTAATCACTCGCCCTGTTCTCTTCCTTTCTACTAATCAGGCACAATTAGACAAGGCCTCTCCAGCTGGGCAGTCCTCCCCCCTGCCCCCTCCTCTCCCAGCCCCACCCCAGCTGCCATCCAGGACAGCTCTGAGGCACGGAGAGCAGGATGCCAGCCCTCTGTCACTCTCTGGTTCCCCAGCCCCCAACTCGAGGCTTCTCAGCAATCCCCTGCCTTCCATCCAAGCTTCCTCCTGAGTGCGTTCCCCTCCCCGGGGTGGTCAGGCCAGTATTGATAGTCTCTGCACCCCCTCCTTGGTCGTGGGAGGGGCTACTCCACCCACATCCCAACTCCATCCTTTTGCCACTGGCTCCAAGGGCCTGAGGGCTGCCCCTTGCCCCCTTGACTCAGGACGGGAGGGGGTTCCCACTGAGGTCCGTCCAGACCTCTATCTACCAGATAAGCCTACCTCTGACCCTCACCTCCTGTCCAGCCCTCTGTCCCCTCTGGTCCCATCTTCTCCTGAGACATGAACCTTGAGAACGTCTAGTTCAACACCTAGTTCAGGGTTGGTCCTGTCTTCAGGAGCCAGGCAGGTCAGGTCAGCAGGGCACACACTAGAGAAGGGTGGAGTCTGAGGAGAACTGAAGATCACTTCTCCTTGAAGGGAGCAGCTGCTCCTCAGCCCCAGCTCACTGTTGCCGCATGGTCAGGGACACCCAGTGTTGGGGGGTCTTCGTTTGTCCAAAGAAGCCCCAAGTCTTGATTATTTTAATAAAAATTTCCTTTAATAAAAATTTTAAAAAATACACTGAGAGCTACTTACAACTCACGGAGTGCAGAACCCAGTGTATCCGCTCTCCCCACCTCACGCCCCACCACTGGCTGCTGCCCCTCCGGCCCTCCTGGAGGGGGCGCTGTTGGTCTGGCCGCTTCCCCTTGGCCAGGGGAGTTGGAGGAGGGGGATTTGAGTGGTGTGGCCCAGCAGCCAAGGGCAGGGGCTGCTATTGTTAGAGAGGGCTGGCCTACAAGGGCAGTAGGGAGGGCCATGAGGGACCAGCCCCACCCGGCCCCACTCAGCAGCCCTGTGGCCTCTTCATTAATCAGGAATCAACCCCGAGCTGGGCTCATTATCAGCTCAGCTTCTCTGGCACTGCCGGAAGATGCTGATTAGCATTTGAAGAAATGGCCCCCACGTCCCCTTCCTGTCCTCCCTCTTTCTCCCCTACCCGTGCTCCTTCCTGACCCCCACCCCTGCCCTTCTGCTTCCCAGGAGGAATGTGCTCCCTCTGGTGGCTGGCAGCAGGGCTGCCTCTGCCAGGCCCAGGCTGGGGGGCAGAAAGGATCAGGAGCGGGGGGCAGAGAGGCAGGAGCACTAGCAGTGTTGAGCCTCAGGGTTGCTCAGGTTGAGGCCCCTGAGTCACTGGGTCCCACTGGGGGAAGGGGAGGAAGTGACTGCGCGGTGGAGGCTGAGGGTGTTCAAGGAAAGAAGGACCGCCACCCTGGAGGAGGGGATGAGAAGGCAGCCTCAGGCTGGTGAGTTATCAGTGCCCCTGCCCTTCCAGGCTCTCTCGGCAATGCCACCTCCTTAGCGCAGCTGGGCAGAGGGGGTGGGGACAGCCAGAACCGTGGACAGGAGGCCTAAGCTTGCAGTTTTTTTTTTTGGCAAGCCATGGTAAAGTTTTAGGGTCTTGGATGAATGGGGGTGGGAGGATAGGAGCCAGAGATCCCGAGGGTGGAGATAGGAAAGTTCAGAGTGCTGCGTGTTTTCCAGAAGGGGTAGGGGGTGTCTGTACTTCCTCTGGCTCCCAAGCCGGGGCTGGCAGCGCTGGAAATCCAACCCACACCCCAAATGTTCAGCATGCCCTTGGGACACCCGTTTGGGGTTGGAGGGGGAGCAGTTCCAGAGAGGCAGGCAGAGGCTGCCGCAGCCGAGGCAGCAGCCAGAGAGTTCAGAGAGGAGCCACGGGATGATTAAGGGGAAATGGAGGATTGATTTAGGAGGAAAGATTAAAGGAGCTAAATCCGTGGCGCTTGGCTCAGCAGTGACTAAGCGTGGACAGGATAATAGCTTACAAATGTGTGAAAGGTGTAAATACCAAGCGGGGGGAGGGGCGGCGGCTCTGCGGGCCGGGGGAGCGAGCACCGGGAGCTGGGCAGGCCCCCGGGAGGGTTGGGGACCCCTGGGCCACTGCCCGGTAGGGCTGTCCGCTCTCCAGTAGGGGTGCAGGGGGAGGGGCTGGGGTGTTGGGGAGCCCCGAGTTCCAAGCAGGGGTTCCGTTTCTGGGGCGCAGCTTCGCCGGCCTGTGCTGACCTCCACGTCCCACTCCCGCCCCGCTGAGGATCCGAGGTCTCGGGTTCAAACCCTATCCGAGCCCCTTTGCGCCCCTCGGCCCCAGGCCTTCCGCGCTGCTCCCCGGCGCGCCAGCCGCCCAGGCTCTGCAGCCGTCTCCCCGGGGCCCCCTGCCCCGCCGATCAGGCTCGCGCCCCCTCGCCCTCCCCGGCCGCGGCGGGAGGCGGTGTCTCCCTCCGCGGTGGAAGCCTCTGGCGCAGCTGTGTGCGGAGGTCACTTTGCCGAGGAGCCGGGAGCCGGGGGAATGCAAATGAGGCAAACCCAGGGAGGAGAGCGGAGGAGCCCGGAGGAGACGGGAGGGAGGGTGCTCGGGCGCCGTGATGGATGCCTGCCCCGCGGCGGGAGGGAGGAGGGGGCGGCGAAGAGCGCCAGGCGCGGGGGGCGGCCCTCTGGCTGCGGGTGGCCGGGCCTGGATGGCAGGGTGCGTGTGCGGCGTGGGGGGCGATGGGGCTGGGAGCGGGCGCGCACCCACCCACCCACTGCGACCCCCGCTAGCCCCGCCACCTTCTCAGTCTCGGCTCCTGAACTCCCGCCCGGCCGTGGGTGTGTGCTCCACGTTGTAAGCAAAACTCTTAACGAATAACGTTGCATCGAGGGCGGCGGGAAAGTCAGGGAAGGGCTTCGTTACAAATTAAAAATATTCCCGCCTGGAAAATTGACTTTCTAGGGTTTAAGGCCTAAGCGGTCGCTACCTGGGAACAGGTTTGGCTGTTTACCTGCGTCCTGGAGGCCTTGCGCTTTCCTCTCCGGGGGAAACGCGGCGCGCGCCTGGAATCGTCGCGTTCTTCTGCGCCCTCAGCTCTCCCGGCCCCGGGCTCCCAGCTCGGCCTCAGCCTGGACTCACACGGCCCTGACCGTCTCCTACCTCTCTCCCACCACGGCTCACGCATTTACATTTGAACGAACACTGCGCCCATTTCCTCCTAGACCCACAAGCACTTCCACCTTGGGGAGGAAGTCGCCCTGAAAAGCAAGCGCTTGGGCGGCTGTGGGGGTGGGGACTGGGGGGCTGTGGTGAGCCTGTGGTAGGGGAGGGGGCCAGGCCTGCTTGGGGGGGGGTATTCTCCCTCTGTCTTGACCGGGGCACGATCTGATGCCCTTCCTGGGTGCGTGAGTGGGCTTGCTCTGGGAAGCTTTGCCCTCAACCCAGATGGAACCCCTCTTCCGCTGTCGGAGGACTTGCTCTGGTCCCCCCATCATAGCACAATCACAACTGGTAATAATCTGCCCATGCCTGTGGGTTCTGTTCCCCGCTGCTGTGCACACGGCTCACAGTATAGGTGTTTGGTAAGCATGTTCTGAATGAAGGAACGAATGCTTCTGTAGCCAGACAGCAGACTCCTTCAGGGTGGAGACTTCTGCTCCATTCTCTGAATCATCCCAGCACCAAGCATGTTGTACAGGCTCAAGGAATAGTGTCGGACAGATAAGTGTGGTTTGAACACCCACCGTTTCTTGAGCACCTACTGTTTGCCCATGTGTGCAGGTGTGCATCGCACAGTAGCTCTGAGTCCGTCGCCAGACTGCCTGGCCCGCTGCTCTGCCACGTTATGTGACCCCGGCAGGTTCCTTACCCTCTCTGGGCCTCCATTATCCTGTCTGTACAATGGAGATGATAAGAGACCTCCAAGAGAGGGTTTTTGTGAGGATTGAGGAGTTAATTTGTGTAAAGTGTTCAGGATCTTGCTTGGCACAGAGTAAGCACTAAGGAAATGTTAGCTGTTGCTATTTTTGATGTACATCCTTGTAACACCTCTGAAGGGTGTCTATTATTATTCCCATTTTACAGATGAAAAATGGAGGTTCAGAGAGGTTGGATGACTGAATCCAAATCCCACAGACAGTAAGGGCAGGGCCCAGATGTGAATCAGGTTGGGCGCAGGCCTGTGCCCTCGGTGCTGCCTCCTGTGCAGTAGGAGAACCGTATCTCAGAGCTGGGGGTTTCACTCTCCAGAACTGCATCCTCTAAGAAGCACGGTCTCTCTCAGATTGCTGAGAAAGCCTTTACTGAGGTGTGCAATGCCCTGTGAGAATGGGCCGTGAGGATCCAAGATCAAATGGCTGCACCATCTTGGCGGGAAGCTCTGTTCCCTAGATGGGCTCCTGGCTTTCTCGAGCACCTACCCATCACTCAGAACTTATCTCTAATCCTCACGACTAAGTTTAGGAGGAGGAATTACCACTCCCCTTTTACAGATAAGCAGTCTGAGACTCGGAGAGGTTAAATCACACACCTGGGATTGGTGGTGGGGTCAGGATTGGAGCCCTGTTCTGTCAGGCTCCAGAATATGTGCCCTTTTCCCCATGTCACAAAGCTTATGTGGATCTCTGCCCCAGCTGGGTTCTTACTGGTCTCTGCAACACTCTCGTGACTGACATTGATGCCTCACGTGTATGATTTCACTTTGCAAATGCCTTTCACATACTTCCTTTCTTTTGAGACTTACAACCACCGTGTGCAATTAATTAGTCAGGCAGGAATTTCTATCCCCACTTGACAGATGAGGCAACTGAGGTCCAGAGAAGTCCATAAATCACGTTACTAACCAAGGTTACACAGGCTGTCGGTGGAGCTGGGGCGGGGACCAGGGTCTACTGACAGCCAGGGGATGACTGAGGTCAGTGGATAATGCTGGGGCCAGTGGGGGAGAGGGGCTGGGTCCTGGTCCTGAATTTCTCTTTCTTCTGTGTGCCTGCCATCTCTAGGCTTCTGTTTTGTACTCTCTCTGTACAATGAGAGTTTGCACTGAGCGGTCTCCGAGTTCTGACCAGTGCAGACACCCCAGGAATTCTGAGTTGGTGCCATCTTCCTTCCTCTGCCCCTGGTGAGGATAGAGAAGGATGAGGCTGTGAACCTGGACACTTGGGCCACCCCTGAGTAAAGCTGGGACGAGGGAGCTGTCTGACTCCGGGGTGCCTGTCACACTCCGGGGTGCCTGAAGATGCACCCCCTTCCATTGGCCCTGTCTGGACCCCGGGGCACTGCAGGGTTAAGGGGAGTTTGTTCCAGGGGCTTAAATGAGAGGCCTGGGGCTGGACTGCAGTGGGGGGGGGCTGATGGAACTCGGGGGGGGGGGAGTGAGGTGGGGGGGTGCCAGGGCCTTGGCAGAGGCAGGGCGCCCAGAAGGCGGCGGAGATAAAGCCCGGGCTGCAGATTAGCTCCGGGATTAGCCCAGCCTCGGCTGCTCCTGGCGGCTTCTTATCTCCTGGAGGAGCGGGGCGCTCTCCCCGCAGCTCTGAGCCCTGGCCCTGCTAATTGCCTGTTAACCCCGTGGGCTCCTAACTGCAGGGAGGATGAGGGGGCAGGAAGGGGGCGGGGAGGGGGGAGGGAGAACGAGCCAAGGAGAGCTTTCCGGGGAAATGGGAGTTGTGGGCAGATAGAACTCGAGGGGCTGAGAGGAGCGAGCTCTGGACAGACAGATCTCTCCCACTGTCTGCGGCAGACTTGGGGGAGGGGGCAGGGAGGAGGAAGCGAGGGCACTGGGGGAGGGGTCTCCGGCTTGACGGGGCGGGATGGAGGAATAGGAGGACGGGGCTCAGTCGCAGGGAAAATCTAGGAGGAAGACAAGAGACTGGACAGCTAGACTAAGGGATAGCCCGAGAGGAAAGCCAAAAGAGAGAGATGCAGAGGGCAAAGGAACAGAGAGGCCAGGGGCAGCCAGGCCAATGGGAGAGAAAGACAGAGGCCAGTGGGACGGACTGGCCGATGGAGAGCAAGGGATCAGATGCTGAGGACAGACAGGCCAGCAGGACAGAGAGGGACTTGAGAGCAGATTGAAGTGGGGACAGAGGCTAGGGAGACAGACCTGGAGCAGACACCAGGCCAACACTAAAGGGAAGGTAGTGTGAAAGGGACAGGCAGGGGGCTGGCCAGAAGGAAGGTGGTGGAGGGGTCCAGGGGTCTGCATTCAGCGTAGGTCCAGAAGGGCTCTGGAAGGCCACGTGCTCAGCGTAGGGCCAGGAGGGTGGACCTGGCAGCTAAGGCAGGGAGCAAGGGAGGGCAGAGAAGGGGGCCGGACTAAAGGAGGAGGTGGGGTCTGAGATGGGGACAGGGTCCAGACCCCGAGGGCCACTGGTCAGGGATCAGGAGATAGGCCCTCGGCCCATCGGGGCACCTCCTGGCCCAGGACCTGCCCCTTTCTGTGTCTGGGCTCTGGACTCTCAACCCCTGTACACCCCCTCCTTGCGGGCCAGTCCGTGGGGGGAGAGCAGTGGACAGCCAGTGGGACCTTGTGGCTGAGTGGCCGTGCCGTCTCCATGGAAGAGGCAGTGGGCTGTGCCGCCACCAGAGTTCTGCCACTTAGGAGCGGGTGGCTCCAGCCGCCGCTGCCTGCCTGGCCCAGGGACAGTCTCCGGGGCAACGCTCTGAGCTGCCCAGCGTGGGGCCTGACCCGGCTGTGCAGGTGGCCCGGCCCTGCCAGTCTCGCCTGTCCATCCCCTGCGGAACGTATTGGTCAGACCCGGAGCACCTCCACCCGTCTCCCTGCGTCTCTCCCACTCTGCACAACCACCTCAAGGGCAGGGTGCCGGGGAGCCACCCCTCCAAAGCCACTGGAGCCAAAGGCTTCCCGGTTGGCTCTGCCCTGCATAGGGCTGGGCTCACCCCACCCAGGGTCAGGAGCCCATCAGAGCCTATTGAACACCCACCAGGTGTTTTATAAGCATCAACTCTGCTTTGGCATTGGGCTCAATTCTGTTTGAATCTCTGCTGTTATTTACCTGCTGTGTGTCCTTAGCCAAGTCACTTTCCCTCTCTGAGCTTCCTCATCATTAAATGGAGGCAACAATACTTATCTCATGTGCTGCTTCTTGGAGGCTCAAAGGTGAAAATAGATCAGAACCATCTAGCACAGGACTTGGTCCAAAGTGGGGATGGTTGATCGTATTCCCTTGGCACCCTTCCCTCCACTTCACTCGTCCTTCTGCAAATTGTGCTGGGCTCTGGGGATGCCAAGATGGTAAAATGGGCTCCCAGCCTCCTGGGCAAGGCTGAGCTGCAGAGAGACCATGACGGTGCCCAGTGGTTAGGGTCAGCGAGGTGGTGTTGCACCCTGGGGGGCACCAGAGAGCAGCTCACTACCCAGGGTCCCCAGTGCAGCCCACGCCTCCCTTAGCCTCTCAACTGGAGCGTATGCTCAAAACCGGCTGCATCAGCAAGAGCTGATTCTAGCATCTTCTTGGCCTGAAATGGGAAGACGGTGGGTGCTTTGAGATTTGGGGCAAACATGTATATATTGCCTCCATCTGCCTCTCCCACACCACCAGGACCCAGGAACCTTGCACCCAGCCCCCTCCAGGGTTCCCCTCCTCCAGGGACAGGTTGTAAGAGCGCAGGTCTAGAGTGGAGCTGTCTTGCTGGACTCTCGTCCCTCTTTCTAGGGCCTTTCTACTCAAAGTGTGGTCCGCGGACCAGCGGGTTGTTAGAAATGCAGAAGCTCAGTCCTGCCCCCAACAAACTTTTACTGAATCGGAATCTGCACTTTTACAAGATCCCCAGGTGCTTTGTGCACACATTACAGTTTGAGAAGCCGTGATCTTGGAGATCTTGGCAAATCAGCCCACCTGTCTGAGCCTCAGTTTCCCCATCTGCAGGATGTAGTGTGGGTGTGAGGATTCAGTTGGAAAGAGCATGTGAAGCCTTTAGCTCAGTGCCTGGGGCAGAGCGAATGCTCTGGAACCGTCAGCGACGCCCACTCCTGCCCCACAGCTGGACACACGGCAGGGACTTGGGGCAGGGGTGATACGGGCGGACGGGGTCAAGGCCTGGAGCCCAGCTGGTGAGGATGCAGGAGGAGGGGAGGGACAGGTGAGGAGCTGAGAGGCAGCAGACATGGAGAACAAAGAGTGAGGAGGGTGTAGAGGAGCGGAGTGGAAGGGAAGGGGGATAGGAGAAAAGGGGGTCGATATTGAGTCACACTCTCGCCTCATTCCCCCTGGAATGAGCTTGGGTTAGGGTGGAGGAGTGGGGGGGTAGCTGCCAGCAACAGGTTGTGGGAACAGTTTGAGTCCTGCATCTTGATGAGTTCCACCTCTCCGACTGACTAGCTGTGTGACCTTGGGCAAGTCACATCCCCTCTCTGAGCTGCAGCTTCCTGGTCTGTAAAAACGTGGCCAATTAAACCCACCTGATACCGGAGTTTCTGAGTGGATGAAATGGGGCATCGGTAGATGTTGCCATGTTTTGTAAATCACACTGTGCTTGTTATGTGCCTGTTTTTGGTGTTTTTCTGAGGCAGGGTGTTTGGGTGATAGAAGAACTGTATGAGAGGGGAGGATCAGCGGGGCGATTAGCCTGCTGGGGATGGGAGACTTGAGCTGGCCCCATGAGGGGCCCCAGGACCCCAGTTCTTCTTAGAACCCCTGACTCCCACTCAACCCAGCCCCTCTCCCTTCCACACCCTCCGCTGGAGCTAGGCTTTTAAAGGATCTCTTTTCCCTTCAGTGCTGCCTCTTGTCTTTTCTCCCAGCTTTGACCAGTGTGAAAATGTTCCCAAGGAGAGGGGCGGGGGAGCGAGCGAGCGAGATTGAGTGCGCCGACCCCTTGCCCCCAGGGAAGGGGCTGCCTGTGATGGGTTTGACCCGGGGGCTGGTCTCTGTGGGGTGAGCCTGGCAGGGGGGAACTTGCATGGGCCTCTCCCTCAACCTCCTCCCCACCCCAGCTGCTGCGCCACTCCGGATCTCGGCGACGTCCCAGCCCGAGCCTCGGCTTTCATCTCCGGGGCGCCAGCGCCACCTGGTGTCCAGGCCGCAGAACTCTCCGCGGAGGAGAAGGGAGATGGGCTTCGTTCAGAGCTGCAGTGACTGCTTGTGACAGCGTCCCTTGGGCCAGGCAGTGAGCCAGGGGCTGGGGACACCACACAGGCTCACTGCTCCTGTGTAGCATAAAATCTAGTGGGGGGAAGATGGACAGTGAACACGGAGACAAGCAGATAAACAAGATCGTCTCCGGTCTCGATAAGTACTTCAAGCAAACCAACAAACACCTTGATGGGTGGAGGGGGACGCTGATGTGTGTGGTGTACGACTGCGCATCTGAAGAAGGGGCGTTTAAGCTGAGGCTTAAAAGATGGACGGCTAGCCATGCTAGTGGGGGGATGAGGGGCAGGCAGCATGCCAGGTGAGGGAATGGCATGAACAAGGGCCCAGGGAAGGAAGGCACTCCGCAAATTTGAATCTGTCACAGAGACCTGGGGGTGAAGTGGCAGGAGAGGCAGGCAAGGGTCGCATCACGTGGAGACATTCAGGCTGGGAGTTTGGCTTTATTCTCTGAAAATGGGAAGCCGTTGTCAGGCTTGAAGCTGACAAATGACTTAATTGGATCTACACATTGTAGAGGGGGGACTCTGGCTACTGTGTGAATGGCTGGAGAAGAGGCAAGGACGGACGAAGGGAGACCACTTAGGAGCCCACTACATGGCCAAGTAGGAGTGATGGTGAAAGGGGGACACGAGATGGAAGGAAAGTGGGGGGATTCTAAATAGATTTGAAGTAGGATTGGCCAGCACAGCTGCTGGATTGGATGTAGGGGTGAGCGAGAGGGAGATTTTGGGGGTTCTGACTTGAGAAACTCGGTAGATAGTGGGGCCCTCTACTCAGAGGAGGAGGATGGAGCGGGGACAGGATTTGGGAAGATGTCAAGGGTTCTGCTATGGTAAGCTGGAGATGCCTTTTAATCATCTAGGAGAGGATGTGAGTAGAAAGGATGGAGCTCAGGGGAGAGGCTGGGAGGCTGATTGATTGCTGGGATAGGGGACAGGGGTGTCCAGGCAGGTCTGGTGGCCCTCAGGGGGACAGGGAACCCTAAGCCCGAGGAGTTGTCTCAGCCCCTCCTTCCATCTCTCCCTCTCCTCTCTCTCACCCCCCAGGTCTATACTCGCTATGGGAAGTGTTATACTTTCAACGCGGATCCGCAGAGCTCACTTCCTAGCCGGGCGGGGGGCATGGGCAGTGGCCTGGAGATCATGCTGGACATCCAGCAGGAAGAGTACCTGCCCATCTGGAGAGAGACAAGTACGCAGGCGGGAAAGGGACAGGGCCAACCTGGGGACTCCGGCCTCAGCCCTGTTCCTGGGGTGGGTTTCCAAAGGTCCCCATCTCCGCTATGCAGATGAGACGTCGTTTGAGGCCGGCATCCGGGTGCAGATCCACAGCCAGGAGGAGCCGCCCTACATCCACCAGCTGGGCTTTGGCGTGTCCCCAGGGTTCCAGACCTTCGTGTCCTGCCAGGAACAGCGGGTGAGCAGCTCCAGCTGGGCCCGGGTTGGGCACGAGGCCAGGCTTTTGGGCTCAGAGGGGCTGCTGACTAGACCTGCTCTTCAGCAGCTCACAGCCTGCCAGCCCACCCTTGGACTTTGCTGGGGCTGTGGGCACTGGAGGGCGGGGTGGGACTCCTGGGCATGACCCCATCACGCCCGCCTCTGCAGCTGACCTATCTGCCCCAGCCCTGGGGCAACTGCCGGGCGGAGAGCCGGCTCGGGGAGCCTGAGCTGCAGGGCTACTCGGCCTACAGTGTGTCTGCCTGCCGGCTGCGCTGTGAGAAGGAGGCCGTGCTTCAGCGCTGCCACTGCCGGATGGTGCACATGCCAGGTGGGCACCTGCCCCCCACCGGCCCTCCGTGCCGCCCTGCCAGGCGCCAGAACCTCCAGGGGCAGGGCACTGCTCTGTGCTTGGGCAAGTGCATGTGTACAACACGCGTGCGTGTCTATACCCATGTGGGTGTGTATGCGTATGCATTTGGGATTTTATGCATGTTCTCACGTGTGCATATGGGAATGCACACATGCATGTTTGTGTGCGTGTTAATGTGTATTTATGCATGCATGTTCTTGTGTACATTCGTGCTTGTGTATTTGTGGGGGTTGTGTGCATGTGCTTGAACACGTGCAAACAAATGTGTGTGCCTGCAAGCGTGCATATGTTTGCATGTGTACATTTTCATGCTTATATGCACGAGCGTGTATAAGTTCACGTGTGCACATGTGTGTGCATGCATGTCTGTGCCACCTTTGGGAACAGGTGGGGGAGAGTGAGTGAAACCATAGACTCCAGGAATAATCTTCTCTTCTTTCAGGCAATGAGACCATCTGCCCACCAAACATCTACATCGAGTGTGCTGACCACACACTGGGTCCGTGCTGCCTCCTCCCTTCCCTGCCTCTCCATCACCCTCCTCTCCATCTTTCTGTCCGCCTTCTCCTCACTATTTTGGCTCCCCTCCTCCCAGTCTCTCCCTGGGGGGTTCTTCCCGGAGGTTGAGCCTTATCCCATACCTCCGAGGGGGGTCTGAGGACCTTTGCAGGTGTGGACACTTGGGTAAGTGGAGGCAGCATGGTGGGGCGTTGCAGAGAACCCGGGACTGAGAGGGAAGGGCTGGGCTTCCCGTCGCGGTTCAGCAAACGAGCTTGCCTCTCTGGGAAAGTGAAATCACTTCTCTCTTGGTCTGAGGAAAGATGCATTGCTGGCTATCAGTATGGGTAAGGCAAACCCCATGTGTCCAAGGTCTTGCCTGATCTGCACTTCATTCGTTCATTCATTCATTCTACGGGTGTTTACAGCCTGTGCTTGTGTTGGAGGTGAGAGTGGGAACAGGAGCCCTGCTCTTGCGGAACTTACTGCCACAGGGCTGTGGGCAGGTGTTGCAATGCAGTGCATTAGTCCTTGGGTTGGGGAACCTCTGCAATCCTACGAGGCCCCAGGGAGGGGCATGCAGCCCCGCCTGGGAAGGTGGGGAAGATTCCTGGAGGAAGTGACATATTAGCTAAAGCTTGAAGGGTGCGGAAAAGTCAGTCAGGTGGAAAGGGGGACATGTTCTAGGGGGTGGGGACAGCCATACTAGAGACCTTGTGGCCAGAGAGAGCATGTGTGTCTGGGGCACGGAAAGGTCAGTGTGGCTGGAGGGTAGAGAACAGGGGAGGGGTGGAAAGAGTGCAGGAGGCTCTGGGAAGTCAAAAACGGCTTAAGGCAAGGCAAGAACGCCCCCTGATTTTAGGAAGGAGACTGATTAGACGTGGAGAATGGACAGGCAGGGAGTAAGACTAGAGGCAGGGTGGCATTGCAGGTGGTCAGGAGAGCATTGCAGTAATCCAGATGATGCAAAGGGATGGGGTTGAGATGCTGGGCAGTAGAATCACAATGAGACCTCTGTCCCATGCCAACTTTGTCAGCCAGAGAGGAGATTGAAGAGGGTCTCATGAAGGACCAGATATGCGAGTAGGGATGAGGGAAGCACAAGGGATGGTGAGACTCCACAGACCTAGCATCAGCGGGGAGCCTTTACTCCCCCAGGCCTGAAGTGGGAAGGGAAGGGAGCACCTCTGGAGCCCAGAGAGAGATCGAGAGGAGGAATGTGGCCCTGCCAACCTACAGCCTGCAGTGAGGAAGCTGGGGGAGGAAACGCCCTGGCATCCCTCTCCTCCTTGCCCTCTGACCCTGCCAGGGCCTCCCATTAGCTGAATCCAACCAAAGCCAGAAGACAAGGGAGTCTAGGTGATGCCTTTGGCAGAGATCAGCCTCCTGGGCACAAAGCAAGGTGGAGGAGAGTGGAGAGTGGATCTTAAGGGGCGAACAGAGAAACCCCAGAATACTGAGCTTATGAATCCTGTTTGTCTGTTTGTTCTTCTGTCTGTTACTCCATCCAGCCACCTACCTCTCTGTCTGTCCTTCCATCCACCTCTCCATCCATCCACCTCTCCATCCATCCATCCATCCATTCATCCATCCATCCATCTCTCCATCCATCCATCCATCCATCCATCCATCTCTCCATCCATCCATCCATCCATCCATCTCTCCATCTATCCATCCATCCCAGCATCCTTTCCAAGCCCCCTTGTCTGTCTGAGGCCTCATGTGGTTGATTAGCTCTGCTGGATGGGCTGTGTCCTCCTTCTGAGCCACGAGGACCTCCCTGCCCCAGGGGGCTGGGAGGCAGAAGGATAAGCCTGTGGGAGGGTGCTGGGGGTTCTGCCTTCACTCGCTTTCTTGGGTAATCTAAGCTGGTCCAGGAAAGGACCACCAGGCAGTCTCCTCTAGGCAGTGCCAGGGCTGGCCAGTAAAGGCGCTGGGTGTGGACACCCTTGTGCCTCCTCCCTGCAGATAGTGGGCCTCTGCGCCACCCCGCCCCCCTCTGCAGTTGGTGCCTCTGTGTTGCAGACTCCCTGGGTGGGGGCTCCGAGGGCCCATGTTTCTGCCCTACCCCCTGCAACCTGACCCGCTATGGGAAAGAAATCTCCATGGTCAGGATCCCCAACAGGGGCTCGGCTCGGTACCTGGCAAGGAAGTACAACCGCAACGAGACCTACATACGGTATGTACGTGTGCGTGTATGTGTATGTGCATGTGTGTGTGCGCGTGCATGTGTGTGTGTGTGTGTGCTCATGCAGTGGAGACCACCCTCAACAGGCCTGCTGCATGGTGGAGACTGGGAGTGGGCTGCATCTCTGTTAATAGTGAATCTTCTGGCAGGAATGCCTTTCAGGATCCTTTTCTTCTGACTAACCCTCCCCACCCTTTAAGTCACATCCTGTGTCTCCACCTCCAGGGAGCCCTTCTTGGTCCAAGTGCCTTTCGTCTGAATTCCCACAGCACCCTGTGCGTGTCTCTGTCATTGCACTGACCCCTTGTTTTAGAACCTCTCTTTGTGTGTTTTTCGCCCCCAGCAACCTGGGAGCCATGAAATGCACATTGAGTGAATGCTGTGCTGAGGCAGAGGGACCGGAAGGGATGGGAGGGGAACAAGGTGGCCTGCAGGGGGCGCCGCACTGAGCCTTGGGTCTGGTACCCTGCAGCCGATCTACAAATGTTGAGCATCCTCTGGGGGCCAGGCCCAGTGCTGGGTCCTGTGGGGACAGAGATGAGGATGACACAAAATCCATGCCACAATTTGTGGATGAGCCTACGTTTGGTGGTGTGGTACTGATTCTTGGCCCCCGGAGAGATTCACGTGGGTGGCGTAGGGAAAGCAGGGGAGGTGTGAGCTGGGCCTCTGAGGACCCCGGGTTTGCATCCAGGAGAGGAGAAGACAGGGGAGGTGCCCCAGCTAGAGAACGTGGGATGATGCAGAGACCAGCTTGAGCTGTAGGGAGGCTGCGCGGAGAGAAGCAGATAAGAAAGTTTGAATAAAAAGAAACAGTGCAACAGATCATGGGTGATCTTGAAAGTCTGGAAGAGGAATTTTGGAGTAGACCATTGGGCAATAGGGAGCCATTGAAGGTTCTAGAGAGGTATAGGGATGAGGCAGAGTGAACACTATTTGTCGCTTAGAGGAGGCGGCAGGAGGGAATCCTGCAGGCCCGGGAGTTTTATTTTGCTCTCCTGGGCCCTCTTCTAACCCTCAAAGTGTGAGGCTGGTATGCATCTGGGGCTGCCTCCTCTCACAGGCTTCGGGGGCCTGAGGGTAGTCACCAGCTCCTGGCGCAGGGGTCTCGGATCAGGATCTGCTGGACCTGGGATGGCCCTGCCAGCCACCTCCTCTGGAAGGTGGCCCCACGTGGACACCCTGCTTCCTGTCTCTGCAGGGAGAACTTCCTGGTCCTGGATGTCTTTTTTGAAGCTCTGACCTCTGAGGCCATGGAACAACGAGCAGCCTATGGCCTGTCAGCCCTGCTGGGTGAGACCCGGCCCTGGCCCCGAATCTACGGGGGTTCAGCCCGGCCTGCTCCCTCTGACCCTGCTCTCGTGCTCCCCAGGAGACCTCGGGGGACAAATGGGCCTGTTCATCGGGGCCAGCATCCTCACGCTGCTGGAGATCCTCGACTACATCTATGAGGCAAGGGATGGGGGCCCGGCGGGGGGCTCCCAGGCGGGGAGTGGGGAGGGGAGGAGGGGCTGTGGGGGAAGCAGAGGGGCAGTGCAGCCTTCCTGGAGGAGCTGGTCTGGCGGGGAGTCAAGCTTGGGGTTCTTTGCCAGGTTCCCCTGACTGGCTGGAAGCCTGAAGGTGCTGAATCAGGAGAAGGGGATGGGGGAGGAGGATTGGGGGGTCCTAGTGGGGGTTTGCTGGGGTAGCAGGTCCTATAAGGTGGGCCTCATGTGGCCGGTCCTTCTCCTCTATCAAGTTTTCTGAGCTCACTGCTGTCCCCACCTTGACCCCCAAGGTGTCCTGGGACCGACTGAAGCGGGTGTGGCGTCGTCCCAAGACCCCCCTGCGGACCTCCACTGGGGGCATCTCCACTTTGGGGCTGCAGGAGCTGAAGGAGCAGGTGAGGACAAGCTCTGCAGAGTATGTAGCCAGCACCTCCTCCCAGGACTGAATGCCCCCCCGAATTTCTGAACTAGCCTGCGGGAGGGGTTCCTGGGCTCCCCTGGAGCCTCTGCCCCAGAGGACAAGGACAGGTTGGCTGTGTGAGGTTTGAGGGCACTGCTGGAACTCTCCCTGTCCCATCCCTCTTCACCTTGCAGAGTCCCTGCCCAAGCCGGGGCCGCGCTGAGGGTGGGGGAGCCAGCAGCCTGCTCCCCAACCACCACCACCCGCACGGGCCCCCAGGAGGCCTCTTTGAAGACTTCGCTTGCTAGGATGGTGCTGTGTCTGAAAGGACCTGGAAATCTGGGACCCACCCCCCCCCCCGCCTCGATCCCCAACATAGTCTCCTCTTGCTCCGGGGACAGAAGGCCTGGGGCAGCCTGCGGCTGAGGGGGAGAGGGCGGTGCTCACCGGGAGGGCGAGGACTCAGTTCCTGCTCTCACCAACCCTGGCGCCAGCTGCTTTGCACAAGGGTCCTTCTTGTCCACACCCCCACCCCCAGGTTGGTGCCCAGGGAGGGCTGGAGCCCAGGCCTTGGGCCCCTGTGGTGGGGAGGGGAGGAAAGGAGAGAGGGAGGGGGAGAAGGGGCCCACCCAGCAGGGGTGGAACAATGTGTACATTTGTATATATTTAGGGAGGACAGGGTGGGGGTGGGGATACAGATGTAGAAGGTAGGTAGGGCTACCGGGGAGGGTGATTCAGGGACAGCCAGGATCCCAGCCCCAAAAGTCAGCAGGAGAGGGCGAGCCCTCAGGACTCAGGAGTGCTGGGCTGGTCCTACTTCCTGCCCCTCACCAGGCCCAGCTCCCCTTTTGGCAGGGGGAGTGGGTGCCCAGCAGGCCTGGCCCAGCTCCCAGTTCCCCCTGCCCCCAACCCCCCTCCTCCCCCGCAGAATCCCCTCCACTGGGAGCAGGCAGACCTTTCGGACCTTGGCTGAGCTTGGGGGTGGGGAAAGGAACTTTCTCGGGCCTCTCTCCCACCAGTCTGGTTTTATAAAGTGCTGACGAAATTGGGAATAAAGAGGCATAAAGAATTCTCTGTGTGGATGTGTGACCAAGCTGGGAGCTGGGGCGGGGCTGGGCATATGCATGACTTGGTCCCCAGGAAAAGGAAATCTAGGCCCCAGCCAGGACAAGGGAGCCTCCATCCTCACCGCCAGCCCTCCCTGCCCCCATGCCTAGCTTTCAAAAGCTCAGAATCACTAGTCCACACTCAGCCAGTTTATTAAAGGCAGGGAGCTTCATCAGGGGTCCAGAATGGAGAAATGGGGAGGTGCCCCACCCTCCTCTCTCAGCTCCCCCTCTCCAGCAACTCATCTACAGCCCAGCCCCAGGGCCTGACCCTAGGAGGGGGGCTGGCGTCAGGCAGACTGCACACTGCACTGCATAAATACTCGGAGGCCACAGCCTGAATCAGCAGCGTCGAGGGGGCAGGGACACCCGAGACCGGGTTTGGGCAGGAAGGAGGGCACTTCCCCCAGGGCTTGTCCTGAGCCCGAGGACCCACGAAGCCAGAGAGAGGGGGCCAGTGGGTTGCCCTGGGGTCTGTGGCCGTGGCCAGCCCTGTCCAGCGAGGCTGGCAGGTGGCTCCGGGTTGTTGGGGAGGAGGGGGCGCCACCAGGCCAGGTACCGGGGTGCAGGGCGGGGTCAGGTGCTGTTGCCCTGCTCCTGCTCGAAGAGCAGCATGGCCAGCTGGGTGCGGGAGCCGAGGCCCTCGAGCACGCTCTGGCGGCAGCGGTGGTACAGGTCCTCGCTGAGCTGCGCGCTGCACGTCTGGGCCCGGTAGCGCTGCAGCAGCGCGGGCTCCACGGCCCGCAGCACGTGCAGGCTGGAGAAGCGCAGGAACAGCTCGTACACGTCCATGCTCTCCAGCAGCTCCTCCTCCTGCTCCGAGGCCGCCGCCAGCTGCCCGCGGGCCGCCACGTAGTCGGAGTTGTAGAAGCAGGCCTCGCTTGCCGCCTGGCGATCAAAGCGGCCCGTGTCTCGGCCCAGCTCCGGGGGCCCGGGACCCTGCGGCGGGGCCACAGCTGGGTGGAAGGCCTGGAAGTGCATGGGAAAGAAGGCCTGCCAGCCAGAGATGGCATGCATGCGGCAGCGGTTCAGGAAGTCAGGCGTGAGCACCGTGTCCGGCCCGGCCAGCAGGAACAGCGTGTCCAGCGGGTGCTTCTTGGAGAGCAGATCCATGAGGCGCAGTGGTGAGGGTGCGGCCGTCTGCACGCTGAGCCAGGGCACCCGGGCGCCAGGGAAACGCCGCTCCAGCTCTGCCACATGGGCCTTGACGGGCGCGAAGACATCTGCATGGGCTGCCCGCTGGGCCTGTCGTGGCTCATACAGTAGCAGCAGGGTCAGGGCCGCTGCAGCATCCCTGGGTTCCAGCGCTGCGGTGGCAAAGGCCTCCAGGAAGCCAGAGGCCAGGTCGCGCTCGGCGGCAGCCAGAGGCAGTAACACGGTGAGACGTGAGGCCTCAGTGACATAGGGCACAGGCAAGATCTCCACGCGGCTCAGCGGCCGTAGCAGCTGCACCCGGCGGGTGAGGGGCCGACGGCCGCCCTGGGGGGTCAGCGCCTCCAGCTGCAAGTCCAGCGTGTACTCCATGCCCCGGGCAGGGTCAAAGCGGCGGTAGCCGTTAACCAGCTGATGCTTCTGGAGCTGCAGGGCCGGGTGGTAGCGGCGGTTGAGCTCCTCCAGGGCTGCCCCCAGAACGTCGGCCACGTCGGCCTGGTCCGCCCCACGCAGCGGGCAGCGGGGCGAGCCATCAGCACAGGAGAAAGCATGCTGCTCTGTGAAATAGTCCCAGCGCAGCACCTCAAAGCGGGAGGCCGGGCGGGATGGCGCTGGAATGCCCACAGGCCAGGCGGCTGCCCGCTCCCCATCAGCTGCCAGACGGCTGGTGTTCTGGATCTCCCACTGCAATGGAGAAACAGACCATGAGGAAGGCATAGACCCTGGGGGCTGGCACACAGCTGTGTGGGGGACTGTGCAGGCAGCAGGTGCTACTCAGGATGGGCCCCCAGGTCCCTGCCAACCTCTGCCTTCCCAGGGCCCCCACCTGCCCTTTCCCCATATTGAGGCAGCCTAAGAGTTAAAAGGGGAGGGTTTCTCCGAAAAGGTAGAAACAAACAGGGACTGGGAAGCAGGTTTGTTCTGTGACTCTAGTGCTACTTTTTATTTCCCTGGAATCTGAGAGCTCTCAGGACCCACCCCCTGCATCCCCCGGCCCAGACCGTACCTGGAGCTCCTGGATCTCCCGGTACGTGCGTTCCAGCTCAGCTCGAGCAAAAGCCTTGTGCAGCTGGTACATGTGCACGGGGTCACGCACAGGGTGGGCTGTCAGGGCGCTGCGGAAACGAGGGTCGCCCTCCTGCACGGGCTCCCCAGGGCTCAGCTCCAGATAGCTATAGTGTACCCCCTGGGGAGAGGAAGGGAAGGGGTCCATAATGGGAAGAACGATGGGACAGTCTCCCCACCTCGCCTCACAGTGTGTCTCATCTCCCTGTCCTGTGACCTGTTGTGGACTCAGAGTCAGAATTCTGTGGGTTTAAGTCTACCTTGACCAGTTGTGAGCTTGTGTGACCTTGGGGAAGCCTCTGCTAGCTCATCTGTGAAATGGGCAGGCATCCTATCTCAGAGCTGTCCAGGGGCTCAAATAAAATCATAATAGCCAACACTGAATACCTACTATGTGCAAGGCTCCCTTGTTTTTTCGAATCCTTGTACAACCCTGAGCAGTAATGATTGCCATTGGTATGGATGAGGGTACTGAAGCTGAGGAGATTCTGAAATTTACCCAAGGTCGTAGGGATAGAAAATGACAGAACTGGCATGAAAACCCAGGCCTATATCTCCAACCACCGCTTCACCTCTCAGGGGAAAGTACACAAGCTCAGATGGGAGTCTGAGGGGCCGCTCATCTTCCCACCTCGTGGTCGCCAGTGCAGCCCACCCCAGTGGCATCAAGGATGCAGCGTCCCAGCCACTCATCCGGACGCGCACTGACGATGTCGTTGCGGCAGCTTTCCAGGTGGGGGCGCAGCTGCTGCAGCAGTGTGCGCGACAGCAGCACCCCAAAGCCGCCGTGGCAGTAGCGGCCTGGGGCGGGCTCTCCGCCGATGAAGTCCTGGGGCCGGCCCAGATAGAGGTGGGCAGCGGCTGCCAGGCTCAGGTGACCAGCCAGGCGCGCCAGCCCGTGCGCCTCGGTGTAGGTGGCATCAGGCACTAGGAAGAACCAATCGAAGTCGTCGCCGTGCTGCTCCAGCAGGTGGCGCAGTGCCAGGTGCAGGTGCCCGATGGGCCGCTCCTCGCCCAGTGTCACCACGGCCATGCCCGGTGGTGCCCGGCGGCCCCGCGAGCCTGTCAGGAACACCACGCGCTCTAGCCGGTGCCCCAGCGTGCGGTTCACGGCCACGCCCAGCGTGGGCAACGTGGCCTGTGAGGTCAGCACCGCCACGAGCAGCCTCTGCCTGATGCCCAGCTCCGTGCTGATGTAGCGGGTCCTGGGGGAGACGATGGCACAAGGTTATCAAAAAGACAACAGGGCAGGTGGGAGGCAGCATACATAGGCTCCGCAAGTCATGTCGTCTCTGGGCCTATTTCCTCACCTACAAATAGGATAAGAATAACAACTCTCTTTCGGGGGTCATGAGGATTTAAGTGAAATATTGGCCTTACCTACAGAATGCTTTGGGAGATGGCAGTATCTGTGCAGATATGAGAGACATATTGTGGGTCTGATTCCCTGTTTCGCTACTTAGTAGCTGTGTCCTTGAGCAAGTTATTTAACCTACCTCAGCTTCAGTAGCCTCTTCCGTAAAATGGGGTTGATGGGATCTATTTAAAGCACTTCACCAAATGCTTAGCGCATGGGTACTCTACACACCATGTATACACTTATGTCTATATAATATGCCATTACACCACAAATACATCACACAAATGATGTAAAGGAATATATGGCATAGGGATGTACTGGTGTGTTTGGGGGAGGGGCAAACTGGGGTTTTGGGGTTCTGGTAACTTCTCTTCCATAAGACAAAAGGTAAGTTGCAGAACTGGAATTTGAACTCAGCGTTACTTAGGAGAAATTATTTCAACTCATCGACAGAGGCACTAACGGGATGGGTACATCACACTTTCCCCATAAATCTCACCCCGAGGTGCCCCGTTCAGGAACGAGAGACACAGGTAAACCCTGGTTCTCTTTTTCCCCTTTCTCTCTCTCTCTATGCACCCACTCTATATACCAGTCATTTCTCTAAACCCAACAGCCCAACCAGGGAGCCAAGAGGATCTTTGGGGGCCAATGGGGTCAAGCTGGTTTAGCACAGAGGCGGGCAAGTTCAGCCCAGGCCCGGACGGGGCCCAAGGAGAGCTTCCGATGGGCTCCACAGCTCCCAGGGAAGCAAGGCCATCGGAAGTTATCGGGGCCCAAAGACTTCCTGGCCGGCCAGCCCCTTCCTTCCGGAGCCTGACCCGGCCGCCGGCCGCCGCCTCGGCGCGCCCGTCCCGGCTGGTGCCCAGGGGGTGGGGCTGGCGGGGCCGATCCCTACCTGACGGCCTTTTTGGCGGCCTGGCCCGGCTGTGCCGGGTGGTAGGGCAAGACGCGCGGCTCCCAGTTCTCCCCGGCGCCTGCGCCGGCCCCGGGCCTCTCGCGCTCCGCTCCGGGCTGCACCGAGTTGGGCCGGCGCGCCGCGTTGGTGTTGCCGCGCGGCGGCAGCTCAGAATCCCCGGACTGGGGCGGCCCTGGGCCGCACGGCTCCTCCACCCAGGTGACGCTGAGCAGGCTCAGGGTGAAGCCCAGGGAGATGCCCACGGCCACGGGCCCTGCGGGCCGCAGCACCGACAGCAGCAGCGATGCCCGCATGGCGCCCGGACCGCGGGCCCCCGACCCCGGAGCGGCCCCAGAGCAGCCCGAGGAGGCTCCGAGGGGGCGGGACCGGGGAGGGGGCGGATCCGGAGGGCCCGGGCCCAGCGGCCGGGCCCGCTCCCTCCCCGCCGAGCAGAGCCCGCGGCCCGAGCCGACTGCCCTGCGCCGCGCTCCGATCCCCCTCCAGCCGCCGCTCGGCACCGCGCAGGGTCCCTGCGCCCGGCGCACGAGCCTCCGCCGCGGCCGCCGCTGTCCGACGTGTCACTGCCGGGGCCCCGCCCCCGGGGGTGGGGTCTCGGGCTCCGGCTACCGGAGAGGGAGGAGAAGGGGGAGGTTAAAGGGGAAGGACCCCCGGAAGTGCCCCCTCCTCGGTGCGCGAGAGGGAGACGCCGGGGGCGGAGTCCTCTGCCTCCCCGCGGCGTGGTTGGTGCGTCCCGGGTGACGTCAGAGGCAGCCCGCCCCTGCCTGGATGGTGCGCCCTGAGTGACGTCAGGAGCAGAGGCCGGAGCTGTCCATCAGCACCAAAGGCCGCGGGCGGGCTCAGGGCATGGGGCCGCGGCTCCGGGGCAGCCCGAGCCCCTGCTCCTGCTCCTTTCCCTTCCCCAGGCCCAGCCCTCGGCCCCGGACGCCGCGGGACTGGAGTGCCAGCCGGTGTTGGAGGCGGGGCGGCGACGCTGCCGCGCGGAGACCGCTCCCTCCGGCCCAGCAGCCCCCTTCCCCGCCCGGCGGACTTTCCCCCGACCCCGGTCAGCTGGGGCCTCTGGCGCCCCGCAACCCCGGCCCCTCCGGGCCCTGCACGGCCTCTTTGGCTCAGAAGCTCAGGTCGCCTCCAGCCCAGGTAGATCTCGGACAATACCGGATTTAATCTGCCCACAGACGAGTCTCCCGGCTGCCTCCTTCTCACTGGCAGCACACTGCCCTCATCTCCCCCCCACCCCCCTTTTAACTTCTTCATCCTAGCCCCCTCTAGCCAGGCACTTTTGTTTCCCTTTGTCTTTTCCTCCCACTTCAGGGATGTTTCCAGAGCTGCAGGATGTGGGCACCACTCTTTTGTCCACTGTGTCCTTGCCTAGTTCTCCCACTCCCATTCTCGTCCCCATCCTGGTGGAGACCCAGGACTCCTCCTTGACCCCAACTTCTTCTCTGCCAGGCTGGCCTGGGAGAGTGACTCCCTCTGGTCTCCAGCACTATGCCGGGCACTACAGCGACACTGAGGTTCCAACTGCTGCCCCCCGAGCCAGATGATGCCTTCTGGGGTGCACCCTGCGAACAGCCCCTGGAGCGCAGGTACCAGGCACTGCCGGCCCTCGTCTGCATCATGTGCTGTCTGTTTGGAGTCGTCTACTGCTTCTTCGGTGAGACCCCCATCTCATCCCTCATCTGAGCTCCCCACTGTTTCCTCATTTTTCTGAGGCACCCCAAGTCTTCTCCAGAACTTCACCACCACCACCACCATGAATAACTATCTTTCTTTTCCCTCTTTCTTTCATTCCACTCATGTTCATAGATCATTTAGACTCTAGATCCTAGAGAACATAGGTTTTTGAATTAGGCATGCTTGAACTTGAACCTGGCTCTGCACCTTACTAATTGTGATGCCTTGGGCACACTAAGCTATCTGAGCCTCAGTTTTCTCATCTAAACAATGGGAACAATGATATTTGTCTCACATAGGGTTGTTGTGAGAATGAGTAGGCACTCAATAAATAATAGCTATTGTGGTGAAGATGTAGTTGGGTCCCTCTGCTAGCTAGGCACTGAAAACAGTTAGCAGGGTGATTAAACATGGTCCCTTAACACAGGGCATGTTATCTGATGGGGGGGAGACTTCTGGAACATTCACACCTGTGATACATATCAGAGTGGGCTAGATGGTAGTCATACACATGGAGACTGCCTACAAGGCGGGTGCCGTTAATAAGGGCTGCTGCGAACAGTTGTACAGGATGGGTGCTGCACAAAGGAGTTCAGTTGAGTGGGCAAGTGAGGGCTGAAATCCAGCCCATGTGCCACTTGCCAAACTCTAGGCCTTGGCACAAGGCTGCTTTGCCTAGAGGAAGGCACGTCTTTTTCTAATTTGCACAAAGGTGCCAGATGGGCTTGTGGAGTAAGTGCCCAGTTATTCTACAGCAAGAGTTCCAGAACTTCAGAGAGAGGAGCAAACTCTATGGGCTGGGGGCCCAAGGAAAGTGGATTGTAGGCAACTGGAAGAAGTGCAGAGGAGGCTTGGAGGTTTGGGTTCTAGGCTGGGCACAGGTGGGGCAAGACTTGTTCTCTGCAGCCTCTTCACATCCCGCTAGAATGGCTGGGTAGGAGGCAGCGATGGGAGCCAGATGGTCCCTCCCCTTCCACCTCCAAACTCTGGCTGAGCAACTGCAGAGTGGGCAGGAGGAAGTGCTCCTCTAAGGGTTCAGGACACATTCTGGGCCCCCAAGGAGTCTGTGTCACCTCACCCCTCCACTATCCATACCCATTCCCCCTGCAGGTGCTCAGTGCAGCCTGACTTTCCCTCTCCAGGGCTTCTCTGCCATCCTACCCCTCTTGGATGCCCCACTCCCTGGCTCTTGAACTCAGAGCCCTTGCCCATGTCCTATCCCCCTTTCAGACCCCAGAACCTCCTGGACCCTGATGCTTCCCCTCATTCCTAGAACTGAATCTCCTCTTTCTGACCTTTTCCTTTGGCTCTCTCTGACCCCCTGACCCCCATCTCTGATTTCTATCTTCCCAACTGTTCAGCATCTACAAGTCCCTCACCCTTCCAGGCACCCTTAATGGGCCTAATGGCTCATAACCTCCGTTTTCCTGAAACTCCACAACCACTATTTCTCCCTATAATCCTCTTTGACTCCCTATGACCCCATGTCAGCCCACTGACCCCCCAACCACCCCGCAATTCTCTATTACCTTCCATCCATCTGACTCCCTCTATTGCTCTTAACTCTCTGATCTCTATGACCCCATTGTCTGATTGCCTCTTCCCTCCACTGTCATCTCAATGATCCCATTGCTCTGGCCTCAATATTACCCTCTCTCTCAGAAACACTTAAACACTCTCAATGATTCCACAGCTGTCAATCCCCCTGACCTGCAAAGACCTCATCTCCTGGAACCTCTCCAATAACTCTGCTTCTCTGTTCTCTTTGCAACCTTCTAATGATGTCACATCTCTGGGACCCTGCAAGACCTCACCTTTCTGAACCTTTGTGACCTTCATCTCTCAAGTTCTTTCTGACTCCCAAATGCCTCATCTCTCTGAACAATCCCTCCCCAAAGACCCCAATGACTCTATTGCTAAATCTCCTTGTGACCCCAGTGACCTAGCTCTGACCCCTTTGATCCCAAAGACCCCAGTGACCCTATCACTGATTCACTCTTGACTCCAATCATCTACCTCTGACTCCTCTGACCCTCAAAGACCCCATGCTTATCTCAGTGACTCTCTGTCTTCCCAGATGACCTATCTGACCTACCTCTGACTCCCAATGACCTATCTCTCTGACCTCCCTGGACCCCAATGGTCCCATCACTGAGGCCCTCTGGACCCCAGTGACCCCCGATTCTCTGATCTTAGTGTCCTGCCTCTGATTCTCCTGCGATTCCATGTCCCTGACCCCTCTGACCTCCTGCCCCCAGCCCAGTGACCCCATTTAGGCCCCTCACTGGCCCCTGTTCCCCTCCAGGTTACCGCTGCTTCAAGGCGGTGCTCTTCCTCACTGGGCTGCTGTTCGGCTCGGTGGTCATCTTCCTGCTGTGCTACCGAGAGCGGGTGCTGGAGACGCAGCTGAGTGCTGGGGCGAGCGCGGGCATCGCGCTGGGCATCGGGCTGCTCTGCGGGCTGGTGGCCATGCTGGTGCGCAGCGTGGGCCTCTTCCTGGTGGGGCTGCTGCTCGGGCTGCTGCTCGCCGCTGCCGCCCTGCTGGGCTCCGCACCCTACTACCAGCCGGGCTCCGTGTGGGGCCCCCTGGGGCTGCTGCTGGGGGGCGGCCTGCTCTGCGCCCTGCTCACTCTGCGCTGGCCCCGCCCGCTCACCACCCTGGCCACCGCCGTGACCGGTGCTGCGCTCATCGCCACCGCCGCTGACTACTTTGCAGAGCTGCTGCTGCTGGGGCGCTACGCGGTGGAGCGACTGCGGGCCGCCCCTGTGCCCCCCCTCTGCTGGCGGAGCTGGGCCCTGCTGGCACTGTGGCCCCTGCTCAGCCTGATGGGCGTCCTGGTGCAGTGGCGGGTGACAGCCGAGGGAGACTCCCACACAGAAGGTGAGAGGGCACAGGCCAGGGTGGGCAGGAGAGAAATGGGTGGCCAGGGACGGGTGCGGGGCTGAGTGACTGGGGAGTCGGGGAGGAAGCTGTGCACACCAACAGCAGAAGGCCCCAACGGTGTGAGAGCTGACTCGCTCAGGGTCTGGAAAGATGGGACTTCAGTGCCACCATTCATTCCACAACAGTGTACAGGGCAGCAGCTCTGTGCCGAGCCCATTCCAGGCACTGGGGACACAGCAGAGACAAAACAGAAATGTCCCTGCCCTTGTGGGGTTACATTCAGGTGGGGAGAGACAGACAATAGACATGCAAACAAACCAGATAATTCCAGTTGTGCAGAGCGATATGAAAGATATGCAGGGTACTGTGGGATGGAGACAGGGTGGCCAAGGAAGGCCACCTGAAAGAGGTGACATTGAAGCAGAGACCTGAAGGATAAGGGGCCAGCCATGCAAAGAGCTAGAGAAGAGGGAGCAGCAGGGGTGAGGGCCCAAGAAGGAGTGAACTTGGCTTGTTGAGGAAGTGGCTGGAGTGTGGTGGGTGAGGGATGCTGATTGTGTAGCCCTGCAGGCTATGATGAGGACTTTGGGTTTTATTAGAAGGGCAAGGAGATGCTTGGAGGTTGAAAGCAGGGGAGGATGTAATCTAATTTGGCATTTGGGATGCCCATTCTGGCTGCTGAGTGTAGAAAGCACTGGGGAAGGCAAGCACAGAAGGGAACCCAGTGAGGGGGCAGCTGTGGTGGTCCAGTTGAGAGAGGATGGCGGCTGGTCTCCATGAGTCACCAAGGCTCGGGATTGGGAGTGGGGTAACAGCTGGGGAGGGGGGACCTGGAAGTCAAGGAATCCTCCATAAAAGCCTTGGGGAGAAAAGAACAACTGCATTCCCATCTGGGAGGTGGGAGACTGGGAAGGAAGTGGGGTGCTACGGACAAGGGGAATCTGGAAGCTTGGAGCCCCTAGGGAGGGAGGGTCTGGGAGGCCTGGGGGAGATGAGGCACGTGGGCCTGAGACCCTTCTCTGCCTCTGGCCTCACAGTGGTCATCAGCCGGCAACGACGGCGTGTGCAGCTGATGCGGATTCGCCAGCAGGAAGAGCGCAAGGAGAAGCGGCGGAAGAAGAGACCCCCACGGGCACCCCCCAGAGGCCCCCGGGCTCCTCCAAGGCCCGGGCCCCCCGACCCTGCTTATCGGCGCAGGCCAGTCCCCATCAAACGCTTCAATGGAGACGTCCTCTCCCCGGTGAGCACCCCGAGCCCCTCCAGCCCGAAGCGGGGAGAAGGGAGTGTTGTAGACTCTGTCCAAGCAGGACAGGCCTTCCCCAGGGGCTGGTCACTGTCGGGAAGGCCTAGCATGCGCCCACCCCTCGTAACCCCTGCCCCGGGAGCCTCATGGGTCCAGCTCTGGGATCGGGGAAAGGTGTCCTGAGTACCAGTGTTAATGCGGTACGGCGTGGGCAGGGTCCCAGGGCCGTGCACTACAGGTGTGGCGAGGTTCTGGGCCTCCAGCAGGCCTGTGGGGCTGCAGGGACGGGTGAGGTGGCTCTCTCACAGCTCTGCTCCCTCTACCACAGAGCTACATCCAGAGCTTCCGGGACCGGCAGACGGGGAGCTCCCTGAGCTCCTTCCTGGCCTCGCCCACAGATGCGGACTACGAGTATGGGGCCGGGGGGCCACTGGCGGCCTGCTCGGGGCCCCCCGTGCGGGTATAGCAGTACAGCTGCTCCTGCCCGCCTAGACTCTGGTCACCAGCTCTGCCAGCTCGGGGAGGCCTGCTGGGCCCCTGCCCAGCCCACCTGACCTTTCCGCCTTTGGCTGTCCCTCTCCCCACCTGGAGAGGGATGGCCTAGTCGCCAGAAGGGAGGACCTGTCTCGGGCTGGGCCTGGCCTGAGGGGAAAACGCCCTCCTATGCTCCCGAGGGGCTCCTGGGGGACTCGGGGTGTGAGCCCCATTGGGGTGTGCTCAGGGTTATGAGTGTCGCCTGTGTGTGCGTGTGTGTGGAGGGGTGGGCTTAGAGGGGACACTGGGACCTTTGCCTTAGATTTCTGATGGGTAGGGCTTTTCCAAGGTGGGCCCCCTCCTCTCCCACTGCTGGGGTCCCCTGGGCCGCCCTCGTGCATGTCTAACCGGAGGAAGCCTGCCTTCTTCCCCCATCACTCCGCCTCTCAACCAGACTCATCTAAGGCTTCTTGTCTGTCCACGGGGCAAACTGCAGCACCCCTCACCCTGGTCCCCTGTCCTCTGCAAAGCCACCAGCCTGAGGGCAGTGGCAGGGGATGGGGGTGGGGGGTGCTGCTCTGGACTGGGTTGGGGAAGGGTGTTGGCAGGGAGGGGGCTTAAATGCACGGTGCATGTCTGGTGTCTGTCCTGCCACCTGGACACCTCATGCTTCTGTCTCCCCCCACCCCACCCTGTTTTACATCTTTTATAAATGTGCCAAACTGTGTGGCTTCTGCCAGGAGTAGTGGTCTTTGGTGGCTGGCACCTCCATGGGCCAAGCTGGAATCACTGCAGTCCTTGGTCCTGTGTCACTCACTACACAGGGGCTCCAGGCAAGTTCTGCCCTCCTACGTCACACAGAGAGCCAGGGAAAAGGGCTATACCACTTTTATTGTCTCCCAACACCTCTGTTCCCCTGCCTCCCCACCCCTGCCCGGGGTAAGGGCATGCGCCTTCCAAGCTGTCCGAGGGCACCCGCCTGGCCTGGTTCGGTCCTCCTAGCTACCTGCAGAGGAATGACTCTGCGTGGGGCTGGGGAGAGAGTGGGTACCACCGTCCTCTCCCCTGGCAGAGCCGAGGCACCCACACAGGAAAAGCTGGGCCCTCACCTCTACCCCACCCTCTTGGGGCCTCTGTCAGGGCTGCCTGTGGGGGCAGGAAAGTGGGGGTCAGTTAGGGGTGGGACAAGGCATCTGAAGGGAATGCAGGAATTCAGGTGGAGGGGGGGGCATCTCCTACGTGGAAGAGGAAAGAAATGGGACTAGCTTAGGAGCCCTTTGCCCAGGCTGATGTTGAACTCCCTGAGATGGACAGAAACCAGCTGGGCAGAGAGCAGGAGGTGGGAGAGGGACAGGTTGGGGCATGACCAGGAGCCAGTAGATGGGAAGGAGAGGAACTGGGGTACAAATGGGGAGTTCAGAAAAGACAAACATGGTCCAGAGGCAGGAGGGAGTGAGAAGCCTGGACAGGGACCGGCATAGAATGGAGGAACAGCTGCTCTGAACCCAGGGTTCCTGTTGAGAACACGGGGCTCCCTCCTCTCCTCAGCCCTGGGTGTGATCCACCGCCTCCCCACCCCCTCCCTCCAACACATCCCAGAACCAACTTGCCATCCTAGGTCCTGGAAAACCTGCAGTAGGTGTGTCTCAGCCCAGCAGCTCCTGGGCAACCCCTCCTGCCTGGCCAGCCCACCTGCCCCTGTGACCTCTGCCCAAACGGCTTCACTCACCCTCTACCAGTAGCCGTGTGTGGGCGCTGTCCTGGCTGGCCTGGCAGCAGTAGGTGCCCTGGTCCTCAGGTTGCACATCATGGATGACCAGGCTGTGGGTGGGGCCATGGCTGCGCAGCTCGTACTTGTCTCCTGGGCACAGCTCGACCCCATCCCGCAGCCAGCACACGTGGCCCCCGGAGCGGGACACAGTCACCTCCAGCACCGCCCGGCGGCCGACCAGAACAGTCTTCTCGCGAGGGGGGCGGCGGCACATCTGGAGAGGCAGTGCTGGGGGTGGAGGACGAGGGCTTAAGCGAATAGGGACACGCAGGGTCCCCAGGAGGAGAGACGCATCTTCCCTCCCCCTGCGGCCTCCACTCCTGGTCTCAGATCTCAATGCCACCAGCCCTTCCTCAGCACCCCCAACCCAAAGTCTCCTCCCCATCTCCTCCCCAGGAAATGCACTGCCCTCTGTGACCCCCCCCAAGAGAGCCCCTCAAGGAAGGGAGGGGGGAGGCAGCGTTCCTAGGACCAGCCGCCAGCCTGCCAATCCTAGCGGGAGGTGATGCCCACTCCTGGCCGCCCCCGCCCCAGTTGCTTACCCTCCACCTCCAGCTGAGCCACGGACTGGGCGGGTCCCGCCTGGAAGCGGACCTCACCGGCGTCTTCCGGGCGCAGCCCGCTCAGCACAAGAATATGTTTCTTCCCTGGGGGTGAGGCGGGAGCTAGCGAGGCCGGAGCCGCCTCTGGGGAGGGCTCGGGGGTGGGGGTGGGGCCGGAGTAGGTCCCCGGGTCTGTTCGGACGCGGTAAATGTGTGCTGGGCTGGGCGGAATCGGGATGCCCAGGGCGAAGAGGAGCGGTCCAGGACCGAGGGCTCAGAGCTGGGGGCCGGGGAAAGACAGGGAGACCGCTCGTTGGGTCGTGGGGCCCGGCCCACTCGAGCTGGAGGCGCAGCCTATCCTAGTGGGGCGGGGTCTGTCTGCGCTGGGGGCGGGGCAGCAAGGGGCCAGAGTGAGTAGAAAGTCGGCCAGACCTTCCTGCCGGATGCGGACGCGGTCTCCGGGTCTCAGCGGGCGGCCTCCAAGCTCCCAGCTCCCGCTGATCTCGACCTCCGACACGCTGCACTCGAACGTGGCGCCGTCGCCCTCGCGGGCGCGCACCGACCGGAGCTCGGAGAGCACCGACACCTTGCGCTCTGGGGCGGAGCCGGGGGCGTCAGCGGGGCGGGGCGGAGGGGGCGGTACCCGACCACGCCCACTGCCCGCCCGTCTCCCTAGAAGCACCGGGACTCAGGCCCGGGGGAAGTGCGGTCCCCAGCCCCCGCGCCCACATCAGTGCCCGGCCCCGGCAGCGCCCCGTACCCACCGAGCACGTCCAGGCGCGCGGGCCCGGCGCGAGCCGTCCCCACCGCGCAGCTGTAGGTCCCGGCGTCCGAGGGGCCGCAGCGCCGCAGCTGGAGAAGGCGGCGCGTGCCCAGGGCCTGGAGCCTGAGCCGAGGGCTGGGGGTGAGCGGGCGCCCGTCCTAGGGGCGGGAGTTGCAGAGGGTCGGGGTGAACTCGGCTGGGCACAGGCGGCCGCGACCCTGGGAGGCGGCGGCGCCCTCTGTTGATGCCAAGTGGTCTGGAGGCGCATTTATGCTTGTCTGGGGCCCCCAGGCTGGGGTCAGGCCGTCCTGCGCCTTCAGGGCCGCGCCAGGAGCCTCACTGGAAAGGTGTCACCCTTTGGGGACATTAGGGCTGAGAAGGGGCACCACGGGTGCAGGAAGCCCAGAATCATGTATCGGTCACAAAGGCCATGAGTGTGGCTTCTGGAATTAGGCAACCCTGGATTCAAATGTGGGCTCTACCCCTTTTGTCTGTCTTGGGCAATACTTTGCCTCACTGATAAGGTGGAGATAAAAGACCCGCCTCATAGGGTGGTTGTGAGAATTAAAGGATTAATGAAAAGTAAATTAGCACAGTGCCAGGCACATCTGCTCAGTGAGTATTAGTGGTTTGTTTGGGGCGTTAATATTGTGGTTATGATGTGGAGTGGGCTGCACTGAGGCTGGGGCTGGGCTCTGACCTTCTCCCAGGTGACATCAGCCAAGGCCTGGGAAAGTTCACACTCGAACGTAGCTGTGTTGCCCTCGGTCACCTCTAGATCCTGTGGCCCCCGCACAATGGTCACTGGGGCCTCTGGGAGTGGGAAAGGGAGGACAGTGCAGAGGGAGCAGGGGTGAGGACAGGATGGGGACCCAGGTGGAGGGACAAGGAGGACACGCTTGGGCACAGGGGGTCAGTGATACATTTAGACAAGGTGATTGGTGGAGGCCACTAGTGAGTGGGGGATGTGCTGGGACAAGTGGTCCATGGGGGATGCTGGTCAGTGGAGGATACAGCGGGGTCACAGGGGCAATGGGACAGGAGTGGCCAGCTGGGGGTCAGACTTTAAGGTCATCAGTGGGGGACATGCTGGGGCTCTAGGGGCATGGGGGATGCCAGAACAGAGATGCCGATGGAGTCACCCACAAACTGGCATGGTCAGTGGGGGGCCACACTTGGCTGGAATGCACAGGAGACACTGGCCATTGGGGGACACAATGGGTTCAGAACAGCAATGGGGGACCTTCGAGCAGCTGTGGTCAGTGGGGAGCACACTGGGACTGGAAGCCAAAATGGGGGACACAGAAACAGAGGTGCTAGTGGAGTCACCCTTAGGCACAGTCAGTGGATGGTTGGGACTTGAGTGGTCAGAAGGGCACAGTCAGGCAGGCAGGGGGCCACAGCAAGCAGGCGTGGTCAGTGTGGTCACACTGGGAGTGGTCAGTGGGGCCACAGGCAGGCAGCAGTAGAGACCACACTGGCACAGATGCTCACTGTGGCACGGTGAGCAGGTCACAGGGACTGCAGGGTCAGTGGAGCCACACTCAAGCAGGGCAGGTACTGGGGCCACAGGTCAAAGGGTCAGAGGAGTCACACTCTGGTAGGGGGGGTCAGTGGGGGTCAGACGGGGAGTGGGGTCAGTAGAGTCACACCCAGGGCCGTCAGCAGGCAGGTGGCGGTCCCAGAGGTCGCACCTCTCACGGTGAGTCTGGCTGCGCAGCGCAGGGAATCGGCAGTGAAGGAGATGCAGCCTGAGTCGGCCAGGCCCAGGCCCCTGAGGACCAGGTGGTGAGTGTGGCCCTCTGCATGAATGTGGCACTTGGGCCCCGGCTGCAGCCGGACGCCACCCCGGGCCCACTCCCCGGCCACACCCTCCTGGGACAGCTCCAGCTGGAAGGTGGCGCTGCCCCCCTCGATGATGGTCACATCGTCCAGAGGCCGTAGCACCCTGAGCTGCCTCGCTGGTGGCGGGAGATGGGGAGGGAGGGAGGATGAGGGCATCAGTCCTGGGCCCTGCTTGCACGGCCCCTAACACCCAACCTAGGAACGAAGTTCAGAAGCAGGGTGCAGGAAGAAGAGAGCACAGCTGGCCAGACGTGGGGGGACAGAGGGGCTTATTGGGGTGAGGAAGGGGGACACGAAGGGGGTGAGGGACGGTTAGGGGTGGAGGAGTCTGGGTGAGGGGTGCTGTGACACCAGAAGGAGCACACATCAGGAGTGGACCCCAGGTCTGCCACACAGTTTGTATGCTGTGACCTGTGACAAACTGTTTGACCTCCTTGGGCCTCAGTTTCCCGAACTGTACAAGGTGAATAGCACTGAGACATAGGCAAGCTCTGGGTGGGCGTTTTTCATGTTATCTCAGTTCATGTTCCCAAAGACCCTTGAAGTAGGGATCAGCCCCATTTTTAGGAAGACTTGGCCCAGAGAGGTTAAGGAATTTGCATGAGGTCACACAGTCAATAGAGGGCTCCAGCTTGCGGGCTGGGGGGCGCTATTTGCCAGCCATTCCTGCTTCTGAAATGGGCCCCTGTGTTCTGGGGCATGGGACTGAAGGACTAACACGGCAGGTCTTTCTGGAGTGTAATATTGATGTTTATAGCAAAGCCAACTTGGACATATGAGATGGAATGCAAAATCCACATGGACGTCTAAGGCAAATAAAAAACATTAGATAAAGTAAAGTTTTGCTTTGGGCAGGCTGCTTTAGGTCACATTCCCGGAGGTCAGCCAGGGCTGACTTGCCTCAGCGGCGAGGGGCACTTTGGTGGGGGTCCGAGGGGCCCTGGGCCAGCCAGGAAAGGCTGTGCCATGGGGCGGGCGACGTGTTAGGAGAGGACGGGGCACTCACGCCTCACACTGAGCCTGGCCAGGGTGCGATCGTGGTGGCTCTCGCAGCCGTAGGTGCCCTGGTCGGCCAGCACGACGCCGTGGATGAAGAGGCGGTAGATGTGGCCATCCTGGGCCACGGACAGGCGAGAGTCCCGGGGCAGGGGCTCCCCGCCTCGCAGCCAGCGCACGGCCCCCGCTGCACCCACGCGGCCTGTCTCCACTTCGAGGCACACGTCCTGGCCTTCCTCTGCCCGCACATCCTGTAGCCTTCGCAGGAACAGCAGCTCCGTTTCTGGGGAGGAAGAGGGAGGGGGCCATGGAGCCTGGGGGGGCCTGGAGGCCGACCCCCTGCTCCACGTCACTGGTCTGTCCCTGAGCGGAAGGGCAAAGCTGCTGGGGCCGGGGCTGGGAGAACAGGTACAGGGAACAAGACCCTTTCGTCCCCATCAGGACCAAACCTCGAACGTGGAGCCGGGCACTTGTGGCTGTGCTCCCTGCTCGGGCAGTCACCGTTCCCGCGTCCTCGAGCTGGCAGCCTCGCAGGGTCAGCGCGCGGCTTGAGCCATTCTGGGCCATCTCTAGCTGGGGCCCTGGAGTGACAACGGCCCCATTGTGCAGCCAGGTGACGTCGGCATCTGGCGGGGAGACTTCACACCGGAATGTGGCATCGTCCCCCTCGTGGACAGTCAGTGGTGTCAGCTCCAAGACCAGCTTCACCAGCGGTGGTTCTGGGGGCAGGGGCGGGCAGTGAGGTGGGCTGGACCTTTCCCCCTCCCTGCTTTTCACCCCCTCCTGGGGCACAGGCCCTCATCCCCCAGTTATTTAACAGACCTTTCCTGGGGACATACTGTGTGTCAGCCAAAAGACAAGATGCCAGCTTCCTGCCACTCCTAGCCAGCTCCCCTCAATCCTGGCCTGGCACCACCTCTCTAACTCCCTAATGGTAATGGATCATTTACCGTGGACCCTATTTGTCTCAGTTAATTGTCATAGCAGCCCTGTATGACATGCACTATCCCCCCACTTCAGAACTGGGGCTCAGAGAGGTTAAGTCACTTGCCAGTGTCACACAACTATTGGGAAGCAGAATCGAGAGCGGAATCTGGGAGGGTTGACTCCAGAGCCCCAGCTTCTAGCCATGGGGCTACGCCCCTCCTATCTGAGGGTTCCTGGAAAAGGGAGCCCTGAGCCCTCATCCATGTATCAGTTGTGCATGCATTGGCTGGAGCCAGAGGCAGCGAGGTGGGGGTGAGGGGATGAGAGGGGCCCAGAATGGGGCGGGGGTGTGGTCCTTGGGGTTCCAGCGCCCGAAGGGTGAGGGGTGTAGTGTTACCTTCCACGCTGACGAGGAAAATGCGGCTGTCCTGGGGCGTGTCACACAGGTACTCCCCAGCGTCCCTGCTCCGTGCCCCCCGCACCCGCAGCGCCTGTCTGGGCCCGGCCTGCTCCAGCTGCACCCGCCCCTGGTTCGCCAGTCGCTCCCCATCCTTGTACCAGCGCACGGGGCCCCCCGGCCCGGAGAGGTGCACCACCAGCTCTAGGTCCCCACCTGGGGTGCTGCGAACCCTTGTCTGGGCTGCCTCCGGGGCCACCACCCGCAAGGGGGGCTCTGTGGGGTCAGAGCTGGGGGTCACCGGAGGGAGGGGCTCAAGGGCTGCGAGAAGGGCAGAGGGAGGCAAGATGGGGAAAGGCACTGAGAGGGGTGGGGCAGGGGTGGACAAGACATGCTAGAGAGGTGGGGACTCATGGGCTTGGGGTGCAGCTCAGGCTTTCTGCCCAGGCAACACTCACCAGCCACTTGGACGTTGAAGCTGAGGCTGGGGGCACCTGGGTCTGCCCCAGACTGGCAGGTGTAGAGGCCTGCATGGGCCGGATCTGCGGCCCGGATGCGGAGGACACGGCGGGGGCCCTCAGTGTGGAGCTCCAGGCCCTCGCCCTCCTGCACCGGCTTCCCGTTGTGGCTCCAGAAGACGAGGGCGCCAGCCCGGGACAGCTCACAGCTCAGCACCACCGGCTCCCCGGGGGCCACACAGAGCGGGCCGGGGGCCGTCTCTGGGGCGAGGAACTGGACCGGGGGCTCTGGACAGAGAGAGAAGGGTGTCAGCTCAGGTGTGCCCCACCTCCCCACCCGGGCTGGCCGGGAGCACCCACCAGCCAGGCTGACGTTGAAGGTGACCGCCTCGTCACGAGTCTCGCACACGTACTCCCCGGCGTCCTCGGGCTGGGCGTGGGGCAGGGTCAGGGTGCGAGCGGGCCCCTCGGCACCCAGATGCAGGGCGTCCGAGGCTTCCACCTCTAGCCCATCCTTGTACCAGCGCACCTGGGACCCCGCAGGGGCCACCTCGCAGCGCAGCTCCACGCGCCCTGGAGCCCCGAACTGCAGGTCCAGGGAGCGGGCTGCCGGGTGCACAATCCTCTCTGGGGGGGCTGGTGGGCAGACAGACGGAGAGAGGGGAACTCGGCTCAGCCAGCAGGCCTCTGCCTGCCTCACCCACTCCATTTGCAGCGCAGCCTCTGGGATGGTACCAGCTAGAAGCCATGGGCACTTACTGGTGCCAGATGCCATGCTAAGCATACCGCAGACACTCCCTAGGACGTGAGCTTTGCTTTACAGATGAGGACCTGGGGCCTCTTTAGAGGGAAGTGACTTGCCCAAGGTCAGGTGGAGGGAAAGAGATAGCCCCAGACTCACACCCAGCCCTATCTGACCCCAGGGCACACCCCTCCCGCCCCGCCCCCACTTTCCATCCCCTTTCTCTGCTTTGCCTCTGATGCACTTATCACCACCCGAAAAACCATCTATTGTACTTATTTGTAGTCTGCCCACCCTCCCGAGAATGCAAGGAGACAGGAGGTTTTTGTCTTATTCGTTACTGTATCCCTGAGCATCTAGAGTGGTGCCGAGCACACAGTAGTTCAATAAGGATTTGTTGAATGAATGAATGCTCCTAATTGCTAAGCTCTCTTCACTAGGCCTCTGGTCACTGTCCCAACCTGTCTTGGGCAAGCCCCGGCTCTCTCTCTGATGGCTGAGGATGAGGAGGCTGGGGGAGAAGAGGAGGCTGTGTGGGGCAGGTGGGGGCCCCGAAGTGTGGGAAGTGGAAGGGTTGGCTGTCTGTCCCTCAGGCCCCTGCCTGTCTAGCTCCCCAGGGCACCCCAGAGACTGCCCACCTGTGACAGTGACAGTGAAGAAGGCCGAGTCATCTCCAGCGTCGCAAACGAACTCGCCCCCGTCCTCAGGCTGGGCGGCGGGCAGCACCAGGCGGCGGTGGGCCCCGTCACTCTCCAGCACCAGGGCCTCGCTCTCCTCCACCTCCAGCCCGTCCTTGTACCAGCGCACGGGGGCATCCTCCCGAGACAGCTCACACATCAGCACCACACACTCCAAGCTCACGGCGATCAAGGTCACCTCGTCCCGGGGGTATATGATGCGCACCGGGGGCTCTGCAGAGTGGGGACAACCACAGGCTGTCACAAACTCACCATCAGTCTCCCTGGAGCCATCTGGCAGCATGAAGTCCCTGTCGCCACAATAAGGGTAATAAGGATAATAATATGAGGAATAATAGGTCCACAATCTGTTCTCTGAAATCCCTGGGGCCAGAAGTATGACCTGGGGTGCCTGCACAGCAGTGGGACCTCAGAATCCAGAAGGCTTCGGATTCCAGAAATGGTGCATTTATCATATATCACATCCCCCCGTAGCCCGCACTGAGGCACCCCTAATCAATCATGTTAACATTTCTGCAGTGTAACATTTAGATATATTCACCCTAAGCAGGATAATTAGAGTAGAAACAGCTTCCAGCAGTTAAGGGCAGGTTTTACTGAAATGACTTTGAGTAGCAAACTTACAAAAAGCCTTTTGATTTGGAGCGTTTTTTGGATTTTGGAATTATGGGTGAGGGATCAAGAGTCTGTAATACAAATCCTCATACACCGCTCCCTAAGGTTCCGGGAACAGTCCTAAGCACTTTACACACTGAACCCTGACAGCAATCCTCGGAGGTAGGTACTGTTTTATCCCGTTTTCCAGACGAGGAAACTGAGGCACGGAGTGATTAAGCAACTTCCTGAAGGTCACAGCTGGCTACACATACTCCGGGCAAGAGGAAGAACTACCGTGTGTTAGAGGGAGGTTCAGACTCTGCAAGCAGCGGCGGGGATTCCAAGCCAAGGCAGGAACTCAGTAACGAGCTTTGCATCTGCGAGTAAGAGTTGCCAGCAGCTGCGAGTTCCCCCGATGCTGCATGTTGATTCTGAGAGTTCATCTCCAACTGCTCGAAAGTGGTCAGTCTCCAAAGAAAGGGGGCCGTGTCGATATTGGAGGTGAGCGGTGCCCTGAGCCGGGGCCTGCCTACACTCCCACCCACCCGAGTTCCCTCGGAATCTTCAAGTCTCCAGGACACTTTCGTGCTCCTTTAGCCTTCAGCCCCCTTGTGGCTGGATGGGGACCTGCAGCTCCCCGGGCTCGGGTTTTGCAGGGGCGCGCATGGGCAGACGTGCTCGCCAGCACACACTCGGCTCTTGGCCTCCGCGACCCACCTCCCTAAGTAGGCTTGAAGCAGGCTGGTTCTCTGGGGCCCAGCAAGGTCGGTAGATTGCTGAGTGTGGCTGCCTGTGGGGTGGGCGAGGGGATAGGAGCAGTGGGGTGAGGACAGGGGGCAGTGATGGGGCTGGGGTGCCTGCATAGTTGTGGGACCTCAGCTCAGCATCACATTTGATCCTCCCTGGTCCACGGCCGATGTGGTGTTTGTGTGAACGTCCCTGTGAGGAATCTGGTGTTTGGTAGGGAGGCCTGGTGCGGGCTGAAAGGTATGCAGTTGTGGCCATTATGTCTGGCCAGGGCTTGGGGTGGGAGAGGTTGAAGGCACTCACTACAGGACAGAACACATGAACAATGGCATCTTTTGCTTTGTGGGCTTGTGTGTGCCAGGCTCACTATCTGGGGTGCAGGGAGGGGGGTCCTAAGTGGCTCAGCCTAGGGCAAGGCAGAGGAGAGGGTGCCAAGACTGTGCCAGCAGCACGATGGTTGCTTCAGTGCAGCCAGTGGGGTTCTTCTGTGCCACCCAGAGCTGCCTAAGCCCTACACCCCCCACCCCACACACATACACTTTGGGATTGGTGCTGTGGGCTGCAGCCCCAAAGCTTCGGGCACTGAACCGCCATCACTTCCACAGTTGTCCTGTGCTTTTCCACTTCGAACATTCTCCCCCCACCTTCAGCCCAAACCCCGAGCCCCCCTTAGCTAACTCAGCCCCTGCCCCAAGTGTCCGTTTTGAAGGCACTTCCTGCCTTCTGCCCAGGTTAGCAGCCCCCAGTCTTGGGCTCTCATGCACCCTATCGCGACGCTCGACGACCCACACACGTGCTAACCCTCTGACGTGCCTGCGTTTCCTGCCAGGCTGTGCCCTCCTGCTGCCGAGGATCCAGAGCCCAGCCTGGGCTGGCTCCCACAGGTGGCGTGGCGCCTTTCTCCAAGGCCCTCCCTGACTCTCCTGTTCTGCTCTCTTGAGCCCTCTGCCCTCGTCCCTCACAGCACTTGTCACGAGGTGTCACTGTATATTTATTCTTGTGTTTATTGATTTAACACAGGGGTCGCAAACTCAAATGCCCATGGGGGCCAGGTAGGTAAGTGGCTGAGGCGGTCTGGGAGAGAGGCAAAAAGGAATGACAGGGAGGGCGGGACAGAGGAATGTGGGCCCCGTATTATGGGGGCAGCTGCTACTCAGCGCCAGCTGTTCGTCGCCACGGGGGGAAGCGGGACCAGAGGCGCCGGGTCTTCGGCTTTTTCAAGAGGACGCATAACTCCGGATTGTTATTTGAACTGTCCTGACTTTGGTAAGACTCTGCGGGCCAAACAAAACACATCTGTGGGCTGCACGGGGCCCTCGGGACTGCCCGTTTGCGACCCCTGGTTAACGGCTGCCTCCCCAGCTAGACTGGCGGCTCTCTGAGAACAGGGACCGTGTCTGCATTATGCACCAGTTTCCCGCAGCCCCTGGCCCGGTGCCCGGCTCAAAGAAAGTGCTCAGTGCATGAGCCAGTGGAACACGGCTGTTCCTGGCCTTGGGCGTCACGGAGGAGCCTGTTTACCGGAATAGGGACCCTGGGCTCTTCCAGGCGGGGAACCCTGGCGCATGCACCCGCAGCCCGACTTCCCTCCTCCCCAGTGTGCTGGCTAGGGGTATGTGGCCAGCTCCCCCAAGGGCTCAGGACTGTCCTCTGGTCACACCGGGCAGCTAGGGTGGGCCCACACCTGTGACAGTGACGGTGAAGGAGGCCGACTCGTCATCGATTTCACACAAGTACTCGCCAGAGTCCTCCAGCTGGACGGCGGGCAGCACCAGGCGGCGGATGGTGTCCTCCTTCTGTAGGAGCAGCGCGGGGCTCTCCACCACCTCGTCACCGTCCTTGGTCCAGCGCACCTCGGCCCAGGGCCGGCACAGCTCGCAGGTCAGCACCACGCGCTCCAGGCGCACGGCTGCCACGTACACCTTGCCGCTGGGGTACACGATCCACGAGGAGACGTCTGGAGGACAGGGACAGCGTGGCTGGGCGTCAGCGGCTGGGGCCGATGTGCCCTGCTGCCCTCTCTGACCCACGCCTGTTCCCGACTCCTGTGCCACGTGTTGAAGTGGAGAGCCCTCCCTCTGAGTGTGTCTCCACGCACAGCTGGAGACACCACAGTCTCCAGGGCACATCAGGGACACGGTGGGGACCGCAGTGTCAGCATCTGCTGTAGAAACAGTCTGCGTTTTCTGGGTTGGGACAGGGACGGTATGACATTGGGGAGAGGAGGGTCTGGTGCCCAGATGGGGCTGGGGTGTCCTGCAGGCCTCTGAGATCTCTGACCCCTCTCGTGCCTGCGCCCACCTGCCCCAGACCCTGCCCTGCAGCAGAATCGCCATCCCTGAAGGGTCTTGGCAGGGTCTTGGCAGGGTCTTCAGGAGAATGAAGGCAGGACCTCCCTGTGCCTCGTGTAGCCGTGACGTGTGTTTATGACAATGCATTTTCTGTGGGTGACCGAACCTCAGGGTGCAGACCATGGGTCGGGGAGAAAGGGGGGCATCTGATCAGCCTGGTGGAGGGGAGCAGGAGTGAGTGTGTGACGGCTGCCCGGGTGGGGGCGGGGGGCACCTTCTGTCCCGCGGCCCCACCTGGACCCCCACCTGTGATGGTGACGGTGAAGTAGGCTCGCTCGTCTCCAGCGACGCACTGAAATTCACCGCCATCTGGGGGCTGGGCGGCGGGCAGCACCAGGCGGTGATGGGGCCCTTCGTTCTCCAGCACCACAAAGTCGCTCTCCTCCACCTCCTGGCCGTCCTTGTACCAGCGCACGGGGGCATCCTCCCGGTCCACCTCACAGGTCAGCATGACGCACTCGGAGGTGATGGCGTGCACGAACACGTGCTCCTGGGGGTCCAGGATGTGCACTGGGGGGTCTGGGGGGAGCAGAGATGGGGTCACACAGACACCACATGCAGGAGACGTGAGTCCACACCGGCCGCTTGGTGGGGAGACAGTCTCCTCCCCAGAGGACACTGGGAGGGTTAAGGCCATGCTGTGCGGGGGCTCTGGGGCAATGACATGGGGTTCTGAGGGCACGGAGGGTGAGGTCTGGCAGGAGAGCATGTGGACCCCGAGTGCTCTATGTGTCCCCAGAGGATCAGAGGTGACTGGGTGGGGACATGGAGGGAGGGAGACAGAGAGCCCTCGTCCAGGCTGAGAGGTGGTCACTATCGCAGGCGACGTCAGGGCCACGCCAGCTGCTGCTTTCACCAGGAAGTGCCCACCACGCTGGTCCCAGGATGGGCAGGAACAGGAGGTGGGAATGACTTAGCGGGGCCACAGTGGTTCAGCTGCTCCCTACAGGTAGTGAGTATCCCGTCACTGGGTGCATTCAGGCAGGGGCTAGAGGACCTCCTGGCAATGGGGTTGAAGCAGGATTTCCACTCCAAGTGAGAAGATGAGCTGGGTGCGTGGTTCCCAAGCTGGCTCCCCAGAGGAGATCCCCAGGCTCTGCCATGGATATTCTGGCTCTGGAGGTCTGGGGGGCCTGGGCATATGCATTTATAACAAGCTTCCAGGGTGGTTCCGAAGCAGCCAGACCACGGACCGGCCTCTGAGAACCACTGGACCATTGCACTGAAAGCTTCCTTTTGATCCTGGCCACCTGGGGCAGTAGGATAAGCACAGTCCTGGGTGTGAACCCAGCTAGGGTGTGTGATTGCTGTGTGATACTGGGCAAGTCTCATAACCTCTCTGAGCCTCAGTTTCTTCATCTGTGAAGATTAAATGAAACAGTGTATATTTGAAGTATCACATAGTAGTTGGCTCATAGTAGATGCTCAATAAATGTTAGGTCCCACCTCTGCTTCCCTTAATTGAATTTAGTTCTCCCCCAACACCCAGCAGAGGGTATGTGGGGGCAAGTGTGCTGGAAGGTGTTGGTGCATGCGAGGATTAAGAAGCAAGAGCAGAATGATCTGAAAACATGTCCCCAGCCCACGAGGCTCTCCCTGAAAGAGACCCCCCAAGCAGGCAGACCAGGGGGCAGAGCTTGCATGGCCCCCCAAGTCGGCCTCAGCTGGAGGAGCCCCGGCCACCACAGTTCCTGACCTCGGACAGTGACGCTGAAGAAGGCCGAGACCCCTTCTGTTCTGCACTCGAACTCGCCGCTGTCCCGGACTTCAGCCGCAGGCAGGATCAGGCGGTGTTTGCGCCCATCCATCCTCACCACCAGCGCCTCGCTCTCCTCCACCTTCTGCCCCTCCTTGTACCAGCTCGCCGGGAAGTCCAGCCGGGACAGCTCACAGGTCAGCACCACTCGCTCCGAGGTCGTGAAGGTCAAGGAGACCTTGTCCTGGGGGCTCAGGATGTGCACCGGGCTCTCTGCGTGGGGAGAAGCGCAGTCACGCGCAGCGCCCTCCTCCTGCTCTGCCCGGGATACGCGCTCCCTCTGGTGCGGGAGCTCAGGATAGGGGGTGGGCCATCAGCCAGACAACTGCCGGCCATGCATTTGTCGGAGTTCTAAAAAGCAGGTTTAGTCTTCCACATCGACTCGTAAGAGCAGTGGTTTTAGGGTGCCTAAGAATCCTTAGGGAGCCTGCTAAAAATGCAGATTGCCAGACACCCCTTCCCCAAGCGTGCGAGGGCCAGGGGTCTGCTTCAGAAACCAGCCCTCCAGGTGACTCTCGTGTTGCTGACCCCAGGTCTCATTTTGGAAACGTTGCTCCGGTTGCTATTTATTTCTTGCTTTGCCCTCTTCCTGGGATGGTGGCAGCTAACTGCCCCAAGGCCCTGAGGAATTCAAGTGGCCTTAGAAACCCGAGCAATGGTGAGATGGCAAATGCCAGCGTGTGCCCTGGACTTTCAGGCGCCCACCAAGAACTGTCCTCCTCAGGCATGCCTCCCCCGCTCTCCTTCCCCGTTTCCACAGGTGGCAGAATGTGATTCTGGAGCCAGACTGCCTGGGTTCATAATCCAGCACCACCACTCATTAGCTCTGTGACTTTGGGCAAGACACTTAACCTCTCTGTGCTTCAGTTTCCCCATTTGTAAAATGGGATGACAAAAGAACTTATCTTATAGGGTTGTTGAGAGGAGATTTTGATAATTACTGTATGGAAAGTGATTAGGATTGTGCCTGGCACATGAAAAGCTGCTCTGCTACGTCCGCAATTACACAACAGGGCAAAAACCAGTCAGGAACTAGGGGCCAGGGCCCGTGTCCCTGAGATGATAAACGTGATAGAATTCTATAAACCACAAAGTGCCCCAGAGAATTTGGATATGATGCTGAAGATAACAAGGGGTCCCCTGTACGTTGCACATGGGTTGAAATCGGCCTTCTGGACCACTGAGCCCTCCATCAGAGCCCACCATGGATGCTCCTTACTCTCCTGGCCCAGAAGTGAGAAAAAGGAACAGCATCTGCCTCACTTTGCCAGCAGGATTTGTGTCTTGACCCTATCTGCCCACCCTGGTCCCCGCCAGCACCAACCTTGGATGGTGAGGGCGGCTGAGTCCTGCACGCCTGGGCAGCTGAAGCCGACCAGGGCCCCGCTGTCCTGGTGCCTGACGGCCTGCAGGACGAGTCTGTGCTGCAGGCCCTTCTGCTCCACGCGGTACCGCAGGGCCCCAGGCTCCACCTGGCCCTCCGGCTCACTACTCTTGAGCTCTTCCCCGTTAAGGAACCAGGTGCCCTGGATGATGGTAGAGAGATCCAGGGAGAAGACAGCATCTTCCCCGTCATATACCTGCACATCCTCCAGACCTGCCACCAGGCGAGCTGTGGGCACTGGGATGGGGACAGAGCACAGCCGTGAGAAGGCAGAGGTTGAAGGCACACAGAGGACGGGGGCCGTGGGCTGGAGAAGGGAGGAGGGGTGATGTGGGGTACGGCTGCTGACGGGCCAGGTCTGGCAGGGCCGACTCACCGAGGTGAGCAGACCCGTGGAACACGACATGGGGACTGCGGCCGTGCTCGCTGACCGTGCAGACGCGGAAGCGGTAGTCGCCCTCAGAGGGCACGCAGTCTCCCGGCACCTCCACGGCCCCAGCTTTCTCGATGCTGAAGCACTGGATCCAGTCTTCGGAGCCCACCTCCTGCCGCTCCAGCCGGTAGATGAAGGGGGTCTCGGGAGCTGGCTCGGGAGGCTTCCACGTCAGCAGGACCGTGTTCTTGTGGCCCTTGAACATCTCCGCCAAGATGGGGGGTCCCGGGGGATTGTGCTTGACGCCTGAGACAGAGGCAGGGTTTGCACTCCAGCACTGCTCCAGCCTCCCACAGCCCTCCCAGTGTAAGTCCACTTTGCTAACCCAGGCTCTGGCATCTGGCCGCCCCCCTGCCCTGGCCCTCTTGTTCAGCTCTTGAGGAGTCCGCCCCGGGGGGGGGTTTCATGCCCTCACATTTGACTCTGAGCAGGGTGGTGGTCCGGGAGTTGCCCAGGCTAAAGGTGACCTCGCCAGCATCTTCTCGGGTCACCCCTGGAAGGACCAGGGCATGCATGTGGCCGGAGCTGCTCTGGCAGGTGGTTGGCAGGTCCTCCCCATCGCGGCTCCAGCGCCCCTCGACCCCAGCCTCCCGCGTCTCCACCAGCAGCACCGCGTTCTCTCCCTCCAGGACGTCGAGTTTCCGGGGCAGCCGCTTCAAGATGGGCCCTGAGATGCGGACGGGAATCCCTCAGCCTAGGGTCTGGGCACCTGGCGACCTCAGCCTCGGCCTCCTCCCACCGGCCAGCCGACCTTTGACTGTCACGTTGGCCACGGTGCGCACCCGGCCCCGCATCTCGCACAGGTAGACGCCGTCATCGTCGGCCTTCAGCCTGTGGATGATGAGGCGCCGGACGGTGCCCTCCTCGATCTGCTCGTACTTGCGACAGGGCAGCAGCCGCTGGTCCTCGCGGAACCAGGCGGTGGGAATGCGGGAGTTGGGTACTTTACACTCCAGCACGGCAATCCCGTGCTCCCGGCCCTCCACGTCCTGCAGGGGCCTTGTGAACCGGAGGCGGGGCTCTGCGGAGAGGGGCGAGACCAGAGAAGGCTCTGGGGAGGGCCAGACTAGGAGAAGGACTCCTCTTGGCGTCCCCAACTGCCTAAACCCACATCAGCTCATGCCATTTGCTTCTCTCCCAGAGCCAGCAAGCACTGGGGAATCAGAGAAACCCCCAGAAGGGAAGCAAGGTGGCCTAGATTCTCATCAGACCTGACACTCACTAGCCACGTCACCCGAGCAATGCCATTTTAATGATCCTGGGCCTCCGTTTCCTTACTTGTAAAGTGGGGAAAGAGATGGACCACATTAGTGCTTTTCTTTCTCTCTCTCTCTTTTGTTTTTGCTGAAGAAGATTCAACCTGAGCTAACATCTGTGCCAATCTTCCTCTATTTTGTATGTGGGTCCCTGCCACAGCATGGCCGCCGCTGAGTGGTGTAGGTCCGCACCCAGGAACCGAACCTGGGCTGCTGAAACGGAGCGTGCCGAACTTAACCACTAGGCCACCGGGCCAGCCCCACACTAGTGATTTTCAAACTGTTCCCTGGGGTCCCTCAGAGGCAACTCACAAATTCTGCAAGGGTCTAAGTGGAATTTCATTTTTAGATACTTTAACCATTTTCGAAACTGTATCTTATAAAAACAAAGCATGATGGAAATGGTGAAATGGAAACGACCAGTGGGTTCACTTGGGCTGCTGGAGAAGCATGTTCGTCCTGCAGCTCTGGGAAGCTCTGCCCTCCTGTGGGGCTTCTCTCTCCCGATGGAGTCAGGGTTCAGCGCGGCCTGGCCAGTGTGTGCACATCAAACTGTACCAGCGAGGCCACCACCGCGCCACAGGTGGCTCATGCTTGACGGGGTGCCAGGCAGGGCTCAGGAGATTTGCCAACTTTTTTTCCTCTGAGGGAAAAAGCTGGGCAATAACTAGAGAAGGTATAATCTCTTGAGTTGTGATGAAGTCCTATTATGGAGAGCATTAACTTCCAGTTAAGTTTGGAGTGTTCTTTTTCCCCCTGAATTTTCTGTTTATGAGCAACGTAAGCATTTATTAAATATTGTTGGTGACAACTTTGAAATATAAATTTCCTCTCCTGCCCCTTCCTCTTCTTTCAAACCTGGAGAGCAGTTTAGTGAAAGAACAGTCAAAAATCCCAGGGTGTTTCTCCTCCCTCACGTTTACCTTTGGTGTGAATCAGGAGTTTCTCAATGTGACGCCCTCCGCCAGGTGTTTCCCCCAGGGCTCACAGACTAGACCCCGTTGTGAACACAGCCTCCACTTAAAATGTGTGTATTCAATAAAACAGCCCCCTTGTTCTCACTGATTGGCTTTAGAGGTACGTGTTATAAATTTGGACTTAGAAATTTACACCCACAAAATGTTCCTCTCGGCTGTCTTATATATTGGGGCCCCAGATGGGATTTCCATTGCGGGAGAGGGAGGGAATTAAGAGGTTGAAAACCACCGAAGTGGAAGAGATCTCGGCCCCTCTGAGTTTGTACATCAATCACTCCTTAAAGCCGCTTATCAAGCGGTGGTTTTCCACCATCTGCCTCAGAATCATTTGCGGGGTTTGCTAAGAAGTTCCTGGGTACCCTGGCGACCTCCTAAATGCGAATCCCTGGGGGGTGGGAGGCGGGCAGGAAACGGTATTTTAATATCCCGCCTACCCTCCCCCTACCGTCTCCAGGGTGGCGGGGCACTGAGACGGGTTGGAGTGAGGAGGACCCCGGAGGGCGCTGGAGGCCCTCTCCAGGCCCGGGCTGCTGGGGGCGCCGCAGTACCTTTGACGTGCAGCTGCACGGCACTGAGCGTCTGGCCCGCCGAGTTGCGCGCGGCGCACACGTAGAGCCCGCGGTCCTTGGCCTGGCAGTAGAGCACCTTGAGCACGAAGCCGCCGTCGCGGTCGCGGTACATGAGGCGGCGGCGGTCGGGGAGCAGCGGGCGGCCCTCCCAGTGCCATTCGATCTCGGGCTCCGGCTTGCCCATCACGTAGCAGCGGAACTTGGCGTGCTTGCCCTCGTTCACCCAGAAGGTCTTGGGTGCGCACTTGAGCGGCTCCACCACGGTCGGGGGCGCCTCGTCGGGGTCCTCGGGGGGGCTCTCGGGGGGCTGGTGCACCTGGAGCAGCGCGCCGGCCTGCGCGTGGCCGTGCGCGTTGCGGGCGTGGCACACGTACACGCCCGAGTCGGGCAGCCGCGCCGCCAGGATGCGCAGCGCCAGGCTCGCGCCCGGGCCGCCCTCGGCTCGGCGCGGCTCGAGCGCGAAGTGGCCGCTGTCCCACACTTCGTCCAGGGCCATCCCATCCTTCTCCCAGTACAGCGTGGGCGCGGGGAGGCCCCCCACCTGGCACGTCAGCACCACCTCCGACCCCCGCAGCACCCACTGGGACCGGGGCCCGGTCAGGAACACCGGGGCGCCCTCTCCAGCCCCGGGCGGCGGCAGCGGGCGCTCGGCGGGCTGCGGCTCGGGCTCGGGGGCCGGCGGCTCCAGCACGGTGACGGCGGCCGCCGCGTAGGCCTCCCCGGCCGCGTTGCGGGCGCGGCACACGTAGACCCCCGCGTCGGTGGGCAGCGCGCCGCTCAGCAGCAGGCCGTGCTCGGCGCCGTCCGCCGGGAAGCTCAGGCGCTCCGAGGCCACCAGCGGCTGCCCGCCCTTCTCCCACACGACGATGGGCGGCGGCTCCCCCAGCACCACGCACTTGAGCTCGGCCTCGGCGCCACTTACCACCCGCACGGGCCGCGGGAAGCGCAGGAAGCACGGGGGGCTCCCCTGATCCCCCGAGCCCGCCTTCATCGCGCCGGCCGCAGACGGCCCGCCGCGGCGCGGGAGCAGCGCGGGCGGCCTGCGAGCGCGCGGAGGCCCGGAGCGGCGGCGGGAGCCCGGGAGGCGGGGCGGATCTGGGGACGGGGCGCGGGGACCCGCCGAGCTCTCTCCGGGCCGCCCGCTCCCGCTCGCCTCCTTACCCTGGGCCCGGAGCTGCAGCTCTGCGGCGGCGGCGATCCCGGGCCCGGAGCGCGGAGCTCAGGGGGCAGTCCTTCCTGTTTGCCTTTACGGCGAGGGGCCCGCAGCCTCCCCTGCCCGCGGCCTGGCTTCCTGCTCACTGGCTTCCCAGCCCCCTCCCACAGCCTGGGCCTCTTTCCCCTCCTCCCTCCCCCCTCCAGCCGCCAGGTCCCCAGCAGCCCGCCAGGCTTGGGCCTGAGTGGCAGAGGCGCCTGCAGCTGCCAATCCCCAAAATATTCTCTGATGACACAGCTGGAGGACAGAGCCCAGACTGGCTCCTCCGGGCTAAGTATAGAGCAGGCGGGACCACCTGCCCCCCGCCTTAGCCCCAGTTCTAGCCCCAGCCTCAGCCCTTCCCCCGTGGCTGGCCCGGCAGCTGCTTGGTTGAAAGGGGCCCCAGAAGGTCTGAGGGGTGGTGCATTTTGTCCTCCTGACAAATAACACTCTTAGGAGCTGGCAGACCCCAGCTCCCAGGCTCCTGTGCCACCTGATGTCACCGAAGTGGGTGCTCCGAAGTGACTCCCACTGTGTGTGTGTGTGTGGAGTGTGTGTGTCTGGGGGGAAGGGGTTGTATGTGTGGGTCAGGTCACTTGGGGTGAAAACGCTCAGCAGCCCCCTCCCCCACATTCCTGGCGGGAGTGGGAGATAAGGCTCAGGGCCACAGACAACTGCGTCAGAGATAGGAGGTCTCAATGCCATGGGCAGGGGCAACTCGGACTGCAGGGCGTGGGAAGGGCTGGGGAAGACTGGGCGAGAAGGGTAGAAGAGGGCGGGTGGTGGGATGGGGAGTGGGGAGGCCCTGGGCAGACCTGACCGAAGGGGCACAGGGCAGGGAGTGGGTTTACCATTTGCAGGGCCAGGTGAGCTATGGTGCCCCAGCTGCCACTGCTGCTCCTCTTGCTGCTGGTTCCACAGGGTGGGCATGGCTGCCAGGGGTCAGAGCTGGACCGGGAAATTGTCCTGGCCAAGGTGAGGGCCCTGTTCCTGGATGCCTTGGGGCCCCCGGCAGTGGCCGGGGAAGGTGGGGATCTTGGAGTCAGGCGTTTGCCCCGAAGACATGCCCTGGGAGGCTCCGTGCGCCGGGGCTCTGAGCCCGAGGAGGAGGATGTCTCCCAGGCCATCCTTTTCCCAGCTTCAGGTAACGAGGGTGGGGATCTTGGAGGGCGACTTTGAGAAGCAGTGTGGTACAGCATGGGCTTTGAAGCCAGGCAGATCTCACTCCACTGGCTTTGCAACAATGGGCCAGTTACTAAACCCCCCTGACCCTCTGTCTCTTCATCTGTAAAATGGTAATAATGCCTACCTCTCAGGATTAAGTGAGATGGTATCTCTAGAGTGCATGGCACATAGGAGGCATTTGGGAGATAGTTCTCTGGGAGACCAAGAGTGTCTAGAGACAGAGATATCTGGGCATGGGCCCCCTCCTGCCACCTTTCCTTCTTTCTCTGCCTCTGCTCCCTGCTCCAAACCTTGTTCCATTAGCTCCAAGTAGCTGAGACTTGAGAAGATATCAGAGATGCAGGAGAAAGAGCAGTTGGGAAACTCTTCTGGGAGACCAGTCCATCTTCTCTTGAATTCCCTTCTCATCTCCTTATATGTGTCCCCATGTTCCCCGGACCGAACCAATAAAGCCCTCCTCTGGGTGGACTCCTGGGTGGGCTCACCTTTCCCTTAGAGAGGACCCCCTGCCTCCCTGCTCATCACTCCCCATGCAGCACAGTCAGTCAAAGTGTAGCTTTGGGATCAGGCAGAGTCCCAGCCTGGCCACTTAGGTTAAATGTCATTCACCTTTCTAATCCTCAGTTTCCGTGTCTGCAAAATGCATCGGTTGCTGTGAGGTTTATAATGAGATAATCCGGGTAACAGTACATCTAATCACCAGTCCTTCTACTGGTGCTGGTCCATGATGGTGCGGTGTGGTCCATGTACCTATCGGGGTCACAGCGCCAGCTGCACTTTCTGAGAAAGCACCGCCCTCTATCCTAAGTTATAGTTTTTCTCCTCCTCCTCCTCCTTCTTCTTTTTGGTGTTAACCTATCTTTTTAAAGTGGAATTATTACTTTTTAAATTGAGGTCACATTGGTTTATAACATTATATAAATTTCAGGTGTACATCATTATATTTCAACTTCTGTATAGACTACGTCATGTTCACCACCAAAAGCCTAGTTGCCATCCATTAAAAGTGGAATTATTTTAAAGGATTTGTCATGCACTAATTCTGACATGTAAAAAGGTATAGGGTAATACAACAAATGCCTGTGTACAGACCATTCAAGGTACCATTTCACACTATCAGGTGACCAAAAATTTAAGTCTAATGAATAATTCCAAGTGTTGGTGAAGGTAGAGAGCAGCAGGGGTCTGACACATTGCTGATGGGAATATTAATTGGTAAAACCACTTCAGAGAGAAGTTGGCAACATCTTGTATTTTTTAAAGTCCTTTAACAATGAGATAACAAATGGGGAGCCTCTGTCAGTTCTCTCAAGACTGGAGGGAGGCCCCAAGGTGGCAGAGCACTCGATGGAGTGATTGGCAGGCTCACGCATGGCAGCCACATGCCTCCCGTTGAGAAGTTCTCCCGGGTCTGCCAGACAGGGCTGCCCTCTCCCTTCCCTTGTCTCCTGCAGGTGCCAGATGTGAGGATGAGCCAGCTGCTGGAGAGCTGGCCCAGGAGGCCGAGGAGGGCCTCTTCACATACGTGTTCCGGCCGTCCCAGCACACACGCAGCCGCCAGGTGACTTCGGCCCAGCTGTGGTTCCACACCGGACTGGACAGGCAAGGCACAGCAGCCTCTAATAGCTCTGGGCCCCTGCTAGGCCTGCTGGCACTGTCATCCGGGGGTCCCATGGCTGTGCCCATGTCATTGGGCCAGGCACCCCCTCGCTGGGCTGTGTTGCACCTCGCCGCCTCGGCCCTCCCGCTGCTGACCCGCCCTGTCCTGGTGCTGCTGCTGCGTTGTCCTCTCTGTTCCTGCTCAGCCCGGCCTGAGGCCACGCCCTTCCTGGTGGCCCACACACGGGCCAGGCCACTCGGAGGGGAGAGAGCCCGGCGCTCGACTCCTCCACTGCCCTGGCCTTGGTCTCCCGCTGCACTGCGCCTGCTCCAGAGGCCTCCAGAGGAACCCACTGCCCATGCCAACTGCCACCGAGCGGCCCTCAACATCTCCTTCCAGGAGCTGGGCTGGGACCAGTGGATCGTGCACCCTCCCAGTTTCATCTTCCACTATTGTCACGGTGGCTGTGGGCTGCCCACCTCACCAGACCTGCCCCTGCCCATCACTGAGGTTCCACCTACCCCCATCCAGCCCCTTTCGTTGGTGCCAGGGGCCCAGGCCTGCTGTGCATCTCTCCCAGGGACCATGAGGCCCCTACGCGTCCGCACCACCTCAGATGGAGGTTACTCTTTCAAGTACGAGACGGTGCCCAACCTTCTCACACAACACTGTGCCTGCATCTAAGAGAGTCCTGCTGGTGGCCAAGTCCCCACCGTCAGCTGGCAGGAAGGGCAGAGTTCAGAAAATGGATGGTTTCACTTCCCCCTTCCTTCTACTTCTCTGCCTGAAGGCTCCTCTCCCCATCCCACCCCTGTCCCATGAGTAACATGTGACAATAAACAGTGTAGTGCATATGACTTGGCATGAATTCTCGGGCTTCTCTGATATGGCGGGGGGCAGGTCTGGACCCCGGGAGCAGGGAATTATGGGATCTCAGGTCACTCAGCCTCACTTGACCTTGGAGATCTGAGGTTCAAGAGCTGTAATTGGATGTCTATCTGATGGGAAGCTACAAGGCTTGGGGATGACACAGAGGTGCTCCAGGCTCCTGACAGCCACTCTGGAGACAGAACTGGCCCTCAGGCAAGCTGGACCTGACATGTCACTCGGGTCGCCTGCCCTGCCACACCTGAAGCCAACAACGGCTCTCAGTGCCTGCATCCAGGCAGCCATAACCCCTCCCCTGCCATTCTCAGTCCTAGCTGATGGTCTAGCTCAAGGTCCGGTGATTTGTAGACTGGCCAGAGACCATGGCTTGGGGCCCCAGGGAGACAGATGTTCAGAGCTGGTCAGATTTTGGGTTTCTCGGGAACTTGGGTGGGAAGTAAGGGAAAGATATATGAGTCGGCAGCATCCGAAAGTTGACAAGGGCAGAGAGGCGGAAGAGTGAAGACCTGAGGATTTCAGTTTGGGAGGGTCCTGGACTCCTTTGAACCTATCACTGGCTCTTGATGTAGCTTCTGTGAGGCCTGGCTGTACTGGGATTCAGCTTCTTGAAATCTTTGGCTCCCTTGATGCACCCTGTGTACCTTTCCGTAACCCCTTAACTCAGTCCTTGATGTTGGAAGCGTGGAAAGGCAGAACCTACTGCTGGACAAACGTGTGTTCTTGTGTGAATTTGTGTTCGCACTTTGTGTACGCCGAGAGTCCAGAGCAGCATGCAAAGAGTCTTTTTCCCATTGAGTCTCCTACCAGTCCATTCTGCCTGCCTTGCCTGGGGGTCGGGAACCCCATTTCCCTAGCCTTCCTCCCTGCTTCTTCCACCCTCCTCATCGTCACTCCCACCATGGGAGTTGGTTCCAATGGAAGTTGGTTCCATCCAGTCTCCCTTTAAGGGAGGGGTGTGCATGTGGAGGGGGAGGGTTGGAGATGCTCAGGTCCCTCAGACTGAAGCTTGAGAGCTCGTTCTGATATTGACTATTCAACTGCACTGTGTATTTATGCTAACAGAGTGACTTGTCCAAGTCAAAGTCCAGCTCCATGGGGCTGGCAGGTAAGAGCCCGCCCCGAGAAGGGGGTGTGGGGGAGAGAATTCCATCCCGTCACCCCTGGGCTAACACCTCCCCCTACTTGAGCCGAGCTGACTGAGCTTCTGTTCCTCGCAGCACAGGAACCGGTCAGAGCAGCCCACGTCCACACTCCCGCGCTAGCCTCCGTCTCTGCTGACGCTGAATCCCCAGGGAGGCTGCTGCTGCTCTGGGTGGGGAGCCTGCCTGTTCACAGTCCCGTCTCTCCCAGCACCTTCATCTAGACCCGGCATTGCAACCCGTCTGTGCTCAGGGCTCCTGGGGGCCCTACTCAGGCCGTGGACTGGCGGGAGGGCTGGCCGGGCTCGGCCAGTGGTGGGAATAGATTTCCCCCGTCTGAACGCCACTCTCTCCCTGTCTGGCTTCCCTCACCAGATCCTCCTGCCCTGAGTGAGGGCTTTCCCTGGGATATTCAATCCTACTAGACAGGATCCTCCTTCTTCCTGCTGGGGCTGCCTAGGACCCTGTGTTGTCCAGACTTTCCCTGTCTCAGGGATGTGACACTCTACTGAAGGGTATGGGGTTCTCCACTAGGCCAGTTAGCAGATTGGTGCTGCTAGTAAAAAGTTTTTACACATCTGAGACGGAGTGAGAAAAGTGAGTACAACATACTGCCTTTCGCGAAGCCAAAAGTATTCATTTTAAAGGACTGCCCTTTAGTCTAAAGTTATCCTTTCTCTCTCTCTCTCTCTGTGTGAAAGCATTATTTCTTTTATGATATGATGGTGATGATAGAAGGTAGCGGTTTATTTTGTTTTTAAGTTTTTACTTAACCAAATTAAAACTTGTGAATTCTAATTTGAACCCTAAGATTTTTCTTTGTAATTTTGCTGCTGAAATCGGTGAAATCCCAAGTCTGGGAGTCACACTGGCCTGGGCCACCCCTTCCAGGGTTCTGGGCCTTAGATTCAGCTAACTTAGCAAATCAGGAAGATGCGTCCGTTGACATGTCTCCCTAAGAGGGGCTGATACTGGCTAAGGACTTCAATTTGTCCTCACTCTTTGCCATGAGACTAAGAGCTGTAGACTTCAGAGATGCTCCCTGTTCCCAGTGCTAATCACTAGGGACACTCTGAGTACTGTTAATTCAGAGTCAGTTTGAACAGAAGACACAGCTCAAACTGACTTAAACCAAATAAAATAAATAATATAAAATAAAAAAAAAATCACTGGTTCATGACAAGTCCACGATCACAGCTGGCTAAGGTATGGCTTGATCGCGAGCTCAAAAGATGCTACCAGGATCCAGCTACAGGCTCTGTTTGCCTTGGGTGGATTCCATCCCAGGTCCACGGCGACCTGGGCAGCTCCAGGCTTCTATTATCACACCACTTGGTCCAGCAGGAGGGAGTTTGCTTACAGAAGTCCCAGACTGGGTCTTGGTGGCCTGATTGTCCTGATTGGGGTCATGTGCTCCTCCAGGAGAGGCGGCCGAGGGAACAGAATGAGTTGATGACTTGGATCACGTGTCTTAACCCCAGAACCTAAAGCCTAAAGTACAGGGCTGAGGGTGAAGACGAGTGGTATCTCCAAAGCAGGGTACAGTTACCACAAAAAGGTGGGGTAGATGCTGCGGGGCAAGTACTGTGGGTTCCTCCTCTTAATTACCTCTCAAATCAAGCCCTTTCCCTCTCCCTACATAGACACTATTTTGTAACCAACGGGGCAATTCTTGATTGCGCAATGCAGCAGCCCCCTTAGCGGCTGCCTAAGCAGTCACTCCCTGCCTCTCCAGTCCGTGTCCCCCTGGCTGCCAATGGAGACTTCTTTTGTGATCATGTCCCTTAGGTGGCTTAGAAAATTGTCTACACAAAGTTCAACCTGCTTTGAGTGGTAGACTAGTCCTTTAGAATCGACCCTAAACCCATCCTTGCAACCTGATCTCATACCCGTTCCTCCCTTCCTCTCTCCACCCAACCACATGCTCCCAGACTCTGTTGATACAATTTCTGGTCGTTCCTCAGACACATCATTTTATCCTCAAGCTGCCATGTCTTCAACATTCCTCCTTTCCTCAGGCAATGCCTCCTTGAAGATCCAGTTCTGATGTCATCTCTTCTTGACTTCCCTTGACTCCCAGATGGCAGAGCTGGCCACTCTCTCCACACTGCTTCCTGGGCACTTCGTTTTTTAATGTTGATTTTCAAAAAAATGTCACTTGCTTTTTGTTTCATAAATAACACATAGATATGTTCTCACAGTAAAGATTCAAATGTTAAAAATGCTAAGGTTCCTCTTGGTTGTTTCTCCCAATTCCAGCCCCTCCACAGAGGTAACTGTCCTGCCAGACATATTTCTATGAGTTTACATACATGCATGTATCTCGTAGAAGTCGTCTTTCCCCCCCACAAGTGGTATCCTGCCTTATGTATTGTGATGCAATTCTTTTACTTTGTGTTCTAAGAATTTTCCTTGACTTTATTTTCCAGTCCTATTATTATCTTTTTTTCTTAGCAAGCACACTTTTCCCTCCAAGAAATAAGCTTCTTTTGTTAACTTTATTGTTTGTATAACAAATACATACACAGCACTTACCATGAGCCAAGCACGTTACAACTGAAAGCTCATGTAATCCCCAACAACCCTATCAAGTAGGCATTGATATTATACCCATTGCACAGACGAGGAAACTGAGGCATGGAGAGATTAAATAACTTATCCAGAGTCACATCCTTAGTAAGTGGTGGAGCCAGGGTTTGGACTCCAGAAATCTGGGTTCAAAGTCTGTGTTCCCACTAGTATACCACATTACCACATTACCTCTCCTCTCCTCTGTTCTTCCAATATGCCTGCTTAGGAGACAAAACTATTTGTATCTGTTGATGAGGAGGGCACCCTAGTCCCAGGACACTTGTGGAGATGGCCATCACTTTTAATCTCTGAAATTTCTTGTCCTTTGTTTTCAGTGAAAACATTCTTCATTGGTAAGTAGACACTTGAAACTGTTTGATTACATATATCATGCAAAACGACTGACCTCATACATCATTGTCTAACTGCTCATTGGTACAAAATCTTCTTTGAGATGATTATAAATTTTCAAAGTTACGGTGACTGCAGCAAGAAAAAGAACTCAGGAAAACGACTCTAAATGAAGCAGAACACTATGTAGCACATGTGAAAGTATTGTTCATCCCTTCTGGGTGTTTAATTTCTCTCCTAATGTAAACCTCAATATTTTGGAAGGCTATTATATACAAAAATGGTAGTTGTTTTTGCATATGCATCTACAGGCATTCCCCTAACTGATAAAAAGAAACTATAAGAATAAAATTGCAAATAATTTTACAGGATTTGGTTAATTTTTTTCTTGTTTTGTTAATTTAAAAAAGGGTCATCACTTTTTATTTAAAATGCTCATTTCTTTCAATAAATTATTTCCTTAGGAAGATGATTTTGCTCCTGTGAAAATGTAATTTATCCCTGGGAGTCTTTTTTGACTAGGACTGACTATTATTTATGTATTATCCAAGTTCTTTTCAATAAATAGAAAGGAGCAAGCTTCCTATTCTGAGGGGAAGACTTAGGAATAATCTTCTTCCTCTATATTATGACACCGAGAAAAAGTTTTCTCTGTGGTGGTGGGATCAACACTTTTACCCTTTGGCATTTCTGGTAGCACTCCCAGTATTAAAACCCCTAGCAAAGGTAAATTTACCTCCTTGAAATAACCACAACCCCTGGAGAAAGGTGAATTCCAAAACCCCCAGTAGCACATTCAAGTCAACTGGCAGTGAATAGGCATAACAGGCTTTTCTAGAAACCTGGAAGTGAGGTGCTGCTGTAACAAATACCTAAAAGTGTAGAAGTGGCTTTGGAACTGGACAGTGGGTAGAGGCTGGAAGAATTTTGGGGAGCATGACGGAAAGAGCCAAGATTGCTTTGAACAGACTGTTACTAGATATGTGGGTGTTAGTGCCAGTGAGGGCTGGAAGGGAGTAAGGGCTGGAAGGGAGTAAGGAGCATAGTAGACAATACCTAAATCACCATAGAGAATATCTAAATTATTGTGAACAGACTGCTCATAGAAATAAGGAGTTAAATTAAAGGCACTACCAGTGAGGGCTCAGAAGGAAATGAAGAACATGCTATTGGAAACTGGAGGAAAAGGGATTCTTGTTACACAGCAGCAAAAAGCTTAGCTGAATTGTGTCCTACAGTTATGTGGAAAGCAGAAGTTGTAAGTGACAAACTTAGATATTTAGCTGAGGAGATTTCCAAGCAAAGTGTGGAAGGTGTGGCTTGCTTTCTTCTTGCTGATTATAGAAAAATGTGAGAGGAGATAGATAAATTGAGGAAAGAACTATTAAACATAAAGAAACCAGGACTTGATGATTTGGGAAATTCTCAGCTTACCCAAATGGCAAAAGACACTAAAATAAGAGATTCACTGTCAGGAAAGCCTGCTCTAGAGAAACAGATGAGGGTGCAGCTGTACAACCCTTTGCTAATATCTCAGAAAGATCAGAAGGTCTGAGTATTTAGTCACACAAAAGGCTCTTTGAAGAATTAAGGGTGTGACTCATAGATTCCCTCAGCCATCCCATAAAATGCTGAAAATAGAGATGGGGTTATCTAGGAAAGATCTGTGGAGAAGCCTCCTATCTACCATGACATACACAAGAGACCCACAAGTTTCTTGAGAATGTTATACTAGCAGAAACACTGCCATCTTAAACCTAAAAGAATAAAGTATAAAATTAAAGAAGGTGGTTGGACTCCCCACAATTCTACAGGCAGGAAACAAACTGATGAAACTACTCGGCTACAAACATGTGCCACCTTTCATGAAAAAGGAAAGACGACTATGAGAGGGAGTAACAGGTCCAAAGGATGGAGCTGTGAGCCACAGAAGATTATTCCCAGGCCTTAAAAACTAATGAATGCAATGTGCCTGGTTGGATTTCTAAATTGCTTGAGACCGATAGCTCCTTTTTTCATTCCATTTTCTGCTTTTTGAATGGGAATGTCTATAACTACCATTCTATGCCTGTTTTACTATTATATTTGGGAGCAGATAGCTTGTTTTGTAGGTTGATAGGTTCACAGATGGGGAAGGATTGTGCCCCAGGACTCATACACTAAGTCTCACCCATACTTGTTTTAGATAATTTAAATGAGATTTGGGACTTTTAAACTGGTGGGATTCGGATAAAATTTTGGACTTTGAGTTGATGCTGTAATGGATTGAGACTTTTGAGTATCTTTGGATGTGATGAATTTATTTGGAATGGATGTGAATCTTTGGGGCAAAGGTGGACTGTGGCAGGCAGATTAATGGCTCTTCAAAAATGTTCATCCTGACCCCCAAATCTGTGCATATGTTACCTTATATGGTAAAAGGGACTTTGCAGATGTGATTAAGTCAAGCATCTTGAGATAAGGAGACTATCCTGGATTATGTAGGCAGGCCAAATGTAATCACAAGGGGCCTTATAAGAGGGAGGAAGGAGAATCAAAGTTGGTAGTAAAAGATGTGAGGACAGAGCAGAGATTGGAATGATATGACCATGAACCAGGGGATGCCAACAGCCTCTACAAGTAGGAAGAGGCAAAGGACAGATTCTCCCCTGGAGCCTCCAGAAGGAACCTGTGATATGTCACTTTACATGGCAAAGGCGACTTTGCAGATGTGATTAAGATTACTACAGACCTTAAGATGGGGGAGATACTCCCGGATTATCCGGTGGGCCCAATCTCGTCACCCAAGTCCTTAAACACAGAGAACCTCTCCTGGCTGTTGTAAGAGAGATGTGATGACAGAAGAAGGGTCAGAGAAATGCAATGTTGCTGGCTTTGAAGATGGAAGAAGGGGACTACAAGCCAAGGAATGCAGGCAGCCTCTAGAAGCCTCTAGAAGCTGGAAAGGCAAGGAAACAACTCTCCTCTGAGCCTCCTGAAAGGAATGCAGCCCCATTGTCACCTTCAGCTTAGCCTGACAAGACCCATGTTGGACTTCTAACTTACAGAATTGTCAGATCGTAAATCTGCATAATTTTAAGTAGTAAATTGTTGAGGCAGAAACAGAAAACTAATCAGGAGTAGTGATCAAAGATCAAGTGGTATTTGGGAAGAAGAAAAAGCTTTTCTACCATTCCTGATGTAGGCTGCCTCATTCAGGAACTACTTGGCTTCAGCAGAAATGCAAACATTTATGCTGGTCATTCTTTAGATCCGGTATGTCTGGCAGAAAACACATTCCTAAATTTCTACACTAGTTTTGTCCTCAAGTAGAACATATTCTGGGTTGAGCAGTTGGAATGCTGTTTAGTATATTTAGTGGGTCCCCTAGATAAATATGTTGAATGAAATAAATGAATGTGATCCAGACAGGTTCTGGGAGGGATTGTAATTACTTTCTTTAAAGTGCTGTTTACCACATCTTCTCAAGAATTGCTGACCCTTATGTCTTTTTGTTTCTAGTTTATGATGGTCATAGTTCTATAAAATACAACGCCAAACTGTATTTTTGATACTAGTAATATACTAAATCAATAAGTAAAAAGGATGCATAAAATATTAATAGGAGAAATAATTATTGCATGATCAAACTATTTCAAAATCAGAATATAGATACTTTTCAGTATATATCACAGAAACACTTTCAATATGAAATGAATTCTTAATGGCTATTGGTCAATGCAGCATCAAGAAACTTTAGTGCAAATCCTACCAAATGCATTTATCTAAAAGGGGTTTTGTTCATTTTTTTCTGCAAACAAATGTTGTTACATTAACACTATGCATGTAACAAACTGGTTTGCCTGGATATTTAAAAGCTATCAACATAAGCCAGCCCTGCAACTAAAAAACTCCAACATATTTATCTCAAGATCTAGTTCAAATTTATCTATACTAAGGCTGGAAGATAGAATAAAAATAAAACCAAAATGTATCTGTAAAAGTAATGAAAATAATTTGATCGTTTTTCTGCTGGAAGTATTTTCTTATTAACATGGCACATTATCTTTCCTACCCGCTACTTCGTGGGTAGGAGCAATATTATTTTACTTGCTAGAGTGCCACAGTATTAAGAATACCTGCTTCTTGTGTCAGGCTTTCATCAGTTAGCTCTCTGTCTGGAAACAAAGTCACAAAAATAAAGTCAAGAGTTGCAAATTCACTACAGGACTATACAATAAAGTCCCCAACATCCAGGATCCTGTGTGTACTATTGAATCTTTGTATCAAACGACTCTCATCTGCTAACCTGATTTGAATCTTTGTCATTCTGTGGCACTGAATCATCAATGAGAACAACTACATTAAATATTGACTTCTCCTATTCTGGGGAGGAAGGTGTACTGACTATTTCAAGTGTAAGGCTTCCAGGTTTTTGCCTTTTTCCACTAAAAACCTTGAACCTTATTCTGGGTTTTATGTATTCTTTTTTTTTTTTTTTTTGCTGAGGAAGATTTGCCCCGAGCTAACATCTGTTGCCAATATTCCTGTGTTTGCTGAGGAAGATTGGCCCTGGGCTAACATCTGTGCCCATCTTCCTCTGTTTTGTATGTGGGATGCCACCACAGCACGACTGATGAGTGGTGTAGGTCCCCACCTGGGAGCCAAACCCGGGCCACCAAAGCGGAGCGTGCTGAACTTAACAACTAGGCCATGGTGCTGGCTGTGGTTTTATATATTCTTTTTTTTTTTTTTTTTGCGAGGAAGATTAGCCCTGAGTTAACATCTGTTGCCAATCCTCCTCTTTTTGCTGAGGAAGATTGGCCCTGGGCTAACATCCGTGCCCATCTTCCTCTATTTTATGTGGGATGCCTGCTGCAGCATGACTTGATAAGTGGTGCATAGGTCCGTGCCCAGGATCTGAACCTGTGAACCCTGGGCCGCTGAAGCGGAGCACGTGAACTTAACCACTATGCCACCGGGCTGGCCCCAGCTTTACACATTCTTGATCTGGATGATCTTCCATATCCAAATTCACTTGGCTACCGTGAACCAGTCGCTGAAGTCCCAGGGGAGTCTCTTTTGAAATCTTCTGCCCTCAGTAATGCCACTTTAAAGGATTTCTCATACAAGTTGCTGCATTTCAGGCATAAATGCAATGAGAGCCGCCCTTCTCCTAACAGACTCCAGAAAGTGAGCATTTGTTGAGTCATTGTGAGGTTTCAGTTCTCCATCACCTAAACTGAAGCTGTCGCTCCACAGTTCAACCAAAATCTGAACATCTTGCACTGATTTTCCCCGTAGATGTATTCAGACTGCTTACAGAAGGAGTGACCCAGTCTGTACCCGACACCTGTGAATGACTCAGATTTGTCATAACCTGAAGCTCCTGTGACTTCATTCAGAGGGACAGTCCCATGTTCCCTTGCCTCTTTGAAAAGTGCATTCACAATTTGCCCAGTTGAAGGTCAACTTTTATGTAATGCACTGTACTCGCGTGCACGTGAACAGACCCCTACAATGGAGTGCTGTGGTGGTCAGCACCTGAACCAAGTGGACGTCCCCCAATAGTGGGACAATCTCGAGGTGGTGCTCGTGCGTTTTTCAAGACTGTAACTTTAGGTCTATCAGATTTGGAAGATTTGCACTTCCCTTCATCTTCATATAATTCTGCCAAGGCCAATTTATTTCTTGATACATCATCGCTTTGGCTGTTTTCAGGTTTCTTTGCAAGGTTTTCACATTTTTACTAAATTATGCAAATCCTGCACTCTGAGTGGGGGACTGAAGACCTCCTCTCCTACTCTGTGGGCTAGGCGCTGCCCTTGTCATCTTCCACCAGCTCCCTGGTCTTTTATCTTTTTAATGTTTCTTTTTTTCCTCTCCCTGCCCCCCCTGCCCTTTTTTGGTGTGTCTGTATCCAATTTGTCCTACTCTTAGTTTGAACAAATTTACTAAAGTCTTTGCTCATCATTGCTTTTTGCATCTCACTTCTTCCTCTTCATTTTCCTTAGTGTTGATCTATCTTCTTTTATTATTTATTTCAGTGTAAGTCTGTAGATGATAAACTTTCTGTCGCGCCCTAACTGAAAAAGTCTTTTTATTTTCACATTTGAATGATGGTCAGGCTGCATCTATAATTCTAGATTCAAAGATATCTTTCCTCTGACCTTTAAAAAATTCTCACCCTTTTTTTCTTGCATTCTATTTCTCAATGAGAGACTTAATGTCAACATGATTCCCATATATTTGTAGTTCATCTTTTTTGTTCTTCATTGGAAGTTTTCAGGATTTCCTCCTTACTGTGACATTTGCATCACAATACAGCTACATGTTAGTTTTACAAAAGGATCCTGATTGGCAGTTGGTGGGCCCTGTGGAACTGAAAATTCATAGTTTTCTTCAATTCTGGGGCATTTTCTTCTTTTATTTATTTGAATAAAACTTCCTCTCATGTTCTATTTTCTACTTCAGAACTTTTGTGAGCTGATATTGGAAGTTTTAGATCGGTCCTCTGCATATCTTAGCCTTTTCCTTTAATAAATACATTCTATGTTTTGTCTTGTGCCATGTAGGAGAAAAACGTGTTTGCTCAGTCCTCCATGTCACACATGGACCCTTTTGCTGTGCCCATTCTGATCATTCTGTTGAGTTTTTTGTTGTTTCATAATCACATTCAATTTTCCAGTTGATTTTTAAAAAATGAATGTGACATCCTTTTGCATCCTAGAATGTTATAATTATTCTAAAGTCCTGTTCTTGCTCTATGGGCTATTTCAGTGGGTGAAAGTTTTTCTATATGTCGGATTTGATATCTCTTTCAAGATGTTGACTTTCTTCCAATGGTTGGAAGCTCATCTTTTATCTGAGGTTTCCTGCTTTAGAGTGTTAGCCCTCTCCTTCTGTACACTCCTTAGCAAAAGGGGTATGAGATAATGTCATGGTACCCATCATAATCTATTGTCAGTAACTGTCTGGCTGGCGGGGGGCGGGGGTTGACGGTATACTGATGGGTGGGGTATTTTGGCAGCTCATCTTCTGCAAGTGAGCACTTCCCTTTCCTCCTGGGTGTCACCAGCAACCAGGAACACTGCCCTTTCTCTCCATCTAATGATCTCATATCCACTGCTCCTCCCTGGAGGCAGATAATCCTGCTGGAGTTTCTTAGCCCCAGGCGACAAGAGGGAGTGTGTGTGCATTGGTTGATATGCTTGGTGGTGCCTGCTGTGACACCCCAAAAAGTCAGTGAGCCCCCAGGAGCTCCCAGGATCCACCCACTTGGGGCATGGAGAGCTCTTGGCACTATTTTCAAGTCCTGTGCAGTCGACTGCTATGCACATTTTGGGCTGTGGTTTTCTTCTCCCACCAATTCCCACCTGCCAATCCATCTTTCAGGGATTCTTCATGGTTTCTGGTCCACCAAGGGCTCGCCTCATTGTCCAGAGTGATTATGAATTTATTTACTTATTTTTATATCTTTTCTGTTATTTCTAACTATTTGGAATGGGAGGGAGAGGCTGCAGCATGTATTCAGTTTGCAGTCTTGGACTGGAACCATCTCCCATAGAACTATCTCTACCATAACATGCACCATGGTTGTGGTAGAATGATGGCCTTCTCCTTCAAAGATGTCTATGTCCCAATCCCTAGAACCTGTGCAAATGTTATGCTACATAGCAAGGGAGAATTAAGATGGCAGATGGAATTAAAGTTGCTAATCAGCCGACCTTAAAATATGGAGATTATCCTGGATTATCTGGGTGGGCCCAGTGTAATCACAACAGTCCTTAAGTGTGGAAGAGGAAGGCAGAAGAGTTAGTGTCACAGTGATTGATGTGAGAAAGACTCAGTTGGCCATTGCTGGCTGTGAAGATAGAAGGGACCATGAGCGAGAGAAGCGGCCAGCCTCTAGAAGCTGGAAAAGACAAGAAAACAGATCCTCCCCTGTCGCCTCCAGAAAGAAACACAGCCCTGCTGACACCTTCATTTTAGCCCAGTGAGATCCATTTTGGACTTCTGACCTTCAAAACTATGAGATAATGAATGTGTGCTGTTTTAAGCAAGAAAGTTTGGTATAATTTGTTACAGCAGCACTAGGCAGTGAACACAATGTTGAAATGTGATGACTGTTGGTGTCTGTCCTTCCAGACTGCCAGCTTCTTGAGAGCAAGAGCCACAGTGTTGTCTCCTTATTTACCCAGAATCCAGCACAGGATCCGTACGTAGTCAGGGCCCAGTAAATACTTGCTGAATGAATGAAAGACTGCTCAAACTTTGAGGTTCGACAGGGGTTCTGAGATTCCAAAGCAGCCTCTGCCTTTCCCCTTCCCCTGGCCCTGGAGACCCCAAGCCCTTTGATCTCACTTTTCTCTCTTTCCTTTTCCCACTGGCTCATGTTTCACACTGTGGGTCTTATCGCTATTCCATTTGCAGCTTCCTCCCTTTCTGTGGACCATTTCCCTCCTCCCTCCAGCCCTGTGTGCAGGGCGGATTGAGGTGGAAGACAGGTGTCACATGTGTACCTGACTTTGCCAACAGGCCTTCTGTGGGTTATGCCTGAAACAGACTTTTTCTTCCTCTCCAAGATTCTGCCTGCTTTCTCTTCTTCACAGCTGTCTCCACTCGCGTTTTCTATCAGGCTTCTGTTCTTTTCCAACCAGCTTGAATGGGAAATGTGGTCTTCATCTCATCTTTTCCTTGCTGTGTTCTGAATTAACCACAAGGTCCCCATCTTTCTTACAGCCCTTCCTACTCCCTTCTCAGATGATCCCATGGGTTTCCAGGATAGACAATGAAAAGAATTAGAAACACTCTCAGGTGACCACAGGTTTATTATAAAGCCACTCAGGGAATCCCTCAGCTTATTTTGTGCAGAACTGCAAAGTCCTCTCAGGATGGGTGACCAGAGCAGCCATGGGTCCCTGGAATATTGTTATTTTGTTGCTTCCTTCTCAGTCAGCCATCCCTGGCTTCTCTTAATTTTGCATTGAACTTGAGTTCTGCTTCTCTGACTTTCCCTCCATCTGCTTCATGTTCAGTCTTTCCTGGATCCAGGCTCTGACGGGCTTGCTCACAGTCTAACACAGAGTTCTCATGCCAGACCTCCTCCAGTGCTGCTGATTTGTCTCATATGTTTGATTCTGGTGATCGGGTCAATTCCTGGGCCAGGCTTTCGTGGCTGGGTCTGGTAGCACAGTCAAGAGACACAATGTGCAGTAACTTATGTAGAAAGAACTGCCTCTGACCACTCAGTCCTGGGACTGTGGGTGCCAGTCACACGGACTCGTCTTGAGTACAAACTCTTTTACCAAAACCTATTTTTGCAGGTAATATTCATACCTTTTCATTCTCATCCACTCCATGAAGATATCTAGGTGATGAAACAAACAGATCATTCAATTTCACCCTCCCCACTCATTTTGGAGGAATCTTTCGGTCTCAGTCATCCGATCTGCTGTCAGAGGCTGTAGCATCAGAGTGGTGACATCCAGATCCAGGACAGTGGCTCATGTCCTAAAGATGAACTATTACTTCTGTTCCCCTGTGGGCTTGCATGCTCCAAGGTATCAACAACAAGCAGGCTTTGGACCAGGACACTGAGGTCTACATTCTCTGGCAGCTGACTTTGTCATTCTCGTATGAAGACACCCTCTCCTCCCCTCTCTCTGTCCCTGCTGCCTAAGCTGGTAACCAGCTCACTTTTCCTTATTCCTTTGATCATAAGCATTTTGCAGAGGGAACTGAGGGGTGGCAGGGAAGCCACAGCGGCAGCTGCTTACAACTGACTTCTCTCCTCATGTCGGGGTGGAGCCTGAGGCGGATGAGCCTGCCTCGGGAGCAGCAGATCCTCTGCTGTGCTGGGAGGTCTTGGTCATGTGCTTGGAAGGTTCAGCTGCACATTTCTGATTTTAGGCGGAGTGTTACTCTTGGGGAATAAAACTCAGAAGAGTGTTTATAAGTTAAGAGCATGACATCATGGCACTTTGAGAAACACCATTTCATTCATGGTAATATGAAAGCAAGCAATAGTAGGCCATATATATTCCATTACTTTCTAAAGACAATTTTTTTCTGAAATGGCATTGCATGCCTTTTTAATAAAGATAATAATTCTTTTTTTTGTGTGTGTGAGAATTGCCCTGAACTAACATCAGTTGCCAATCCTCCTTTTTTGCTGAGGAAGATTGGCCCTGGGCTAACATCCGTGCCCATCTTCCTCTACTTTATATGGGACGCCGCCACGGCATGGCTTGACAAGCTGTGTGTCGGTCCACACCCGGGATCTGATCCTGCAAACCCCGGGCCACTGAAGCAGTGTGTGTGAACTTAACCGCTATGCCACTGGCCTGGCCCCAAAGATGATAATTCTTTAAGAAGTGAATATGAACTTCAAACTTTAAAGAGTCATTATCTTAATTTTTTTAAAACTTCAGTAGCTTTTTATTTATTTATTTATTTTTTGTGGGGAAGACCAGCCCTGAGCTAACATCTGTTGCCAATCCTCCCCTTTTTGCTGAGGAAGACTGGCCCTGGGCTAACATCGTGCCCATCTTCCTCTACTTTATATGGGACGCCACCACGGCGTGGCTGACAGGCAGTGCATCGGCGGGCGCCCGGGATTCGAACTCGCGAACCCTGGGCTCCCAAGCGCGGACTAAACCGCTGCGCCACCGGGTGGCCCCTCATTATCTTAATTTTTAAAAAAATGTTTAGCTTTTTAATCCTTCTGGAATTTAACACGTATGGTGTGAGGGAAGGAACTGAGCTTTTCCCAGACGGACAGCTCATTGTCTCAAAACCATTGAACAACTCATTATTTATGCCATTAATTTGTTTTACTTTTTTTCACTTTTAATTTTTTATTTTATTTTATTTAGGTCACACTGGTTTATAACATTATATAGATTCAGGTGTATATCATTATATTTTGGCTTCTGTATAGACTGCATCGTGTTTACCACTAAAAGTCTAGTTTCCATCCGTCATCATACATATGTGCTCCTTTACCCCTTTTGCCCTCCTCTGACCCCCTTCCCCTCTGGTAACCACCAAACTATTCTCCTTATCTATGTGTTTGTTTTCTAATCTTCCACATATGAGTGAAATCATATGTATACCATTAAAGTCAACCTTAACACATATAGTAAAAAAATTCCCATGTAATCATGGTTGTTTCTGTGTTGTGTTTCACCGATCTATCAACATTTGGCTATCTCTTTGTCAGTATCAGGCTGCTTTGGTTACTGTGGCTTTATAGGACATTTTGCTATCTGGTAGGGCAAGGCCCTATTAGTGCCTCTTGTCCTTTTTTTCCCCTCAGAATTTCTTGGCTGTGCTCTTATGTTTAGTCTTCTGGAGGAATTTTACAATCAACTTGTTAAGTTCCAAAATCTTCCCACTGGGATTTTGATGGAAATTGCATTAAATTGACATCATTATAATATCGAATCTTCTCATCATGAACATGATATCTTTTCATTTATTTAGGTCATCTTTAATGTTCTTAAAATTCTCTGGTTTTCTTCATATAGATCTGGCATATTTCTAAAAATGTTCTAGGTATATTCTTCTCTTTTTTTCTGTTATGGTGATTGGGACAATTTCTTTTTCCTTTCAGATTTTAATTTTTTAAAAAGGTTTTGTCTTAGTCAAGGTTCTTATGGTAGCAGTTTACAGAAATACACTCAAAATAACTTAGGGGAAAAAAAAGGGAGAATTCTTTGGAAGGTGGCCAAGGACTCCCCTGCAGGCCAAGGCCAGAAAGGGGAGTGGGCCTCAGAAGGGGGCTGGAAACAAGAACTGCTTAGTTTCCTATTGCTGCTTCTCTCAGTGGATCTGTTTCTCTCTCCCTCTGTAGTTCAGCTTTCTTTGCTGCTCTCGTTGTCCCACTTTCACATTTCTGGGAAGCAACAGATGTAGAACAAATCTGGCTATAGGGGCTACCCATATGAATGGAGCAATTCTCAGAACAACTCTGTGGACTGGGGGCGGGGGTACCCTAAAACAGGTTTCAAAGCACTGCAATAGCAGGAACTTCAAAAGAATCTGTCTCTTCTTGCCTAAGAGGGTTAGAGTTGGCAGTAACAGTATGGGAGAACCCTCCCTCCCTAATTCCAAGTGATTAAGAAGCAGGGACTGACAATCATCACCGTTAATGGGATTAATAATTCAACAAAAACATATTGAGCCCCTACTCTTACTTTATATTTGTGTACTGCTTTGCTGTTCACAATGCACTTCCGCTTCACTGCATTTTAGGACTTTGGGGGAGATCACATAGTATGCCATAAACGCTAAACTATGTGGTTTAGGGGTATAAATTGCCATTTCAAATATTTTGTCTTATGAAAATAAGATCCCTCAAATTTTGCAACTTGGGATAAAGATGACTATGACCATATTCCTACTCTCAAATGGCTTACATTTCATTTTGATTTCTTCTGAAGAAAAAGCACTTCATTAAAAAACGAAAGAAAACAAAACAAACCCTCCGTGAAAACCAGAAATTCTGCTAAAAGACATTTTTCTTTACTTAATCTAGTTCACTAGTTGACATCCTTATTTGATCAGGAACCCAGTGAAAGCTACAACGGGAACTTGGGACCAAGAAACTCTGGCAGTCTTTGCCCAACGGGTTACTAATTGAACGACCTTCGAAAGTAACCTGGCCTCTGTGAACCTGTTTTCTCATTTTCAAACCCGGGATCATAACAACTTTTAGATTCAGGTGTAATGAGACGAAACACAGTAAAAACAAAGGACTAGGTACAGGTGGAGCGTTACTGATCGCAAAGCGAGAGTCTGATATTGCTCAAGGGAAAAAGAAAAATGAGTTTGGAGGGAAATTAGGGAAAAAGCGTCCAAGGAACCCCAAAGGTGGCATCTCCTCCTGCCTCAGCTCTTGCAGCAGATCTCGAAAAACTCCCTTCTATGCAGACACGCTCTCCTCTAACTGGAAAACGAGTGTTCCCTTTGGATGAGTCTTTTACTAACAGAAAATTCCATTTCTCCAAACTTTGCTTCCCCGCCCAGCCTGCAAACAACGAGTCAGGTTTTCCTCACTGGCCCGGAGGGGCCGCGGCGAGCTGAGAGGCCGGCCCAGGCTGAGCGGGGCCCACTGCAGGGCGGGGACCGTGGGGGCCCAGCCCGGGGCCGGGGTCCGGGGCGAGCAGCTCCGACCGCCAAGGGCCCGCCCCCCTCGAACCATGCTGGCACCGCCCCCATCCGACACGCTTGCACGACTTAGGGCGTGGTTTCCGGCAGCGGAGGCGTGCTTTCCGGTCGTCCCTCCGGCTCGCCGTCTTTCCGGGTCGGGACTTCCTGTCCTTCATTGATAGGCGCCGAGCTGCGGAGCTGGTGGGAGGCCGGCACGGCAGGGTCAGTCTGGTTGACTAGGCCTTATGCTTCTCGAAAGGGCACCCGGGAGGATGCTCTTCCTCGCTCTCTTTTTTGCTTTTTTTATCCCCGCGAGGCCTCGGTTTACGCGGACGTCCTGGGCTTTTGGCACGACGACCCACCTGAGGCTGTTCCGCTTCCTCCTCCTTTAGGCTCCGCCCCCAGCGTCCCGTGGCCATGACGACCGCCCCGCGGGACTCCCTGGTGTGGAAGCTCGCGGGGCTCCTGCGGGAGTCCGGTGAGTGGACTTCCGGTTGAGCTGGGGCTGGGGTGAGGTGGGGGTGCTCCCTACCTTCCAGAGACACGCCCCCTTAGAAGTCAGAGAGTTACAGCTGTTTAGAGTCACGAGGGTTCGTGTGCCAGTTCATTTCTTTACTCCTTCCGGGTTTGCTCGCTCTGGTACCTTTGCCTGCAGTGTCCTTTGTCTTTGACAGGCTAAACCTTCGTCGTCCTTCCAGGCCAAACTCCAATGCCACTTTGTCCATGCGTTCTCTGATGCTCTCAGAGGGGAGTGATCGTTACTCGGTTATAAATCCCTGGAGACCCGGGGAGTGGTCGTAGTCACTGCTGTGTGGCAGGGCGCTTAGTATAGTTAAAAGCCCGAGGTTTGGAGTCAGCCCCGCCTGGGTTGGAATCCCAACTGTCTTTCAAACTTGGCCAAGTCGTTTAAGTTTCCTGAGCCTCAGTTTCCCTCACCAGCGGAATGGCATAACGGGTGTCCTTAACGCAAAGGTTGTTGTGGGGATTAATTTATTTCACGTAAAGCATGTAGTACAGTGTTTACATATATAGTAAGTGCTCAAAATTGGTAGCTATTGTTACTATAGTTCCCTCCGTGCCTGGGCACAGTGGAGCCACAGTAGTTGTTCAGTATGTGGTTGGCATTAGTTGTGGTGGAAACATTGGCTTTGAGATCAAGACACAAGTAGCAACTTCCTACCAGCTGCATGATCTCAATCAGTATTCTTCTGTGAGCTCCAAGTTCCGTATCTGTAAGAGGTGGTCTGTAGTGCTTCTTTTTAGGAGATTCCTATGAAGTTTAAATGAGGTAACAGAGCCGTCTGCCACATATGACCCAATTAATGTTAGCTGCCTTCCATCACTCTGCACTCCCATGGAGGGTATCTGTGGAATCTCTCCTTATAGCAGTTTTACTTTCTGACTTGTTTTATTAACTGTGCTCCTGTCTTATCTCCTCTTCTAGACTGGGAGGCTCTTTAAGGGTGGAAAGAGTCCTTGTACCATGTCTGTATCTATCTCCAGTGTCTAGTACATAGAAAGTCTTTCATGCAAGGTTGCAAGATTTGTTAATTTATTCAGCAAAATCTGACTTGGCTCCAGGGGTTAGGGATGATGGTGTGTGTGTGTGTGTGTGTGTGTGCCTGTAAAGAGGTAGCGAGAAAGAGATCTTTATGGTGATGGAATAGTTTTGTATCTTGATTGTGATGGTGGTTACAGAAATCTACACATATGACAAAATGGCATGGAACTATAGTACATACATATACCAACGTAAGTTTCCTGATTTTCTGTTGTACCATATTTATTTATTTATTTATTTTGTGAGGAAGACCAGCCCTGAGCTAACATCCGTTGCCAATCCTCCTCTTTTTGCTGAGGAAGACTGGCCCTGGGCTAACATCTGTGCCCATCTTCCTCTACTTTATGTGGGACGCCGCCACAGCATGGCTGACAATCAGTGCCTCGGCAGGCGGCTGGGATCCGAACCTCTGAAACCCCGGCTGCCAAAGTGCGAACTAAACTGCTGTGCCACCCTGTACCGTATTTATATAAAATGTAGCCATTGGGGGAAACTGGGAGAAGGGTATAGGCACCTCTCTTTGCTATTTCTGCAACATCCTTTGACTCTATGCTTGTTTTTTACAAAAAAGTTAGAAAAAATTTCTCCATGCCTACCTTGTAGCTGTACTTTTTTAGGTGTAGTGATGAATCCCAAGGTGACCAGAAGATGCTCTCAACGATGACAGTCTTGTTGGAGAGAGCAGTTATAACGTAGCAATAACAATACCTCAGTGCTATAACGAGTGGTTATTTTTTCTGTGACATGCATGTTAGTATTGTTTGAAAGTTTCTGTAAGCGTGCATGTTACTTTTGCAATCAGAAAAAGAAATAAAGATAAAACACCCAATCAACTTTTATGTAGCATGAGTGATTATAGTTTAAAAGTTCAGCAGTGTTGGGTATTGAGAAAGCTGCCTGGAGGAGGTAGGTCATGAGCTGGGCAGAGTGGAAGGGGATGTATCAGAAAGTCAGGGGGCTGTGAACCAAGTTGACTGTATTTCTAGCACTGTGAGGAGACCAGGCTCTTTTGAGCAGATGGTAAAGGAAAATTTGGAAAAGTCAGTTGGAGTCATTACATGACACAATCTCATATATCAGGCTGAAGAATTAGGACTTTTTTTTGAAGAAAGAGGGGAGACTTTTGAGTGGGGAGGAGATAGCAAGTTGGATCCTACAGTGCAAGATGTACAGTTTGGATTAGAATGCGTGTGTCCTGGGGTCACAAGGTCTTAGAATAAAGGGAAAAACCCTTTTGTTATGTCATCCTTCCTGCCTACCCCTCTCCCTGCAGGGGACGTGGTCCTGTCTGGCTGTAGCACCCTGAGCCTGCTGACCACCACACTGCAGCAGCTGAACCACGTATTCGAGCTACACCTGGGGCCATGGGGCCCTGGCCAGACAGGCTTTGTGGCCCTGCCCTCCCACCCCGCTGACTCCCCCATCATCCTCCAGCTTCAGTTCCTCTTCGATGTGCTGCAGAAAACGCTTTCACTCAAGGTTCTGGGGTGGGAATGGAGCAGATGTACAAAGAGCCCAAGAGAGTGGTGGAGATGGGGGCTGGGGGGGGGGGGCGGGCGTGGGTGCAAGATCTGCAGGGCCCAGATCAGATGTGAGAGCCACTGGTGACAGTGCTGAGGAAGAGATGCCAAGGAAAGAGAGATGTGCCGGACCTCAGTGACTTGAGTGTTTTTTCTTTTAGCTGGTCCATGTCCCTGGTCCTGGCCTCCCAGGGCCCATCAAGATTTTTCCCTTCAAGTCCCTTCGGCAGCTGGAGGTATGGTGCGCCATGGGATGTTGATGCAAACCCCGCTTGAGGTAGCCATTTGGGGATGGAGAAAGAGAGGTGGCCTCTTTTGGTGGGGGGCCAGGCCTGTGTGTGCCCATTGCTCTGCAGTAATGTGGTATCCACTCTGGCTTCCATTTAACACTGCCCCGTACCACAGTTGGCTTTGTCATCTTTTCCCTCCTCCCTGTGAGGGGAAGGGTGAGCTCTCTCGTCTTCTGTGAAGTTCTGTCTTCCTCCCTCCCTTCCCTTGCCTTGCCGCAGCTCCGAGGTGTCCCCCTCCACTGCCTCCGTGGCCTCCGTGGCATTTACTCCCAGCTGGAGACCCTGATTTGCAGCAGGAGCATCCAGGCGTTAGAGGTCAGGAGGATGAGGGGTCGGCCCAGATGCATTGTCCTCAGGGGCAGAGGGGACCAAGCTCTGACGTTCCCTCTCCTCTGCAGCCTTCCCTGCCTTCCTCTCCCTCTGGACAGCGTCCTTGTTCCCTCTGCTGTGCTCCCACAGCACTCTGTGCCTGTCCATATAGTCACGGTCACACCTCCCATATTGTACTAGTACTGTCGTATCTGCCTCCCCACTCTCCCCACAGTGAACTCCTTGGGGCCGGGGCCCTGGGCTCTCTTTAGGTCTGCATCCCCAGACTGAGCTTAGTATATAAAGAATGAATGAATGGCTGGGTGATAGAGCGTGGGGATAGATGGTGGGGAGGAGGGGAGGGTGAAGGTAACCGAGCGCCTTGTCGCAGGAGCTCCTGTCAGCCTGCGGCGGTGACCTGTGCTCTGCTCTGCCCTGGCTGGCTCTGCTGTCTGCCGACTTCAGCCACAACGCGCTGACTGCCTTAGACAGCTCCCTGGTGAGGGCCTCCAAGGGGAGGGCTCTGGGAGGGACAGGGATGGGCAGGAGGGCCTTAGGGAGGAGGGCCAGCTGGCTGCCTGGGGTGTCCGACTCTCCGCCGTCTCTCCCATCCCCCCAGCGTCTCCTGTCAGCTCTGCGCTTCTTGAACCTGAGCCACAATCAAGTCCAGGACTGCGAGGGCTTCCTGATGGTGGGTGTGAGCGGCCCAGCCGCGGCCTCTGCTCATTCTGCTCTGACCTCTCTCCTGGATCCAGTTTTGTTCCCACCCTGCTCTTGCCTCCCGGGTGGAGCCACATCCTGGGAGGTAGTGGTGTTTGGGGCTCAGGCTCTAGCATGAGGCAACCCAGCATTCAGATCTCAACTCCTGATCTGTGTGTGACTTGGGACAAATGAGTTAACCTCTCAGTTTCTTCATCTACTTTTATAGGATTAAAATGAGTGTCGGGAGTATCTGATGTTCCTTAGCCCAGTGCCTGGCTCAGAAAAGGGTAGCTTTTGTGATGATGATGGAGAACCCTTCTCCCATGTCTCCCCATCAGCTGTAGACAAAGCCAGACACTAGTTAAAGGGGCGAGAACAGATTTTAATCAGTAATAAACTGTTGCAATAGTAATAAACTATTGTGATATTTAATCAGTAGTAAAACTGCTTTAATCAGTCATAAACTATTCAACGTGAACTGAACTCGTTTCATTTGTGCAGAGGTAGCTGAGCGTTTTAAAGGGAGAGTGAGGGCGTGGGGAGGGGCAACAGCGGGGCCTTGAGCAGATTCTCTTCTTGACCAAACTCGAGTCAGGTTCCTCTGAAGTCAAGGAAGTGGAAATTTACAAAAAGCAGGAACAGAGTGTTGGTCCACGTGAAGCCCGTCTGGGTTTGCTGACCCGTGCTTGTCGAAGTTAGGCTCCTATCCTCCTACGGAAGCTGGGAGACAGGGTGTTGGCTGGAGCAAACTAAATTCTTCTGGTAGCCTTGGGTTTTCCTAGGCAGGAACGTAAGGGGCTGCAGTTGTCGTCCTAGGGATGTTGCCTGGAGTTTTAGGATCTGTGCTTGTATTCAGGTCTTTTAATGTTGGGGGGCGGGTGGAGGGGTGGATGAAATCATTTGTACTGAGTGAGAGTCTGTAGTCTTTATAGGCCAAGGTTGAGGCCTAGTCGAGAAGAGTTCTCAGAGGAGCCTGCCTAGAGTTTGGCTGAGGAGAGACTCTTTGTCACCCCCCTGACCGCCTCCCAGGACTTGTCTGAGCTTTACCACCTGGACGTTTCCTATAACTATCTGCGTTCCGTGCCGAGAATGGGGCCCTCTGGGGCTGCTCTGGGGATCCTGATACTGCGAGGCAATGAGCTCCGGAGCCTGCACGGTGAGTAGGGGAGTGTGGTGGGGGAGGTGGGGGGCCAGGGAGTGGGGGAGGGTGGGGCAAACATGGAGGGGAATGGGGCCAGTGTGAGGCTCAGGGTGCAGGGGCCCCTGGAACCGTGTGCCTGCAGAGCCTCGTGCGGGCTTCCGGGCAGGCCTGAGGTGCCTAGGCTTGTCTTCCTACTGCACCCTCCTCCAGCATGCACCCTACACCCCGCACCCCACCATCACCCACACGCGCTTCCTCCCTTCTTACCTCCACCCCAGGCCTGGAGCAGCTGAGGAGCCTGCGGCACCTGGACGTGGCATACAACCTGCTGGAAGGACACAGGGAGCTGTCGCCGCTGTGGCTGCTGGCTGAGCTCCGCAAGGTAAGACTTGGGCGCTTTAAGGACCTGGGAGCCAGCTCTGTGCCCTCCCTCCCATGCTGAATTGGTCAGTGCCTTTCCTCACCCATGGAGGCCCAAGGCCCACCTCAGTCTCCTCTTCCTGCCCTCAGCTCTACCTGGAGGGGAACCCTTTGTGGTTCCACCCTGCGCACCGAGCGGCCACTGCTCAGTACCTATCGCCGCGGGCTAGGGATGCTGCTCCCGGCGGCGTGAGTGATCTTCCCGTGTCCGCTCTGCTTTCCCTTTCCCGCCCGGTCCTACCCCGCGCCGGCACCCTCCGGCCTCTCCCCACCCCTCCCTAGGTTAGAGGCTGAGGCCCTGGGCTCCCTGCTTGCGATATCGTTACTGCCTGCTGAGCCCGCTGGTCCTTACAGGATGAGGGGGGCTCCCACCCCGGCTTGGAGCTCCCCCGGGCACCCGCTCCACCACCAACACTGCCCTCCCTTTTATCTCTGCTCAGTTCCTTCTTGATGGAAAGGTCTTGTCGCTGACTGATCTTCAGGTGAGTGCGGGGGGCAGTGAGGGCGGTGGGAGAGCAAGGGTTGATTTGGGAGGACGTGAAGGGAGGGCATGAGCTGAGGGAAATGGATTTCTGGGGTCAGGGTCTTCCTGGTCAGCTGGAAAGGAGGCCCCGTCTCCTGGCTAGCTTGCGCAGGGCACAGGTGCTCCCCTGGTTCCAACCTCTTTCCCCTTCCTCTTGTCACAGGCCTCCACGTCCTCAGGGCTTGGCTCCGCGGCCCCACCCCTGCCCTGGCTGGTGGGGAATACCACCGAAACCTCAGGGGGCCCTGATTTCAGTGACAGCCTCTCCTCAGGGAGTGTTGCATTCCAGCCCCCGCTCCGTAAGGCTAAGGTGAACCATGTCCTAGGCTGCCTTGTGCCTGGGGTCGGGTTCCTTTACGGGGCTCTGGGTCGTTAGTGGGCTGGGGACAGTAAGGTCTTACCTTGCTTGGGGTGGGGTGTTTGTGGTAGGCTGGGTGGCTGGCCATGGACGGCAGGATAGGAGGCCCTGGCTTTCATAGAACGTCATCCTTCTACCCAACCTCAGAGCCGAGTCCGTGTGAGGCGGGCCAGTATCTCGGAACCCAGTGATACGGACCCAGAGCCCCGGACTCTGGACCCCTCCCCGGCTGGTGAGTCAGCGCTGCGCACACCCTCATCCCCGTCCAGCGCTCTCCAGCCTCCTAGTTAGAAGGCATTTTACTTCTGGTGGAGTGGGACGTTGCAGAGGGCCTCTTACTCTCTCCTCGTTCCTCTTGTAGTTTAGGGAAAGGAGGAGAGACTGCTCCCGGGCAGCATCTTCCTGAGTGTTTTCAAGGAACGTTAACTTTGTGGGGTGTCAAAAGGTCATATAATGAAAGGATTTCATGGCCCTCTACGTTTGGGAACTTCGAGATTAAACAGTTAAATAGGTGTCCTCTGTCCAGGATCTCTCAGACCTTAAATGTGCTACCTTCGGTTGTGACTCTCCCAAAGCAGCCTGTGATGCCCAGTTCTGAATTGCACGTGACCGCAGTGTTCTGTAGAACACACTTTGGGACTTGCTGCCGAGGGGAACCTCTAGCCTCCCTTGATGCCCCCCTTCCCCCTCCCCCACATCACACAGCCTTTTCCTTCACCCTGAGGAGCACTCACAGAAGAGGCTGGGCTGTCGGGTTGTGGTGGGGTGTGGGCTTGCTAAGCTCTGCACTCCCCACCTGCCCAGGATGGTTTGTGCAGCAACATCGGGAACTTGAACTCATGAACAGCTTCCGGGAACGCTTCGGCCGTGACTGGCTGCAGTATAGGAATCACCTGGAGACCTCTGGAACCCCCCTTCTGGCTGCCTCCAAGACGCCTGCCCTCAGCACACTGCCCCCAGACGCCCTGAGCCCAGAGACTGTGCCCGGCCCTCCGCCCCCAGAGAGGGAGTCACCCCAGGAAATGGCAGAGGAGGTCAGCGCGGAACCGGAGCCACAGGAGGAAAAGGAGATGGAAGAGCAGGGGAAAGAAGAGGAAGGAAAGGAGGAAGAGGAGGAGGAGGAAGAGCAGAATGAAGTGGAAGGTGAGCACTCATTGGCCGTGGGGAGCACTGGGCCAGTGATGGGGGTGTGTCTGGGAGAGTTAGGAAAACCCAGACGCAGGGTGGGTGACCCCGTTTGGATGGAGGGCCACCCCAGGGAGGGCAGAGTCTTGGGTACCTTTTCCTCCTTACAGGGCCCGTCTCTTGGTCTCTCCTCAGCAGAGCTCTGTCGCCCCATATTGGTGTGTCCCCTGGAGGGGCCCGAGGGCGTTCGGGGCAGGGCACGCTTTCTCCGGGTCACTTCTGGCCACCTGATTGAGGTGGAACTCCAAGCGGCTCGAACCCTGGAACGGCTCGAGCTCCAGAGTCTGGAGGCAGCTGAGGTCGAGCCTGGGACCCCAATCCAGAAAGAACCAGTGCCCGAGGTGAGTGGGGGTTCCAGAAGAGGCGCTGGGCTCTTTTCAGGAGCCAGCTCTGACAACATGGCTCTGGGTGCCAGGCTCTGGGTGGCAGAGTCTCTCACTGGTGCTTGGCCCCCAGGAGCGGAGCTGTGGGGGACAAAGATGTGCCCCCAGGTGGCCCCTTGAGAGGCTGGGCTGTAGAAGAGAGCTTCTGGACTAGAGGATGTCAACAAAAGCATGTTAATGGAGTGTAGAGCTCTTGTTTCCCTCCATGCTCGCAGTACAAGCCTAATCCCTCTGATCCCTCCGCCGTTCTCTTCCACCCGGTCCCCTTTTCCCATGCAGGGTGCAGACCCGCTCCCAGGGGCCCCCGTCCTCGTGCTGCGCTTCTCCTACATTTGCCGCGACCGGCAGTGGCGTCGCTATGTGGTTCTGGAGCCTGATGCCCACGCGGCCATCCAGGTGATGGGGCGTAGCTCAGGGGCCCAGGAGGCTGGGGGAGATCGGAGGGCTGAGGGTGGGGTCCACCTGCTCACAGCTGCGTCCGGCCCACCTGTTTCAGGAGCTGCTTGCTGTGTTGACCCCGGCAGCCACCATGGCTCAGCGTCAGCTCGGGGAAGCAAGGAATCCGCTGGCGGGCAGACTCCAGTGTTTGCGTTGTGGCCATGAGTTCAGGCCAGAGGAGCCCAGGCTGGGGCTGGACGGTGAGGAAGGCTGGAGGCCTCTGTTCCAGAAGACAGGCAAGTACAAGCCTGCCCTGCCCTCCCTGCCCACATGCCTCTCGCCATTGCAGAGAAAATGGCTTTGAGGTGGGGAGTGTGGAGGGGGAACCCCAGGGAGGAAAGGAGTAGGGCCCAGCTTTTCTTCCTGGAGGTAAAATAAATCCATCTGCCTGCTACGTTTACATAAAAAATAAAAAGAATGAAATTATATCTTTTTTTTCCTCTAAAAGTCAGGAAATACAGTCTCTGTAATTATTTAAACACACTCATCATTTTTTCATAACTTGAAGGCTTTTTCCACTTGTTTTGGCTGATACTTGGAAACTCCATCAGCCTCCTGAGCCCTCCCTACAGGGTCGGGCTGTGTGCTGCCCTCTGAGCGTGTGCGGCTGTGGAGCAAGGTGTGCTGGGAATTGGCTTCGACTGTCCTTCCTTGACTGACCTGTGAGCTACTTGATACCCAGCTGTGCCTTGTGGCATCTCTTCACATTCTGTTCTTTAAGACGAGAGATTTTTCCGCCGTAGACCAGGCGAAAAGCAATGTCTTTGAAGACATTGAAGAGGAAAGAAACATTCTCAATAACATCTCTATTGAAATGCATGACTTTTATTAGCCATTTTTCTTGGCGGCAGCTGGAGCAGGGGTTTAAATTTTATTCTGAAAATGGACCCCTCTCCATCCCCTGCACCTGCCCCAGCGGCTGCAGGCCCCTGAGGCACAGTGTGTACAACAGAAACAGCCCCACCCCATCCCGGACCCTGCCTGTACTCCGTGGGGTCATGTGGCTCCTGGGGTCCCTTCAGTGGTGGCGTTATTAACGAACATTCCTGTGTGCTCCATTCTCCTTTTGTTTTAGCCTCGGTTACCTCATCTGAACAAAGAGAATGGATTTGCCTCATGGTTACTATTAGGAGATTTAAATGTGACAAAGAGGCACCAGGCACAGTGCCTGGCTCGAAACAGAGGTCTTCCATTGATGGCAGCTGCTCTACTTTCTTGGGCAGGACACGTCAATTCTTTGATCTTTGCTCTTCTCATTTGTAAAATGGGATTGGGAGAGTTTTGATACTACTGTCAAAGGGTCTCACACAGGCCCAGCATGCTGTAGCTGCTCAAAGAATGTTTCTTCTCTCGTTGCTGATCCGGGTCCTGAATTCTTTACCTGATTCCATTCGCTCAGCCTGACAACTAGGACAGACACTGTCATCATCCCCATTTTGCAGATGAGGAACCAGGCACAGGGAGCTTAGGTGACTTGTCATCATTGCTTAGATGACAGCCTTTAAGTGATGGAGCCTGGAATTGGACCCATGTCTGGCATCCTGCCTTCCCAGTCTGTTGATTTGGGGCTTTCAACATTGCTAGCAGAACATCAAAGTAGGTGATCAGTCTGAGGCTGTGGGAGGGGACCAGAGCAGGGCCTGGTGGACCTTCTCTGAGAAGGCCTGAAGTGAGAATGTGGGGTGTATTTTGAGGAGGCTGTGGGCCGTGGGTCTGGGTTTGCTTATTTCTCACTGGGATGAGGAGTGGTTGGTCAGCAGCCAGGAGTCGAGTGGGTTGGGAGTGGTGGGTAGTGTATGAAGCTGGAGATGTGGGCCCAGGTGAGTCCGAGGGTGGCTGGGGAGCCTTATGAGCTCGTTGGAGGGTTGTGGTGCTGTTGGGGGTGGGGCTTCACAGAAGCTGTCCCATCCCTCCCTCCAGAATCTCCTGCTGTGTGTCCGAACTGTGGTAGTGATCATGTGGTTCTCCTGGCTCTGTCCCTGGGAACCCCCAACACGGAGCAGAGACAGGGAGAGCGATCGCCACCTCCCTCACAGTCCCCCAGTGACCCTCCTGGGCACAGTGACCACAGCACCAGGGCAGACAGTGCCCCGTCTCAGGCACCAGTCTCCCATGACCGCCACAGTTGGAGCCTCAGTCCCCGTGAGTATGGGTGAAAGGAGACGGGTGGCGTTTAGAGGAGGGAAGGGGCACTGATGGGGAGCTGGGGATGGAGCCACGGGCTGCCACGCCTGGCTGACAGCCCACCGCTTGTCTCCAGCCCCTGAGCGCTGTGGCCTCCGCTCCGTGGACCACCGAGTCCGGCTCTTCCTGGATGTGGAGGTGTTCACTGATGCGCAGGAGGAGTTCCAGTGCTGCGTCAAGGTCTGTGCCAGCCTGGCACTGCCCATGCCCCCAACTGACCAAGGTGCCCACTTGTTTCCACCACAGCAAATTGAGTGAGAGCAGTCGCTTTGGAACCCCTGGATCTGCCTTCCAGTTTCGATTCTAGCAGTTACTTGCTGTCTGGACATTGCTTGATGTTTGAGTCTCAGTTGTCACCCTTGACAACGGGGGTGACAATACCTGCCTTGCAGAGAGTGGCAGCATTAGTGAGGGCTCGCATCTGTAGGCTGCCTACCACGGCACCTGACACTAGGTAAACGGGAGCTCCCGTCATTATTATAAACACACGGTATCATTGGACCCTCTTTGTTGAGCACGTGGTGTGCTACACACTAAGGATCTAAAATGAACCAATCTTGCCCTCTGTCTTATATTCTTGTGTGAGAAACAGACAACGATCGTGCGATATGAAAAGTTGGGATCAGGCTAAGGCCCTAGATGGGCATCGGGTTCAGCCTGAGTGGGCCAGGAAGCCCTGGGGCGGTGATGGCTAAGCCAGGTCTTGCAGGATGAGTTACAGAGGAGGGTGGATAGGGATGTAGGTCTAGGAAGCAGCAGATGCATGGAGTCAGGAGAGAGTGGCTTGTGGGGAGAACTGCCCATGATTGGGGCAGCCAGATGTGGGGTGTGGGGGACAGGTGTCCTGAGAGGAGTCTGAACAGGTAGGCGGGGGCCAGTTCCTGAGCAATGTCGTGTGTCTGTCGAGGAGTTGACACGTAATCCTGAGGGCTGCGAGAGCCACTGAAGGATTGGAAGCAGGGGAGTGGCGATGGGTTTTGTGTTTTAGAACAGTCAGTCTGTCAGAGTGTGGAGGGCAAATTGGAGGGGGCGGGGTGACAGGCAGGGAAACCTGCTAAGAGCCTGAGACAGGTCTGAGTGCAGGCAGGGGCTATGGGATGGAGGGTGGGGCGGTGGAGAGGCTGGGATGGATGAGCAGTGGGGAGGGTCAGGCCAAAGGTGCTGTCACAAGTACCTCAGCTCTCAGTCTGTCAGCACATCCCTTTCTTCCTGTTTCTCATCAACGTCCTCTTCCCCTTAGGTGCCACTGGTGTTGGCAGGCCACCCTGGGGAGCTTCTCTGTCTCGTGGTCGTATCTGACCATAGGCTTTACGTGTTGAAGGTGACAGGGGAGATCTGGTGAGTGACTGGGGCCACGGCCAGGCTAGGGTCACGGTCTCCTGTGGATCTCACTCCACCCTCGCTCTTTCCCGCCACTCTGCCCCTCTCTCTCCACAGCGGGCCTCCAGCTGGCTGGCTACAGCCAATCCTGGCTGTTCCCCTGCAGGATCTGAGTTGCATAGAGCTGGGCCTGGCAGGACAGAGCCTGCGACTGGAGTGGGCAGCTGGAGCAGGCAGCTGTGTCCTGCTGCCCCGAGATGCCAAGCATTGCCGGGCGTTCCTAGAGGAGCTCAGCGGTGAGAGAGGGTTGGGAGGGGGGAGGGAGAGGCAGGGAGGGCGGGAGCTGAGGGGCCATAGCTCTCCATGTCTGACTCTCACAGTGGAGACAGACAGGTGATGGGACTTAGCCCTCATAGAAGTTTCTGAATTCTATGTATGGAAAATGGGAAGGTATTGACAGGTGGACAGGTTGGGTTAGAAGAGATGGAGTTTTTGAGGGTTCCCTGTCTTTGCTGGCTCTGTCCAGATGTCTTGCAGTCCCTGCCCCCCGCCTGGAGGAGCAGTGTCAGCACCACGGAGGAGGAGGTGACCCCGAAGCACCGGCTCTGGTGAGTCGATAGGAGGCTGAGGCCGGGGTTGGTGCCCAGACTCTGCTCTTGGAACCCTCTCTCTGCCAGCTCCAGCCACGGTCCAGCCCTGAGCACCTGGGCCTGCCACCTGCCCTCATTGCACGCCTCCTGACCCAGGCCTGGTCCTTCCTCTCTCTCCTTGTGGTACTTCCCACCCGCTAGCTGACCACTCCTTCCCCCCAGGCCATTGCTGGAAAGAGACTCTTCCTCGGAGCCTCCCCGGTTCTTCTACCTTCGGGTGTTCCTGGTTGAAGGTGAGGCCTCTAAACCCCATCTTGTCCCAGGGCCACTAGCCCTGTCCCCCCAGCGCCTCTCTGTGCCCTCGTCTCAATTCTCACTTCTTGGAATCTGGACTTCCTCTCACTCGTGGGCATACCCACATGACAGTCTCGGTGTTCCCGGCCTCTCTGGGGGGGCCAGGAGTGCCCTGGGGTCTCAGTTGCCCAGAGACCTTTGCTTTCGGGCCCAGGCTTTCTGTGAAGTGGAGCAGATTGTCTGGGTCTGCTCGCTCCGTCTCATCCCGTTGGAGAAGGGGAGAGTGGACCCTTCTTTCTGAGTGGGTGGTTGGTGGGGCAGGTTCCCTTTGTGGGCCTCAGAGGTTTTGGAGGCTGGAGATGCCTGAAGTTTGAAAAAGGGAGGGCCATGGCCCCCAGAGACACAGGCTGCTTGGTGGCCACCTCAGTGTGGTTCGCTCCTCTTCTCCTGAGCAGCACTGGGACGCTGCCCCTGGGCTCCTCCGTGACCTTCCACTCTGGGCCTCACCCTGCCTTTCCCTCCAGGCCCTGCTACCCGCCCCGTGTCCCTGTTGCTGACTCTGTCCACCCTGTACCTGTTGGATGAGGACCCTGCAGGGTTCCAGGCAGAGCCGCCTCTTCCTTCAGCATCTGGAGAAGCCTCTGAGAAGGCCCCACCCTCAGGGCCAGGCCCTTCCGTGCGTGTCAGGGAGCAGCAGCCACTCAGCAGCCTGAGCTCGGTGCTACTCTACCGCACGGCCCCGGAGGAGCTGCGGCTGGTCTTCTACGATGAGGTGTGTGTGTGTATGTGTGTGAGAGAGAGAGAGATGGGGGCGGAGGTGGTGGCAGTGTGGGAAATGGGTCTAGGAAGGCTAGGAATTGGGGGCAGTGTGGAACGTGCCATGGGCAGTCGTGGTGGGGGACACGGAGAATTAGGGTGCGAGGAGCTGGAGGCCCACTGAGTTTGGACGGTGGCAAGTAGACAGGGAGGCAGATGTAGGCGGTGGAAACACCCCAGACTTGGAGCCCAGCCTCTGTCAGCTGGGAGGCCTGCAGTGGGCCCGTGTGCCAGCCGTTTGATCTTTACAGCCCACGCGTGAGGAGGTACTATCATTAGTCCTGTTACAGATGAGGGGATGTTAACCAACTTGCCCAGGTCACAAGTGGTAGAGCCACGAACCGAACCCCAAGCAACTCCTTGGAATTGGCTCCAGAACTTAGGTTACGGAAAATAGGGAGGATTAAAGAAACAGGATGGTAGATGTGAAAGCCCTTGGGGGGCCTTCAGTCAGTGTTGAGTGGGTTCAGTTTAAAAAGTTCCGAGTCAGGATCGTTTATGGGGAGGGCATAGGCGCGGGGGAGGGACGAGGCCGTGAGCTGGGGAGCGGCGGTGCGTCGTCCCGGGCCTCCCTCCCCTCTGGTGTGGCCCTCTGGGCGTCTCACCTCGCTGCTGCTTGGTCTGCCAGGTGTCCCGGCTGGAGAGTTTTTGGGCCCTCCGTGTTGTGTGTCCGGAGCAGCTGACGGCCCTGCTGGCCTGGATCCGGGAGCCCTGGGAGGAGTTGTTTTCCATCGGACTCCGGACTGTGACCCAAGAGGCTCTAGACCTTGACCGGTGAGCCTTCCACGCTGACCCCGCCCCCGGCCTCAGGAGCCATGCTGTAGATGTTCTCTCTCCAGACTCTGGGCGCTGGCCAGTGAGGCCCCAAATGACCCATGGCTCGAGGGAAGAGCAAGAGGAATGGTCTGGCCTCTAGACGATCTGGCCCGAGGGGACAGGCCAAGTGGTCAGTAGGACTTTTTCTCCCGCACTTGTTCTCAGGTACCAATAAAGTTGTTTCCATTCCCGACGTCCTGGGTGTACTGAGATGTGTCACTTGTGAGGCCTCCCGGTGCTGCCTCTTCTCACGGAAACTGCCTGCCCGTCGCTTTCCCATGTGGGCCGGCCAGGCAGCCTTGTTTGAACTTGAGACCTAATCTCCAACCCTGCTCTGCCCCTGCTGATGGGATCAAGTGGTGCTCCTGACCCCGCGGGCATCAGTCCTCAGCGGCAGCACCTGTCGTGTGGCCTGGCGTAGACTTCCCTGCCTAACAGGGCTGGACCCGTTAGAGTCCCACTCTCTGCAGTTTCAGTTGGGAGCTGGTGAGGATCCCAGGCCATTGGCATGGGAGCCGCATACGAGAGGGTGACTGGGGAGAGGGTGTGTGGAGCTGGGCTGTGGAGGGAGGGGTGGCGCCTGGTGGTTTCCACTCCTGCCTTCTCTCAGCACCACCTCACTCAGCCTGGGCATGATTGGGTTGACCCTACTCCTTTACCAGTCTCCGTGGCCACCGTGATTGGTTCGGGCATGCTCATATGGTCTGGTTTGGCCTACCAAACTGAGTCCTGGCCTTTTGCTAGAACAAGCAGATAGAGGCGAGTTTCCCTGTGAGGGTTACGAAGAGGATCAGCCTGGAGCCGCTGGCCATGAGGAGAGAGCCTTCCTGAAAGTGGAATCATGCAGAGAAAGGAGAGCTGAGAGACAGAGCCAGCAGGACCAAGTCCTGGTGGTGTCCCTGGAGTCCTGGGGCCAGTTGTGCCTGAAGGCAGATCCTCCTGGAATTTTAGGTTATGAGAGTTAAAGGAGATGACTCCTTTTTTCTTTTTGGCTTAAGCTGATTTGAACCAAATATGGGCCAGTGAAAGGGTCCTAACTGCATAAACTCCTCTCTGACTGGAGCCAGCCTGAGTAGGGATCTGCTTCTTGTACCCAAGGATGAACACAATGGGAATAGTGGTACCCACATATTTGTGTGGAGAGGCCCTGGGAAGAGGGCTTGGGGAAGGAGTAGTGGGGTCTCAAGTCAGGCTGCACTTGAGCCCAGAAGCTGGGGCCCCAGCTGAGTGTGTGTGTGTGTGTGTGGGTGTGGGTGTGGGTGTGTGTGTGGGGGGGGAGTGTGTGTGTGTGTGTGGGTGGGTGGTGGGCGGCGTGGTTTGGGTACCAGTGGGTGGATCTCATTTGTGGAGCATTTGCATGCCAGGCACTGAGCTAACTTCTTAATGACAGTATCTGCTTCTCACAGGGGTCCTGGGAGGTGGGTGGCATCTTGTTACAGGTGAGGAAACTGAGGCGACAAATGACTTGCTCAAGATCACGTTAGTAAATGGGGGAGACCTGATGAGTCCAGACTTGTTTGACTTCAAAGCCTAAGCTGTCAGCAAACTACTGGCCGCACTGCCTCCACCTTCCCTGCAGTGGATGGGCCTGTGTGCCCGGCCCCACACGCGGACCACTGCCCACCCTGCCCTGGGCTGGGAGCTCCTGAAGACTCCTAGACTTGTCCAGGACACGCAGGCCCAGATGCACTGTGTTTGGAGTTACTCTTTCCTCCAGGCTGTGGTGAGGTGTTAGGTGAACTATTAATTCGTGGGTGATTTTCACCCCTCCCTGTTAAACTGGAGAGCACAAAGATGCCGGATCTTTAGGTTTTAAGTGAAAGGGCTAAGCCGGGAGAGATCTGAAAGAGTCTGTAAGTAGATAAAGAGCCCTGGAGTGGGGAGAGGGAGGGGTTTAGGGAAGACCATTAGAAGCAGTGAAGGAGCAATCCCCTGATATTGGGGGGCTCTCAGGGTAGAGAGGCCCTGGGCTTTGCTCTCTGTTTGGAATTAGGACAGTGGCCTGTCAGATGCTCCTCATGCCACCAGGGCAGATGGAAATGGCAGTTGGGAAGGACCTGGCAGGATTGGGCTGGTGATAGTTGCCCAGATTTCTCTGGACTGGAGAAGGGAGGGTGTCCCGAGGAGCCTGTGGGGCACGGAGGTCAGCTGAGAGGTGCTGGAGAGCGTGCCGGGGGCCCTGCGGGAGGACAGCGGGAGCACGGGAGGGGCCCAGCCCCCAGATGGGGACGTGACCAAATTAGACTTGAATTGATTGAGTTTAAATCACTGATTGGGCTGAGTTTACTTGAATGTTACCAGCTTAACTTTTCTGTTGGTTAGGAATGGGGCTCATTATAAGAATAAAGTTGAGTTATAGAGAAAAAAGTTATATTTTTACATGGCTGAATTTGTGGGACTGCTATGTTTCTGGAATTGCCGTTTGTTACCATTGGAAAGGTCAAAAGAGAAGGATTTAGAAGGTGTGGACCTAGAGGACAAGGGGGTGCTTCCTCTATGGTGGTCTGGGGGTTTCTCCTTTCCCTCCACTGGAAGGCCTTCGACTTCGGGTTCCTAGGGGAGGGATGGTTCTGATGACTTGGTTAGGCCTCACTGTAAAGCTTTGTTTTGGGGAAGTGCAAGATGGGACCTCCCAGGGGGCGGGGGTTGTAGCAGGCTGGAAAAGACTTCAATCCCCCTGGGGCCCAGTGCCACCCCTGACCCAGCCAGCTCTGCAAACCCTGGGGCCCGGGAGCATGGAAGGTGTGGAAAACAATCAGTGCCATTGGAGGACAGCCACTCAGCCTCAGGCCCTACTCAATGAGGGGCCCCTGGATTCTGAGGAGGGAGGAGAACTGCTGGGCCCCAGGGGGAGAAGGCTGCAGGTCGGTTAGGGCCCACTCTTGTCTGTCTTTTCTGAGTCCTGGGTGGGTCAGCATTGTTCCTGTCCTGAAATGTGTTCATTACGTATCCATTCATAAATACACTGAATGGATGAATTTATTTATTCCTTCACTTGACAGCGATTAATAGGACACAGGTCCTACCACAGAGCCCCTTAGAGCTTGTGTCAGTGTAGGAGGGGTTCCCCAGTGGCTCATAAACCACCCCCATGAAAGCAGCTACCTTCTCTGGGCCAGGACGGTGGGGGTGAGGGTGGGGCCAGTATTTAAAGCTCCCTTGAGGATTTATAGAGGGACACCTCTAAATAATGATGAAGGTGATCATCCAATAGCTAGGGCTTGGCGAGCCCTTGCTATGGTCCATGCATGGTTCACAGCAGCTGGTCTTCCAAGTGGTTCCCACCCTCCTTTGATCACAAGACACAGAGCCAGTTAGCTCAAGAAAAGAGCCCTCAGTGTATAGACATGCCCCAGACCTGGAAGGCTGGCGCTGAGGCCCCAGAGCTGGGGTTTCTCCTGTCTCTACAAGCCAGGTGGTTTCTCTCTCTCTCCCCTCCCCAGCAGGTTCCTGGTCTGGTCTGGCAGCCGGAGAGTGGGGAGGAAATGATGCGAATCTTGGAACTGGCCGGTTGGGAAATGCTGGCTGGGGTGGAGGTCCCTTGGTGACAGGCCTGCAGAAGGGTGGAGGGGCCCAGAAAGGACTGTGCAGAGGCTCGGAAAACAAGTTCACCTACTTCTGTCTTACTCGGAGCTGGCCTGAATTTTTAATTGAAGCAAATTAAAACTTCCCAAAAATATTAGTCCACTTTCTTGGCAGTGTACACACCCCTTCCCCGTCAGTGATTTTGTACCGTCTGCAAACAAGAGCCCGTGCCGTCCTGCGGAAGGCCTTCTCCAGTCTCTGGCCCCGAGCTGCCTTTCATGGAGCCCGGGCCCATTGACAAACACCTGCCCAGAAGCCCCATCAGGTCATGGTCCAGATGGGGCAGAATCATCTTGTCATTTTAGGGTGATTTGCAATGCAGTGTGAGTCTGGGGCAGCTGAAAGAGGAGCTTCTTCCATTTCCTTGTGCTTAAAATCTCTATCAACATCTTCGTTTTCTTAACAATTCAACAAATTCCTCGTCACTCTTTGTCCTGTGGGTGCTGTTTCTTTGGTGACCCAGAAGACAGAGGTGCTGGGGTTGCCCACTGAGGAAGTGGTCCACGGGGAGGCTGTCACTACTCTTGGAAGTGTCTGACCTTTAGCTCTGCACCTCATCAGGAGAAGGTGCCAGAACGCACCTCCTCAGACCCCGTTTACCCTGAGCCAGAGGAACTGCTTTTCCGTTGACACTTGTGCACAGATGTCAGTCAGGCAGGAACCTGCCTTACACACCCTGGACTGTCCCCAGAAATTGAGTCGTCCGTTCAGGCTGGCCTTTTCCCTCCAGCAAGTGCTTATTGATCCCCCACCATCTGCCTGGCCTTGGGCGTTCTGGCAGTGGAGACCCGGGCTGGCAGAGAGAAAGGATTCACTCCCCGAAACTGTGCATAACAACACTATCCTACATTTTCTATAGAAAGAAGGTGGGAGGCGATACAATACATATTCATGTTTGCTTCTCTCTGTATAAATACATTCTAGAGGGATAAACAAGAATTGGTGGTGGGAGTTGAAGATGAGAGCAAAGCAGAAGGGGGACAGTAGTACTGAGGTATTTTTACTTTTTATTTTAAAAATATTTTTAAACCCTCTGAATATATTATAATTCAAAAATAATATTTAAAAATTTTTGTGAGGCTCTAGGGGGTCAGTTGCCAAACTGAGTGGTAAAACATTGATTCCTAAGACTTTGGAAGGAGGGGAGTGGGTCAGCTTGAAGGATCCATCTCTCCTTCTCAATGGGAGAGGGTTCCTCTCTGCTGACGAGTCATTTCACGTGGAGTGAAGGGTGCCGTCCTTCCTCCTCCTTTGTCAAGATGCTGCCGTAGCTTCTGCGAAGACCCTGCCCAGGTTGCTGTGGTTGGACATTCAGGTACAGTTCTGAGTGTTACGCCTTGCCCCTCTCTAGACGTGTGTAGTATTTGCATCGACCTGCTCAAGAGTCAGTGTGGGGTGGTTGTCACGCAGGAAAAGGCACAGTGGACTGAGATCCAAAAGGTCCAAGATTATGCCTTCGTTCTGCGGCTCCCTATTCAACCACGCACAAGTAACTTGTCCTTGCTGGTCTGTGGCACCTTCATCTACAGCGAGGAGATGAGACTAATCGATAACTTGCCCAGTTCACAGAATTGTTGAATGCAATGATGTACGTGGAAGCACTATGTGAACCATGAAGCATTACATAAATGCTGGTTGAAAAACCTGCCTGTTAGTTGTTACGACCTGCTTTGTTGCCTAGAAATGCCCTTTGTAATCAGTCAGAAGAGGGAAAGCCTGCGTCTTATTGCCCGCATGTTTATGAGTGGATATTTCTCCCCTGTGCTGCAGAGGGAACCTCAGACACTCTGGGGGTATGAGCAAGCCATGGCATGTTTTTTCTTGGCCCCTCCTTTGTTATTTGATCATCTTGGACTCAGCGACTTCTTTGTCCTCCACAAAAACATTCTTCAGTTTATTAGTTACTATAATTACTTGTGCACTGCCTTCCAGTCCACAGACATTTGTCGAGCTCTTAAAGTGTGCCAGGCTCTGTGTGAGAAGAGGGGGGTGGAATGTAAGGAGGAATCAGACATGCCCCTGCTTTCAGGGAGCTTACAGTCCAGTGAGGGAGTGGAGAGGCGCCCTGGAGCTGGGTCCTGAAGGAAGGGTAAGATCATGGCAGGAGAATATCCTAATAACGGCCATTTTGGAGTACCAGCTTTGTCCTGCTCTTTGTACTAATCATTTCACTGACATTATCGCACTCAGAACAACCCCGAAGGAAAAGTGCCATTTCCATTTTCCAGGTGAGGAAGCTGGGGCTCAGGTTAAGAAAGGTGATTCTCACCGAGGGGATGCTGGATCTCAAACTCAGGCCCTCTCTCTTTCCCCGAACCCGTATTGCCTCTTAGACCTTCTAGGATGCGCACCTCTAGTCCCTTTAAATCTCTCCCCGGTGGCACCAGGTTCTGGGGATACCACATCCTACTGGAAAAACACCATCCAGATCCTTAGCACCCAAATATCCGTGCAGATCTGGTTCTTTCCTGCCACACGGGAAGCAGACACAACCTTTCCCAAGCTCTTCTGCTCTCTGGCTCCCCCGACCCGCCCTTCTTTGCACGGCTGATTCTTTTGTATCCTTCAGGCCTTTGCTGAATTGTCCCCTCCTTACAGAGTGCCTCCTTAACTCTACCGCCTGGATGTTCTCTACACTGTGCTCTCCCTCCACGGCACGTCTCGTAATTATAAATTTATGTGTTTGCCTGTTTGTTGTCTGTAAGTTGCCCGAGGGCAGGGACCATGTAGGTTTTTTTTCACCGATGTATACCCAACACCTGGCGTAGAGTATAGCATGAATGTGTGGGTCTCGGTTTACACACTTGGGTATGCATGAAATATGACTTTACGATGTTTTTGAAACAACCTTTTATTTCAAGCCCCCATTCCATGGGGTTGGCAGGACCCACTGACCCCCTCCCCCCCCACATCTTGGGGGAAACTCCTTCTTCTTTGCTGATTGTAGAGGGCAAAGGCTCGCTCCTCCACCCACTCCCCAGCTTCTGGACAAGACACTGCATCTACTCTTGCCTCACCCTTCTTTCTCCTCCTCCACAAACCTTCCTAGGTTTCCTGAGACTTTGGCTCTGGATGAACAAAAGGCAGAAAGGCTCAGGCTTTGTCCTACCTATTCTCCCAAAACAACACAATGCAAAGCAGGCTACCTGCTTGGGTGGGGGGTGGGGGGTGGAGGGGAGGAGCGCCGAAGGACACTCATCCGTCAAGATGTCATCCTAGCCACAAAGGAATCCATACATCTGGAGCTGAAAGGTGGGCTCTGCTGGGAAGTCCTTGAGAGAACCCTTGGGGACAGGCGGTGCTGTCCTGATTGGATCGGTTTCAAAGCTGAGTCCAGGTTTACTGAGGGACACGTGGATTATGACGGGATGACCCACTGCGGAGTGATCACAATAGTAAATAATGACGTTTATCGAGCGCCTGTTCTGTGCCAAGCCTTGAACTGGTATTTTATATATAGCATCTCTAATTCCGGAGTCTGGGTTCTTTCTCAATGCCATGTCCCGCTCTTGTAAAAATAAGGTCTTCCCATGAGGCCAGTCCACGGCAAATGGCACTGGGTGCTCTGCTCTGGGGAACAGGGAGGAGACACTCTTGATCAGAGGGAACTCCAGGCCAGTCGAAGTGACAACCGGGGGCTACCTGAACCCACACCCTACCATCTTCCAGAAACTCTTCAGCCTGCTAAGTTAGGATTACAAATGCAAAGGTCGGTCCTTTGGACGAGGAGTGTCAGAATCTACCCTGGTGGAGGAAAAAGCCATTCCAGATCTGTCTTCTTTGAATTTGCATGGTTGGTATCTTCAGTTTGGCTGGAAGACTTAGTACTCTTTTAAGTGTAAGCCGACTTCCACTTATTTTATGTGTGTACATTTCATCAGTTTTCATATTGCAAGTTACCTGAGGGCTTTTTGGTGCCTGTGTCCCTTCAATTTGTGATAGTACTGAAACTAACTGACATTTATGGAGCACTATGTGCCAGGCACTGTTGTAAGTGCTTTACACGATGAACTCATTTCATCCTCTCAACAACTCTGTTGTTATCGCCATTTTACAGAGGGGGAATCCGAGGCTCATGGAGGGTAAATAACTTTCTTGAAGTCATGCAATTATCAAACGGCAGAGCTGGGCTGTGAACTCAGGCCGCTTGGCTCCAGATGTCCCATGCGTAACCACTCCCCTAGATGGCCTCTAGTAGCCAAGATGCAGTCTCCTTAAAAAATTCATCTGGGAAGTGAGCGGTATATTTCAGTTTGTGCGCATGGCATGGAAGGTTCAACAGTTGTGGGGGGACATCAAGATGTGGTGATGGGGGGCAGGGGCACTGTGGTGTATGGGGATGAACATGAGACATGAAGCCAGAAGTCCTTGGTCAATTCTTGGCCATGCTGCCTACGAGCCTTGGACCTTGGGCGAGTCACAAACTTTCTGACCCTCATTTTTCTCACCTGTCAAAGAGGATGAAGATGCTCTACTTCAGAGGGTTGCTGTGAGCCAATGAGAATATGGATATCAAAGTGGTTTGTAAGCTGGAAAGCACTACCCAAATTTCAGGTAATGAAGTTATTGTTGTTAGCATTAAGATTAAAGATGGTGAGGAATGGCGTAGTAATAAGAGAGGCAGGGGCTACCCAGGCCTGCGAATCAGATGGTCATTCTCTCACCTGCTCTCTGCCAGCTCCTTGATATTGGTACCTCTAGTGCCTGGTGCTTGCTCAGCCTATGCCCTGGACTCAGAGCCCATTTCCCCGATTCTGTCAGTCAGGATGCCAAGTTGCAAGCAACAGCTACTCTAAGCTGGAAAGGAATTTATCAAAGGACATAATGAATATTAGGTGGTATTTTGGGGAGGAATAGAGAGCTAGGAATAATGACCAGCCACATCACCAGAGCTTCTCTAGCAGAAACACTATTGTCATTGGGCACCAAACCCTCCACCCCTGCCGCCCTGAGACCCACACGCCTCCACCCCATGCTCACAGAGGGGCAAGTGCCTCATGCACATCACTCACTTCTGAATTCAGGTCTTGCATGGGCAAGTCCACTTGGTGGAACCTAGGTCACGCGTCTTTACTCTAGCTGCAAGGGAGTCTGGGCATGTGGCTTCTACCTTGGAGAGACAGGACTCATGGGAAATGACCAAAATCTAGAGAGGGTTTTCAAAGATTTGGATGGCCACAGATGACAAATATCTACTACATCGGTCTAGTTCCCAAAGTGTTTGACCCCAAGACAGTGATTCCAGGGAATGGCCATGAGAGGAACCCACCCCAGAGGGCTTCTGGCTTATTTGTGAGGGATTCAGAGAACCGTGTGTTTGTGTCTCCACACCTGGACGGTGTGATGGGATGGCTCCTGCTCCCCGGGACATACGGGCAGGTATTGGTGGTGCTGCATGTGCCAGACAAGCGTCCTGGGCCCTCAGCTTGCAGGGTGGGGACGTTCAAGTCAATCTGGGCTGTGAAGGAGGGTACCAGGGGGGTGCTCTGAGCTTTTGCCTTGGCTTCACCTTTCCTGTCACCATTTGAGCATCTACAGGCTCTGAGCTGGGAGCTGACAGGGCAGCCACATACACATTCTCTCTCTCTCTCACACACACACAGAGTGGTCATCCTCTGTGCATGTAAGGAGCAGTCTTTTGTCACAGGAATGGAGACCCCATTGGGAACACTCTATAGGGGACTGACAATTACAGGTGCACTGGAGGCCATGGGACACCAAGGAGAAGCCTCCATGATGCCAGGAGACCCATGTGGGAACCATGAAAATATACACTGATGTCTAATGGGATGAAACAACTGGTGGCTGTCAGCATCACCACCTCCACCCTGAAAGGGGAGAGCAACATGGGTGTCTAAAGGTCCTGTGAAGGGAGATTTCACTCCATCATCCCAGAGGCTGGGGGATAGAGGAAGAAACTTGCAAGGCTAGAGACCAAAGCTGCTGACTGTGGGTGGGGTGGAGGAGTCCCCAGCTGGGAAGAGGATGGGAGTCTGAGGGCTCCGTGGACACAGGCATGTGCTCAGCATGCTCCCTGCAGCGGGGAGGGGCCTCCGGGGACCAGACGAGTGGTGCCCGTAAGGCATCAGTGCAGGGCCCAGTCCATGGGGGTCCCAGGTTGGCAAGACCCTCCTCAGGCTGTCTTGGTATTAAAGTAGCTGCTGTCCAACTTTGCAGGCTAGTAGACAGGGGCTGGGGCCATGAGCAGGACCAGGCGTGGAAGGTAGACTGAAGACCAGAGAGCCCTCGGCAATGTCCCCGACTGGGAGAGGCTCCAGGGCTCCTGCGTGCCTCTGAGGAAGTGAAGGCCCCTCCAAAACAGCACTCGAGGTGGAGACCTGGAACCGAGTTACCTGGCTCAGAGCAACAAGGGATCGCAACGGTGTGTCAGTGCACTAGGGTGGCCATAACAGAGTTCCACAAACAGTGGCTTGAAGGACGGAGATTGATTGTCCCACAGGTCTGGAGGCTGGAGGTCTGAGATCAAGATGTCAGCAGGGCCATGTTCCCTCTGAAGGCTCTCGGGGAGGATCTGTTCCAGGCCCTTCTCCCAGATTCTGGTAGTTCCTTGCCTTGTGGCAGCAGAGCTCCAGTCGTCACACGGTGTCCTCCCTGTGCGCGTCTGTGTCCAAATTTCCCCTTTTTATGAGGACACTAGTCACATTGGGAAAGGAGCCTCCCCTACCCCAGTCTGACCTCATCCTAACATTTGTAACTATGTCACTTCCAAATAAGGTCACCTTCCCGGGTACTGAGGGTTAGGACTTCATATGAATTTTGGGGAGACACAACTCAACCCCTAACAGATGGGCCTCACATCCTGAGTCTTGGGGCGCGGCTCTACTTATACACAGCGGACCCCCACGCTGGCATCTTGTTTCACCCCTAGGAGACAGGGAGGCCAAGCACATCTCTCTCAGTGAAAGAGGCCGGAGCGGTTACATGGCTGTGGTTGGGACCTTCCATACACCAAGGATGCCCTGTTGGCAGCCTGCTTCCTGGCTGTGACCACGGCAGGTGAACAAGCCTCCCTGGATCTTGGGGTGGTAAGGCTGGGATGGGTTTGGTGAGAGCCCACGCTGGGGCTGCTGATGCAAAGCAAAGTGGGTGTTCAACCCATGCCAGACGCCCTTCCCCTCTCCCCCGTGTGGCTCTGAAGATAGAAAATCGTCCACTGGGTTGAGTTGAAACCCTGGTCAGGGCAGGGGTCAGAGAGGGTAAATTATACACCGAGGTCACAGGGTTAAACCTCTCCCCCACACAGAGCACCATCATGCCCAGCATCCTGTCCTCCTGCCCACCAGGCGTTGTTTCCCTCTCCTGGGCCTGGCCAGGTCCACCTTCCCTGCCCATCAGATCCGTCCTGGGTCCCCCCACCCCCACCCTCTTATGTTTTCCTAAGGATTCAGGGACATGGCTTTAACAGATATTACCGAGTGGCTGTTACCGACATGGCTTCGTGCTAGGTGCCCAGTTTCAGCGAGACCCCAGAGGGTCAAATTGGGATCCTGTAGTTCCTTCCCAAGACCTTTGCCCTTGGAGAAGGATGTGACCTCAGGGAATAGGGGTGGGGGAGAGGAGATGCGGAAACTGAGCCACAGACTCTTAGAGCTCAGTGGAACTAGGAATGCTTCTATTCAATGCCACGCTGGCTAAAGATGGGGAAACCGAGGCCCCAGGAGAGGTAATGTGCCAAGGTCAAATGTTGGGTGGCACCTGGTGGCAGAAGCTGGGTATCTGGGGCTATACTGGGACTGAAGGGGCAGGTGGTGGGTGCTTCCCTGGGTCTGTGAGCTGAATTCCCAAGGTTGGAGGGACTTGTGTCTGGGGTTGCGGGGGTCGCCTCCAGGGCTCTTGAGAGGAGGGGAGGCTCAAAGCCAGGGGTGGGGTGGGGTGGGGGGGTGGTGTGCGAATCTGGGGATTGTGGGACTGTGGGGCCGCGCGCCCGGCCCCCGCAATGCGTGGGGCGCCCGGGGAAGGGGCTGGAGGGCAGGTGGGGTCCTGCGGGGGCCCGCGCGTGGGGGCCGGACCGGCCGGGGCGGGGTGAGTCACGGCCCGCCCGCTCCCATTGTGCGGCCCGGCGGCGGCGGAGCTGCGGAGCCGAGCGCGAGGAGGAGGAGCCGCGGGCTGCGGGCTCCGGCGCCTGCGTCCGCCCGGCCGGCCCGGCTCATCGCGGCCGCGGGCGCCCCCCGGCCGTCCGCCCCTGCGCGGCCACAGGCCCGGGAGCGAGCGCGGGGGGCAGATGGGGCGCGGCGGCCGGCCCGGGCCCCGCACGCTCCGGAGCCCCGAGGTACCGCAGGGCGGGGCGGGGCGGGCCAGGACAGGGGCCCGCGTGTCCCGCGTGGCGGGGCCTCGGATGGGCGCTCGGGCGGGAGGGGCATCGGGCTCCAGGGAGGGGACGGAGGGCTGCTGCCCGAGGATCCTGACCCCGCCCTCCTCCCCCAGGGCTCCCCGCTGGGTCTCTGCAGCGCCCCCTTCTTCTCACCCGGGTCACGGGTCCCTCAGTGAGCCAGACCCTCCCAAGCCGCCTCCCCGGCCATGGCCAACGGAGTGATCCCGCCGCCCGGGGGCGCCTCCCCCCTACCCCAGGTGACTGACGCGCGCGGGGGTGGGAAGAGGAGGAGCAGAGACCCCAAGGAGGAGAGGGGCGTCCTCTGGCCGACTGGGGACCCCAGATCCAAGGAAGGAGCTGGGCCGGGGGGTATAGAGAAAGAGGAGGCCTTTTGGTATTTTTCAGATCTGTTACCCCTTCTTCTCCCAAGCCCGGGGAGCCTGGGGTGCTGACCCAAGCCTGGAGCCCAGGGAGAAGGGGCTGTAGAGATGGAGCCTGCTGGTCTCCCCTGCCTCTGCACAGGGCTCCGAGTTGGGGTGGGTGTGGGGTGTTCACAGGTCAAGGGTCCTTAGGAGAGGCTGTCTGAGCCTGCAGGTCCGGGTGCCCTTGGAGGAACCCCCTCTGAGTCCAGACATGGAGGAGGATGATGACTTGGGCAAGACCTTGGCTGTGAGCAGGTTTGGGGACCTCATCAGCAAGCCCCCGGCCTGGGACCCCGAGAAGCCCAGCCGCAGCTACAGCGAGCGGGACTTTGAGTGTGGGTAGCCTGGGGACCCCTAGTGTGGCTATCCTCACCACCATCACCTTCATTGCCACCATCACCGTGCTCACCACTGGCTTGGTCACCCAGTGCCATCTTGTGCTGGACGCTGTGCTGGACGCTGTGTGGGGCCACCATGCCATGTTAAGTCATCCTGCCTCACTCACCCATCGCCTGTCCGCCTGCCAGGGGAGCCGGGCCCCAGACGCAGGGGAGATGTAGGGAGATGGGCCTGAGGCCTCCCTCGGTGACCTTCATCTTCGCCAAGCCTCTGCCATCCCCTTAGCCCTGCTCTCTGCCTCCTCATCTTGCCTCCTCAGCTCTTCTGCCTCTACCCTTCCCTTCCTTGATGTATCATGTCCCCCCCATCTCCCCCACCCCCGTTTCATGACCTCCCCTCTCCATTGCTCCCATTCCCCCACTCTGCCAGGCCTTCCCAATGACAGGACATGGACACAGGTGTTGGGGGGAGCCTGACTCTGGAGGAAGGACTAGGGTGCCCTTGTTTGAGGTCTTGAACTAGGATGAGGTGTGTGCCCCTAGGGTGGTGAGGGGCCCCCTTTTGCTGGGGGGCCCCAACCGGCTCTCCTGCACCCCCAGTTCACCGGCACACATCCCACCACACCCACCACCCGCTCTCGGCGCGCCTGCCTCTGCCCCACAAGCTGCGGCGACTGCCCCCCACCTCTGCCCGGCAAACCAGGAGGAAGAGGAAGAAGGAGAAAACCTCTGCTCCCCCCTCCGAGGGGACCCCTCCCATCCAGGAGGAAGGGGGAGCTGGAGTGGATGAGGAGGAGGAAGAGGAGGAGGAAGAGGAAGGGGAATCTGAGGCAGAACCTGTGGAGCCCCCACTCTCAGGGTCCCCACAGAAAGCAAAGGTAGGGGTCTGTCCCTGAAGGAGAGCTGGCTGCTCAGGGAGGCCCCAGAGGGGCCTGGGCCGGGCTGAGTCGGGGGTTGGGTGCTGAGTCGGGGCAGGGGCTCAGGGCACATCCGTCCATCTGTCTGGTTGGTTTGTCCACAGTTCTCCATCGGAAGTGATGAGGATGACAGTCCCGGCCTCTCGGGGAGGGCTGCCTTCACCAAGCCCCGGCCCTTAGTGGGCCTGCACGCCGACAAGAGCCCCCAGCACTTGGTCAGGTACTGGCCCCAGCCCAGTCCTGAGCATGTCCCAGGCTCCTTCCTGACCTTGGGGATTGTCCCCAGCCCTGACCCCAGAGAATAAGAGAGGAGGAGAGGAGAGGGGGCAAAGGAGGCGGGGAGGGGTGCGCCCCTTCTCTGTCCACTTGATTGACAAGGAGGAGAGAACCCCAGGCAGACAGAGAAAGAGTCCTCCAGGAGAGAGGGTGTCAGAGTGAAGAGGAGGCTGGGGATAGAGAGGAAGGGGGGTCCAGTGCCACAGGGACAGGAAGGTGGAGGTGAGCTTCCTTCTCTGCCCAGGAGCCAGTGTCTAGTGTCCAGGGGACCACTCCAGGCCCCGCCCCAAGCTGGGGAGGGGCAGAGGAACCCCCTAACCTGGCCCTTCTCCACTGCGTTTCCCTGTCACGTCCAAGGCTGCCATGTTGCCTCCTCAGCTCCCCCAGCCCCCGGGCCCGGGCCCCCCGAGTCACCGGGGAGAAGAGCCGGCCCTGGAGCCCACTGGCCAGCTATGACCTGCGGGAGCGGCTGTGCCCAGGCAGTGCCCTGGGCAGCCCGGGTGGCCCGGAGCAGCAGGTGCCCACTGACGAGGCAGAAGCCCAGATGCTGGGCTCCGCGGACCTGGACGACATGAAGAGTGAGTGATACCCTGTGGCAGCCCCCATGTCCCACCCCCAGCCTGTGAGGGGCATTGGAGAGGCTCTGTGCTGTCCCCCACCTGGGGCTGAGTCCCCTCTGCAGCATCCCTCTCTGCTGGCATGAGGCCAGCGACGGGGAGCTCACTATCTCACCAGGCCACCTCTCTTGAGCTTGCCAGAGCTGAGATTTCCCTCTGTCCTTCTGTCCTGGTCCTGTCCTCTGAGTCACCCTGGAATAAGGCAGCCCCCTCTTCCACGTGATGTTTGGAGACATCATTATATCCCCCTCCCCCACGGTTCCTCTTCTCAGGACAAACTCTTTTCACCATCTTCAAACCAGCCCCCCGAGTCTGGGCCACTCTGCCAGGCCCTGCCACTCCCCATGTGGGGGGCCCCTCACTCCCACCCCACCCCCCTCGGCCGGGCCTGGCTGTGATGTCGGCACATTCCTTCCATCTTATCAGCACCCTGGTTTCTGTGCCACCTGTCATCACCCACGGGGCTCTGTGCCCAGCCCAGGGACATCGCTGACCCCGCCCTCCTCCCCCTTGGAACCACAGTTGTGGGCGGGGGTGGGGGGAGAGCTTTGAGCTCAGAACGTCATGGAAAGTTGCCAGGGCCTGAGGACAGGGACAGGAACAATCCGATGGCAGCAGCAGTGGAGGCGGGATGGGGGGTCAGGGGGAGGGCGTGTTTACAGACCCAGAGTGGGGGCTAGAAGCAGCCCGGAGCAGGCCTGGGGACGTGGGGAGTCGGGGTCGGGGGGCCTGGCCACCTCCAGCTGGCTGGACACAGACCACTGCTGTCCAGGCTCCCACCTCTCAGGAGAGCCGGGGCGCTGGGAGGTGACAGGGCCCGAGGCCTCAGCTGTTGGGAGAATGACGAGCCTGCTGGAGGTGGTCACAGAGCCCAACGGGGCACCGAGCCCTGGGCCCGGGGATGCTGAGGGCCGGGGCCCTGGGAGGGTTCCAGCTCCCAGCCCTCGAGACTCGCTGGCCTCAGAGGACTTAGAGATGTTTGTGTTGGACCTTGAAGACTATGACCTGAGGGAGTCCCCCAGGGGCCAGCTGAGCCCCGTACCAGGGGGACTAGCTTGTGAGTAACTGGGCTGCTGGCCTTGCTGGGCTGCTGGCCTGGAAGGGGCAGGCAGGGAGGAAGGGAGAGACGCTCGGCCTGAGTCTGTGGGGATGTGGTGCTTCAGAGGGAAAGTCAGTGGCCACAGCAGGGGCCATGGACTGAGTTGGGGGTCTGCCTTTTCACTGTGGCTTGGCTAGATGTCCTCCATGTGACTTAGGGCTAGTCCTTCCCCGTCTCTGGGCCTCAGTCTCCTTATCTATGAAATGGCCATGTTGGACTAGGTGGTCCTGTTGGCATGGCTTCTGGGTGACTGGGTGCCCACCAAGTAGACTGGCTGGGCAGAATAGGGGGCTGGGCACACGATGCTGTGCCCTGAGCTGGACCCCTGGGACCACCAAGCCCCGCCTCTCCGCAGGTCACCGGCTGGAGGACAACCCCGGCGTGCGGAGGCACCTGGTAAAGAAACCGTCTCGGACGCAGGGCGGGAGGGGCAGCCCCGCGGGCCTGGCCCCCATCCTGCGCAGGAAGAAGAAGAAGAAGAAGCTGGACCGGAGGCCTCATGAGGTACAGGACCCCGGGGGTGGGCCTGCACTTCTCTCGCCTGTCCTCCCCGGAGCCCCCCTTCCCTCCCTCCACGCCTTGCCCTCGCCCTGTCCCCAAGACAGCCGGTCCCTCCTGGGGGCCCCCAACCCTCACGCTCTGCGCCCACCCCAGGTGTTTGTGGAGCTGAACGAGCTGATGCTGGACCGCAGCCAGGAGCCCCACTGGCGGGAGACGGCCCGCTGGATCAAGTTTGAGGAGGATGTGGAGGAGGAGACGGAGCGCTGGGGGAAGCCCCACGTGGCCTCGCTCTCCTTCCGCAGCCTCCTGGAGCTCAGGAGGACCATCGCCCACGGTAGGGGCCCTGCAGCCTGGCCCTGGGGCTGCATGCCCTCTTCAGAGACCGCCCAGCTCCCGGGGACTCCTCCCTGGAGTCCTGGGTCCAGGCGAGGTCTGCCTGTCATTTGGGGACACGGAGTCCTACTGCCTGCACAGCCGTAAGCTCTGAGGGGTGGGGCTGTGCCTCTGGTACCTGGCCCTGTACCTGGGCTTAGAAGACTTCGGTCCACATTCAGTACATAACAGATGACTCCCCTCCCTGGGTGAGGAGGGGCCGTGCCTCGCTCTCCCGCTCCCTTTCCCTCTCTCCGGCTGGGCTCTGGCCCCGTGGAGCTGTGTATCTGCCTGGGCGCCCTGGGGGCTTGGCTCACCCAGCACGTCTGCATGCCGCGGGGGAGCAAGGCGGCTGGGGGTGGTTTTTTTCTGTCTGATGGGACCGTGCCCCCTCCCTGACTGTGCCCCCAGGAGCTGCCCTCCTGGACCTGGAGCAGACCACTCTGCCGGGCATCGCACATCTCGTGGTGGAGACCATGATTGTGTCCGACCAGATCCGGCCGGAGGACAGGGCCAGCGTCCTTCGCACCCTGCTACTGAAACACAGGTGCCGGGGTTGGGTGCCTGGGAGACTCTCCTGAGTGGCTCCCCAGCCTTTGCTTGAATACCCCAAGTGACGGGGAGCTCATTCCTCATTCATCTTTGGGCAGCACCAACCATTAGAAAGTTCTTTCTGACACTGAGGCAGAAGGGATGGAGGCCCGGACTCTCCATTTCTTGTTTCCTCATGACCTCAGCCCACCAAGGGCCTCTCCTCCTAACCCGCCTTGCCCCCTCTGCTCTCCCCAGCCATCCCAATGATGACAAGGACAGTGGCTTCTTTCCCCGAAACCCATCCAGCTCCAGCGTGAACTCTGTCCTGGGGAATCACCACCCAACTCCGAGTCACGGCCCTGACGGCGCGGTGCCTACCGTGGCTGATGACCCGGGGGAGCCGGCGCCGCTCTGGCCTCGTGACTCTGACGCCAAGGAGGTCAGTCACCTTGCTGTGACCTGGGCTGGGGGAGAGGAGGGCTGCCAGGTTCAGTGGAGGCTGCTGATGGCTTCACTGAGCAGGTCAGGGGCTCGGATGCCTGCACCACACTGGGCACGTGGGGGGATCTATCGAGACATGCATGAGGGCCCCCCGCCCTGGAGAGACAGGAGGTTTACGCGGGATGAGGGGGCAGACCCAGGGGAGCCCTTTAAACAGGATGAGGCTGAGGTGGTGGCGGGGATGGAGGGGGGCCCGCATCCCAGGCTGGTTCCCTCTGAGGTGGGGCGCACCAACGTCCCTCCCCTGGCTGAGGAGGGAGAAAGCAGGGCCCAGATCTGGGGGTTGGAGGGCAGAGTCCAGGGCTGGAGCGAGGGATGGGAGGGCCTGCCACGGCCTCCGGTCTGGGTCCCAGCCCTATTCCAGTTCTGCGTCCTCAGAAGCCCCTCCACATGCCTGGGGGAGACAGTCACCGGGGGAAGAGCCTGAAGCTGCTGGAGAAAATCCCCGAGGATGCTGAGGCTACCGTTGTGCTTGTGGGTGAGGAGGGCCGAGTGCTGGCGGTGGGGGCGACCGGGTGTGGGTGCCTCCACTGGGGTCGGCTGGTCTGGAGCACCGGCTTGCAGACTGGGTCTTCCATCCCCAGCCAGGCCCCCACTTGCTCCTCCTCTTCCTCACAACTGGTCTTGCCCCCAGCCCTTTCTTCCCCAATCCTCTGCCTGCTTCCCATCCAGTTTTCTGCTATCTTGGACTGCTGCTAGTCCATATAGCTTCTTTGTGAGAATTAGAAAAAAGCACCCCTTCTTTAAGACCCTTAATTTTCATCTGTTGGTAAATTGTAATAAATATACAAACATATAAATGAATAGGGCTCCTTTAGATTGGGGTTTCTTTATGCAGTGTACAACCTGCTCAACTGTACACGGTGGCCCCAGATATCCTCTCCAGGGCTTGCCTTGACCGCTCCCCTTTGCTCAGCGCCCTGGGCCTTACTCCCCCCCCAGGCTGTGTGCCTTTCTTGGAGCAGCCAGCGGCAGCCTTTGTGCGACTCAACGAGGCTGTACTCCTGGAGTCTGTGCTGGAGGTCCCGGTGCCGGTGCGCTTCCTCTTCGTGATGCTGGGGCCCCGCCACACCAGCACTGACTATCATGAGCTCGGGCGCTCCATTGCCACCCTCATGTCTGACAAGGTGGGCCCTCTAGGCCTGTTCCTCTGAGCCCTCCTTGTTCCCTGTCCCTCTCACTGCGTCCAGTGGTGCCCATGGGTACAAGCGGGCTGGAGGCCCTCCCAGGCATAGGCAGTGCCCTGCAGCGGTGGTGGAGGGAGCTGTTGGCTGAGGGGAGGAAAGGGAGCCCTGAGCTGGGGCTGTGGGAGGGGGAAGTGGTTGCAGGCGGAGAAGTCCAGACCCCACCACGTTCTGGATGTGACATGAGACCTGAACAGGAGGGCTGGATGTGGCGGTCTTTGCTGTGGCTTCTCCTGGGCTTGGACAGGAAGGTCCTGTAGCCAGGGGTGATGTGGGAAATACCAGCCTGTGGGGCGTGGGCACTCTCTAGTCAGAATGGTTCTGGAGGCCCCTGCTGTGCCGGGTGGGACCCCTTTAGTTGTTGCATTGTGGAAAAGTCTGGAGGTGCCCGGGGGAATAGAGGGCACGGGGGTTCAGGGCTGTGGCGGCTTGCTGGCCAGCAGGGACACGAGTCAGTGTTCTGACAACTGGACTAGACCTGTGTACGTGGCTGAGTGTCCACCCTGCGTCTGGCTCTGTGATGGCCCAACACCTCCTCCCGGAACCCCCTCCCAGGGGCTCCCTGGGCTGCTCAGCCCCTGCCTCTCCTGCCCCCAGCTGTTTCACGAGGCTGCCTACCAGGCGGACGACCGGCAGGACCTCCTAAGCGCCATCAGCGAGTTCCTGGACGGCAGCATCGTGATCCCTCCCTCGGAGGTGGAGGGCCGCGACCTGCTCCGCTCTGTGGCCGCCTTCCAGCGCGAGCTGCTGAGGAAGCGGCGGGAGCGCGAACAGACCAAAGTTGAGATGACCGCCCCGGGTGGCTATGTGGCCCCTGGGAAAGGTCAGACCCTTTGGGGCCCAGAGCCCCCTGCACAGCTCGTAAGGCTGTGACCCAGCCCCGTCCCGACTCTGAGTCCTTTGTGCCGGCTTCCCATCCCTGACCCCAGGCCTCTGCACCGTGCCCCCGGCTGGGAGGGATGGAGCCCAGCGTCCCCAAGCAGGAGGGGTGGTTTGTTCCAGCAGCCCCGTGTTCCTGCAGAGCTGTCTCTGGAGTTGGGGGGCTCCGAGGCAATCCCTGAAGATGACCCCCTGCTGCGGACCGGCTCAGTGTTTGGGGGGCTCATCCGGGACGTGAAACGCCGGTACCCCCACTACCCTAGTGACCTGCGGGATGCCCTGCACTCCCAGTGCGTGGCCGCTGTGCTCTTCATCTACTTCGCTGCCCTCAGCCCTGCCATCACCTTTGGGGGGCTGCTAGGTGAGGGGGAAGGTATCGCTTTTGGGGGGCTGCTAGGGGACAGGGAGGGCTGAGAGGTGAGGGGATCACCTGGGGCGTCGGCTTCCAGTGTCAGCTGCAGGGTTTCTGGGTCAGGGTGTCCCAGTGATCACCTTAGGGGGCTGATGGCTGAGAGGGGACAGTCTCTGGTGTGACTGTCGTGAGCTGCTGAGTCAGGGGATCCCAGGGATCACTTTTGGGGGGCTATAGAGTGAGGGGGGTAGGAGGTGCGCAAGGGGTGGGGGATCCTGAGATCACTTTGGGGGGCTGGTGGTGAGGGGCAGGAGGGATGGGGGTGGTGAGGGGCCCTATCTGTCATTCTGGGGGGCTGCTCCCTTCTTGGTGGGTCCCCAGGTTAGGGGAAGCTAGATGAGGAAGAGGGGCCAGGCCAGGGCCATCCCACTGACCCCTGCCCGCCCCAGGGGAGAAGACTGAGGGGCTGATGGGCGTGTCCGAGCTGATTGTGTCCACGGCTGTGCTTGGTGTCCTCTTCTCTCTGCTGGGGGCCCAGCCGCTGCTTGTGGTCGGCTTCTCGGGGCCACTGCTCGTCTTCGAAGAAGCCTTCTTCAAGGTGTCAGCCCTGCCCGTCCCTCCCCAGGGATCACCTGCCCCATTCCCCGTCCCTCAGCCCAGGTGATGGGTCCCTCCTCCTCCTTGGAGTCTCTTCCTCCCCCTTGGAATTCACCTCCTGCCATCCCCTGGGGCCCCCGTCGTCGAGGGCAGACCACTGTGGGTAACCACCCCTCTCTCCTGGCCGCTAGTTCTGCCGAGCCCAGGACCTGGAGTATCTCACCGGCCGGGTGTGGGTTGGCCTCTGGCTGGTGGTCTTCGTCCTTGCCCTGGTGGCCGCCGAAGGCAGCTTCCTGGTCCGCTACATCTCGCCTTTCACCCAGGAGATCTTTGCGTTCCTCATCTCGCTCATTTTCATCTATGAGACCTTCCACAAGCTCTACAAGGTGGAGGTCCAGGGGGGTCTTGGGGGTGGGTGGAGCTGGGAGCTGAGCAGTGCCCTGGGGAGGAGAGCATGAGAGGAGGTGGCGTGGAGCACTGGGGGCAGAGGGGACGAGGAGGCGGCTCCGCTGGGTGTGGGTGTGGGCGTCGGGGACACCCTGGGCTCGGTCGGAGCTGAAGGGGAGGGAGTCAGACACAGAAAGTGCAGGTCAGAACTCCAGGACTCACCTGTGCGGGTATGTGATGGACGGGTGCTGTTGCTGCTACGGGGCTGGGGGTCCTCCGGTCATTGTTTGTGACGGAGCGGGTGTGTGTGTGTGAGATGCAGCTGGATATCCTGTGTTACTTCTGCCTGCTCAGGTATGAGAGAGGCCAGCCCCCTCCCTCACAGGTGTGCTGATGGTGATGAAATCAGGGTCACCTGCCCAGGTGAGCCATAGTGCAACCTCACAACCCACACAGGTGTTCATGGAGCACCCACTGCTACCCTTCTACCCCCCTGAGGGGGCATTGGAGGCTGGGCTGGATGTCAATGGGAGCGCCCTGCCCCCCACCGAGGGGTCCCCAGGCCCGAGGAACCAGCCCAACACTGCCCTGCTGTCCCTCATCCTCATGCTCGGGACCTTCCTCATCGCCTTCTTCCTGCGCAAGTTCAGGAACAGCCGCTTCCTGGGCGGCAAGGTGCGTGGCTGCCAGGTGTGGGGCCTGGGGACCCCCCGGGGTCACCCTCAGTTCCTGCTGTCACCACCAGGCTCTGCTCCAGAGAGGGGCTGCCCCTTCTTGCCATCAACCCATGGACCCAAACCAAGTCTGTGCAGCCCCCACCCCCGCCAGGAGCCCAGAGGAGTTTAATCAGGAGAGGAATGTCCTCCTGGGCTGGGCTGGCACCTGGGGGGTTTAAAGGGATAGGTTGAGGGACTTCCGGCACCCCCTCAGAGCCCAGAGAGGTGGGGGGTAATAGCCCCCATGTTAATCTCCTGACCTCACCTCCACCTTCTGCCCCCTTGCCCCGACTGGCCCATCTCTCAAGGCTCGCCGTATCATCGGGGATTTTGGCATCCCCATCTCCATTCTGGTGATGGTCCTGGTGGATTACTCCATTACAGACACCTACACACAGGTGAGTGAGCCCCCACCCACTCCGGAAGCTGGTTCTCACCCCAGGGCCTTGAGAGGGAGATCACGACACGTCCCCATAGCCGCAGTGGCCGAGATCGGGGCTGGAACCCAGCTTTCCTAGTGCAGAGATGGTCCTAGTGACCTGCTGGGGCCGCCCTGGGGTGGGTGGGCTGGCGGTTTTAGAGTAGCTGTGTGGTCCAGCTGAGGCCAGTCAGGGCATCCGAGGCCGTGTGTGTGACCCTTAGTCAAGAATCCTGGAGGAGCAGGTGTAGGTTGGGGGCAGAATCACAGTTGTCCCTACGGCAGGTCTCCTGACCGCTCCAGGGCTTGGGGAGAAGGTATGTCATTTCCCTGCCTTTTACCGGACCCTTGGAGGGACAGTGACTTTGGAGGATGCAAAACGAATTTCCCCCAAACCTGTTCACACCCAAATTCCCCGGAGCCCTGGTCCTGGGGACACCGAGCTTGGTGGGAGCAGCTGCTGCATGGGATTCCTAGCATGGGGTGGCCGTGTCCCTGAACCCTGTCTTCCTGCCGGCCATGCAGAAGCTGACGGTGCCCACGGGGCTCTCGGTGACCTCCCCCCATAAGCGCACGTGGTTCATCCCGCCCCTGGGCAGTGCCCGACCTTTCCCACCCTGGATGATGGTGGCAGCTGCTGTCCCCGCCCTCCTGGTCCTCATCCTGATCTTCATGGAGACACAGATCACTGCGTGAGAGGGCTGGGGGGCTCTGGGGAGGAGTGGGGAGCAGTGGGGTCCATGCGTCGGGGGCACTGTTTCCCTGTGGTGCTTTGGCATGATAGCCATCTGTCACCGCCACCACGTGCAAGGTGGCACTTGACAGTCCTCGGAACACTCCGGCAGTATGTTCTGTCACCCAGCGATGCTCACATGTATCTCATTTTGGTGAAACCACAATAACGTGGTGAGATCTGGCATCTGGCTTTTGTGGTATTTTAAGTATCTACAGTATGGGAACTTGGCTCAAATTTGCTTCAGTGTGAGAACTTCAATTTGGGAACTTGCAAGAGGAAGCTGGCAGGTCCCAGGGAGAGTGCTTCTCCACACATGCCCCCCTGCTCCCCCGTCCCTGTGGCGCGTGCGTGTCTGGCCCTGCCGCTGGCCCGCCCCCACTTCCCGTCTCCCCGCAGGCTCATCGTCAGCCAGAAGGCACGGAGGCTTCTCAAGGGCTCCGGCTTCCACCTGGACCTGCTTCTCATCGGCTCCCTGGGTGGGCTCTGTGGGCTGTTTGGGCTGCCCTGGCTCACGGCCGCCACCGTGCGCTCAGTCACCCACGTCAACGCGCTGACTGTTATGCGCACCGCCATCGCGCCCGGTGACAAGCCGCAGATCCAGGAGGTGCGGGAGCAGCGGGTCACCGGCGTCCTCATCGCCAGCCTTGTGGGTGAGAACGTCCACCTTGCAAGGCCCCAGAGCCCGCCCCACGGACTCGCCTTCTTGGGTTCCCAAGGCCTTCCGTCCACTCTCTCTCCCAGGCTTGACCCGGGTCCCTTCTGAATCTCAAGATGCATCATGTCTAGTGCCCACCCTGCCCCCCATATCTGCTTCTTGACGCTCCTGAGTCCTATTTCCCCGAGCCCTTTCCTGGTTCTCTATTCCGCTCCTTGTTTATGGCGATGAACCCATCAGTCGGATGGCCCCTGTCCCCCACGCCCGTCCATCCTCACGGGCCTGTCCGAGGAGTCAGGGAGGTCTGTGTCACCTCCTCCAGGCCTGTCCATTGTCATGGGGGCTGTGCTGCGCCGGATTCCGTTGGCCGTGCTCTTTGGGATTTTCCTGTACATGGGGGTCACGTCGCTGTCCGGTATCCAGCTGTCCCAGCGTCTGCTGCTCATCCTCATGCCGGCCAAACACCATCCCGAGCAGCCCTACGTGACCAAGGTGGGGCCGGCAGGCGTGGAGGCGGGAGACGGGAGACGGGAGGGGGTCTGAGGGGTCCCCGGGCTGGAGATGGACAGGATGACTCTGAAGGATAAGTTGGGGGCTGGCCTGGTGGCGCAGCGGTTTAGTTTGTGCTTTGGCAGCCTGGGGTTCGCGGGTTCAGATCCCAGGAACTGGCTGACGCACCACTTGTCAGCCATGCCGTGGCGGCGTCCCATATAGAGTGGAGGAAGATGGGCACAGATGTTAGCCCGGGGCCGGTCTTCCTCAGCAAAAAGAGGAGGATCGGCAGCAGATGTTAGCTCAGGGCTGGTCTTCCCCACACACACACACACACACACACACACACAAAGATAAGTTGGGAGCTGGGGAGCCGAGTCCTCAGAGATGTGGGTGGGAGCAGGCCAGGCGCTGTGTGGTGAGACCTGCTGCCCGGTCCCCAGGTGAAGACGTGGCGGATGCATCTGTTCACTTGCGTCCAGCTGGGCTGCATCGCGCTGCTCTGGGTGGTCAAGTCCACGGCGGCCTCGCTCGCCTTCCCCTTCTTGCTGCTGCTCACGGTGCCTCTGAGGCGTTGTCTTCTGCCCCGGCTCTTCCAGGACAGGGAGCTGCAGGCGGTAAGGGGTGTGCTTGGGGCAGAAGTCGGGGGCTGGGCCCTGGCATCGGGAGACCTGGTTTCCAATCTCTGCTGTGCCACTCTGCTGTGACCACAGGCAAGTTACCTAACCTGAAATCTAACTTCCATCTGTATCATGGGGCTGATGATCGAGTCTACCTCACAGGATTGTTGTCAGGATTAAACACTAATCCGGGTAAAGCACTGAGTGCGATGGTTTGGTGTGAAGTGAGCACAGGGCTGCTGCAGACAGCTGTGCAGGTTGTGCCCTGAACAAAAGCCCACAGCCGAGGGACGAGTTGGGGTGGGGTGGCGCTGAAATCCATCCTGAGCCCTGTTTTGGTCACCTAGAGGAAGGGGCATCTTTTTCAAAATCATCCACCCAAACATGGTGTGTACAAAGGTGCCGAGGAGCCAGGAGATGCCCCGGGAAGGTACTTCCCATGTGGGAGCTGCTGTCATTATTGTTAGGAGCTGTTGCTGGGGGAGTGACCTGAAGGTTTTGGCCAGAGGGAAGTGCTTCCCCTGGGGTCACGCTCCTTGCAGACTGTGAGGCCTGGAAAGGTCTGTGGGCAGAGAGGACTGCTGGCCGGAGGAGGAGCTGGGGAACAGGAGGGGCGAATCTGCCTCCCTGCCTCTCCCAACCTTCTGCTCCCTTCTGCAGCTGGACTCGGAAGATGCTGAACCGAACTTCGATGAGGACGGCCAGGATGAGTACAATGAGCTGCACATGCCCGTGTGATCCTCCACTGTGGTGCCCCTCAGAGACCCCGACACCTTAGTGATCGACACCTGGGCCCCTGTCAGAGCCCAGCCCCAGGGCCAGGGGCTCCTCACGACCCAGAGACATGCCTGGAACTACTACCGATGCCTCGACCAGAGTGATCCCCTGACCCTGCCTGGGGCGCTGACCTCATCTCACTGGGCCCCTTTCAGACAGACCGGCGCAGGCTTTGAGCTCATTATAACCACACTCCCTGTCTTGTGTCTGCCTCACTTTCTTGGCTCCACCTCTGGTGTCTCAGGTCATCTTAGCCATCTGGAATTGGAAGAATTGGAAGAATTCTATTTCCAGGGTCATCGAAACCCGGGGAGAAGTTTGAGGCAAGGACAGAGGGTTCTTGGGGGAAAGGGAGAGACTCAAGGTCACAGAATGTCAGAGCTGGGCCTTATCATCATCCTCCGGAGCCCCTTCAAGTACTGCTGGAGGGCAGGAGGCTCAAGGTCTGGCTGAAGGTCACACGCCGTTAATCCAGCCCCTGCTTGGAAGGGGGAGGGTGGGGGAGGGAAGAGGGAGGAGGTTGCTCTGCTTTAGCCACTGGGGAAATCAGAGCGTCCCCAATGGCTGCAGAGGGGAATGGAAAAACCTTTATGTTCTTTTCCTGATCCCTGGCACCCGGAGGAGCAGGGACAGTTGCCCAAATCCCCTAGACGCCAGGGTGGTGCTGGATTTGGGGTCCCTGGACCATTTTAGATTCTCCTGGCTTAAAAGAGAGGCAATTCTGGGATTCTTCAGGCCACCTGTGCAAGAGTCCGTTTTGCCAGAAATAACCTGGGAGGCCTTGAGGAGGGTGCAAACGGAGCCCATTGCGTCACAGTTGCTAGGCAACCCAGCCCCGTGGTGGAGCCGGTTGTCGTTGTGTTGCCCTCTGGTGGCCACTCTCGCACACTGCAGGCTCTGTCCCGACCCGGCCGGAGTAGCACTGCCACCTGGTGGACCGGCTGTGGTCAAAGATCCCATTCAAGCACATTAAGTTCCTCCTCGAGAGACAGCGGGCCCACAGAGGTTCCACGGGGTTCCACGGCCCCGGGCGGTTCTGAGCATACGGAGGCGGGGTCCCTCAGCCCCACGTTGGCCGCTGCCTCCGGAGCTGGTCCTGCTTCTTCCTTACCCTTTTCCCAGTTTCCTCCCAGGCGTTCAGGCCATCAGCTAGAGCCCCGAAGCTGGTCAGGAGAGAAGGGACAGACCACCGTGAGGCTGTTTGTCGTGTTCATGAGGAAGAGATGCACGCATCCAGCTGTCCTGGATTGTCATCCAGGTTTAAGCGTTTCATTCCACTCGCCCCGGCCCCCTTGGTCTCTGGCGCCACGATGGTCTCTGACTGACTCCCCTGGCCTACGTGAGGGCAAAATTCCCCGTAGATTGGCCAAGGCCAGATGGAATTTCAGAGGAACTTTGCCAAGGAACAAAGGGGAGGTCAAATGCGAACGCCTAGAGCAAAAGCGTGTGCAGAGCAGACTCCATATGCGGGGATAGCCAGGGCCACGCGCACGGTCCTGGCCCAGCAGCTTTGCACGCGGGACTCCATTTGTTTCTCGAGCCCTAGATCAGGTTGCCTGGGCCCCCTAGGCGTCGGTGTGGGCAGGCTCCCTGGTTTGCTCTGGGGGACGCGGGGACCCCACAGGAAGGAACCTGCTTCTTCCCGCGCCCTTGAGAGAGAGAGGTTCCTGAGCCTGGCAGGCTCGACCCTTCATTGGACACAGGTTGTGTCAGTCTTCTCTGCTTGGCAAATAGCTGAGAGCTGTGGGCGTTCCTCAACTGGAAAATGAAAATCAAGAGGGTGGGGGGTCTTGAAACAGAGTGATTCCTGGTCCTGGCTGGTGGGTCAGGGTGGCCACCTGTAAAACTGGACTCCAAGTTCTCAGGTCAACAGGTGAAAAAGTTTCAGTGAAAGGAAGAACTAAACATAACCTCTGGCTAGTGAACGTGTCACCCAATGTGGAAGGCCATGAGTAAGGCCAGAGAGCCTGGAGCCTTGAAGACCACCACTGGCCCCACCCGTCCCCCACCCACACCCCCCACTGAGGGATGGCAGCTGCAGTTTAGTGGGTACTGGAGGCGGGAGTACCCCAACACACACGCTGGGCAGGGCCTGGTTAGGGGGGATTCTTCCTCACCCAGGTGGGGGCTTGTGGAGGCTCTGAGAGGACCGAGGGGGCTGCAGCAACCCAGAAGTTTGCCAGGGATAGTTACCATGAGTGATGGGAGAGGAAAGGGTGACAGTGGGGGCCGGGTTGGACATGGAAGAGAGAAAGACAAGGGATGATGGGACAGTGGTGAACCCATAGGAAGGCAACCAGCCATACCTGGGGCCTGGACAGAGATCCTTCATTTGGGGACGTTCAGAAATTGTCTGGAACCCTTTGTCACCCTGTGTTTCCTCTGACTTTCTCTTCACTGACCCTCCAGGCTTGTTCTTCTGTGGGGCTGGGCAGCTTGACTAAGGCCTCTCCCACATGTAGAGAGGAACCAATGCAGAGGAGCCCCCTTCAGCCTTGGTGGCTCAGCACTGGGGACTAACGAGGGGTTAGAGGCCATGATATTTTTAAACACCCGACCCTGCTGCTGTCAGCTTTAGACTGGAAGCAGCTTAGCGAGTGGGCACGTGCCAGGTGGCACAGAACCCTCCAGTAAGGAGGATAGTGGGCCCATCGCCAGCTTACCCCTCCCCTTGTGGCTTTCTGAGTGGGGTTATGGCCACATCTTGGGCGGCTGCCGAAAGCTTTCATTATCCTTGGACAAGTGCAAGCTCACGTCAGGCCCAGAGAAGTGCTAACTCATTCTTCTACTTTGAGCAAAGAGGGCGGCTGGCATTTCCTTGTTCCACGCTGAGGACTCAGCTCACTCGAGACATCTGATGCCCTCGTGAAAGCTTCTGGCTGTCAGAGCCCATAGACCATCTGCTTGGATTGCCCTGGGCCCCTCCTTTAGGGCACAGAACCTGGCAATAATGTGTCCCGCTTGGCAGCCTGTGTGACATCTCTTCTTGTATCGTATCAGGTGACTCAAATAATGATCATGCCTGTTGACACTTAGAGCTCTCAGAAGGAACCCTGAGCAGCAGTGGAAAGGCAAAATAGAATTCAAGGGCACTGGTGCCAAACGCTGCCCATACAGCTGGCGCTTAAGCCATTGCAGAAAACAACAATAAAACAGGTTCTGGGCAAGCTCTGAACAGTGGACTGAATCCAGGGTGGCAGATAAGAAGCCTGAAGTGAGGAGTTTGGTTTCCAGATAAATAAATTATAAGATTGTCTGCAAGAAAACTCGATCAGTTGCGTGACTCACCACTTGTGCAAAGAGCAAACTCCAATATTTGTAGGGTTTATGTTCTGGAAGGAAGATTTAATATTTGAGCCCTCTACTGGGATTATTTTTAATTTAGTTGGAAATGTTTCTTTTTATTGAACAACCCTTTTATCAAGTGCTGACTGAGCAGACAGCCGTTGGGGTGTTCTCTGGGTGGTAGGTGAGTCACACTTGGATCTGGGGGCCTGGAGGAGGGGAAGGGAGCTCTCGGGACAGGGCTGCCAGGACCATGGGAGGTGAGGGACAGAGAGGAGTGGGGCACAGGTGGAGATGAAGCAGGGGCTGGGAGCTGCTGGGATAATGGGGGGAGGAGGGAGCATTGAGGAGCATGCAACACAAGACTTTCATTTGAGGCTCCCTTAGCATGCCTGCCCCAGCACCTCCCACTGCACACCCTTAACTTGTACTTGTCTGTCTCCCCTCTAGGCCATAGGATGGGCAGGGACCCAGCCTGAGCCTTTCTTGTGCTCCTAATGCCTCCCACAGTGCCTGGCCACTGGGGTGCATGAAGGGCATGGGGTGAACAGGTGACAGAGAAGGAAGGGCCAAGAGGTCAAGGATTCAGTGAAGGCCAAGAGTGACACCCGTAGAACTTTTAAAGAATTCTGAAAACATCTTGGTTCTCATGTTTGTTAGTTTCAATTACAGTGGTCACTTTCTCTGTGTCTGTTAGTAATAATACCCCTAAAACCCAAAGAGGCATTGTGGGTTTCTTTCTGACCAGCTGGAGAGAGAGATGTTGGCGTGATCCTGCATCCTGAATACTAGGCCGATGAGTAGACAGTGGCAGGTGGGAAAGAGAAAGTGGCATCAGAGGCTTGAGGAACTGTAGGAGACAAGACGGGGATGGACAGGGAGCCTGAGAAATGGTCCCGGGGCTCCGGGCAGCAGGAAGGTTTGGGCTTCATCTTAGCTGTCCTGTTCCTGCTCCACCAGTGGTTCTTCAAAGTGCTAATGGTGGAGGGACCAGAGCATCTTCATTCTGGGTTTTGGGCTTTTTTGTGAGAGCTTTCCCCAAAGCCTGACCCCTGGAGGCCACGCTTATGCCTGTTTTTCTCTCCTGCAGCCTCTGCTTTCTGGGGCCCAGTCCTACCCCTCATTCCCACTGTAGCTGAAAGTGATTTCTTATTATTGCTTCCCCTTAGTATGGAAATACAAATACACGGTGTGCATATTTATTTTAGAAAGGGCAGGAACCGTGTCTATTTCTGTTCTGTTTACCAAGCCACCGAGAGCCTGCCTGTAGCACGTTTGGGCTGGTTGGTTGGGCCTGTGACCGTGAGCTCCTTCTTGGCTCTCCTGACTTTGCCCTTGTGGAAGGCATTGCGATTGAGTGGCCAGACCACGGGGCTGGGAGTCAGGGTTCTGGGTTCTAGCCTTGCCTCAGGCACTAGCTGGTGACCTTGGTTATGTCCCCTCATCCTTCTGGGAGATTAAGGGTCGGCCCCAGTGCCTCTTATGTGGACCTTGTTTTTCCAACAGACCTTGACCTCTGCGGTGCCTGCTCCTGGAAGGGTGGGAAGCAGGAGGCAATGTGCTGTGTTATCCCCCAAACAACCTCTGGGTGAAGTTACCAGGCTTAAGAACTTTTTCCTTAGCCTCGCCAGGTGACATGGAGCATAGACCCTGGGGGAGCCCACTGTTCCGCTCCCAGGAGAATGAGGAACTCAGGGACCAGAGGGGTGAGGTAAAATGAGGGAGTGGGGCTGAGCCCTTGGGGAATGACTTTGGGAGTCATGACTGAATAATCAGACAAAGCTCTGAGAGATAACCAGAATTCAATGAGATGAAAGTTTAATATCCGTAAGAATTGTGCAGTCCTAAGGGGTAAGAAGCATATGAAGAGAAAGCAGGATTCTTTGCAGTTTGATGGAAAAATATGTAATTACATACCTTAAGGGTCAAATAAATGCAAAATCAGGTGTGGGCCCTGGATGCGGGTTATGGACTGGACTCCGGTTTGAAAACCAGTAGTCAATCCCGCGTGTTTAAGGGAGTGGGCTCCTCGGCCACTCCATCTTGAAGTTGGGAAGTTAGAGACTGGAATGGGCTTGGTGAGTCCATAGAATCATCAATGAGGATCCAGTCAGCATCCCACCCCAAATCTCTGGTTGATTAGCAATCTCAGTTAGCTGAGAAGGAAATTATCTCTCTTATGGGTAAATATTTCAGTAGTCCAGGGAAAATTTAAAATTCAGCACACACTTGGTTAAGGGAATCAAAACTGTAGTTTTAGTATTTTCAAGTTAAAAGAATTTGTGCGTATATGACTGTCTTAGTCTATTCAGGCTGCTGTAACAGCGTACCAGACTGGGTGGCTTATAGAAAACAGAAATTTATTTCTTACAGTTCTGGAGGCTGGGAAGTCCAAAATCAAGGTGCCTGCAGATTCTGTGTCCGGTTCACAGCTGGCCATCTTCTCGCTGTGTCCTCACATGACAGAGAGGATGAGAGAACTCTCTGGAGTCTCTTTTATAAGGACACTAATCCCATTCATGAGGTCTCCACCCTCATGACCCGATCACCTCCAGAATGTCCCGCTTCCTACCACCATCACATTGGGAGCTAGGATTTCAACATATGAATTTTAGAGGGACACAAACATTCAGTCTATAGCCATGATACTTTATAGACATCCTATTTTAAAGAGAATTTGGTTATTAGAATAATAGACTACTCAGCATTCCACTTTAGTATTTGTACTTGAAAAATTGATTGAGATTTGTGATTTTAAGTTGAAATCTAAGTTTACATATAGATTGGAAATTTAAGAGAATTTAGGCTTCACTGTTTTTTCCATACTTTATTAAATCTCTAAGAGTCACTTTAGCATTTGGGAAGGTTTGTCAGTCAGATGAAGTACTTAAAAAGGAATTGAATACATTAAATTTATAAATGCTGCTTAAAGTGTTAAAGAGGTTTAATTAACTAAGTATATAAATGGGACTAAACATGAATCAAAACCCTCTAAAGTGATTGTTAATATTTGCTAGGCTTATAAATAGGATAATAAGATTGCTAAGCTGATTTTAAAAGCTTAAAGAAGAGCCATAAATTTCTGAATCTATACATTTAATAAATCAAATACTAATTTTCAAGACCCAAGTAAAGCTATGAATGGTCTTTTCTGTGCTACTCTCAAGGACATAAAAACTTTCCTCTAACCAGTCAGTGGGTCTTCATTGGAGCAGGAGGGAGGCGTGTGGGTGGGTGGGAAGTGGAGAAGGGAAAATAAGATTTTAGTGTTGGAATTGTCTTGTTCCCAAGGTCAGGCTAGTTAGTCTATGCCACCCGATGCCAGATCGCTCATCTCACAGGGAGAGACTATAATTAAATGCACACTCACGGTGTGGGGGGATCAGAATAGCTGGCAAGGGTAGTTGGCAACTAAGATAGTGGGTTAAGTCGTGATGGCTTTGGGCTCCTGGCAGCTCCTCCCAGCAAGCCTTCCTCCGCTGTTCTGTTGGCTGTAAGTTATGCCTCAAGTCATTCCCCCTGAGCAAGAATAAGAATGTTGTGTGGTAGAGCCTGAGGTTTTTGTTTCCCAGAGGGGTTTGCAGCTGAGAGCCAGCAGGATGTGCATCAATCAGAATCAGTATTTGCACCCAACAGAAGCCAACTCTTGCCAATTTAGGCAGAAACTGAGCTGTTGAAAAGCCACTCACAGAACCTCTGGGAAAATCCAACTCAGAAGTGATATTGGTCAGAACCACGATCAAAGATGAACCATAGGAAAAATTTGGTGAGAATGCAGCTGCCACCACTGAGCACGAGATGTCACAGTTCAAGCCCCTGGTGGTGGGTGCCATCCCTGGTATTGCTGCCGTGGCTGCCCCTGGAGTGGCCACCAGAAGGATTCTCCACTATCCTGCTTCTCAGCATCACTAGTGCCTGGTCCAAGGTCTCAGGAGGATGCGTCTGATTGGCCAAGCTTACATCATGTGACTGTGCCCAAGTGGCAGGGAAGGCTGGGAATGAGAGTATGTGGCATTTTTAGCTCCTGTGGTGGGAGGTGAGCTCTGACTCTCTCAGAGACTCTGTAGTCGTGCATTGGAGCCAGATTACAAGAGCTGATTGTTAAAATTTCAGGGACCTGTGAGCTGGTTGTTGAACACAGCCATCATTAAAGAGTAAATTGTAGTAGTGTACTTTTCCCTATTCCTCCTGCAAAGTACAACTAAAACCCCTGGACATTATATATAAAAGGAACACAAGAAGACTCTGAAAGGAGGAGAGAAGAAGGCAGACAACACATCTGTGAGTTCCTTGGGATTTCCTTTTGCCTCATATTTTCCAAATATGAAGCTGAAGAAACTGGCAGCCGAGAAATGCCAGTGAGTACAGACAAAAAAGCTCCAACAAAAGTGTGCCCTGCCTGGTCAAAGGACCAGGAAAGGAGCAGTAGAGCAAGACAGAAAACTTTCCTATACTAACTGCCAAACACCACAGAAAACTGTGGCCCCATCCCTACGCATGCTAAGAAAGGCTAAGTGGGGAGAACAAACTTTCAACCTTGAGAGACTGTGACACGGCCCCTCAACACCCCCGCTGGGGTGGTGTCGTAGAAGGCCAAGTAGGGGGCCTGGACCTCCACCCCCACAGAGCAGTAATGAGGCCCCCTTTTCCCTCCTGCCTGGACGCTCTCAGAGGAGGCCTAGTGGAGAATCAGAACTTTCACCATTGCCCAGCAATAGGAGGCAGAGAGGAATATTATATAATGATAAAAGTGTCAATCTACTAAGAAGACTTAACAATCCTAAATGTGTATGCACCAAACAACAGAGCTACGAAATATGTGAAGAAAAAACTGATTGAACTGAAAGGAGAAATAGACAAATCACAATTGTAGCTGGAGACTTCAACACTCTTATCTCAACAATTGATAGAACAATTGATAGAAAATCAGCAAAGATATAGAAGTCAGCAACACCATTGACCAACAGGATCAAATGGACATTTATAGAACAGTAAGCCAACAACATCAGAATACATATTCTTTTCAAGTGCTTGTAGGTCATATACCAAGATAGACCATATCCTGGGCCGTAAAACAAATTGCAACACATTTAAAAGAGTTGAAATTGTACATAGTTTGTTATCTGACTAAAGTGGAATCAAACTAGAAAATCAATATCAATCAATCAATATAGAAAAAGTAACAGGAAAATCTCCAAACACTTGGAAACTAAATGACACACTTTTCAATAATCCATGAGTCAAAAAGGAAATCTCAAGGGAAATAAAAAAAATTATTGAACTGAATGAAATGAAAATACATGTCAAAATCTGTGCGACACAGCTAAAGCAGTGCTGAGAGGGAAGTTTATAGCTAAATGCTTACATTGGAAAAGAGGAAAAGTCTCAAATCAATAATCTAAGCTCCTACCTCAAGAATCTAGAATTAATATCGGCAAACTAAACCCAAAGCAAATGGAAAGAAGGAAATAATACAGATAAGAGCAGAAATCAATAAAACTGAAACCAGGAAAACAATAGAGAAGATCAATGAAACAAAGAGCTGGTTTTTTGAAAAAGTCAATAAAATTGACAAAGCTCTAGCTAAACTGATGCATTAAAAAAAAGAGAGGACACAAATTACTGTGATCAGGAATGAAACAGGGCATGTCACTATCAACCTCACAGACATCCAAAGACTAATAAGGGAATACTAAGAACAAGTTGTCAGCAAACTTGACAACTTAGATGAAATGGACTATGTCTCAAAAAACACAAACTACCACAACTCAGTCACTATAAAAGAGGTAATTTGAATACCCCTATAATAATTAAGGAAACTGAATTCTTAATTTAAAAACTCCAGGAAAAGAGATCTCCAGTCCCAGATGGTTTCACTGAGAATTCTACTAAATATTTAAAGAAGAATTAACACCAATTCTACACAATCTTGTCCATTTTATGAAGCCAGCATTACCCTGATACCAAAACCAGACAAAAATAATACAAAAAAGAGCCAGCCCTGATGGCCTAGTGGTTAAAGTTCAGTGCGCTCTGCTTTGGTGACCAGAGTTCGGTTCTTGGGCATGGAACCACACCACTCGTCTGTCAGTAGCCACGCTGTGGTGGTGGCTCACATAGAAGAACTAGAAGGACCTACAGCTAGAATATACAACTATGTACCGGGGATTTGGGGAGAAAAAAAAACAGAAAGATTGGCAACAGATTCGCTCAGAGCGAATCTTTCCCAGCCAAAAAATGAAAAAAAGTTCTTTAGAAAAAAATACAAAAAAGAAAACTAAGAACCAGTATTCTTCATGAATATAGATGCAAGACATCTTTTAAAAAATTAGCAAATATAATTCAGCAATATAAAAAAGAATTATACATTAGGACCAAGTGGGGTTTATTCCAGAGATGCAAGGCTGGTCCAATATTCAAAAATCAATCAATGGAATCTATCATGTTAACACATGATCATATCAGTTGATACAGAAAAAAGCATTTGACAAAATTCAACATACATTCATGATCAAAATTCTCAGAAAATTAGAAACGGAGGGGAATTTCCTCAATGTAATAAGGGGCATCTACAAAAAAATCTACGGCTAACACTATACTTAACTGGTGAGAGATTGAACACACTCCCTCTAAGGCTGGGAACAAGGTAGGGATGTCTTCTCTCACTACTCTGATTCAACATGGTGCTGGAAGTTCTATCCAGTACAATAGACAAGAAAAAGAAATAAAAGGCATACAGACCAGGAAGGAAGAAATAAAATAGTCTCCGTTTGCAGACGACATGATGTCTACATCAAAAACCCTAAGGAATCTGTAGAAACAAAACAAAACAAAACTCCTAGAACAAATAAGTGAGTTTGACAGGGTCACAGAATGCAAGATAAACATACAGAAATCAATTGCATTTCTATATACTAGCAATAAGCGTTCGGACACCAAAGTTGAAAATACAAAACCATTTACAGCCATTCAAAAAAGTGAAATACTAAGGTATGAATATAACAAAGATATCCAGGACCTATATGCTGAAAACTACACAAAGTTGATGAAAGAAATCAAAGAAGACCCAAATAAATGGAGAGACATACTGTGTTCATGGATCAAAAGACTCAGCATCATAAAGATGTCAATTCTCCCTAAATTGATATATAGTTTTAATGCATTTTCTTTCTTGCAGAGAAAGATTCACCCTGAGCTAATATCTGTTGCCAATCTTCCTCTTTTTGTTTCTTTCTCCCCAAAGCCCCAGTACATGGTTGTATATCCTAGTTGTAAGTCCTTCTAGTTCTTCTATGTGAGCTGCCACCACAGCGTGGCTACTGACAGATGGGTGGTGTGGTTCTGTGACTGGGAAGTGAACTCGGGCTGTTGAAGTGGTGAGTGCCAAACTTAAACCACTAGACCATCAGGGCTGGCTCATTTTAATGCATATTTAATTTAAATTTAAGCAAGATTTTTTGGTAGATATATACAAGATTATTCTAAAGTTTATATGGAAAGGTGTAAGAACTAATAGGTAAAACAATTTTGAAAAATAATAAAGTGGGATGAATCAGTCTACCTGATTTCAAGACTTATTACCTTGCTATGGTCATCAAAACTGTGTGGTATTGGTGGAGGGATAGACACATAGATTAACAGGACAGAATAGAGACCTCAGATATACACTCAGACGAATATGCCCAACTGATTTTTGGCAAAAAAGCAAAAGCAATTCAATGAAGGAAAGATAGCCTTTTCAACCAATGGTGATGGAGCAATTGGACATCCATAGGCAAAACGACCCAGATCGAAGTCTCACACCTAATATAAAAATTAACTCAAAATAGATCATAGACTTGAATGTAAAATTTAAAACTATAAAAATTTTAGAAAAAAGATAGGAGAAAATCTTTGAGATCTAAGGCTAGGTAGAGTTCTTAGACTTGACAACAAGAGCATGATCTATAATAGAAAAATTGATAAATAGGACTTAATCAAGATGTGAAAATTTTGCTCTGCAAAAGACCCCAAGAGGATGAAATGATAAGTTACAGAGAAGGAGAAAATATTTGCAAACCACATATCTGACAATGGACTAGTATCTAGAATATATAAAGAATTCCCAAAACTCAACGGCAAAACCAAACAATCCAATTTGAAAAATAGGCAAAACACATACAGAAACATTTCACTGAAGAGGATATACATATGGCAAATAAGCACATGAGATGTTCAGAGTTATTAGCCCTTAGGGAAATGCAAATTAAGACTGCAGTGAGAAATCACTACACACCTATCAGAATGGCTAAAATAAAAAATAGTGATGACACCAAAGGCTGATGATGATATGGAGAAAGTGAATCACACATACATTACTGGTGGGAAGGTAAAGTGGGATGGCCACTCTGGAAAACAGTCTGGCAGTTTCTCAAAAACCTAAATATGCAATTACCATACAACCCAGCAATTGCACTCCTGGGAATTTATCCCAGAGAAATGAAGACATACGTTCATACAAAAACTTGCACACAAATGTTTATAGCAGTTTGTTTATATTATCCAAAACCAGGAAAAAACCCAGATGTCCTTCAATGACTGAATGGTTAAACAAACTGGAATACTAGTCAGCAACGAAAAGGAATGAATTTTTCTTTTTTTTTTTCTGAGGAAGATTCACCCTGAGCTAACATCTGTTGCTTATCTTCCTCTATCTTGTATGTGGGCCACCACCACAGCATGGCCACTGATGAGTGGTGTATGTCCGTGCCCAGGAACTAAACCCGGGCCACTGAAGTGGAGCATGACGAACTTAACCACTAGGCCACCGTGGCTGGAATGAACTTTTTTTTGGTGAGAAAGATTAGCCCTGAGCTAACATCTCTTGCCAATCCTCCTCTTTTTGCTGAGGAAGATTGGCCCTGGACTAACATCCGTGCCCATCTTCCTCCATTTTATATGTGGGATGCTACCAACATGGCTTGACAAGCAGTGCATAGGTCCATGCCTGGAATCCAAACCCACCAACCTTGGGCTGCCAAAGCGGAGTGCATGAACTTAACCACTAGGCCACCGGCCCCAGAAATGAACTTTTGACATGCACAGCAACCTGTGTGTATCTCCAGAGTGATGGTGAGTGAAAAAGCCAATCCCCAAAGGTTACACACTGTATGATTCCATTTATATAATATCCTGAAAGTGGCAAAATTATAGAAATAGAGAACAGGTTAGTGGTTTCCAGAGATTAAGGAGGCGATGAGGGTAGGAGGAAGGAGGGTGGCTATAAAAGGGCAGCATGAAGGGTCATTGTTGTGACAGCAGTGTTCTGTATCTTGGCTGTGTCAAGGTCAACATCCTAGTTATGATGTTGACCTTAGAATGAAAAACCTAATTTAAAAAAGTAAATTACATAAACTCAGTTAAATACATTATATTAAAAACAAAGGTATTAAATACTCAACGTTTGTCACTTCCTAATTATTTTATTACTTTTACTATTATCTATGCTCTTGAAATTATTTGTGCCTGCTGTATCAGTATCATGGAAATATTCCATAATGATCTGCCTCTCTTTCCAATTCTGTATTTGGTGACATCATGTTGATTTTGAAATCAGCCATAGTGGGAGCAGCTACAACACAAAAGTGAGCAAACACTGCAGATTAGGTCTCCCCTCCCTTCATATCAGGTTGTTAAACTTTTACCAAGACACTACTACATATAAGGCAAGGAGTTTCCCAAACATAGGAAGTGGGTTTAGATATTGGGCACCTGGTCCCCGCCAAAAAAATCAAAAGTCCATCAAAAAATGGATAATGACTCAGATAAGTTATGAGAGGAAGAAGCTGGGCTCTTCTTTAGGCCATTTTCTCTCTACTTCATTGCTACTCTCATTTTAAAGTAATCGTGGACCGTTGGTGAAGAGGATACTGGGACAATGGAATCCTGACTGTTGATGATCTTGTTTTTTGAATATTAAGTAGAGAAATGGCAGGATGGTGGAACTACAAGAAAATAGAACCTTAGAGTGCTCAGTTATCTTTGTACTTCCGCCTAGTCAACATCCTCTCTACTCTCTCTCCATCAAATTCTGATCCTTTCTTTAGCGCCCCGATCTAGGGACCGCGTAGCTATTGGTTTTGCTCTTCCAACAAACTTTTCCTTCCCATGCTTCTCCATTTGACCATAGATAGGATGAGAGTGGGGAGAGGTGGGCCTGTGGATGGAGGCCAATCTGATCAACCATCCTATCCCATATTGCGGCTGTGGTGACTGGTCCATTGGTATGCACGGACAAGTTGCTAAATTGGCACTGGCAGCAGCCATGCTCCCTGCAAAGAGAGGGCCTTTCTGCAGCCAGAGTGTGGCCAACACAGAGCTAGGCAGAGATGAGCAGACAGAAGGGACTTATTTGGGCTGAGTCCCTGGGAGCCCCTGAGGCCCTCTTTCTTGTAGCTCGTCCTTCCTAGCTAAATTCCATTTTTGGCTGAAGCAAATTCTAGCTGAGTTTTTTGGCACATGCAGCCAACAACGTGCCAGATAAACACATGCTATTTACAGAGCCTCCCCTGGTCTCTGTGGCTTCTCTTCCCTCCTCTGGCTCTCCATCTCTCTCCCCTCTATTCGGAATTTATATATGTGGTCTAAAACTGCCACTCACAACCTAAAACTATGGGAAACCCCTTTCCACCTAGAGATCTGGTTAACTTACAGAGGATCTTTGGAGGTCCCCTGAGTCGGCTGCTGCTTAACTCAGAATGTCTTTGGATGCAGTCAGCCACGGAATTGAGTCAGAGGCAGGAAAACAGCACGATTCTGCTGTTTTACAGCCGGAAAGAAGCATTTGTGTAGGAATACACGTTGTTTTTTTTTTTTCCAATATAGAAGAAACCTCCAAAAATCAAGCCAAATGCTTTTGAGAAACGATTTGTGGTAGTAAACTGATTGGGTGCTAAGACACCTCCGTCTTTGGCTCCCATATTTCCTGATTTATTTTGGCATCAGAATGTCTATAGTGCCACCATCCAGCCACATGTTAATTTTTTGTCGATGCAAGGGTGTAAAGTGCATATGGTTTATTTCAATTAGCTTAATTGTTTTTGGTATTTAATAGCTAATTGTCTTAATTAACTTCCGAAGCACAACAATGCCGACAATGGTAATGATTACTTCTTATCCATATGGTTACAGAAGACGGATGACTCAATTTCTCATCCTCAGGCTGTGTGTGTCCCAGGAGGAGGACCGGGCAGATGTGAGAGGAGGAAGATGGAAATCCTCCAGAACGCTGACCTGGCCTTGAATGCAAAACCTGAATATTAAGAATAAATGAGGAGGTGATGGACAGGGGAATAAAACAGGAGAATGAAGGATTTATGTAGGACTCGAGTCATCTATTTTCTTAATGTACATACCGTGGAGGGATGCTGGGTGAATGATAATAACAACAAATTTCATGGTGCCAGCAGGCTATATTGGCTCTGATCTGAAAAAGCAGTGTTTGAAGACCCAGTTGTAGGACACTGAAAGTGAGAAATGCCCCGTAGTGCAATCTGTCTTAGGAAAAGCTGGTACCAGTCAAAACCTGGGTGACATTTCTTTGGCAACTCTGGCTTAGAAGAAGTTCATAGCTAGTGCCTGGCATATATTAGAAGCTTAATATATGTCTTAATCAGCACCTGTCAGGAAATTCTTTGTGTTCAATCTTCAAAATATATCCAGAATCTGACACTTAGCGTCTCCTTAACTTCCACTGTCCTGCTCTGATCTGCCATCATCTTTGACCTGCCTGCCTTCACCGGCCTCCCCACTTGTCTTCCTGTGTCACCCTCAGTCCCTACAGTTTATTCTCAATGCAGCAGCCAGAAGAACTTTTAAAATATAAATCATATCAAATCACCGTTCTTCTCAGAACCTTCTAAGGGCTCCCATCTTACTTGGAATAAAAGCTGGAGTCCTCGTGATGGCCACCAAGGTCCTACCAGCTCTGGTTTCCCCTTCTGATCTCATGTGCTCATACTTTCCCCCACTGCACGCAATGTCCCTTACATGTTTAGGGCTGCAATGCCCAATTCTGTCCCCACTAGGCGCATGTGGTTAATGACTCTCGTATTAATGCACATATAGAACATCTTCATTGTCACAGAAAGTTCTACTGGACAGTGCTGCTTTAGAGACTTTACGTGGCTGGAAAGCTCTTTCCAAAGATATCCACATGGCAGACTCCCTCAACTCCCGAGTCATGGCTCAGATGTCACCTTCTCCAAGAAGCCCACCCTGCCCACTCATTTTCAAATCTCAGCCCACAACCCAGCTCCCTGCTCTGATCATTCCTGCTCCCCTCGCTCTGCTCTGTTTTCCTCTAGCACTTAATACCTTATAGCATATTATAAAGTCCATTTTTTATTATTCTCATTGATTATTGTCAGTCTCCCCCAGGAAAAGGTATGCTCCAATGTCTTGGCTAGTTTTGTCCACTGTTGTACCCCAGCATCTAGAACAGAGCCTGGCACAGAGTCGACACTCATGAAATATTTGTCAAAGGAATAGTTAAGGGATCAACATATTTACTGAGCACCTACTGTTTCTGTGCTCTGTGCCAGGCGCTGGGGACACATAGAAGAAGAAAATAGATGTTGTTCCTGCTGTCATGGGAGAGACAAGTAAACAAATACCTCATACAGATTTGGAGAAGTTCTATGAAAGAGACAAATAGGGAGCAGAGATAGAGACTATCGTGCGTGTGTATGTGTGTTGGGGTGGGGAGACTTTTTGATGACAACAAGCCAGCTATGCAAAGAAGGGCGAGGGAGGGAGGGGGCTGCAGGGGGCTGTTGAAGAGTCTTACAGAGGAGAGAGCACATGCAGAGGCCCTGAGGCAGGCAGGAAAGCCTGCAAGGGTGAGTGGACAGTGAACGCTTGGGAGATGACTGTGAATTGTTGATTGTCACTGATCCGTCACCCAGTCAGGGCTACCTGCTGTGGCAGTGCTACTAAAAATGTGTTCCAGAACCTGCAGCATCCGAATCATCTGGGATCTCGGTAGAGTCGCAAATTCATGGGGCCAACCCCAGACTTGGAATCTGTGTCTTTTTTTTTTATTTTATTTTTTTTGTGTGAGGAAGACCAGCCCTGGGCTAACATCCATGCCCATCTTCCTCTACTTTATATGGGACGCCGCCGTGGCGTGGCTGACCCCCCGTACAGAATCTAAGCCCTGGAGGGTACCCGATGACCATTGTTTGAATGAACGAATGAATGAATGAATGAATGAGGGGATATGTGTAACAACCACCACAGTGCCTGTTCCTCTTTGGCAGAAGCTCAGATGATAATTAGCATGGAATGCAAAGTGATACTTTATTTATTGAGCCAAAGGGCAGTCATTAAGTGGAAGAATGAAAGAGAAGGACATCCCCGAGTGTCATTGGAATTAGAGGGGAGGGTGAAAGGCCTTCCTGATGGGGAAATGGTTTGAGGCTGAGAGGAGCGTGGCCTGATCATGGGACAGAGAAGGAGGCCACCAGTCGGAAAGGGCGGTTGTGTGAGAGCAAGTGAGATGATGCTGGAAGGTGGACAGGTCTCTCCCGCCGGTGGAGAAGGTGCACAGAGGTAAGGGGAACTGGTCTCTGGATGTTTTTAGGAAGGTAGTGTTGACATTTGTGAAGTGGTTGGAGTGACAAAATGTACAGTGTTGGCATTCCTTACAGTACACCTTAGCTATGCATTTAATGTTGAAAAGAACAGGAAGGTACCGTCACTATCTAACATTTTCTATATGCCACATGCTGTTCTAAGCATTTTACATGCATGTGCCTGTTCAATCCTCACAATCCAATGAGGTAGCCACTCCTTTATTTGACCAACAAGGACACTGTGGCACAGAGAGGTCAAGTAACTTGCCCAAAATCACCAGCCGGTAAGTGTTCGAGCCTGTATTGAACCCAGGTAGTCTGGTTCCACTACACCATGCTGCTTTGACTACACTCTGAGTCCAAAGGACTGTGGGGAAAAGTTCTCTGCCTTGCCACTCACCAGTCCTCTTGGAGGCTCTCTTGAAGGGAGAGGGGTGGCACTTCAGAACGTCCCTCTTTCCTGGCTCCTTTCTCCTCCCCTCTGGCTCTATCCGCTCCCTGGGTCCCACTCTCCCCTCCTCTGCTTTCTGGTTTCTGTGGTCAGTGTGTCAGCCAATTAGCCTCAGTGGGTGGAATGATACAAGTAGGAGGAGGTGGTGGTAGGCACGGCCCTGGGTCTGGGCAGAGATGGAACTGGATTTTATGGGGCCTGAAGTTTATACTATCTTGGATGCCTTCTTTAAGAAAAAGAATACAAAAAAGTCTTACTTTTGCAAATTTTACAAAACCATTGACCTTGTTTGTCCATGGAGAGCTCCTTCCTCCCACCCAGGGCCTCGGAGGGGGCCTCATTAGCTTCTCGGAAGATCTGTCTCTGGGTCTGGGCCTGGCTCTTCCGACCATCCCAGAGTGGAAGGTCTACAGGAGACCCTCTTTCTCTTGCGGATATCGATCTCCTCTTAGAGCAAAAGTCATCTGCATTAATACGCACCTGGAATCTCTTTTTCTCATCTCACCAAAGCCTTGGGGTGACCCTTTTATCATTCTAGCTTGAGAGAGAGCAAGAAAGCCCCTCCCCGCCTCATTGGGGAGAACAGTGGTTTATTAAGGCTAAGGCAGTAGGTAGAGGGCTCTGCGGTGCTCGAGTCCCTAGTTAGACCCCACTGCTATGAACTGGGACACGTGGACTGCGTGCCAAAAATGGAGCTGGTGTTCTCCTCGCTGGGCTCCAAGGGACAGCCTGCCATCCACTGCAGTAAATGACCCCAAATCCTTCCCCTTCGCTGGCTTCGTACTTGTTTTAGTCTGTTTTTGCACACATTTCGTAAACACAGTCCAGTCGGAGCCACCTGGCTGTAGCATCAGCAGGGACCTGGCCTTTTACCTACGTGATTCAGCGGACCTCAAAGCTAGATATGCAGTGTCCGCGAACAGTCTTTTCTGGGGCCCATTCGGGCTAGCAGGGCTATGCCAGAAACCGGTTCTGGCCTGTCCTTAGAACAGTGGCGTGATCAAGGTGGCTTTCGGAGCATTGACTGAAAGGTTTGGACAGGATTGAAGTCAAAGAGGCAGAGAGACGAGCAGGGGGTGGGGTGGGGACCAGGGGGTGCGGGGTGAGTGGTGAAGCTGGATGGGATCAGCTCATGCATTTTGCACCATCAGGACCCACTAGATTCGAAGGAACGAATGTGCCACTCCTAGGAGGTGACGTGTAGTCTCATCGCGTGTGCCCTCAACCTCACTGTGATTCTCCGGGGACTAACACAGGCCACTGAAAGCACTCACTTGACCTCCAAATATTCCTTCTTTTCATTTTCTTCTCTCCCCTCCCCACTCTCTCTGAGGAAATTGACTGTAAATGGCAACTTTACAGACAGTCCTGGGCTGCAAATTAGAGCTAAGCCCGCAGTCCTGGGATGTAAAATCATCACCTCTTGGAACTGAGCTATTAACTAATCCAAACACAAGTACATTAAGTTGCCGACCCTGGCTTTGGCGATTACCAAGGGCACCCGGTAATTCTAAAACGGTTGGAATGGCTGCTGCCTCTTTAATCAGGTCTCAGTCATGGAGATGCTGGGAGCCCCCTTTCTTCTGCCTCCTTTGTGTTTTCCCTGAAAGAATTGCAGGGCCCCGGGTGGGATGTCTTTTTGTTTTTCATCGCTCCAGTAATCCTGTGATAGGGTTTGAAGCCTGAAGATGATAAAGCTAAAAATCCAGTGTTTAATGTTCAAGTGTCTTGAAGTGTGCCCGTTCCTTTTAAGAAGGTCTACGTTATTTGAACAAGCAGCAGAGCAACAGGCAGCATTCACCTAGAAACTGAAATGACAGTGAGATGTAAAGGAAATGCTTGTTGAAGGAAACAAGTTAATAAGGCAGATGGGTCTTGAGAGCAGGATTTGCTTTTTATCAAGGTCACCGTGTACTGAGTGCTTGCCCTGGCACTAACCGTGTGGGCTGGCCTGGCGTGTCTCCCTTCTGATTCAGGTGAAATCAGTGAGATTGGATTCAAGAGAAACTGGTTTTCTCTTTCTAAGAGCGGACATCAAGTTTTAAAAAAAATGACTTAATTTAAATAAAATGTAAGTTGATTTCAACAAAGATATTAAGAACATAGTAGAGGAGAAAAATGAAGAAGGCAAGAGTTATAACGGTGGGACATGACTGACAAGTGGTAGACTAGGCAATCTTGTCAAAAAGAACTTCCAGCACAAAGATGTGAAGATTGATGAGGTATTAGGGCATTTTTCTATTCAGGTGAGGGTGCCTTACGGGAAGCTTCCTTTTGCCTTTTCGTTCGTGAATGGCCACAGAGATGAGTCATTGGGTCAGTCAAGTGACTGCCCATCCTGTGCCCACACCCTCTCCGTGATCCTGCCTCCTCTGGCAGCTGGGATGGAGGCTCCCAGGGGAGACAGGTAGACTCTGACCAACAGTGCAGGGCAATGGGTGTGTGTGTGTGTGTGTGTGTGACACTACACTGGAAAGTGGAATTGTGAAAAACTGATCACTTTGCTCAATTGGGAACAACTGATACTGTTTGGTTGACCCTCTGTCCACGGTTTCCCTTTCCAGACACCAGATTCCCCACTCTTCCTAAATGAGAAAGAGCAATCTGCCAAGTCTTAAGAAAGCAAAGTGAATGAACATCAGCTATTTCTACTGAGGGAGAAGGCTGAGCAAATTCAATGGAGGCAGAAAGAACTGAAGAATATGTGTTTTTAGAGACCATGGACAAATAGATTAAAAAAGATGGAAATGTAAAATTCTGGAAATAACATGATCTAACTGGATTATTACAGAGAGGCAGATTTGGGGCCCATCTAAGGAAAATCTGGGTAATGTAAGTCATATATGAATGGATCATATGGGTGGTTGAAATAAAGGCCTTTAATGAAGCCCCCAGCTGTGAGAATTTCTGTTTCTATTGCTTTATACTTGGATCTCCAGAATCTTCCCCTGGGGGCTGCCTTGGGGAGCCATCCTAGGGCACTTCATGCCAGCTCTGGACTAGTTCTGTGTGAGGAGAGGTGGCTGCCTGTCTCCACTAGAAAGTCCTCCTATTACTATAAACTAAATTATCCTTGACATCTTTCCTCCAAATTCCCTATCTGCAACCACGGTATTCCTGTTAGATAGGCCCCAAGGTTCAAAACCTTTGTGGATGTAATTCAATTTCCCTTCTCTTTCATTTCTCCACCCAACCAGTCATTAGCTCCTCCAATGTTTTCTGTGCAATTACTATGAGCTCAAAGCCTTTCTGTTCATTCTTCCCATTCACAGTGGCTTCTTTTTGAGCTGATTCTTCATTCAATAAATCCCAAGTGCTTAGTGTGTGCTGGAACGTGACCTGAGTCATCTTATGCCGGAACCCTTGATTGCAGTGCCGGGCACACAATTGGTGCTCAGGAGGTATTTATTGAATTGATATAAGGATGTCTCAGTCTTCTCTGTCCTGCTGGGGATATTTTGGTTGCCTTGGTGGGGGGAGAAAAGCTCAGGAGACCCTGGTCCAGTCTGAACCCCTAGGACTTCCCTGAAACTGACGTCCTCCCAGGGATCAGGTATGGGGATCTGCCCCAGCCCTTCTTTGTCCTCCTAAAAAATCCTAACCTGGGAATATGAGAGGACAGCTGGACAGCCATGGAGTTTCATTCACTGGGTGCCCAGATGGTCAAATAAATGAAAGTATGAATCTGCAGGCAGCTGAGGGGTGGAGCTGCAGGTGGACATCTTCAGGAATGCTCTGCCTTAGGTCCTTGATGTTTAAGTGAACCCATCTCTGACTTTTGACCTTTAATCAGTTTTCAGAGAATCCTTTTCCATTGGGGGAACCTAAGTCAGCATTTTTATTACTAAAGGTAATTGGCAAACCATATGGAAATATTTGTATACTCAAACTCAGTCCCGGTGTGGAGAAACACCTTGGTGATGTAAGTGGGATGCTTTATTATAGATAGATCTGTCCTTTGCTCATTGAATAAATAATTAGACTTTAATGCTGGGGGTGCACATTGGAATTAAGAGGAAGACAGCCCTTAACTTTCCATGACACATTTTCAATAGAATCCCCTTGCGGTAAATATTTTTTATTCCGGAATAATATGCCATAGTGTTTACAGAAAGACTTCTTATTCAGCAGGAAAATGGTGGTGTTATTTTGATTACATTCTTAGTCCTTGGTAATTGTCTCATTTTCCTTTTGTAAAAGGAATTCAGACACCTAACACAATTGTACCTTGATACCAATTCAGATCGTCATGAAGAATTTTGCTGATAGGATTCAGTGAGTTGTGAATACCTTCTCTGCTCACATTTGGTTTCCTCAAATCATCTGTGATTCCTAGGTAGCACAAATGTTCCCAGCTACTGGAAAATGAAGCTTGAAGTTCATGCTGATAAGGAGAAAAATACCTAATTCAAATTCCAAGAATTATTTGACCTAAATCAATTTCAACTTGAGAAAATGGGGTCAAACCTCAGTACCTCCAAAGAACCACCCTGGTGATTAAAAAGTAAATCTTGAAGAATTAAATTATGTTGCTGTTCAGCTTTCATATGCACACTTAGAAAAAAAAAAAAAAACCCAGAGCATCAAAGGCTGTCGGAATAACTCAATGTAGTGATGGTGGAAAAGCGTCACTGAAAGGCCTTCTAGGCAGCAAGGTTTGCCCGGGGGAACTGCTACGCACTTCAGTTGGTATCCGAGAGAAAAAGGGAAGTCTTTCAAATGAATAATTTTATGACTTTCAACCACACACATACTGCTTGAATATCAAATTATTTTAAATGAGAACTTCAAAAAGCTCTACCTGTTAAATGACTAAAAAACCCTAAACAGCTGCCTAGCAGAATAAAGAGATTTGGATTAAAATGCCAGAGATGGATCTAGGGTGGGACACTTGTACCAGGATGCCCCAGACATGTACCAGGTAGGGTTTACCTCTCATGGAAGGGGGGCATTGGCCTCAGGATTTCATGGAGAATCAAATCCGGCCCTCTTTGTTTTACAGGTGGAAACACTGAGGCCATAACACAGGTGTCCTGCCAGACCCCGTCCCCATGCTATTCAGTGTCTAGTCCAGACACGTCCCAAGTTAGCGTTCTCTGAGTAGCATGGAGAAAAGTTAGTGATTGATAAACTGCTCTGGGCTGTGGAATTAATGAAAGACAATGGTTTATGTCTCAACTTTCCTAGGTGATATTTGCATTTTAAAGGAGAGCTTCAGGGGCCAGCCCAGTGGCTTAGTGGTTGGATTGGCGTGCTCCGCTTTGGCGGCCTGGAGTTTGCAGGTTTGGAACCTCAGGCATGGACCTACGCACTGCTCGTCAAGCCATGCTGTGGCAGGAGACCCACATATAAAATAGAGGAAGGTGGGCAAAGAAGTTAGCTCAGCGCTAATCTTCCTCAGCAGAAAAAAAAAAAAAAAGGAAAGCTTCAATACCATTCACCCTTAGCTCATCACTAAGGCACAAGTTTTCAGGCAACTGGATCAGAATGGGAGATTCCTCACCCCCTCCTCCATCTTTTATATCAAACAAGTAGATACGTATTTATAAAGTTGTCTGTTGAGTGTCGTCGAGGAAAAACTAACTGCCTTGGTCCAGTAGTTGGAAGATCCAAGTTCTTGTCCCAAATCTGCCACCAGAGAACCATGTGTGACCTTGGGTAGTTGGTTTATCCAAGTTGAGCTTTAGAAAACTGGGCACATGGAAATTTGCCCCAGGTTCCCTTTCTCTCAGGGAAGTCGTGAAGAAGATGCTGGTTCATGAAAGTGGAAATGCTCTGTGAACTGGGAGGATGTGACGGGAGGGTGTGTTTATCATGTCTTTTTATTTTGTATTTTTGATCCTTTGACATCTTGGGGACTTGCTGACCCTGGAGAGAATGCCCCTGCCAGGGCTAGCAAATTCCTAGAGAGAGTGGACGACTCACCTGCAAACCCACCAATCCAGAGCCCACACCCCCAACCACCTCCTTGATCAAACTCCTACGTGCTGGGCTGCCACCTCCTGCCCTAATCACCCCAGGACAGCCTCTATGCCCTAGAGCCAGCTGAAAGCATTCAAACTAGCCTGCTCACCCTGCCTCACCTGTTTCTTCATGCGGAAACCACAATAAAGGCTCTCGCCACTGTTTTCCTCTCACCCCCTCTGCCTCCTGACTGACCCCGGTGCTTCCCCATGTGGCCCTCTGTGGAGTGACATGTCCCTTTCTCTTGGGATCTGTGAGTATAACAAACTATCATTTTAAAATTGATTAATTTGCTATATTTTAATTTAGATTTTTTTTTTTTAGAGCAGATTAAAGTCCACAGCAAAATTGAGGGGAAGGTACAGAGATTTAGCATATACCCCCTACCTCCTCCACATTCATAGCTTCTCCCACTATCAACATCCCCCACTAGAGCGGTACATTTATTACAATGGATTAACCTACACTGACACATCGTAATCACCCAAAGTCTATAGTTTACATTAGGATTTTTCTCTCAGTGTTGTACATTCTATGGGCTTGGACAAATATATGATGATATGTCTCCACTATTATGGTATCATGCAGAGTATTTTCAATGCCCTAAAGATCCTCTGTGCTCAGTCTATTCATCCATCAATCCTTGGTAATCACTGATCTTTTTATTTATTTATTTTTAATTGAGGTAACATTGTTTATAACATTATACAAATTTCAGGTGTACATCATTACATTTTAACTTCTGTATAGACTACATTGTGTTCACCACCAAAAGTCTAGTTGCCATCTGTCACTGTACACACGTGTCCCTTTACTCCTTTTGCCCTCCCCCACACCCCTTCCACTCTGATAACCACCAGTCTGTTCCCTGTATCTATGTGTTTGTTTGTTTTTCTTCAAAACGTATGAGTGAAGTCATAGGGTATTTGTCTTTCTCCATCTGACTTAATTTCCCTTAGCTTAATAACCTCAAGGTCTTCCATGTGGTCATAAATGGCAGGATCTCATTTTTTTTATGGCTGAGTGGTACTCCATTGTATATATATATATACCACATCTTCTTTATCCACTCATCTGTCGATGGGCACATAGGTTGTTTCCAAGTCTTGGCTATTGTAGATAATGCTGTAATGAACATAGGGGTGCATATATCTTTTTGAATTAATGTTTTCATGTTCTTTGGATAAATATCCAGAAACCATTGATCTTTTTATTGTCTCTGTAGTTTTTCCTTTTCCAGAATGTCATATAGTTGAAATTCTACAATATATAGCCTTCTCAGATTGGCTTCTTTCACTTAGTAATATGCATTTAAGGTTCCTCCGTGTCTTTTCATGGCTGGATAGCTCATTTCTTTTTTAGCACTGAAAAATATTCCATTGTCTAGATGTACCACAGTTTATCTGTTTACCTACTGAAAGACATCTTGGCTGCTTCTGAATTTTAGCAATTATGAACAAAGCTGCTATAAAAATCTGTGTGCAGGTTTTTGTGTGGATGTAGGTTTCCCACTCCTTTGGTAAATGCCAAGGATCACGACTGCTGGATTGTATGGTAACAGTATGTTTAGTTTTGAAGAAACCGCCAAACTGTCTTCCAAAGTGGCTGTACCATTTTGCACTCCCACCAGCCATGAATGAGAATTCCCGTTGCCCCACATCCTCACCAGCATTTGGTGTTGTCAGTGTTCTGGAATTGGGTCATTCTAATAGGTGTGGATCAGTATCTCATTGTTGCTGAAATTTGCATTTCCCTGAAGGCATATTATGTGGAACTTCTTTTCATGTGCTTACTTGCCATCTGTATATCTTTTTTTGTGAGACATCTGTTAAAGTCTCTGGCCCATTTTTTAATCTGGTTGTTTCTTTTCTTATTGTTGAGTTTTAAGAGTTCTTTGTGTAGTTCAGATAACAGTCCTTTGACAGACGCGACCTTTGCAAATATTTTCTCCCACCTGTGGCTTGTCTTCTCATTTCTCTTGACATTGTCTTTCCCAGAGCAGAAGTTTTAAATTTTAATGAAGTCCAGCTTCTCAATTCTTTTTTTATAGATTGTGCCTTTGGTGTTGTATTTTAAAAGTCATCACCATACCCAAGGTCAGCTAGGTTTTCTTCTACGTTATCTTCTAGGAGTTTTATAGTTTTGTGTTTTACATTTAGATCTGTGATCCATTTTGAGTTAATTTTTGTGAAGAGTTTAAGGTCTGTGTCCAGATTCCTTTTTTGGCACATGGATGTCCAATTGGTCCAGCACCATTTGTTGAGAAAAGACACAAACTCTCTTTTCAATGGCAGTTGACTCCTGACCTCACCATACCTGAATAATATAAAATCTATACTTTAAAACAGAAGGTTTGCTTTTCATCCAGCTGGGATAGGAGCTGCTTCTGCTAACAGCAGTGCCTCTGCTGCCCCATGTTCGTCTTTGCTGGCTTGCTCAGTCCCCAGCTCTGCTCCCAGATCTTGGGGGCCTGGAGTGCAACATGGAAAGAGTGATGACTCAGAGATGGGTGGTGGGCATGCAGGTCAGTGCCTCCCCAGCCGTGCCCAGAGCCGTGGGCACCCCAGAAAGCACCTGCACCCACCTTCTCATTGCTCCAAGGATTCCAGGCCCTGCCTTCCCACCTCTGTCTCCGTGTTCTTGTTCACTTAGTTTCTCTGATCTCTGTTCTCTGGCGCCATATGCATATCCTCCCACTCTGCCTCATCATCTTCCCAGTCTTTAAAAATTTATGTAAGGCCCTCATTAGAATTTTAAAGTCTGTCTTCATATAGGTTCTGCATATTCCTTGTTAGGTTTATCCTTAGCTTTTTTTGGTTTCATTTTGAGTTTTTGACTTTTTTTGGTTGCTGTTTTCTCAATGGGATTTTTCTTTCATTAAATTTTCAAATTAGTTGTGTGTATGTAGCAAGCTATTGATTTTCATATATAAATTTTTATAGCTAGCCACCTTATTGAATTCTCCTATTGATCTTGACAGTTTTTTTAACTTGATTCTCTTTGGTTTTCCAGGTATAGAGTCAAAACCGGTGGCAAATAATGATACTTTTTCTTATTTATGTTTATGACTTTCATCCTCCCACAGTAACATTAAGTTACAGCGGTGAGAGTGGGCCTTCTTCTCCTACTTGCTTGGGTTTTTGATTTGGTTTCTCATAAGGATTCTGTTTCTCTGAGGCCACCCGTGATTCGGGGTACTGAACCTGAGTTCCAACCTAGCACCCTGGGCTCTCACTGCTTTGGGGCATGGGAGTCAGGGGTGTTGGGGGGCAGGGGGGTCTTAGGGCTTGGAACCCACAAGGCTGATGGACCATATAATCTTCTCCCCATCTCTACAACACAGACCCCTGTCCCCATCCCAACTTCTTCTTGGAACCTCCTCCATCTTGACTTGTTTTCTCTGGAATTTAGCAAGTCATCTTAGGGGAAAGGAACAACAAAAAAGAAATAACAAACTAGCAATATTTCAGTGGACTGATTGTGTAATTAGGGAAACATATTATGAATGTATTTCTAAGTGTATTTTGCTCCCCCTTCCCTTTTTTTTTAACTGCTCAAGAACTTTTCAGGTGCCAGTGACAGGAATCAAAATCAAACCAGCTTAAATTAAAAAAGGAGAAATTCTTGACTCTTATCACCAAACTGCGGGAAGGCTGGATTGCTCATTCCTGCCTCCTTTGAGGACTGATTTACCCCTAAAGCTGGTGCCATGGTGTAAGCAGCTCTGGGGATATTGTCTTTAAAGTAATAACAACCATCTATTGAGCTCTTAGTAAGAGCCAGGCACTACTCTAAGACGTGACATACATTCTCATTGAACCCTCAGCACAACCCTACGGGGTGGGCGTGGTTGTCCCCATTTTACAGACGAGGAAATGAAGCCTTGTTGAAGAACTTGCCCAAGCTCACAAAGCCAGTAAAGAGGTAGCCCGGGATCTGGAATCATTCTGATTGGGCTTGTAAGTCCTGTACATTCTCTTGCCTCTCCCCTCAAGAGCAGAGAGAAAAGTGAGCTCTTCCTGAGAACTCCAGTAGGAAACATTCTTGAGCACAGACTCTGGTTGGCTTGGCTGGGTCATTTGCCTATCCCTGGACCAATCTCTGATGTCAAAGGGACCAGTTACTGGGATTAGCCCAGACTGGGTCACATGGCCATCCCAGGGCTGTAGAGAACCAAATGGGGGAGGAGCTGTTTCCCAAAGAAGGTGGGGGTGCTGTTTTGGGTAGATGAAATAATAAATGTTCCCTACAACTCCCACACCCAAGCCCTCCACTCCAGGTAGGCCAGCCATCTTGATGCTCTGGGAACAAGCGTGGCACATTCCGCCTCCCCATTTCTGTGCCGGTCATTCACTCTCTCTGAAGTGCCCTTTTCTCCTAGTCCTGGGTAGCATGTCCCTTCTTTCTATGTGTAGTACCTTTCTTTCAATAGCTTCAAGCTTCCTCTCTTCCTATTGACTTTGGGGAGTAGCTCTATAGATTTCTCTAACCATTTGACTGACGAGAAGGTGGTTCTATTTTCTTGGGGAAAAGGAAAATCTTCCTCTACTCACTCTTCCATGATCTTGCTCACCCCTTTGAACTTTCCAGCTGATGGAACTTTGCTGGGAAACCAAGTAGTTCAAGGTGCCTGTGCCAAGATATTAGCATATACTGCCCCAGGCAAAGACACCACTGGAGCGCTCCATCTGTTTTGTCAAGTTCTGTTGTGTAAGTGACAGCTGAGGGTATCTTTTAAGAAACGTAGTGTTTGTGAATGATATGTCTTAATAGAAGAACGGTGAGACACACCAGCATGCAGAGCTTGCTCTGTGGAAACAGGTTTTTTACTGGAGGGTAATTTGGATGTTTAGGGATGTGTAGGAGGAAAGGCAATCAGGGTGGGGTGGTGGGTTATGGAGAGGAGAGCTTTCTTTTAGTTTGTGAAGCGTTGTTGGTGGCTGAGATTCCTTTGGGTGCCTATGGATTCACTCTTGAGAGACAACCCTGAGGGGTTTGCTGGGGCCACCCACTACCCCCTCTTCTCCCACCAGGTGAGAATCACCCCGTGTCTGACCCACTTGTGGCCTTAGATATTATCTTTAAACTTGGGAGCTGTAATGTTGGCTTGGTCATTGTGGCGGTTGTAAAACGTGGCTCCAGAATTCTTTGGCACTCTTCCTCTCAAGGGGGTGGGGTCTACATCCCTTCTTGTTGATTCTGGGCAGGTGGTGAACGCCTTGACCAATAGAGTATGGCGGAAGGGCTAGAAAAGGCGAGGTGGCTTCCACTTGGTCCTCTCATGATGCTCACTCTCCAGAGACTTTCTCTTGGGAAGCCCCCTCCCGCCATGTTGTGAAAAGCCCAACCCACATGGAGAGGCCACGTGTAGGTGCTCTGGCCCATCCTTTTGCCATCCCAGCCCAGGTGCCAGACACATGCCTGCAGAAGCCAACTTGGGAGCCCCAGACATCAAGAAGAAGAGAAGAGCCATCCCCATTGTGCCCGAATTCCTGACCCACAGACTCTGTGAGCAGGAGAAAATGGTGATTGCTTTACGCCATGCAGTCTTGGGTGTTTGATACAAAACAAAGATAACTGGAACTGTCAGAGTCTTTGATATCAGCTACAACTGAGGCCGCCAGAACTCTCTTCAACTCCTCAGTGCCAGAGAGTTTGTAGTTGTACGATGTTCTGTGCAGAGTGAGGTTCTTTGCAAGAACCAGGATCCCAGGCTGTCTGGCATTATTTTATAAGCCTTCCAGTATGTACAAAAATGATGCCATCTTGCCTAAAAGTATTTTCACAGCTTGAAGTCTGCTTTGGTTCCCGTGACATATGGGCACTCTGCCCTAGTCTATCAGCCTTGATGGAAAATTCCAAAGGACGTTTTTCTCCTACAGCTATATTTAGTTTCTAAGAAGCAAGCTCCAGCACCCCTTCCCCAGGGTTTGGCAATTATACAGAAAATTTAATCTCAATACCTTTCTTCCTCCTGTCATATTATTCATCTCCTGGTCAGTGAATGTGATATTGGGTTTAGATCATCGAAGCTTGAAGGAGTTCCATCAGCCAGTCAATCAACAAACAGTGGTGGAATGACTACTCTTTTTAAGGGCCTTTGGAAGAAATAAAGAGCAATATGACTTAATCCACACTCTCAAGAGCTGGTAGTTTATTTAGGGAAATAAGACAGATACATGGAAAGTAAAATAGCCCAAAGATTATAACATTTCCAGCTTTTAAATAGCATGTTCACCTATGAGAATGGGTAGCAGGTACTCTTCATCTTTGTGAATCTGATGGAGCCCAGGGTCCCCTTTATAATATACAGGATTACAGAGGAAACCAAATTTATTGAAATGTGGCTATCCAAACACTAAAAACCAAAACCCAAACCAAAACAATTAGTGAATGTAGTAATAGCTAATTTTCTGTATTAACCCATTAAATAACAAGACCCAGCAGCAATCTTATAATCACTATAATTTTGAAGTAGCAATGAGTACAGATGATACTGGGACCTGGGAGATCTCTGTGACAACCATGATATGGTCCAAAATGCCTGTGATTTCTATTGGTGACAAAAATCACAGGTATTGTTAATACATCTGTGGGGGTGCCTCCATTTATAATTGAGGGAAATGCTAAATTTTAGTTAGAGGTTAGTGCAAGCAAGAAGGGTACATGCCCTGTAGCAAATTTAAAAATAATAATAAAATTGAAGTCAAGTCTTGCTTTTATTATCATCATGCACCATAGATTTTAAACAGTATCAGTGATAAAAAACATCCCTGCAGGGGCCACAGATTCCCACCGCCCCCGCCCTCAACGCCAGGATGCCACTGAATAAAGGTATAATTTTTCCCTATCCAAGTTCGCAGATCTGTGAATTCTATCCCCGGACCCCTTGGCAGTCTCAGTCTCCGGGGTACAAACTCCTGTTGTGTGGTGTGGCCTAGTTTAGGGTGTGGGCTTTGGAATCATAAAGGGCTGAGCTTGAGTTGGCTTTGCTATTGATTAGTTATGTGACCTTGAGAAAATGGCTTAACCTCTCTGAGGATCAGTTTCCTTCTCTGGAAAATGAGATATAATGTGGGTGCCTTTCCCATCATCGTTGGGCGGATTCACCGAGATCAGAAAGCGGGTGACGTGGCGAGCACTGCGCCCGCCCCACGGAGGGAGCGCCACGACGGCGGTGGAGCCGGTGGTCATTGTAATGGTTGGTCTTCCCAGTGGCTCCAGGAGAGAGGTGCTGTGGTCCTGGTTGATCAGGTGAGAAAACTGGGTCTTTATGTCTGTTGAGGGTGTTCGGATGGAGCGGGAGATGCCTGCTGCCCTGCTGTTACCCACCTGCCAAGGACCATTGGCCGTTCTGATTGGTTCTCCGCCTCCACCATCAATGCCCTTCCGCCCCTGGTGAGTGTTCAGTCGCCAACTCGCTGATGCGCTACCAGTGCTGCTGGGGCTGCAGCCCACCGGGGATGGGGCAGATTCTCCTGGACGCACTGGTACATATTGGGTTCTGTAGCCCAGGGAGAAGTCTGCGCTGACATTGCGACGCCCAGCTCAAGTCCTTTCCTTGCGTGAAGCCTCTTGACCTTGGGGATCACTCCCTTCTTAGAACTTTTGAATTCCTCCCGGTCTGCGCCACTCATCTGACACTTGAAATGAACACGGCTCTTGTTTTTCTTATGCCAACTGCTCTCCTCAGTTAGATCACAAATGGGTTGAGGACAGGGAACTGCAAGGCGATTCCTCTGGATGGAAGGAAATTTTTATCTTCCTCCCTCTCCAGCTGACAGACTTGCACGGAATAAGCGCTGGTTTAGTGAATGTTGACTGAGTGAACAGACAAATCCGTGGGTGAAGGGGCCAGCTGCAGGTTCATGGCTCTTGGTGCACTTCTCCTAGCAGCCAGCTTCGGGCCTCGCTGCCCCAACCCAGGGTCTGTCTGTGTTGTCACTATCAGAGGGCCCATGAGAGTTCACACAGTGTGTTTGCATCACTGGCTCCTCTGCTCGTGAGGTAGGCAGGCCGGTTGATCGCGTCCTAAAGTCAAACAGCTAGTCAGGTGTGGTGTCAGAACGCGTGACCCCAGAGGTCTGAGTCTAAGAAAGGTGCCCTTTCCACTTCGCCTGGAGTGCAGCCGGAGCTAAAACTCCTGACGCCCTGGCCGCATACCCAGAGATTCAGATCTAATTGGTCTGGGCAGGGGTTCCTAAAGTTCCCACCGCACCTGGCTGAGAACCGCTGTCCAACACGAACATGGAGGAGGCCCAGGCAGCATGGGGACTTTCGTGGGTCCCCCCCACCTGCTAGTTGTGGGGTCCTGGGTAGGTGACTTCACCTCTTTGAGGCCCTCATTCCTTCATAAAATGGGGGTAATGATGGTAACCAGCCACTAGGGAGGTTAAGAGGATTGGATGAGGCCATGCATGCAGTGTTCTTAGCGCATCGTACATAAGTGCTATCTTTATTATTACGATGAATTATTATTTTACCGACATGTATGAGCGAAGGTGAGGGAGAGGCTTTGGGCCATAAAGACGTCTCTGTCTTGACTCGCTCCTGTCCCACGTTTCTGTGTAGATCTGGATGCAACAGCCCAGCACACACGGACACCCTCGTGCGGTGCTCTGTTCAGAGATATGCAGCTTGGCTGTCCCAGCCCCTTTATCACAACAGGCCACTGGAGTCTGGAACTGGGACATGCCATTTATTATCCAGGCAAGAGGAGTGGAGAGGAAGAGACTTCTGCACGTAAAGCACTTTTACTTTATTAAGAGCCTTTCTGATGTAACAAATGCTCACATAGTCACTTTCTGTGGCAGCTGCATTACCATTATTTTCAACACTCTGAGGACAAAATGAGATTAGGTGTGGGGAAGGGGTGAGGTGGGGTGAGCATTCAAGGGTTGGATTTAAATCTAATTCTGCAGGCTGAGCCCATGTTAATGCAATATTATAGGATTGGAGGCAAGGGCCTCTGTGGCTTATTCCAAGGTGTCTCCAACATCTGGGTCATTGGCAATGTCACTGCTGCTTTTATTCTAACTATATCAAGGGGCTAGTCGGAGAGAGAGGGAGCTAATTCTTAATTCCCACAATTGCTTGCCTTTAAGGCATCAAACAGACACTCCTGCCAGGTAACCTTTCTTGATCACAGGAGACCTGAAATAGAAATGGTTTAACCCTTGCTGATGATTAGACAAGGCACAGGAACACATGTACCTGGGATCTTTCCACTCCAACCAGACGAACTGCAAACAGGAGAGCTCAGAGATCACATTTAATTACCCCACAGCAGCCACACGTCTGCTCAGCCTGCCAGGAGGCCCCATGAACCAGAGCAAGAAGCAGCACACGCATTCACTGAGCATCTATTATCCAAAGAAACCGTAATAAACTTCTTTCTCCTTTTCCTCACCTACTTTAGAGACTGGGGGACTTATAGTCCCACTTCCTATCCTCCACTGCAACTAAAAGTTGTTGGTGATGTGGTTTGGCGGCGTGAGTTATTAAGTAGGAGACTGCTGATGGATTTCAGGAAAACTTTTGATCTCCTGATAAAGAGGAGAAGAAGCTGGAAAGCAAATATGATTTGCCTAGAAGGCAGATATGATGCCTGGATGTTCAGCAGCCATCTTGCAACCATGAGGCAACAAGCCTAAGACAAAGGGCACTGTAGAGATGCTGTCCCTGATATTGTGAGGCCTTCAAATCAAAGCTGGTAGCTGCCTGCCTCGAGACTTCTTGTTATATGAGAAAAATAAATCTCTATTTATCTCAGCTGCTGTAAGACGGGTTTTCTATTCCCTGTAGCAGAATGTCATCCTGATGGACACAGAAAAACACAGATGAAGTGTCAGGGGGCTGTCAAGATGGGAGACATGAGTTGGCACCGGGTGGGGGTCAGGAAAGACTTCATGGAAGAGGTGATGGTGGCACTTCAGTTGAGACTTAAAAACCTTTAGGATTCAATATGTAGAGATGGGAGGAAAAAAGCTTAGTCCGAGCAGAGGCAGAAGGGGGAAGCAGGATATGGCTGGGAAGAGCAGTGAATTAGTGCTGACTGTTTTGCAACTTGCAGAAAACACACTCGAGGTTGAACAACAAAGGATGATTATTTATTCACGTGATTGGGAATCCAAGAATGGACTCGCTTCAGGCCTGTCTGGATCCAGGAATATAAATTACATCATCAGGAGTTTGCTTCTCTTGTCTTTTAAGCTCTTTTTCTGTCTGGCTTTGTTCTTGAAGAGCTGTCCTTGAGTGGCAGACAAGATGACCAGCAGTGGGTTAGACTCACATTCTCCCCCGCTTAGAAGCCTCCGGAGAAATAGAATTTTGGACTCTTAATGTGCGTATATCAAGATCACCATTGCCCTGGCTTGGGTCCTGTCTGACTGATGCAGCACAGACAGGGAATCTGAAAGGAGGGATCTCTCTGGAACAAGTGCCTGAGCGGGCCCCACCTGCGATGTCCTGCCGTGTGTGACAATGCCAAAGGGACCACGGGGGGGGAGAGGTGAAGGATGGGTTCCCCAAGGCATCAGAAGACGGTGGGTATTCAGAAACCACAGGGACGTAGTCCTCGAGACGTGGTGTGTTTGGGTACCACTAGATTGGGGAGCGGCAGGACTCTTGAGCACTTATCTCAGGAGCCCCTGATCTGAGGCAGCTGCCTCCCTTCCTTGATGGAGATGGTGACGAATATGAACTAAGGCAGGGCTTGCCACGCTGTGTGGTCGGCAGCCCCTGAATGGGACACTCCCAGGTTTGTCACCAGGCTAGCCTCTGCCAGAAATTTCTCTCACATGTATCTTTTTTCCTTCCTCCGCCTGCCTTCCGGTCGGATGCATGACCATTTTCTTACTGTTAAAGACACGTCTCTCTCTCACTCTCTTATTCTCTCTCACACTGAAGCAAAGAAAGTTACAGGAAGGACGAGAAAAGCAGCCAATCCCAGGCTGGTTTCATTATCTTGGGGCTAAAACAGAACCAAATATGGCTGGGGGAGCGTGGCATCCAGCATTCTGCCTCGGCCAGTGTGCTGGCCGGTGGCCTCTGTCATCACTAATCTCGGGGGAGCCTTGAGGAATCCTGCCCGGGGCCCTGGCCTCTAGGATTGCCTGTAGCCACTCCCTCGACTGGTGCATCAACAGCAGACACAGAACTGCTTCCTCTCTGACCAGATGGAAATCTTTCAGGGCAGAGACGCCCCAGCTTAGGTCATTAGGCAAAGAAAGGAGCTTTGTGCAGCTTGGGAGAGAAACCTAATGTGGATGCTCTGAATTTCATTGTTTCTGTTCTGTCCCGGAACCTTGACTCCCACGGCAGTCCTTTGCCATTAAACCAGTTGGGAAACCTGCCTGCTTCCTGTATTCATCCCCCAACTATTTAGTGAGCTCTCATTATGTCCCAGACACTTTCTCGGTTCCCTTCCTTGGCCAAGCAAAGACTCCCCCAGAATGTTCAGCCACTAAATGCAGCAGGCACCCCATCCCCGCTTTGGAGGGACGCTTCTGAGTTCACTGCTCTCTTCTCCCATCCTCCTGCCTTCTGAATCCAATCCTTCTCTCTCCCCTTATGCCTGTTCTTTTTCTCTCCTTGATCTCTGGCTTCTGATCAGCATTTGGAAAGAATCCATTGTTTGTGTTGGTTTCTTTTTGTTTTTAATATAGACTAATCTTTTACTCTTATTGTAGCTTGCCTTCTTACCCGCCTCTTGGCTCTTAGAGAAATAGTCCTAGTAGCAGAAAGAGCAGACAATTCTGGAGTGGGAAGAGGTTTCAGTTTTAAGCGCTGCCACCATCACTCACTACCGTGATCTTGGGCAAGTGACTTAAGCTCTCTGAGTCTGCTTTTTCATCTGTACAGTGGGTATGATATTAACATCTACCCACCCGTCTTTTATGGGGATTAAATGAAATGACTATGGGAAAAGCACAATGCGGACGTTTCATGTCCGTGGACCGTGCAGAAGGTAACTTTAGTCCTGACCTCAGCAAAGGGATGTTGGCGCGCACACTGGAGTCTGTCCTTCATGTCCAGATTTCAAGATTTGGGAAAGCTCTTCATTTTCAGTGCTTTCCATCTTTACCCCAGAGGCAGATATTAGAAGCTGGCTGAGATGTTTTCTGAGTTAACTGCCCCAAAACATTCAGAGTTTTATGTTTCAGAATGTCTGAACAGGCTGGAATTTTAATCTCCTTCCTGCCACTCCTCATTTTAGTTTGGAAATGGACTTAAAGACACATTTTTGAGATTCTAAATATGTGAGCCCCTGAGCTATCCAGAGCATCCGTTTGCTGCTGTTTATAACCTTGGGCTCTTGACCTGGCTTTGCCTGCAGCTTGAAACTCACTCGAAGACCCTGGGGCTCTCGTGCGTCATCTCGGCTCTCTGCCCTCTGATTTTGAGTGTCATGGTCTCTTGGTTTCTGATTTAGACTTTGCATCTCTTAGATGTCTTTGCCACTGATTGCACATCCTGTGACTCTGCCCTGCCTTTCCTTTCCTTCCATGAGCCCATCAGTGGCCACTCAGCCTTTGAGATTGTCCAAGCCCTTTCTGGAGCATTCTGGTGGGAAGGCTCTCAAATGCCTATTCCTCCCTTAACATGAAACATCACTGCTCTCTTTCTTTTAACTCGAACCTGTGAATTCCAACTGAATTGTTTGTGCTCCAGCAAGACTTACTTTATTGACCTGTGCATAGGATCCATTCTTCACTTTCTTCCAAATTATATATGCAGTATACAATTTGTATTTTATGTAATGTATGTCATATATTATATATAATACATACAATATATAATATTGTACATACAAGTTTTCCTGTGAGTCTAACACACTGGTTTTAGGGATACTTAGAAAGTTGAAGAAAAGAGGTAAAATAATGGGTCATGCTGCCCCCTAGTGGCAGAGAATGGCAACACACATCTCAACAAAAGTGAAAGTTTTACATCCTTTTCTTATCAGAGAACAACCAGCCTTGGTGGTCTAGTGGTTACCATTTGGCGCTCTCACTGCTGAGGCCTGGGGTTTGTTTCCCGGTCAGGGAACCAAACCACCGGTGTTGGTTGTCATACTGTGGTGGCTGTGTGTTGCTGTGATGCTGAAAGCTATGCCACCGGGATTTCAAATACCAGCAGGGCCACCCATGGTGGACGGGTTTCAGCAGAGCTTCCAGACTAGGAAGAAACTTCTGAAAAAAATGGGCCATGAAAACCCTGTGAAGACCAGCCGAGCATTGTCTGACAGAGCGCAGGAAGGTGACTAGGCAGGGTTACTCGAAGGATTTGAATAATGCCCTTTATGTAATAGATTCACAGACACCAAGATATTTCTTTGGAGCTCTGTGATTTCAGTCTTCTTTTTAGGGAATCATAGACTATGACTGTATATCAAAATGCATTATTTTTTTGTGGAGTCACAATACTGCACACTATATTTTTATGAATTTATATTTTCCCTTACAACTTATATATATATTTTTTCCAAAAAACTTTCTGTAACATTGAGATGTGTCTCACACCCCTGGGCATTTCACTGACATATAAGGTATTCTACAGGGTCTGGGGCACAAACAGCCTTTTCGTGCTCACCCAGTGCTGCTCTGATGTCAAGGGTCCTGAACATCTGACTCTAGCTGTTTAGGGGGCCTCTACGGGAGTCCAGCAAGCGGTTGGGCAGCCCTGATTGGGTTCCGCTGTGGCGTGTGGTCCTCTTTGCTGGAGCGTCCTTCGGTCCTTTTACCTTCATTCCTTTGAGCACCTCCACCTGCTATCCCCCCACCAGGCCCAGGCCTGGGACCCTGGGAATAGATGTAAATGATCCTCCAGCTGCAGACCAGACATTGCAACACCCTGACGACTGTCCAGGGCCTTGGCCACACTGAAAATATTTGACGTTCCCAACACACTAGAGCAGGGGTGCGAAGACTCTTTTGGAAAGGGTCAGAAAGTAAATATTTTAGACTTGTGGGCCTTACAGCCTCTGTCACAACCATTTGTTTCTGCTGTTATTGTGCAAAAGCAGCCGTAGGCAATACAGAAACTGTGTTCCAACAAAACTTTCTGAACACAAAAAATTGAATTTCATGTAATTTCCACGTGTCCTGAAATACAATTTCCCTTTTGATTTTTTTCCAACCATTTTAAAATGTGCAAATCATTCTTAGCTTGCCAGTGTTGTGAAACCAGGCAACAGGCTGGACTTGGCCTGCGGGCCGTAGTTTGCTGACCCTGGCATTAGACTCAGTATGCCGACCCCCTTTCCAGCTGATGACAATTTTTCTGACAACCATAAATGGCAGATTCGGGATTTTATTCTATCTAGTTTTCTGGATAAAACACAGTTCATAAACTGTTAATTTATAGATTAAAAAAAAAGTTTTTTTGTCCATTCCAAACAGGCACGTACTTACGTAGGTGTTTTGAGCTGCTTGGCTGAGTCGGCCTTTTATTTACTCAATTGGATTGTTGATCCACTAAAAATTTTCTCTGAAAAGCAACCTCATGGATGTTTTGTGAAAGCCTAATTTACAACCTTTGGGGCCTCACTCAGTCACCTCCGAATCCATCTCTTTCCATGTGCACGCCTCTGTCCATTTTCTCCTTTCTTCTTCCTAATTAGCTGAGTGTATAATGAAACGTTTCCTGAGTTAGAGGTTTGGAGCCCTCACTGACATTCTAATCATCCCGTGGCCCTCCTGTGGCCTCTTCTATTTCCTTTTGAGATGAACTGAATGGCAGTCAAGGTCGAGCCGCCCGCATTTGTATTACACACTAGCACACCATTACCGCGGTGTCTGCGCCTCTGTAATACAGACTAATAGCTCCTTCTCCTCCGTGACCTCCAGTGAGCACCCAACAGCCATCTTCAGTACTCTCTTTGTGATCATTTCAAGATCTTTTCCTTAAGAAGTTATAACTAATTCAGGGCCCATCCGCGATCATAAATTGCTCTTTCGAGTGTGAACTGCCTCCCCTGGGCCATTTAATTTACCAGGTGTGCCCTGGCTGTGCTTGTCCCACGACCATCCGCTGTCGCTGCCCTTTTTGACCGATGTCCGTGACTCACTCTGGTCCAGTCGGGGGAGGTGGAACTCACATTTGGGAGGGAGCTGGTGTTCCGTTATTGACCTACCTAGCAATGCGTTAATGATGGATTTGATCGGATTTCAAGTGTTTTAAGCCCATGGAGGTTGTCACTGGAGAATGGTCAAGAGGCCAAATTGATCCTGGAATTTTGATCAGAGTTGGTTTGCTTCTGTTCAGAGAAAACCCAGGGGTTTTACTTTCCCTGAAACTTTCCCAGCTTTGGGATCTTATTGGGGGTCTTTTCATAATTTGCCCCTCTGGAGAACTTCTGAGACAGGGTTCTGTCCAGTCGGCTAAGTTTTTAGCTGTCCTCAACTGGTCATTGTCTAAGATGTTTAAATACACAAATTAAGTTGGTAAAAATTGAATGGGGATTGTAATCAGATAATAATACTGTATCAATGATAAATTTCCTGAATTTCATAATTGCCGCTGTGATTATGGAAGAGAATGTCCTTGTACTTGGGAGATGCATGCTGAGGGATTTAAGGGTGAAGGGTCATGATGTTGGCACCTTATTTCAAATGATTTGGAAAAAAAAATATACACAGTCATCCCTCGGTATCTAAGGGAGATTGGTTCCGGGATCTCCACCCCAGTACCAAAATCCACGGATGCTCAAGTCCCTTAGTTGGCCCTCTGTGTCTGCCGGTTCTGCATCTGTGGATACGGGGTGCTGACTATATACTTATAATGTGTATAATAGTGCATACATAAGCACACGCGTATATGTAGAAAGGTAAAGCAGATGTGGAAAAGAACGATGAATTAGGTGACTAAACGGTGATGAAGGGTGAATCTAGATGAAGAGTATATAGGAGCTCATTTGTAATATTTTTGCAACTTTTACCTCGGTCTGAAGTTCTTTGCAAATGAATAGTTTAATTAATTAGGATGGTGGATCAACGGTAATAATGGCTCCTGAGGCATGTGTGGATTCCTGGCCTGGCCCCGCCTCCCGCACGGCGCTCCTTGGTGTGCTCTTGGATTTAATCATCCGCCACGCCCCAGTGCAAGCTCTCGCTCTTCGCCCCGGTCCTCGCTGGTCTGCCCGGTCTAGTCGAGGATCATCAGACGTGGGCTGAGCACCAGTGTGTGCCAGGAGCAGGCAGAGTCAGGGGAGAGTAAGCAGACGTTGTCCCCATCCTCAAGGAGCTCCAGTCTAACACAGAAGACAAAACTAACCAGAGAATCGCAAAGGGCTGTCAGGGAGAAGTGCAGGTTGCTGAAGGAAGCAGTCTTAGGGTCTGATCCATTTAGGGGCTTGGGAAGACTTCATGGGGAAGTGGGATTTGAGCCCGGAGCTATAGGATGGTGGGGGTCAGCTTGACAAAGAGAGAGTGACAGGGGGACCAGCGCGTGTGGGCGGGACTTGAGGGGCGGGTTGGAGGTGTGTAGAGAGCAGGGACGGGGCAGAGGAGGCGGGAGAGGCAGTCAGGGCTCCTAGACCACTTGGGTAACTTATTTTTCTTTGTCCTGGGAGCCATAGGGAGGGCGTAGGCAGTAATGGCATGATTAGCTTTGCATTTTTGAAAAAAATAAATGCCTCTAGCTGCAATGAGGAAAAGGAGTTGGAAAAAGATGATAGATTGGTTATCCCATCCTGACATCTCTTTATTGAAAAATTTCTCTATCTTTCCTTTTGGTTTATAGATCTCGTTGGAAAATGCTGCTTTTTTTTTTTCTAAAAAGCATTTGCAAATATACCCATTTACATGGCATTGACTAATTGTCTTGCTTGTGTATGCCTGAGATGAGTGCTCCTTGTACAAAGATGATGGTTTACCTCATTCGTAAGATCGTGCTAATTAGGAATTGGGACCTACCCATCTCACACATTCTGGAAACTTAAGATGTGGGAGATGGAAATTAATGTAGTTTTAGAACAATTTATTGCACTTAGGAAATTGCACATTAGACAACAGGGTTTATATTGGAAGATATTAATTTTGAGGGAAGAGGCCCTGCATGATGCAGTCACAATTCTGACAAATAAATGCCGTTGTATTTTCCCATGCCAAGGATGATTTACAATTATAGTAACACATGATTCTCTTTGATTTATGGCATCCTGTTAGCCATGGAATTACTTAGCAAAATCACTTTGGTTTGATGTAAGATTTTTTCCTTGCCTAGAAAAAATTTTGGCCTGAAGAAAAGATGACATTAATTTAGGAATAGTGAAGCTATCATTGAGTTATCAAAATAAATCTGAGGACATAAATCAATTCTACTGCATGGAGAATGCTAAATCGATAAGCCCAGAAAGATGTTATTGATTCTGTGGTCATCATTCAAGCCTTCTTCATTAGATTCCTCAGCCATATGTTTAATTGAAATGATAATGTAGATAACTTTGGGTAAATCCATGAATCCTGACTTTGATATGGGGTTGTTCAAGGTAATGGAAACAATTTGGCCGGACTGACTCTCTCCTTCAGATTCGGGAGGGTACACGTGGGAAGACTTTATATCTTCCTGTCTCCTTGGAGCTTTGACTCTGGGCAGATGATGGCTTAACAGTTTTAAGTCATTCTTTTTAAGTTTAATTTTAAAAATTGTACAAGCAACCTGATCACACTATAAGAAGACAGTTAGAAAAATTACTCATTGTTGGCATACTACTCAGCCATAAAAAAGACAATATCATCCCATTTGCAACAACATGGATGGACCCTGAGGGTATGATGTTAAGTGAAATAAGCCAGACAGAGAAAGACAAATTCTGCATGATTTCACTCATGGATGGAATATAACAAATACATGCATAAAGAGAACAGATTAGTGGTTACCAGAGAGGAAGGGAGTGGGGGGTGGGTGAAGGGGTGAATGGGTGAAGGGACACATATGTGTGGTGATGGACAGTAATCAGTCTACTTGGGTGACCACAATGAGGTCTACTCAGAAAATGGTAAACAATAATATACATCCAAATTTTAACAATGTTATAAAGCATTATTATCTCAATAAAGTTACTGGGGAAAAAAATTACTCATTGTTAACACTAATATATTGCTGATTATTATACTGAACTGTAATATCTATATCTGTGACTTGTCTCTCTCACTTAAAAGATTGTGAGCAATTGAGGGCAAGAGTCTTTTGTCTCAGTATCCCCTACATCTTGTTTAAATGCACACATAGTTTTACATAGCTGTAATCAGAACTGTATCAGTTAGCTCTTGCTGCATAACAAACAGCCCCAAAATCTAGTAGCTTAAAACAACAAGCATTTGATTTGCTCATGATTCTGTGGGTCAGATAGGTGGTTCTTCTGTTCTTAGCTGGGAATGGATAGTCTAGGATGGTTTCACATATATGTCTGGCAGTTGGTATGATGACATGGGGATGTTGGCCACCTGTTTCTTGTTATCCAGTAGGCAGTTCACATGATGGCAGGAGAGTGCCCATCAGTGAGACGGGAAGTAATTATCAGATACTTGTGCAAGTACTTATCAAGCCTTTGTTTGTGTTACATTTGCTACTAGTCCCTAAACCAAAGCCAGTTACATGCCAAAACCATCTTTGAGAGGTGGAGAAATGGACTCTACCTTTTGATAAGAGGGGCCACAAAATATTGTGGCCAGTTTTTCCAATATATTACAGAAATATAAATAAAATTGTATTTTAGGCTCTTTTTTCTATCGATGCTCCCTCTTGTTACTTTTTAAAAAAAACTAATATATTGGATATTTACTATGTGCTGATTGCTTTAGATAAATAAAATATTTAATCCTCAGGCAACCCTAAAAGGTGGGTAAAATGATTATCCCCATGTTACTAATGAGGAAATGGAGGCTCAGAGATGTCAAGCAACTCACCCAAGGTCACACAGCTAGTAAGTGGGAGAGCAGGGATTTTAACCCTGATCTCTCTGGCTCTAGAGCTTTACTCGTAGCAGACTTTCATGATGATTACTGCTTCCCTCTTCTTGGATGTTTAGATGTTGATAATTTTTTGAAGTTGTAGGAAATATCATCAGGATTTCCTAAGCTGGGTGTGAGACTGGCCCTCTGCTCCCATGCCTTCCTGACCCAAGGGTGACTTGAGCCTTACGGAAGAGCCACGCCATCTTCTAAGCCCATCAGATAAGATGCCTTCTAACTTATGGTAATTTTGACATTCACGTTTTTCCCAAACCATGGAGGCAAAGGGGTGATAGCTAGATTCTGTCAAACCCTCAATGAAGGGTCTGGGCGCCGTTCTGTGTGATTGCTCACCCTCTCCTCCCCTCTCAGGCAGGCACAGTATTGCAGTGAGTCCAACTGAAGCACTCCAGCGTAGTCCAGGAATCTTTATTTTCTTGCCTCCTCTTCCTAGATCAGGTATCCTCTGAGTGACATCATGAAATTATTCAGACATCCTCCCGCCTTCCTGTCTTCCTGTGATTGGTCAGCTGACTGTTGCTTCCTGGTGGAGCCAAGCTGATGGGGCCATGGGCTCAAGGCGTGTGTTGGAGAAGGCCAGGCTGGGCTCAGGAACTCCACCCCTCAAATGAGTAGGATTCAGAACAAAACAAAATAGTTATTTAGATATAATTGTTGGACTAGAGAGATCGTACGTGAGGGTTAACACCGACAGTTAGGAAGAACCTTCAAAGATGTCCAGATGCTTAGCTAGGAGCTCAGAAGGGTTTCTCCACATCTTAACCACCATTTCAAGTAATTGGGCCAAAAAATAAGTATACAGGTAAAATCACACTCTTCCTATTTCTCCTTTGCTCTCATAATACTACCACACTTACAACACCTCTGACACCAGACATGTGGATTTTCCACACATCAAGCAATTCTGTGACACCAGCTGGATGTCTTACAATTCGACTCAGTTCTGACACTAACCGGAGTTATCGTGGTCCCCACAGGTTAAGGGCTCAGTCCCACAAGACTGCCCCCCCCCTTCAGACGCCAATCTCAAGTAGTATGTCTCCAGGTTACCCACAACTTCTGTCCCACGTGGAGGTTCCCGTGACCCCCCTCCTTGGATTTGATCATTTGCTAGAACAGTTCACAGAACTCAGGAAAACACATTTACCAGTTTGTTATATAATAAAGGGTACGGATGAATAGCCAGATGAAGTGGTACATAGGGTGAGTTCTGGAAGGGTCCAAGCGCAGGAGCTTCTGTCCGCACAGAGCTGGGGTGTACCACTCTGCTGACGTGTGGATGTGATCACCAACCTGGTAGCTCACCAAACTTCACACTATTGGGATTTTTATAGAGACTTCATCACATAGGAACGATCAATCATTAACTCAGTCTTCAGACCCTGCCCCTTCCTGGAGGTTGGGGGCTGGGCTGGGCCTGAAAGTGCCAAGCTTCTAATCATGGCGTGGTCTTTCTGGTGACCAACCCCCGTTCAGGAGCTATTCAGAAGCCCACCAAGAGTCGTCTCATTAGAATAAAAGACCCTCCTATCACCCAGGAAATTCCAAGGGATTTAGGAGCCCTGTGCCAGGAACTGGGGGCAGAGACCAATACATATTTTCTATTATTTCACAGTAGACAATTCCCTAAGACCTAAAGCCCATGTAGAAGAATGTCTCAAATGCTCAGCCTCTCACAAAGTCCAGCCCCACAGGTGTGTTTTTGGGAAGACTCCAGAGGTGTACTGGAGTTGGCTCATACCTGCTTGTCTGTCATACTCACTGGTCATGGAATTTTCAGGAATTTTGTGAGCCAGTTATTAAACAGAGCCATTATTAAAAATTAAATTATATAAACTTGTAATTAAATAAATTATATTAAAAAGTAGTAAATACTTAAAACTCGCCACTTCGTATTTGTTTTACATTTCGCTATTATCTATGATCTCGAGATTATTTGTACCTATTTGATCAGTATGGTGGAAGTGCCATATCATGCTGTGCTCTTGTGCATTTCCTCCCAACTGCAATCCATGACACCATGTTGGTAGCTTGGAATCAGCCATGGTAGGAGATTTACACCCTGAAAATCTGCAAATGCTACAAATCTGGGCTTGAGTGTTTGTTTTGTCGACTGCCTAGACTTAAGAAAGTAATGGGGAAAATGTGAGTAATGCATATTAAACTTAAAAAGCGTGTCACGTCTGTACCTGTTAATAGATATTGAGATTGGTGTGAAAAACTGAGGACATTCTCTTAGTATTTGAAACTATCATCTGATTCAGCAAGGAGGTCACTGACGTTGTTGATGAGCAAGTCAAGTTCTGACATATGTGTTCATTCTTTCACTTGTTAATGGAAAGGAAAATATCAACCAACATTCATGTGATGACTATACTTGTTTGTCAATTGCAACCACAGGTGACTATAGATATAAGAATTCAGCAAAAATCAGCAAACCATTGTGTGGGTCCATTGGCTATATGGAATTTATAATACAGAGCATCGTATAATTTATTATTGATAATTGAGTGCTATACACCCTTTATGTCAGTAAAATTTATATTAAACGTATATACGTAATATAGCCATATATGCATTTTTTCCCCCAGAGAGAAGTTGTTAAACATTTACCAGCACACTATTAGCATATTAGCACACATTCTCTTACTGGTCATATATAAGAAGTTGGGGGATTTTCCTCTTCAATCTGTATACTTGAGGATCCCACTTTCCCTCTATCCTTGGCCCGCTCAGTCACAGAGAGCCCTGCAAAGCATCGAATTCAGACCGCTGAGGAAGTCCAAAGGACAAAACATGACCTCCCTACAATCTGAGGCCTTTCCTAGGAAGGACCGTAACCTGAGCAGGTAGAGGACAGAGTTAGCTGTTCTTGGGGCTCCTGTAAGTGAATGCCTTGTTTGTCACAAAGGAGCATTTTAGAATTTTGCATTTACATTTATCAAAGTAACAATGACAACAAGCATTTAGATGCTTTCTCATTGACAAAGCACACCCACATTTATTAGCTTCTTTCATACGTTTAAAGATTTCTCTGTTTCTAGCAATTCACGTGCAGCTGGAGAGGGGGAATATTTACCACAGCTTTACAGGCTAGCCGCTCATTCCTCTCCAGGATGTGACTGCCTCTTGCACAGGGTATTAAAGGCAGTTACTTGCTATTTCCTAAACTCTTTATTACGCCCAACTGCAGTGAATGCAGAGCAAGAGACAAAACCCCATTAGGCGTTATTAACGGTCTGAGTGGAAGGAGTAATCCCACTTGCCAAAAGTAGGTGTGATGTAGTTGTCTTTGAATCTGCTTCTCTCCCTCAGCTAACGGGTGGAGAAGGGGGTGACGGGGTACAGAGAGGGAGCCAGCAGCTGTCTCAAGGATTATGGAGAGAGTTCCCGACCATTTTCTAAACATTGCACCTGTTTTATGTTTCATCGCAGTGGAAGAAAGCACCATCTAATCCAATTATTTTCCTTTGTTGTGATCACCGTCGTAGCATGTAAGGTTTGCTCTGGAAACTTCTGCATAGAGTAGGGTATGAATTAATTCAGAAACATGTGGCAACTCATTCGTAATAATTCATGCCTGTTAACAACAATTAGGTGGTCTCTGCAGCACACAGGGTGTTGGGGGTTTGGCTATTATCCAGTTAACACGACTGATTTTCAAAGCTATTCGGGATCGCTCAGACCCGAAAATGGGCATTTGGGACTAAAAGAATGGATTTGATGTCTTCTGATGATCAAACTAAATCAGATTGTTATCAGATCTTAACTCCACTTTATGCTGCGTGAGCTGGCATTGTCTACAATAGCGTCCTTGGCTCACTTGGGAGTGAAAAAATTCAATTTCAACAGTAAACACAGTTAGAGAATGAAAATAGCTCAGAGGACAGCTTATACATAGAACCAAGCCCAACTGATTAGGGCCAACGAATACCACTGAAGGTTGCAGAACTGAAGCCGTGTTTTATACAGCCAAAGGTTACCAGATATATTTTTCCACCAAGATTTGCTTTTTTCTCTTTAGTTATTGATTACCTTTGCGAAGGAGAGAATATTGACATGTGCAGAAGACCATAGCGAGTTGAAATAGTTTTAGATAGAGTGTCTTCGTGTTCTGATTTAAGTGGGAACCACTGTAGGTTCTGAAATAGCTTCTATAACCAGTTTCATCACAGACGTAATCATCTGAGACATCAGTCCCTGTAATTTGACTGAAAAGCAGTGAGACAGCAAAAGCTTCAATTCTTGAAAAGGATTGAGCAGCCAGCCAGCCTATCTTATCAGGGACAATCTTACACCATCTCCTCCCCTCTCTCTTCGCTCCAACCACGACTAAATAAAATCCAGAGGTTTGAGTCCCGTATGGAGATGGGAGGGGCAGGAGAGAGGACCAGAACAGACTCCTGGGGGAATACAATTTCTAGTCTCAAATATTGAGAACTTGAAAAGTGAGTCTGTTTTTCAGAGGACAGGCAAGGACACACCCTCAGGTCGGATTACAGTGGAAAGAATTTAGTACTCGTTGAGCGGAGACCTGGCTCCTGGAACATTTTCTCTGCTGTGTGACTTTTGATGAGACTCTTAACCTCTCTGAGGCTTGGTCCCTTGTTTGAGGCTGTGTTTGCTTTCAGCCCTTCCACTTTTTTTTTTCATGGTAAAGCTTTCCACTTTTAGGATTAAGATCCTTAGAAGACTTCGCTCTCACATCAGGTTGTCTTAATTTTTATGCTTTGGATTATTAACAAACATTATGGTACTCAGAAACTATACTGGGGATATCTGGGAAGGTCAGACGTTTTTGGAAGATAAGTACCATCCTTCATGCAAGCCCACCTTATCACAAAACAACCCTCATTTCGATGATGAACACTATAGCATTAAATTTTAAAAAACCCAGAAAATTAGGTGTATGTGTGTTACCCAAGCCTTCTCCTTTGCATATATTAGATGTTTATTAGAGGTCACCTTCCTCAACATCTACGTTGACCCGTGGCCTCTCTTCCTCCTCACTATTCTCTCCTCATCTTCATGCTGTCTCCTGGGACTGCCTTCACCTCTTTCTTACTGGCTTCACCCTCTGCTGGAAACCACCCTTCTTCCTCCTTTCCTCCCATGCCCCGGTGACAGAGCCCAGGTGGAGCAGATCTGCACAAAGTGTTTGGAGACATGAGAGGGTGATTGTGGTGCAGGACAGGGGACAAATTCAATCCAGATGCTGCTGTTCTTAGAAATTGATCAGCAAAGCCCCACCGTGGTGGGTATGTGGTGATAGGGGGAGGAGGATGATGACATGGAACATTTAACAGTCCCCTTTTCCTCCCCTCCCCCTTGTTAGGTCCTGGAATCGGAATGTTGGAACAGAGATGGGGGAGGGCATTCGGGAGGAGAAGAGGGAAGGGAGGGAGCTGCAGAGAGCAAGTTGCTTTATTCATGGCTTGCCTGGAGCTAGCTCTGTTAGCAACAACCCCACAACTAGAAGACCTTTAAAAATTCCTTTGGCTCCAACATCTGGTTGAGCCAAGTGCACTGCAACACAGAGTCTGCTTGATGAGGTGGGCCTAAGCCCCATGTTTTTCTCTCTCTTACTGGTCCATCTTTGTAACAGCTCTTTGGGGGTGTTTAACCACCTAGTCACAGATGTGGAGATTTCACAACTTTTGGGGCCCTTGGTTTTCTTGGTGGGATAAAGAGATGCTTCTGCTGTCACTCATCTGATCCAACTTGTCTTCAGATCATGTTGAAATTCCTTTTTGTCACATCCCCCAGATCATAATGAAAAGTCGGATTAGCCTGATTATCGAGGCCCATCAACTTGATGCTCTCAGGTAAATGATACCCACTTCGAACCACAGAGCAGAGCTTTGCAGGGTTAGCTGGGTGTGTTATTACAATGACTTCATTTAATAAACTTGCCGTCAGCGTCTTAATCCTCGGTCGAGTACAAGCGTGAGAAACCTTGTTAGCCACGATTAGGCGACATTGATGGTTAACACCATTTTCTCACCCCACAGGATTCGTTTTCATTAAAAGTCTAAATTGATTAAAAACAATTTCAACAAGAGCACCTGATTGACGGTGACTTTCTGGGTTTTCATGATGAAGGCCTGTTATGTGTAAACTGTTTCAGTTGTTCAGCTTGATTTCACATCTGGGTTTATGTTGGGATCTGTGTCCTGTATGGTTTCTAATCCTTCAGCCTCCTCCTCTGCCTTACCTGTACCTCACGTTACCTGTGGGTCCTGTCCATCAAACTGGCTAGGTGTTCTCTGCGTAGGCACCAGTCTATTAAAGGTGCAGAATATTCCCCAGAGGGGGCGGTATCAGGAATGGTTTTCATCTTCCCTCCTGTTAGGGTCTGAGGTGGAACTGTGCTAGGTTCTTGGCAGTTCCCAGGGTTCTGGTCAGACTGGTGGATTCTGACCTGACTTTGAGCTCCTCTGCCCCACCGGCTCCCTCCTGGCAGCACTGCCCTCCTGTCCCCAACACCTAACAGCGCCAGGTACACAGTAAGCTCTCCGTGGATGTGAGAATGAGTGGCTGAGAGTCCCAGGTTCCAAATACACAACTGTAGTCCTCCTTTCTTGAGAGCTGTGTTCATCTGGGTCCTGGGGGAAGCATGCACAGAGACAGGATTAAATATGCAAGGATTTTATTAGGGGAGCCGCCTATGTGAGAGAAAATGGGGGAGAGCTGTCAGACATGATGCAAGTCTGACCCGAGTGATGGAAGGAGGGAGGGAAGGTAGGGTGGTAATGTCCTGGATGGCCATGCAGGCAAAAGAAGTGTCAGCAAGGATGCTGGGGAGTCTCAGAACCCAAGCCAATGGCAGCCTAGGAAGGAAGCTGCCTTGGCATCCCTGCCGCACTCAGTCATTGGCTGGAAGCAGCTGGTGGGAAGTGTGGCCTTGGTGGTGCTGTATTTCCAAATGCATTAGCTGGGGCCCTTGGTGAATTACGCATCCTGAAGTTGGAGGTCTGCGAGGCACCTTCCCTTGGCTGCCACAGAGCCAATGGCCAGAGCTAAGCCAAATGCCACTGCCCAATACCTGCCTCTGGGTCTGCCTTCTGTTGGGCTGTGGATGCTTCCTGCCTTGGGGATAGTGTCCTGTAGGCACCTATGGTTCACCGCTAGGCCTTGTTGCCCATGAGGTCATTCATAGCTTAGGGCCTGCTGCTGCTGTTGGCCTAGTCCCCCGACACTTTCCTGCCATTGAAGGCGCCATGTTGGCTCTCTGAGAAAAACACGGGTGGTTCTGCCAGTGAGAGACGGGGAGGGAGAGGGGGCTGTGGTGTTGGAGCAAGATTGCAGAGGGTCTTGAGTGCTGTGCTGAGGAGTTCAGACGTCATGCTGAAGGCAGCTGGGAGCCACTGAAGAGTTTTTAGCATGGAGAGCAATATGGTCAGATTTGTGAATAAGGAAAACAACTCAAGCAGGCAGCGTGAATTGCTTGGGGAGGGAGATTGCAGGGAGGAGAAGCAAGCAGAGAGACCAGTTAAGAAGATACTGCAATCATTTGGTTAAGAAGGTGGGTGGAATGGAGGACCTGTATCACCTTCTCCATCTGTAACTCCCAGCTACCCCATCAGGGCCTTGTCCTTTCCCGTCCACCCAGGACATCACGCCTTGGGGGTCCTTTCTGGATAACCCCCCCAAGACTGGTCAGGACCCCCATAACTACTTTCTCTCTTCTCTTCCTCTGGCACCAGCTAAACTACTTGGTATAATAGTTTTAAGATCAACTCTGCTGAGCTGTGGTTATTTACACCCTTGGTGTTTGCGGAAGAAAATCACCCTTCTAGCTCATGCTATAGGAGCAGCCATGCTTGGGTGAAGCTTATGGACCCAGTCAATGTAGATGCTCATTTGTGGCTCCTCATTGGCAGGAAGTTGGTGCTTCATGTGCTGTTTTGTTCTCCATTTTCACTGTAGTTAATTCCATTTGCTCTGCTAACTCTTTCTCAACTTTTCTCCTTCCTTTCTTTCTGGAAATTCCTTGTGGAAGGTGAGATCTCACTTATTCTCAGTGGTTTTGGATCATCCCTTCTTGAGGAGGGAGTGTTTTAGATGGCCACACAAATCTTCTATTTCATGGTCCTACCTCCCATCCCAGTTTTTTTTCTAGCTCTTTCCCTTTTTCTCTTATTACATTTGTACCCCAAGTTTATCAGAAGACGGCACTCTCGAAGGTGGAAGAACTCCTGGACGTCCACTTCCAACTCGACTCTGGAGGGTTGTCTTCTCTCGGGGGGCTGTTTACTGCTGCTCCACCCACCAGCCCCTGGGCTCTGCTCCCTGATTGCCAAGAGAAGACACAGCTCTTTACCTAAAGCACCGCTGAGACCAGACTGGTATGATTCAGACATCACCGCAGGGGACAATGAAGGGGGTTACACACAGCAAGTTACTTACTATGGGCGGCCAGCCATGGCTGCAGCTGGAGCAGCTCTGTCTCCAGTGCCTCTCTTTGCAGCTCCCAGCTGATGGCCCTGGTCAGGACAATTTACCCCATCTCATAACCCAGGAATGCCCCCAGCGTCTCTGCGTTACTTGGAGTCCAACCTAAGAGAGCAATATCCACAAAGAAGAAGAACATCCCTGCCTCTTATCTCAAGCCTATCTACTGAGTTTTAGTGTCCTGTTCTAGGACCCTTGGCTTTGTGAAAGGCCTGTCCTTTAAAGTACACCCCACACTGCCACGCATAGCAGTGTGGCCTCACGCTGTGGTCGGAGGAGGGAATCTAATCAGAACATAGTTGCCCAATGACCTCCTGTGTAGACATCTGCAGGAGACCTTTCAACCACAGCATCCTGATCTCCCGTCCTATCTCTCATGGCGCCTGAGCCTCCTGTTAAATGCAGACTGCTAGGTTTTTGCTCCTAGAAATTCTGATTCAGTAGGTCTGAGATGCTCCACTGATGAGCATCTTAAGCCCACAATTTGGTTTCTCTAACCTTGTGTGTCTGGCTCTGTGCTTGTATTTAGCAGGATGGGCTCAACCGAGCACTGGGTTCAGCTTCCAAAGAGAAACACAGAGGCCAAGGTCAGCGGTGAAGGACAGTTGCAAATCGGAAATTGAGGCTGCCGTGTTTGTATCCAAATCTAGGGAACTGAGGGCAAATCTCCTTATGTTTACAACCACTGCTTGGGCATCCTGTTTTCCACTTGGAATCTCAGTCTTAAAATCCACAGCTTGTCAAAGAAGTTTTTATTAGGGAGAAAAGGGAGATGGAGTGACTTGGGGAATCAAAAGTGATATGTAGGTTTTAGGGTTTTGCACCAAATTTGATATTCTCTGCACTGAAAAGCACCACTCATCTTGGGTTAGATTGAATATATTTGGTGCAAACACACATCCTATAAGTACCAGTGTATTTTTACTTTCAAATACTCTGCATGAAAGACCAGCAATTATTGGGAACAGCAGCGAACAACCTTGTAAACTCTCTAATGCAATTAATTAATTAGTAAATTGCTACCAATTTTAAATGAGGCATCCATCCATAGTTCGTGTGACTATAAAGCTGCTGAAATAAAAATTTACTGTTTTAAAATTGGCATTTTACAATGAAAAACAAATTGCTTTATGTAGAACATTTACTTAATTATATTTGCTTGGGTGGGATTTTATCTGAATTATCTGGCATGTGAAGGAAAGGATCTAGGTTCTAAGTTGAGAAAAAAGAATAATGGGGAAGTTTTCTACAATAATTTTCAAGGATTTCGTGGAGAAGACTCATCAATTTTACTCTACGTCCTCCATACAGAGAATTAAAAAAATGTACACCATATATGCAGCAGTATGCTCTACTGGAGATTAAATCTGTTTTTTTCCTTCTGTTCTAGCAAGAGAGGGTCAGAAAGATCTTGGTTGTCTTAAGGAGAATAAATCTTTGAATCACTGAAACTACCCCCATCCCACCCCCATGAAGAGATCTAGAATCCCTGTAAACACTGAGAAAGTAGTGTAGTTCCATTTTCCAGAGAAGGGGGTGTGACCAGACATTTTGGGACCAGGGTCTGAGAGGAGAAAAGAATACCATCCTGGGAGGAGGTTTGGGGAAGAGAAGGTGCCTGGGGCTCTGGGTCCATGAGGCGGTGAAAGCTGAGCCCATGTGGTTCCTGAATTCTAGGGCTGGCTTTCAGTCCAGGAAGTGGGGGAAGATGGGAGCAGAGAGAGAGTGCTGTGATGATGGGTATGCTGCCACCTGGCACTGTGTTCTTGGCTTGTCCCTCCCGCCTGCTCGGGCTGTGCTCCCAGGGGTCTCTCAGGGGTCCCTGCAGGCAGTTATACCCAGTAACTCCGTCAGGGAGGGGGGCTCAAGGGCCTGTACTTTGGAGAGAGGATGAAGCATGGAAGTGCACCCTGAGGAAATATGGGTGATTCATCTCCCTTACATAAGGCTTCATTGTGAGGCAGGTTTTCCTGACGATGAGGGGGATTAGTCATTGCGATAAAGACCAAGTGGACTTTCTAGGGGCCTTTGATATAGGAAAGTCTCATCTCTTTGGGGTGATTCTGCCTGATGGGGGATGGGGGATGGGGGAGGAAGAGCAGTCAATGAAGGAAAACAAGTTCATTTCTCACACTAGCATTATCTGCTTATGCATCTGCTGAAATCTGAATGGATCCCATCCTTGTTCCTGCTTCTCCTGGTTTGCTAGAACTCCCCCAGGGCACATTAAAAAGAAAAACCAGAAATCAGGTGTATTATCCTTTATGCTTGGTTTCATAAAAATTAATTACGGGAAAAATATATGCTGTGACATACTCTTTTTATCCCACTGAGAGAAGAATCTTTGTAGCGCTTTCTTTCGTGGGTAGAACTCAATAGTTCTCCTTTGTGTAGTAAAATGGTATTATAGTCATGCTTGATCGAGGTATTGCATGTAATTACAAGCCTGTTGAGTTCTGCATTTAAGCCCAGTTTCAGGGGCTATGGAGCTCAGCTTTTTTCAATCACACAGGATTAAACTTGGCATTCAAGTTTTTGTATAAAGCTGGTGCTAGCTGGTTAATGCGCATTCTGACCACTAGTGTGAAGAAAAATTTGTTCCATTCAGGGTACTCAGCTCACACACACTGGTTCTGTTGGACCAGTATTTATGGAAAAGGATGGTGTCTTTTCTGATACAGGGCTCATGCCTGATTGGTTCATATCCTTGTCATACCAGCTATCAAAATATTTTGAATATCGCCTCTGACTTACACCTCTACCTTTTTTTCACATGTAGGTTGGATTACCAAGCTTTAAGCTGAGATATCTTGTCCAGCCTAGAAAATAAGTGCCAACTGACTTGCCTAAAATTTATGGATATCTGATGAAGTGCAATGGATTTACAAAGAGCCACCTCCAGGCTTCATCAGATGAGGCAATTGAATACTGTTGAAATAACTGAGTTTTTTTTCACAGTCCATTAAACTTCTAATGGGCACACTTCCACACCAGGGTTGGTCATATCTGGGACTGTAGGTCAATAACATCCCTTACATGTGACCGTTTCTCCCTGGGGTCCAATGTGCTCATCTGGTCCAACCATATCCTGGCCTCTGTGACTCTGTGATGGGTCAGCTTACTAGGTCAACTCTTGAGCTGGGCAAGTGCTTTCACGTAAGATCATGAAAGTTGATCTCCTGGTTCCCCCGGGGTCCTTAGTTCTGAATATTGTTCTCTATGCTGAATTTCTGAGAGGCACTACTCTGCGTGGAAGGGCTGAGAATTGGGAAGAAGATGGGAAAATGTAAAAAGCTTTGGGATTTATGTAACAGTGGTGAATTTGGAGACTAAGCGTCTCTCGTCCAATTTTCCCAGGCCTTTGTAAACTCTTCTTGCCTAAGCAAAGCCAGTCATATGTCGTAGACCTGTTCTGACCTACTATTCCAAGCTTATAATGATTACTTATGATAATAATAATAATAATAAGTAGGATAATAGCTGTCATGTAGTGGAGCAATGGCCTTATGCCAAACCCAGGGCTAGTGGTTTCACATACATTCTTTCATTTAATCTTTAGAACAACAACCCTGTAAGTAGGAATTATTTCCCACAACTTCTACATAAATAACCTCAGGCTCTGAGAGATTTAGTAATTTGCCCAAGTTTACTCAGCCTAGCTCTGCCCAGCACCAAAGCCCACAGTCCATCCTTGCCACCCTGCGGCCTCCCCGGGAAACCCAATGGTCCTACCTGGCCAATGCATTTTCTAAAATGAGGCCTGAGTAAGTGTTCCATGTGCTCTAACTTTGTATGCAAAGTTCACTGTTCCTTTAAAATTCCCCTGCTCACTCCTCCAGCCAAGGTTATCTTGGACACAAAGAGTTCTTCAAATATTCAGACCACCTGTCACCCGTGGTGTGTTCTGAACCTTGACAGTCTCTGAAGTGTTCCTCTCCTTGCGTGGAAACAGCTCTATCTGGCTTATAATTAGAAGTGAAATAATTTTAAATGGCTTCCACACGGCTCAGCTTTCTAAGAGGTTCCAGTTACATGTAACTTCGTATAAACAGATAATCAGAGGCCAGAACTGGAGAGCTCAGTTCCTGCCTCCTAATTGGCGTGAAGTAGGGACATCTGCTCTGCATGAAGCCTGGGTCAGGCCGACCCTCTCATCTGTGACCTCCTGCGGTCGGGGGGGACTCGCTCTGGATTACATAAAGACTCCACAAGGGCGTTGAAAAATGGGATGGAATCAACTTGAATAGAAAGTCTAATTGGCTTGAATCCTTCCTTAACCATCGGTGATTATTTTGGGATTGATAGCCCGTCTTATAAAATAAACGTTTCCCTTCCAAAGGTAGAATTTCTTGCCTTGGTTACAAGTCCAAACAATTTCACTTAAAAGGCTTCATTCAAGATGAACCTGATCTGATTCTAACTACTCTTCTTATTTAAGATGAATTTTTCAGTTGGAGAATATGGAACACCACATTTATTCAAGTTTCATCTCAACCTTCCCCTCCATTTCCTACACACACACACACACACACACACACACACACACACACACACACACACATCCTTTGTTATTATGGGCCATGGGGAGGGTAAGTTGCTTGCCCAAAGTGGTACCGTCAGTAGCAGAACCAGAATTTGAACCCAGGCAGCTGGTTCCAGAACGTGTGCCCTTAACCACTATGCTTATGATGGCAAAGAAGGGAGAGAGGAGACATGGGAACACCTAGATTCATATGCTCATGCCACGTCTTTTCTCCACATTAATCCCCCTTTCCCTTGAGTATGTCTAACTTCTCTAGTGCTCGGGGGTAGATGGTAAAGGAAACTTGTTGAATTGATGTTTGCACATGGACTTGGAAGAGCACTGGAAGCACTGATGACCTGTCCCATGTTTTGGTCATTGACAATTTCAAGCCTTGTCCTCGGGTGGGCACTGAGCACTGGCAATGCCTTGTTGGGCCTGGGGGGCAGTTTTTGGGGGCTGCATCCCAGGAGATTCCCAGTCAGTCAGGAAGTAAACTATCCAGAGCCCATGTTACCAGGTCCAAATGGGACAAGAGAGGAAGCAACAGCCAAGAGGGAAGCTGGTGGGGCCCAGAGCCTTGGGTAGCTCATGCCTGGGAAAGCCTGCAGGGAGAGTCAGGAAAGTGGGCTCAGTACAGATTCAAAACAGGGAGCTCTTAGTATGGTTTCCGGGGGTCAGTGGGCAGCTCTGTGCTCCTACAGCTCGGGAATATAACTCAAGAAAGGACAGAGGGATTTGTTTTGTGGCCAACTGTAACCTGGAAGCAACATTCTCTGCCTGCCATTGCTGTTTTGCAGAAAGCATGATTGAGGTCAAGTCCATGCCAGGGCTAAAGACCAAGAATGGAGTAATGTCTGCAGAGAGAAGGGCAATTAGCAAATTCCTTAATTAGACTTGGGTTCCTATTTCTCCAGTCAATTCTAATCACTTGTTAGGTTTTAACTCAGCTCCTTTGGCCTGCAGTGTGCGGCCACAGAGTTCAGAAATTCAGGACCCAGTGATCTTGGATAAAGTAAGTCAGACCTGATTTCTCCTTCTGTAAAAAGATTATCACAAATCTTATCCTGAGACTACGAGGATCCAAAGAATTAATATGTGAAAGTGTTGGCAAGCTCTCCAGTTTAGCTATTTATGTTAGTGATAATGATGCCTTATTAGTCATTAATGCCTGCTAGTAAATGATTCTGTGCTTAAATTTCATGCTTCATTGAATCCCACTGACTTCATTTCTCACCAAGGTGCCGTTCTGCACTGACACCTGTAATCAAAGCTTGGGGATTTACTTAGGCACCAAAAGATTTAATCTTGACAAAATTCATGAAGTTTCTAATTTTTTTCTGTTCCCTGGGCATTAGCCATCATCCCTGGGATGTGACATCCTCATTTTATTCTGATGGGAATTTGTATTTAAATTTATGTTTGGAAAATGTCTTGTTGAAAAGCTGCAGCATGTCGACTGTGGGAAAATTGCTTTCCTTGTACAGAAATCTCGCACTGGAGCCAACCTCGATGTTTTGATACATGGCGCCTCCATTCTAGGTTGTTACTGAATACTTCCATCTTCCATTCCATGTCTTCTTCCTTTCCTTCAACCAAGATTTAATTGCAAGAGATCAAACTCAGCTGTAATTATTCTGTCCTAAAGATACAGCTAGAAATAAGATGTGCTTCCGTCCTCAGTAAGCTCACCATCTGGGAGAGAAGACAAACTTGAAAATAAATAGTTGTAAAAGGGTGAGATAAATGCCATTGAATAAATATATACAGAGTCCAGAGGTGACTTTTCAACAGGAAGGAGCAAATGCATCTTGGCATTTAAACAGGAAGAAAATGCATTTTGGCGTTATTCCCACCCAAATATGCAACCCCAGAACTCATTCATCGCCCAATAAAACTGACTCTCCTTGCTTATGTATAATGTTAATTTAACAATCCTTTTAATTTCAGAGATTAAGAAATAATGTGGGTTTTTATTAGTTCAGTCTCTTCCTCTTTCATCTCATTGTACTTCTTAATCACTAGCTTATGTATTTATAACACAAAAACACATTAGGTTGTTCCTGCCACCCCCATTCTCTCTCATGATCTTTCTGTGTGTTGTTTTTGTTTTTCCATTATAAATCTTTAATGTTCCTTTCTTTAAAATCCAACCTTGCTCCATCAGATTTGCACAAATTTGAAAGCTTGACAATACATTTGCTGGCAAGGCCATGGGGAGACAGGTATTCTCATACATTGTTGTTGGGAATGAAAAATGGTACGATTCCTATGAGGGAAATTTGGTAATATCTAACCAAACTATATATGCATTTATCCTTTGACCCAGCAATCCAGCTTTTGGACTTTATCCTGATATATTTCCAACAATATGAAAATACAAATACACAAAGTTATTCATATGCAGATACAAATATTTGTATTTGTAATCTTACTATATTTATATATTACAAATATTATACAAAATACAGATATCACAAGGCAGGATTATATGTAATCACAAAAACTTTGGAAACCACCTCAGTGTCCAAACACAGGAAATTGATTGAAAAAACTATGGTACTCATGCACAATGGAGTGCTATGCAGCTGTAAACAAGAATGAGGAAGATCTTTATAAACTGATAGAAAGTGATTTCTAGGAGATATTAAGCAAAAAACACAAAGCGCAAAAGAACATATATAATATGCTACCTTTTGTGTAAGAAAGAAGGAAAATCAGAAAACATATATATTTTCTTATCTTTACAAAAGAAACACAGGAAGGATAAATCAGGAAACATTAAAGTTGATTACCTACAAGAGGTGGGGGGAGTAGGGAGAAGAGATATGGAGGGAGTAATACTTCTTGAAGTGTATCTTTTTGCATAGTTTTGCCTTTCAGAAGCATGTTAATGTTCTACATATTTGAAAGTGAAATTAATAAGGATGGGAAGGGGAAAAATCCCCCAAACTGAAAGCAAATGGAAACAAATCACCCAATTGTATTTCAAATGAATGCCATAGCCTTACTGAAGAGAGAGAGAGAGTGAGAGAAAAAAAGAAATGGCTAATCTAAGTTACTTATGAACACAGTATTTAACTATAAACCCTCAGTCTTAGGTAGGGGCATGGAGGGAGGGAATTGCACACAAATCCTGAACTGTTTTTAATAGACCTGTTTTTTGCAGTGGTAGGGAAGAGTGATTCTGAAACACTTTTATATGTATTTAGGATTGAGCAAAAGAGTAAATGTATTGTTGTTGTTGGGAGCCAGGGCTTTTAGTAGGGAAGAAGGGACATAATATGGAATGGGGGAGGCAAAAAGAGCCCTACTGGAATGGACTGGAATTGGAGGTATCAGTGTGTATGATATCTATAAAATATATATATGTATGTGTTTATGCATGTATATGCATGTGTGCAAGTATGTTTGTATGTATATGCCTGTATACAGGTATACACATGCATATATTACCTAGCTTTGTCTGCTGAGAAGGCTAAGAAGCAATAACACCTCAGTAGCACCGAGCACACCTAGTGTCCAGATCTTGGTCTCTAATACCATTCCCCACTAAAAGGAACCAGAGCTCCTGGGAGAAATAGTTGATTCCAGGACTGGGGCAGGGTAGGTACGAGATGAGCCTGGAACATTTTGTTGTGCTAGAAATTAAGCAAGTACTAAAAAAGAGATGGGAGCATGTCACAAGGACACAGGAGTCAGCTTGCAAGGAATCCTATTGTTCAATGTGGGACAATTTGAATACTAGAATAATTAAGTACAATAATGAATCATAAGCCATTAAAAATAAGAATTCATGAGTCCATAATAATAAAAAATGGATTTATTAATAATGAATATATGGGGGAGAAGGGAGGGCTCTTGCTTACAGTGAAATGCTAAATGCCAACTGGTGAACTGGAAGAAGGTGCTAGAGTTGGAAGTTAGCACTTTGCAACCATTATGGTAAAGATTAGATCAAGCAAGAATCATCAGTGCATACTAAATTTAGGGGGAAATTGAGATGAGGAACAGAATATTTGTATGGTCTTAAAGTATCTCCCACAGATGGATTACTAGTGCCAAGGGGAAAGAAATAGCAATTATACGGTGGAGAAATCTGACATCTTGACTGACTGATCAAAATTTGAATCAGTAATAAGAGAAGGTGGGCACCATGTCCCTCTAGATGTGATGCCTTGAGAAGAACACAACAGCATCTGTGTCGTTTTCTGGCCGAGAATGTATAACCGGAATCACGAGGAAACATTAGACAAACTCCAAATGAGAAACATTCTATTAAAAACAGGAGAGAGGGGAGCTCTATACTAAAAAACATGTCATTGTCATGGATGACCAAGAAAGGCTCTGGAAATGTTCCAGATTAAAGGAGGAATGTGACAGCCAAATGCCATCTTTGACCCTAGACTGGATTCTGTAGTGGAGGGGAAAATGCTGTAAGGACATTATTGGGTGAATTGACAAAAATGGGGTATGGACGGTAGGTTGGATACAAATATTGTTTCAATGTTAAATTTACTGAAGATGATTCCCATCCGTAGTTACATAAGAGAATGTCTCTATTCACAGGAAGTACAATTGACGTCTTTAGGGGTAAGTGGTCATGAGGTATGTAACTTTTCCTGAAATGATTCAAGGAAAAAAATACATATATAGAGAGAGCGAGAGAGAGCGAGAGAGAGGAAGCAAATAAACTTGGATAACAAATAAACATGGATAAACTGTTAGCAATAGGTAGATTCAGATAAAAGAAAATCAGGCTTTTTAACTTTTTTATTCTTGTAACTTTTCTCTAAGTTTAAAGTTATTTCCAAATAAAAAGTAAAAAAAAAAAAAAATCAGTCTTGCAGACCTTGCTTTGGTGCAGGAATATTTATCTCCCTTCTATTCTGTTTATTGGTTTTCATTCTGGGGGCCATGTTGATGTCTGACCACTTGTTAGAATAGATAACATCAGTAATTAAGAAAAAACACTGTTTTGGGGGTAGTGAAGCCCTTTCTTTGCAAATGAAATCTTCCCTGGAGTGTCAAGTTGTGGAAGAGATGAAAGATGCTTTTGATTGAAGTGTGTGTGTATTTGCTGAGGGGCGGTCTTCGAGTTGTGTCTACTGCACCTCCTACTTCCGGGTGGCCAGCCGTGAGGCACCTCTAGGAAATGGAGTTTGACAACCATTACTCTTAAGTAAACTGGGCATGGTCAACTGACTAGCAACCACTGAATGAGAATGACTGTTCTCCGATTGGGTGAAAACGTCGGGATTACTTCAGAGCAATTGCCTTGTGCTTTTTGGACATGTCCCAATTTGTGCTTTCAATGATAAATGACCAGTTCTTGTCCTGCCTCTCCACGAGGTTATTTCCATCCTTGGCCTGTGGTTCACACTGGACAGCTATTCAGCAACCAGGTCATGTATGTCAAGCCCAGTGTGTGATGGTTTCCAAGAATCGAGTTGTTTCTGAAGAAGTGTGTATAGATAAGACTTGTGTAAATAGAATCACATCTTCTCGTAGCTGCTTCATGGTTGTTTGGAATTCATTCTCAAATGGCTGGGGTGCCTCTCAGATTGGATATCTTCTTCCTTTCCTTTCCTTTCAGGTACTTAAGAATCTTTAACACATTCGGTGGAGAGGAACTTGGCATTTAAAGAAATCTTTGGCAACCTCTTTTTGTAAAGTGACTTGACACCCCCCAAGTTAACTGCTCTGAAAGTTGGAATCTTGATATATTTATACGTATTTTAAAACTCAAACCCGGGGCCGGCCCGGTGGCATAGTGGTTAAGTTTGCATGTTCTGCTTCTGTGGCCTGGTTCGCCTGCTTGGATCCTGGGCGCAGACCTACTCACTGCTCATCAGGCCATGCTGAGGTGGCATCCCATATAGAAGAGCTACAACTCTACAACTATGATATACAATTATGTACTGGGGCTTTGGGGAGAAAACAGAAAAAGAGGAAGATTGACAAAAGATGTTAGTGCAGGGCCAATCTTCCTCAGGAAAAAAAAAAAGAAATGTGTGGGGGCACTTTAAAAAAAAAACCCCAAAACTCAAACCCAAGTCCACCAAAATTATTTATTCAGCAAGCTTTGGGAGATTGTACAAAACAACTTCATTTTGTTTAAGAAGATGTGGCCATCTTAGTGATTTGCCTCATGTCTCTGTAAGGCCTTTTGCAGGGCCCAAGACCCTAACTGCTACCTGCGCCATTGTTCTTTCCTAGGATGACAAGCCCCTCTATGGGGAACTGCTGCAAAGCTGAGGACAGAGATGGACCTTGGATTTCATCTCTTGTGACAATTCCTTTTGGTTGGTAGTGACTTCCTGGAGTCCTGTGTTGAGAGGGATTCTGGAGTAGCATCTGGGCTTGGTGAGAATGAGAGCCATGGTTGATTTGTGATGTCTGCTTGGGGAAGTTATCCAGTTGTATGCAATGTGTGTGATGCTCTTGGCCTAAAAGTAACTCTCAGGGGCTCTGTTTGGTTGGAAAGAACACGTTTCCCCATTGGCCATGAACACTGGTCTATTTTATGTGCTTTCTTACTAAACAAGGAACTTGGGGTGTGAAGCCCCAGATTAGATGTGGGAGGAACTGGAGAACCCTCGCTGAGGCTTTGAGGTGTTTTTCCTGCACACACACACACACACACACACACACACACACACACACACAGAGCACCGAACACCACAAAGGGGTCCTTAGTGGAGGGTATGGCAGAAGGCAGGTTAAAAACCCCCATACCTCGTTTTGGTTCAATTGGTTGGCACGTTCATCTTGAAATTCTAGAATCCCAGTCTTTCTTTTTGAGATTTCAGAACCCTGAAATTTCTTGTACTTGTGCAAACTCAGTGATGTTTGTTTGTAAGTTAAGTGACAAGAAGCCCAACCTCTCTCGGAACCTTCCTCAATACTGAGGCATAAGAAACAGAAAAGAATTGGGAGGAAATTTCTCTATGAAGCCGTGCCTGATCCTCACAGATGAGCGGAGATTCTCCTCCTTGGAATCCCACCGCATTTGGTACCTCTTTTGGGTTAGCTCCATCATGCTGTTGACTGCCTTCCCACTGCAATCCCCCTCACCCATCCGCCCCCCTGTTAGATGACAAGAAAGTTTCAATAAACCTTCAATCAGTAAACATTTTTGAGGGCCAGTTATTATGTCTTGCTTTTCTTTATTTTCTTACAGTTCCTGGCAATGATGCAAACTGTCTAAGACCCCAGTATGTGTTTGCAAAGTGAATTGTTTGAAAAAGACTTGTTTGGGGGGTTATTTTTCAGGGTGTGAATAAAAGGGTTGACTGAGGGATGTTCATCCACGCAGTTCACGGTAGAGTTGTGCCTTCTCCACCCACCGTGCCATCCCCTCCCTCTCCAGGGGTTCAGGTTCGAGTTACTTCTGGAAACCCGCAGAGACAACTTCCTGAAGCCTAATAGTAGTTGGAGGTGTTCTTACTGGGAGGCAGGTATTAAAGTCGGCGCTCAGAAGGATTCAATGCACGTTTTATTCACAAACAGCCCCGAATAAGGAAGCCTCTGTGTGAATGTTGTCATATTTCCCAATAACACATGCTCGAATTAGCCAGTGCGACTCTCCCTTCCCTGAAGCAGAAAACACCTTCCCATTTATGACTCCTTTCCCTTCAGACCCTGTTTATACTGACACTTGCCTGGATCTGTTCTAACTTTGGGGCCAGACAAACAGACGTGAGCACGGAGGCCAAAATACCTCCATCAAAAGAAGTCGTGGATGGAAGTGGCCCCAGACGGGGCAGAAATAGGTGCGGGGAACCGAGAGTGGGACGTTTAAGCGACGCTATTTAGAGGGGAGAAGGGGAGTCTACATTCCTATTTTGAAAATTGTAAAAATGGCTCTCTTTCCTGTCTCACTTTCTCCTGGATCCCTCCCCCTTCCCTGAGGAATCGGGAAGATCTTTTAATTAAAAAGTTGAACCTAGAAAGAAAAAAATACCAAAATGACACGGATAGATACGCTTTATTTCTTTAAAAGAAATGGAAAATACATTAAAATTCGAGTTTCAGAGAATTTTCTTGTGATTCTCCTTCAACATATTGTCCCAATTTTATTCTATCCAGGGGGGTTGTCTTGACGTGACCATGGTTTGAGATACTTTGAAGAGTCAAAGAGAATCATTTTGTTGTTTACGGGAGATATAAAAAAACCTGAGGTATTTAATAATTTTGAATCCAGGTAACTTCATGATATAAACCACTGGACCCTGAATTCTGACAGAATTTAGAACTTATGAACCTAACTATACATGTTACACCCCTCCGTGTCCCCTCATCTCACCTCCAGTCTCTCTCCCTCATTTACCAGGCTCCAGCCTTAACTGTGCTGTGCCCTTTGCCCTTTCCCACCTCAGGGTGCTGTTCCCTGTCTGGGAAGGATGTTCCCCTCCCACCCTCCCGCAGGCACAGGGCTGGCTCCTCCAGCTCTCACCTCCTACCACAGGCCTTTGCTGATCACCCTAACTGAGGGTGATCAATAATACGAATCTTCTTTTTCATTTTCGCTTCCTTTTTATTGTCTTCAAAGTATTCATCAACATTCATAATTATTTTGTTAGTTTACTAGTTTTGGGTTTCCCTGAATGTAACCTCTTTGAAGGCTGGGACTCTGTCCCTCTGCTTTACCAGTGTTACCAGTGACAGATACTTCTGGAATAAATGAACTTGTGATTCCTGGAAAGTCCCTAAGCGGAGCTGGCAGGAGCAGAACCCTCCGTGCCACCTGCTGGCAGGGCTGCACAGGAGCCCGGCTGGCATGGGGAGGGGTTTCTGTCCACTTCTTTCCTGCCCCTGCAGCTGGCCAGGCTGGATCAGGGGTTCTGGGGCGGAGAAATGGCAAGAAGAAAAGCTGAGCTCCTTTCGGTTTCTGGCACTCTCTGGATATGTTAGTGGCGAGGTCATGCGAGTCAGCCCAGGCGTGCACTTGAGGCTGGGTCTTTTCTGGCCAAAGGTGGGGTCATTGGGTCATAGTTGCTACCTTTTATATTAGGAATACAGCTTGGAGATTTTCCTGGAAAAATGTGGCCTTTTCATAGCAGACATTCAGTAAGCGGGGACGGTGCCTTCTCAGTCCAGTGTGGTGCTGGAATCGGGAGGCACGGGGTGAAGGGGACAAGTGACTCAGTGTCTGGAGGGGAGACTGGCATGTACACGTCCAATGCAGTGACAAGTGCTGCCACCTAGGGAAGTGCAGGTGCTGTGTGGGGAGGTTGGAGGGGCTGTGTGTGTATGTGTGGGGAGTGTGTGGGTGTGTGTGATGGGGTGTGTGGGGGAATGTGTGGGGCTGTGTGGGGTGTGGGGCTGTGTGGGGAAGTGGGTGTATGCGTGGGGTGTGGGGCTGTGGGGTAGGCTTTCCAAAAGGGTTAGTCTTAGCTTGTGCCTCCTTGCTAGTTCCTTTAAAGAGGATTTGGTGACCTCTGCTGGGGGATGAGACCTCCAGCCTGAACTGAGCAAGTTGGTGCAAGTCCAGGGGAGATTTGCACAGAAGCAGGAAGGCTTTCCGAAGTAAAATATTGGCTTTAAGAGATAATGTTTGAAGGAGAGTTGACAAAAAGTGGAGGGATTTGGACCAATAGCAGCTAGAAAATACTTTGTGAATGGGCCAGAGAGTGGAGAAGGCTGGAAGAGATAGACTAGGGAAATGAGAGGAGCAAGTGCTCCCTGGACGGGGACATGGAAATGGAGGCCCAGCTAAGTGTGTTAAGGTGGCTGGGGATTTGGACTGAGCAATTCCATTTCTAAGAATTTATTCTCAGGAACCAATCAGATACACGTGCAAAGATCTCTCCCTTCATCGATGGTAAATGCTACAGGAGATAGATATGGGGATCCATAAACGATTTATGGCACACTCAGAATATGATAGGACCGCTAAAAATGATGGTGTTTTATTTATATTGAGATGGAAAGACATTTGAGAAATATTGATAAGTAAAAAACCAGATTACAAGACAATACTAAAAACATAGAAAGATCTAGAAGTAACCCAAAATGCTCAAAGTGGGCGGGGGGGGGGGTGTTGGTTAAGAACAATTGTTTATTTTTTGCTCTACACTTTTATGTGTGTGTGTGTGTTTTTCCCCACAACGAACAGGCATTACATTTACAACCAGAAAACCAGTAAAGTTAGTTCCATTTTGAAAGGAAAACTGCACTGGGCTTTTAAAGGGTTGATTAGGGCTAGAATTCCAGTTGAGTAGGAACTGTTAGGAAATGCTGCCTCACGTAGGATTTTCCAAGGAGATTCTCCCAGCAGGCAGGGCTTCTGGATCTTGTGGTTTTGAGTCTGGGTGGAGATGAACCCTTCTTTGGGTTTGCTCCCCAGTGCTGACCTAGGGGTGGGGATGTGCTCCCCTTTGATGCTCTACAACAGGCGTGGGAAGAGGAGGTACTTTCCCGGTCCTCCTGAGCTGGTGGTCCTCCATGCTGGCTGCATGTCTGGATCACCAGGAGAGCTGAAAATAATACCTGTGCCCAGGCGCCAGCCGTCAGACCAGTTAAAGCCGGATCTCCAGGGATGAGGCCCGGGTAATGGGCTTAGTTGATGCTGTTCTGTAGCCAGAACTGAACACCTCCTGATTAGAGGATAAGGAGTGGAAAATAAACAGAAAGCATCATAAATTTGGACCAGTATTTTTAAGGCATGCCAGACCCGAGTGTTGATCTTTGAAAAAAGGATTCCTTGGTCAAATACTTCTATACTTCTTTCTAGAAAAGTCTCAGAGCACATGAGCAAATAAAGGCCCTGGGAAGTCCTGTGGTCAAGACATCTGTGTGATTTGCCTCAGCTGGTATTTCCAGTGGTACCTGACCATGGAAAGCTTTGTCTTGGTCACCCTTTATCTTAGGTCACCAGGCAGCAGTAGCCTGGATTCTTCCTTGCATGCCACATAGTTTGGCCACCCTGTGGGGACACTTGTCCACAGTGGCCCTAGAACACTGGTAAGACCAAAGCAGATCTCCAGACACACAGCTGCATAGGTAAATGGGGAGTCCCCGTTCTGGAACTTTGGGGTAAGCCTATTGCCCACTAGAGCGCCTGACCTGGGGCAGTAGGGAGGGGACACCCTGGCTGCAGAGCCTGGTGTCCACGGGAGCAAAATGAGGTCCACAGAGGTTATTGAGTGCCTTGTTCCAAATTATGAAGCTGGGCACTAGCTTAAAAGGGACTAAGATCCAGACTTTCTGCTTCTCGGTCAGAATCCCCTCCCTTCCCCCCACCAAGTTAAAGACATTCTCTCAGGCATTTTATGATCTTTGAATAAAGGAGCACCACCATGATTAATGGGAAGTTCCGAGCTTCTTATCCCATTTTGTGTTCCTATCTCCGTCTGCCAAGAAGATGCCCAAAGCTCTAAATATCACTTGGTCATAAGGAATGTTTAGAATTGAAGAGCTGGTTTGACAAAATTAAAAGCTTCCAGAAGGCTGTTATGGCGCCAATTATTTACTTAGTGATAGCAAGCTATTTAAATTTCATGATGGAGTAGAAAACAGGGAGATAAGAACAAAATATCGTCAGGCTCACTGTGACCTCAAAACCCCTGCTCGTTTGGTCCCTAAAAGATAGCAGAAGCAGAACATTCTGATTCAAGGATCGTTTTGTTAAATGGTGCATTCTCTTAAATGGAATTGTGTCTTAATCTCTTTGTGGGCTGCTAATGGGCCATTTATCGGGGCATTCCAAGGCAAAGTGAACCTGGAGCAAATAGGGCTGCTGATCTGGGGAGGGGTCCCCCTGTATTCCAGGTGGTTGGGCAATGACTCAGTGACTCCTCGTTGAGGTTTACAATTGTAAAGTAATCAACATCCCCTGTCGACAAGGCAAAGAAAGCAAGCTTCATTCCTTTATTTCCCTGAGTCCCTTTTATATGCATCGCTTTGATTGTTGACTCTCCCTTCTCTTCCCCCAGTCCTCTTTCAAGGCCATTCTCTACAGTAATTTAAACCACGACATTTCCAATGACCCAACTTCTCAGTTTGTTCTTCTTATAGGAGGTAGGGCTGGAGGCCATGGCAAGTGGAGGATCTGGTTCAGGGGATTGTCAAAAGGGGCACTTAATCTATATAAATATATATCAATTGATATATATCTATCTTTCTGTCTATCTATCTATCATCTATGTATCTATCTAGAGAGGAATAGTTTACATACAGTAAAATTTACCCTTTTAGCGTATAATTTCATGGGTTTTGACAGATGAATACAGTTTCATAAGTACCACCAAAATCAATATGTACACCAGTTCCATCATTCCAAAAATTTCTGTTTTGTTCGTTTGTTGTCAATTCCTTCCTTCCACCTCAAGTCCCCAGCAGTTACTGATCAGTTTCTTATCTCCATAGTTCTGCCCCTTCCAGAAAGTCATATACATGGAATCATACAGGATGCAGTCTTTTGAGTCTGGCTTCTTTCACTTAGTGTAATGCATTTGAGATTTGTCCATGTTTTTCCATGTGTCAATAGTTCATTCCTTTTTGTTGCTGAGTAGTAGTCCATTGCACGGGTGTATTGCAATTTGCATCTCCATTCACTAGTTAGAGGACACTGGGGTTATTTTCAGTTCTTGGCAATTATAAATAAAGCTGCTATGAACATTCCCATATAGGTTTTTGTGTGGATATGTATGTTTTCACTTCTTTTGACTCAATATCTAGGAGTGGTTCTGCTGTGTCATATGGTAAGTTTACATACAACTTTATAAGAACTTAGTGTTTAGTTTTATCAGAACTCTTTATGTTTACATTTATAAATAACTTAAACTTTATATGTTTAGCTTTATAAATAATTTATATTTTTGATTTAAACAATTAAATCAAAATAAATTGGTTTAATTGTTTTTAACTTTATAAAAGGGTATCATGCTGAGGTAATCTTTTGGGGATTATTATTTTTTTCACTCAGCTTCATACTGTTAAGATATATCCAAGGGCCGGCCGGGTGGCTCTGCAGTTTAGTTCGTGCTTTGGCAGCACGGGGTTTGTGGGTTCGGATCCCGGGCACCCGCTGACGCACTGCTTGTCAGCCATGCTGTGGCGGCGTCCCATATAAAGTAGAGGAAGATGGGCACAATGTTAGCCCAGGGCCAGTCTTCCTCAGCGAAAAAGAGGAGGGATTGGCAGTGGATGTTAGCTCAGGGCTGGCCTTCCTCACACACACAAAAGATTTATCCGTATTGTGACATCTGGCTGTGAATATAATGGTCTAGCAGGTTACTATATCACAGTTTATTCACCCCCTCTCCTATTGATGGGCATTTAGCTGTTTCCAGATTTTAAAAAATTCTTTTGTGTTAGTGCTGACATTCTTGTATATGTCTTTTGTTGTATTAGTTATCTTTTGCTGTGTAACTACATTACCAAGAATTTAGTGGCTTAAAATAACACACATTTAATATCTCACAGTTTCTGTGAGTTGAGAGTCTGGGTATGGCTGAGCTGGGTCTTCTGCTTCAAGTCCTCTTAAGACCGCAGTCATGGAGTTGTCCAGGGCTATGGGCTAACCTCAGGGCTTGACTGGGGAGGGATTCTCTTTCAAGCTCATGTGGCTGTTGGCAGGAATCAGGTCCTTACAGGTTGGCAGACTGACGGCCTCAGTTTCTTGCTGGCTGTCAGCCAAAGGTCACCCTCAGTTCCTCCCCAGCACAGTCACTTCATCAAAGCCAGCAAGGGAGAGTCTGCTAGCATGACAAACATTACAATCTTATGTAACATAATCACAGAAGTGACCTCCTGTCATCTTTGCCATATTCTATTGGTCTGAAGCAAGTTTGGGTTCTGCCCACACTCAAGGGGAGGAAATTGCCCAGGGATATAAGTACCAGGAAGCAGGGAGAGGGGGGCCCGCTTTAGAGTCTGTCTGCCTCACTTGTTGCACACGTGTACGATTTTCCCTTGGGTTTACACCTAGGAGTGGAATTGCTGTGTCCTAGGGAACTCTATTCTGAATAATGCTCTTGACTTAAAGACATATCCTTATGTTTGAAGTATGTCTCTTGTAAATAGCACATGTCAGAATTTCAAAAATAAATCCAATCTGTCAGCCCTTGTCTTTAACTGGTGAGCTTGGTCCATCTACCTTTGTTATAAAAAAATGACACACATGGACCTATTTTTATCATCTTAATTTTTCAGTTTGTGCCTCTTTTACAATGCTTTCTTCTTATCTTCCTTACTTTTAATTTTAATGATATATCTGTCTCTCCCTAAGTTTGCCTCAGGTGAAAATTTAAGATTCCCTGCTCACTCCTCCATCCACCCCTATCATGTTAATATATCCTAGGCTTTTAATTCTGGATTGTTATATGCGTAATTTCTCTTTTTCTTTGGCCTTAGCTTGTTTTTTCTTTTTGAAGCACTAAGAAAGTTTAGGTATTTGATCATCCATGTCCCACAAATCTCTTGCAGAATTGCCTAGATTTTTCTCTCCCGTAGTACTTCACTCCAAACTATTTATAATGCACGTCTTTCTGCAGCATATCTTGTATACATGAGAATATTTTTATTTGGCCCTAATATTTGAATGCCAGTTTGGTCGAATGTAAGATATTAGATTCTAAATTCTATTTCCTTCAATTCTGTGAAAACATTAACCCATCTTTTTTTGTTTTGTATCTAATATTGCTGATGTCAGTCTGATTCTTGTTCTTTTGTATGCAATCTGCTCTTTCTATGATGGCTTTCAGAACTTTAAAAAATATTTTTAAATTTTATTGTTGTACATCTGGGTGTGTTTTCCTGATTTAAAAATTTTTTTTTTTTTTTTTTGTGGGGAAGACCAGTCCTGAGCTAACATCCGTTGCCAACCCTCCCCCTTTTTGCTGAGGAAGACTGGCCCTGGGCTAACATCGTGCCCATCTTCCTCCACTTTATATGGGACGCCGCCACAGCATGGCTGACAGGCAGTGCGTCGGCGGGCGCCGGGGATCCGAACCTGCGAACCCCGGGCTGCCAAGCGCGGACTAAACCGCTGCGCCACTGGGCGGCCCCTGCTTTAAAATTTTTTTAATGCAGAAAAATTGACCTTCATTATGTCCTCAAATTTTTCTTCCTCTCCATTTTTATCTCTTTCGTTTAATGGAACTCTAATTATCTAGATGTTAGTACCGTTGTGTCTATCTTCCTTTTCTTTTTTATTGTCTATTTCTTTGTCCTCTTCTTTTTCCTTCTGGGATGTTTCTTCAGTGTGGTCTCTCAATTCACTAATCTGTTCTTTAGCAGCATCAATTCTGCTCACTCTTTGTTTCTATTATTTTATTTTTATTACTAACATTTCTGTTTGATTTTTTTTTATGTTTTCTTGCTTCTTACTACTAATTCTTTCCTGTATCTTTTAACATATTTATCAGGCTCATTAAAAATACTCGGTCCATATGTTTCAGTATTTCTGCTTCTGTTGGACTCTGTAATGCAGGGGGTTATTTTCATTTTGAAATGGCTGTCCTACTCAAATATCTTGTTATTTTGTTTTGTGTGCTCACTTTTTTTCTAGGGTGCTGGCTACTCAGTCATGTAGTGCATACGGGGAAAGGCAGACCCCCCAGTGAACTCAGATGATAGGGGTAGATGGACTCCAGGGTCTAGAGCTCTGACATCAGAAAATTACATTCAATTGCTCCTTACCCCACAAAACAAACCCTCCAGTCAGGTCTTTATCCTTTGTCCTCCAGAGAAAAGCAGATTCACGGGAGTCTCAGAATTCAGTGGTTCTGAATCTTGGCTGCACAGTGAAATCGTCTGGGAAGTTTTCAAAAGTCCTGATGCCCAGGCCATTCTCCAGACCCAGTTCATTGGAATTCCTGGAGGTGGAGTCCAAGGAGCAGTGCTTTTGAAGCTCCCCAGATGATTTCAACGTGCAGCCAGGTTTGAGACGTGGTTACTAAATTGTAATGCTCCAGCGCTGGCTGTTTGAAGGAAAAGGGCTATGGAAACAACTTCTGGGGTCAGGTGGTTCCCTCCGGTTTTTCTGATTCTTCTGAGGACATCTATTTGCATGAGATCTCTATGTCTTAGCAGGAAGGGGGCAGGCACTGTTTGCCACAAGGTGATGAGGGGAGGGTTAGGGGAAGCAGAAGCAGAATTCCACCAATTCTTCTATTTTATCTTCCCACAACTCTGATTGGCTGTGTCCTGCCTCAGGACAAAGCTACCACTCTACAGACACTTCAAAATAGCTTCAGTAAGCTCAGGAACTTTTCACAGTGTTCTCCTCTTTACTTTTCTATTCTCGTGGAATTGATGGGGATGGGGGAGTGGGGAAGGGGATCCCGCAGTCATGCTAGCCCAGTATCTTGTCCTGAACAGGAGCCACTCAGGGTATGATCAATGGACCAGAAGTATCAGCATCACCTGGGAGTTTGTTAGAAATGCAGAATCTCAGGCCCCACCCTGGACCTACAGAATCTGTATTCGAATGAGACCCCCAAGTAATTCCCATGCATATGAAAGTTTGAGAAGCACTGCTTTACAAATACATTTAAATGGAATCAGGCACCTTTTTGAGCAAGAACTTCAGAGTTTGCTTGGTTGTGTTGTGTCTATAAAATGTTGATTTTGGTTCTCTGAGTTGAGCTTTCTCTGCCCTACGCCAGAATTCAACAATGTTGGATTTGCCCACGATGCAGATGGATTTTTAAAACAGAATTCTTTAGTTGAAGAAAAACAGTGCTCTAGTAGTACCACCTACCTCTAGGTTGTAGCACTCATTGCTGCTGTAATTTTATATTTACTGGTGTGAATAGTTGATTGATGCCTGGCTCCTGCCTGATAGTGTAAGCTACAGAAAGACCAGGAAGGTGTCTGGCTTTATTAGCCATTGTCTCCTTAATGCCCAGCACAGTGTGTGGCATACAGCAGGTGCTTAATAAATATCAAATGAGAGAAATGACTTGAGCGCTTGTAGAGATCTACTTAATTGATGGCTGTCTGTTGAATGATTACACCCGCAAAGTGTTCTTTTGTTAATAAATATATATATACTTTTGGGAATGTGTTTCTTCCATTACATGTATTCCTATTTCTTGTCATTAATATTAAATCCAGCTACTTGAATTTTTAGTCCTCTGTTTATTTTAAAAAACCTGAATGCATACTGGCATTTAAAGAAATGCTAACATTTAGTACTGACTAATTTCTTAATTCAATGTCTACATTTTTTTCATAAAACAAAACAAAAATGTTGCTTTCAGGAATTTCACATTTCTTTGGCATTCTTAGAAAAGAATGAATGCATTTATTAAGTGGTATAAAAAAGCAAGAGAGTGCAGGGGTCACCACATGAATCCTATTTGAACTGTTTCTGCTACTGTTCTTCTAGCCTTCCTCGCTCCAGTTTAGGCCCAGGATAGCAGCTCAACTAATTAATATTAAGTTTACTCTTTCCTGTTCTCGGTCCTCTCTGCCAGATTTCCAAAGAGGTGTCAACCATGAAATAGTCTGGCCTCTCAACAGACCGAGAGAAGTGGGACGGAAGTGTGCTCTGGCTTAAGAAAAGCATCTGACAAAAATCCAATTTTTTATTATATTAGGCATAAAACACACATTTAAATAAACACTTTAATTTGAATATTACATTTTATTGGTAAAGATAGATCACATGCTCCGTTATACTGGATACTGACGTCTTTTATAGTCATGGTTCCCAAAAGGTATATATGGTCCCCCCAAATATAATCCAGCTTATGTGATTCTGAACGGGGTTCCAAGCCTGCTTTCCTTTGTGTCCCCTTTTCTTTTGCTCCCCCAATAAGCCAGATTACACATACATAATAATGACACATGCAGCAGCATTAGACAATTAGAACAATTAGGATTTTTAAAAGCTCTTGCTTTGCTTTTCTCTGGAAAACTTGAAATGAAGTATTTTACTTTAAACTTGGCAAAACTAAAGACCAAAGTGACGTCTCTGATCAGGGGCCGTCTGACTGATAATTGAACATTATCAGAGAGCCGGGGGTGGAGCATGTGCTGTTTGCTTGTCAGAGGTGTTGAAAGACATACAGGGGCTCAATCAAGCAACAGAAGGAGACGGCTGTGGAAATGACGCGGTTCTGAGCATTGCCGAGCTTTAAAGCAAAGGAACCTTTTTCAGGTTTTTCATAAAACGTTGAATCGTAAAATGTAGAGATGATTTGAAAATGTTCAATTTTTAATTCCTAAACTGTGCATTCCTCTCACAAATAAATGTAAATCTTAATGAGACATTTGGGGGCTATACTTTCATTTAAAAAATTATTTTATTGAGGTCGTATTAGCTTATAACACTGTGTATGTTTCAGGTGTACATGATTTTATTTCAGATTCTGTATAGACTGCATCATGTTCACCACCAATAGTCTAGCTTTTATCTGTCACCCTACATATGTGCCCCTGTACCCCTTTCGCCCTCCCCTAACCCCCTTCCCCTCCAATAACCACTAATCTGTTCTCTGTATCTATGAGTTTATCTTCCATATATGAGTGAAATCATACGGTGTTTGTCTTTCTCTGTCTGACTTATTTTGCTTAGCATAATACCCTCAAGGTCCATCCATGTTGTTGCAAACGGCACAATTTTGTCTTTTTTCATGGTGAGTAGTATTCCATTGCATATATATACCACATCTTCTTTATCCATTCGTCCATTGATGGGCACTTGGGTTGCTTCCACATCTTGGCTATAGTGAATAACTTTCATTTATTCTTAGTCCCTACGTTTCAAAATTGGTTGCAAATTCTTCATTTCATTCATGAAATATCAAAAAAAGATAAAGAAAGAAAACAAATTATTGAGCAAAACAATGAAACAAATGAAAGCATTTCTTTATTTTTTTCTAGAGAATAATGATTAAAAACAATAAAAACCTAGTTGGATCTCATTTCTACACATCGCCAGAGAGTTCTTGAACCAAACGAACAATGATCTTTTGCTGAAGCGATTGTAAAAATGACTAAGGTGGAAAAAACGATCATTTGTTCAGGGAGGACATTTTATACTACTCCCTCCTCCCACTCAGCTCACTTTTCTCTTTGCAGAGTTGGGGAAAATAACCAGAGTAAAATAACTCATTTCACCAGCAGAGGTCACTCTTTCTCCTTTATCATTTCCAGTAAACAGCTTCTTAGCTGTGATTCCCGAGTCCCAGGAAACGCAGGAGTTTTCAGCTGGAAGCACAGCCAGAGGGCTGGTGGAAATTCATTCACACGGGCTGTATCTTCTACATATGTACTGTTTAAACATATTATATACCTGGACTCTTAAATGAATAACTTGCATACAGACAATAAGAACCTTTATGTTATGTATAACAATCCTACTCTTGAGTTAATCCACTTCAGTAAGTATTATTCACTGGTTACTGGTGCCAGCCCAAATTCTGCCCAGTTCTGAGTCATGGACCAAAGAGTAGGTTGTCATAACCCCTGGAGGGAATCAGAGCCTCCAGAGAGAATCCCCTGGTGAGTTTCTGCAGGGGAAAGAGGAAGAATTAAATAGGATGAGGACAGAATGTATTGAACATAACCAAACATGGAGCCCAGTGCCAGGAACTGGAGGGTAAGCTAGAGAGGTATACGCCCCAGTCCCGGCTTCTGCTTTTGTTTTGGAAACAAAAGCACATGTTTGTGGTTCATTTGAAAACTAACACTGGACTACAGAATTAAGTTCTAAGTGGATTATTCATGAGCGTCCAGAGTACCGGTCAGTCTATAAGTGTCATCTATAGAAGGTCAGGGGTAGGTGAGTGATGGAATTGCTCCCGTCCTGTTGCCTTGTGCTGGGAAAGGCTGGGGACACTCCACACGTGTCTGGCCAAATCCAAAAATGGATTTCAGGAATTCCTCTTCTCTTCCTCCCTGTATGAGGGAAATAATAGGCATTTCCCAGGGTCCCTGGGAAGCTTGGGCTTACTGGTTTTGTTGGTGAAGATCTTTTCTAAATGAAATTCCCTCCCTTCCTCCCCCACCCTTTTTCCCCCTGTAAATCAAAGTTTCTGTTAGCATTTTAGAAGTTTACAAATGCAGTGGGTTTGGGGGAGTTTCTGTGGCTGCTGCTCTTCCCTTGGGCTCCTGGCAGCACAACTGCAGGGTACAGGGGATGAGGTAGTGCTTCCTAAGGAAGAAAAGTACACTTTCCCCTTCTGGGAAGTCTGGTAGCCGAATGACCGTGACAGTGGACCTCCATTAATGCATGTGAAGCTACGCATACTGAGAGGAAAATCTGCCTGAGTTCTTGACATCACCCTCTGGGGTCCTCCTTTTTCTGCTCACTGGGCCTCTGGCCCTCCCAGCTGGTTCTGTGCTGGTCACGTGCTACCTGCCCTCCCGGCATGCCTTGCAGCAGTATACGAGAGCCAGCTGATTCTAGCTTGCCAGAAGACTGTGGATAAATAGGCAGGAATTTTGCAAGCTGCTTTTTCAGCCATTGGTAGCTTGAAATCAACCTTGGTGGGAATATTTACAACACAGAAATTGGCAAACCCTATAAGTCAAGACCCGCCCCCTGCTGGCTTACCAGTACACCAGAACTCATGTGCCCCTCTTAGTACCAGTTGAAACGTACCCACGTCACCTTATTTTAACGGCAACACACAGTGGAATTTTTTTGGTGAAAACACTTACTAGTTAAAAAAAAGAAAGCCTGACTTCCTTCTCCTCCTTCAAAAATCTTTGAAACAAAAAGTTTTTTTTTATCAAGTACAGATTTCTGCTCTTAATTTTAACCAGAGTTTGTTCAAAAGACAGGCAAGTTGTCCCAGCTTTCAGGCACGGTCTGATTCTTTTCTGTAAGCCCACACTAGCCCAGATTTCCTTTGAAAATTGCCCATTTTCCTCTTCCTGCCTCCTCTGGCTTCCTGAGCGTGACTGTCCCCTGACATTGTCCCTACCCCGAGGCATCAGACTTTTCACTGATCCCTTTTGGCTCAGGAAGCCATTTCAGGTTTGCAGACCCACCGGGGTTGCCCGCCCTCCTTGGGTGTGTTTATGAGGGACGATGGCTCTTGGTGATTTCTCCACAGCATCTTCCTCTTATTTTCTTGACAGGTCAAATCTGGACTCCATGCATTGCACCTGGACCACTGCTGAGCAACGCTGGAGAGCAAGCGGAGAGTCGTTCATTCACTGTCTTCCTCATCCAGATAATGAGCACCGCTCTACCTACTCTGTGGAAGGTACAGCTACGTAGGTCTGGAGGCTGCGTGTTAGAAGAAAGGACGTGGATTCTAGAACCCACGGACTAGAGGTGTGGTGGATATTGCCCCCCTCCTGCTGAGGACATGGTCATATTTGCTGCCATAAACCCAGTGCCTAGAAGAGTAGTTAATCCCCATTTGTTGGCTGACCCAGTTTATCCCCCTCCCTCAGGCAGAAACATATTATTCAGCTCAGGCTGCCACAGCAAGGGACCACAGGATGGATGGCTTTAACAATAGACATTTATTTTCTCAGAGTTCTGGAGGATAGAAGTCCTAAATCAAGATTCTAGAAAATTCAGTTTTTGGAAAATTCTCTTCTTGGCTTGTTGATGGCCACCTTCTCACTGTGTCCTTACATGGCCTCTTTTCTGTGCATACACAGAGAGAGAGAGAACTCTCTCGTGTTTCTTCCTCTGCTTATAAGGACATCATAAGATTAGGGCTTCACCCTTATGACTTCATTTAACCTTAATTACCTTCTCACAGGCCCTGTCTCCAAAGGAAGTCACATTGGGGGTTAGGGCTTCAACATACAAATTTTATGGGGACATAATTCAGTCCATAACAAATGGGAACTGATTCTGTTTTAAAAGTATTTACAGAAAAAAGAAATGTCCTCACAATCTTCAATTCCCTCTTTCAGATTTAACAACTCTCTCCACGCAAGTCTTCCACATGGCCTAAATCCTGCTCGATGCAGGCCAAAGCCATTTTTCTTCTGGTCTCTGTGGGGAGGGCAGAGAGCAAATCCTCATTCCATATACCTGTGGCTTCCATCCGTGTATCTACACTTATCCCTCAAAATTTCTCCACTCAAAATTAATTTTTATTCATTTAAATTTAAATAATAAACATGTGCAGTAATTTAAGGAGAGGTGCCCTTAGCCAAGTCAAACAAGCAGTGATGGGGTTTTATGACTCTCAAAAGTGAGAACTCTTATTCCTTAAAAACCCTAATAACACAGTGGGTTTGAAAAGTCACCATTCCATTATCCTTTATCCTTCTCTTCTTCTCCAACTAATTCCTTCTCCAATCCTGTTTCTTTTGCTAGTTGTTGAAGACATAAAATAAATCAGGTGGAAGTCAGGCAACATACCTAACTGTTTACTCCTCATTCTTATTTACTTTTTCCTTCATAAATTTGGGTTTTGTGCCTTTTTCTGGGTGGGGGAAGTTCTTGTGTTTGTCAGATGGTTTTGGGGGTGGGAGAACAGCAATGGGAGCTGGTGAGTGTTAGTGGGAAGAGAGGGGCCTTGGGAAAAGAGGTCCAAGGCTGAGTACATGCTACTCTACTGTGCACGTTTGCATTTAATGGGAAGCTTCTGGAAGCAAGATGCTTCAATGTGAAGAAACTGAACGCCTACGATGAGGATTTCAGGCAGGTCTGTGAGAGAGATATTTGTTGGGTGTGTGGGGACTTTCTTCAAATCACACCATCTAGACAAGCATCTGCCTCTCCCCAACTCACCAGAGAGTGACCCAGAGAACTGGGGGCTGGGGAGGGGCAGGCCTGGGACTCAGCCATGGAGAAGCGTTGGAGGTATGGCTGTGTTTGTGACACATACACATTCCCTAGTCTCCAAATGGGTTAGAGCTGGGTTTGGGATTGCTCTGCCCACGTGTGGCCCCAGGTGCACAGGCTTGAAAAGAGCTGGACCTGGGCCATGTCAGGGGTGGGGCTGGCAGTTGGCAATCTGAGGGCATAGCCTCCCTTTCCCCAGCGGAATCCTGAATCTCTGGACTTCAGAGCTGGGAGGCACCTCAGAAGCCCAGTGAGTGTAAGCCTTTCATTTCACAGATAAAGTCACTGAGGTCCCAGAGGGCTCCACCCTCTTCTGGGCTTGTCAGAGGCACTTAAGAAATACACATTGACTTGACATGACCCACTGTGAAACAGGTGCAACAAAACTCCCCACGTGGCAGCTGGATGAGGCTGCCAGCAGCTGGAAATGATTCTCCTCTGTTGGTTAAGATAAATGGTGGGGGAGGAGCAAAGGGGCATTGTGGGAAGATCGGATGGTACAACCTGAGTGGAGGGCAAAAAATTCCCTTTACAAATAAACTCGAGTTTAATAGAATGTCAGAGCTGGAAGGGACCTTATCAATCATTAAGCTCACCCCCCTTCAGGTCACAGATGAATAAACTGAGGCCCAGAGAGGGGAACCAGTTTGGCTGGTGAGTTGTGGCAAAACTGGGCTTTGAACCCAGCACGTGCGCTTCCTGATTGGTGTTCTCCTGGTGGTGCCATGGGAGCCTCTCTTGGCAGCACGTCGCAAATCTGCAGTTGGCTGTGTTGTCTGGATGCAGAGAATATATGACAGTAGCAGAAGGGAGGTACCTGGAGGAAGTGCACAAGCAGAGGTGCAGAGCTGGGTGTGGCGAAGCACAGGCTTCCTTTCTTTTACGCCGCCATTTTGTGACTTAAGATGGAGCAAGAGTTATTGTCCCGCCAGTGAAATAGAACCTTATAAATTAAACCTGCAATGAACTGTCTGCTGAAGGTGTGAACAAGGCCGATAAATCCCTAGGAGCTTAAGAAACATCTGCTCCTTACCTCGAAGGCAGAAACTTTACCATAAAGCAGAAAAAGCCAGGACTGGAATCTTTCACTTTCTCTGAAGGGATCAAGACGGGGCCCAACCTTCAGGTAAACTCCATAACTGAGGGAGATTTTGTGAACCATCGGCTAGCTTCTCCCTTTCTCCTTTATTAGACTGGAATTTTTCCACTTCTGCCATGCCTGTATCAGTTCTTCGGCAACCTTGTGAAGGGAATGCAGTCATGGAGGGGAATCTTGACCTGGTCAAGGTACTTTCTGCTGAGCCTCTGTGGATGGGTAAATCTGAGTCAGGGGAAGGAATGACAAGAAGGTTGCCAGGCAGAACAGGAATCAGGAGTTGGGGCAGGTCACCAGGGTCTGAGGGAGGGTGTAGGGGCCTGGTGAGGGGGAAGGAGCAAATAGCACCCAAGGGTTGAGGTCAAGAATCCAGAAGATCAGAATTGGATTGCTAATCTAATGTCAGGAATCTTGCAATCAGAGGTATATGAGGAAGCACCATGATTTCGACATAACATGTGAGATGCTGATTTCCCGCAAGAAGAAATGGTCTTAAACACAAGGATGGCAAATAGGTGACATCTTACTTGCTGATCCCAACTGAATCTTGGTGGCCACTTGAAGTGTGGCATTTAGGAGGGTCAGAATCCCTGGCTGGGTTGGAAGGTGCTGTGTCCATTGGTGAAGCCTGCTGTGGACAGGTCAAAGAAGAGACTGGTGCCACCAATTTCCCATTCCTACTTTAATTGGTGGTTTCTCCTAACATTCCTTATTCCTCCTAACCCTGGTTTGCAGCTTATGCCTCTGTGCCCTGTCCACCCATAATCTTTCAGTGTTCTGAACAGGTGCTATGCTGCTGGTCCAAGTCATGGAACTGCCTTAGAGATAAGCAACCTCTTCTAATTCACCCCTGGAGTGGAGTCTAAGACTTGTTCTCTTATGTACTATTAGTTTCAGTAGCAAACGGTATTGCATGTATAAAATCCGTTAGATAGAAAATAATAGGTAGTTTCAAATCTTAGAGGCTGTGCTTGGATGTAGACCACCATCTTTGTCCTGTGGCCATGGGATCCTCTCTCTTATTTTCTCTCAGAGGAGCATGAGCAGGCTGGGAATCTAGTGGATGACGATTAGTGAGGAAGCAAGTTGTCTATGCCACGATCCTTGCTCTGCCTCGGGATAAACTCTTACTTTTCCAGATTGATAAGGAGCAGATATTTAATAAGCAGTCGGTAAGTGAAATAAACCCTACGAGGCACAGCAAACCATCACAAGGTCAGTATGACCTAGTCCTTGCCCTCCAGGGACTTCTACCCTGGGGAGTAGATGTGGCAATGAGGTAAGGGAGGATGGGTAGCAAGAGTTATTTAGTTAATAATAACTAAAGTGGCTGATGCAGTGGACTGTTTAGTTCTTTGGTCATAGTCATGGATACAGTTGTGCTTGGTTGGGGTTGGGGTGGGGACAGGGAGGGAAAAATCCATATTTCTTCTCCTTCCAATTCTGCACACGTGAGATTGATCAGAGTTCAACTTTGAACTTTTTGGTATTTCTCCAGGGGCAGGTGTCAAAATCCACTCATCAAGGAAAGAGTGCGTGTAGAGGTGAGTACCTGGGATTGGACCTGGGTTGTCCTCTAATTGCTTCATAGCATGACTTTGGGCAAATTACTTGATCTTTTTGAACTTCAGTTTCTTCTTTTTTTAATCTGTGAGGTGGGGTAATAATGTCTGCCTTACCATCTAATTGGATTAAAAAAACATTAACACATGTGAAAGTGTTTTATAAATTGTAAAGCCCTATAAAAATGCAAAGGTTTATTATTATGACATTAAACATGAATAATTGTTAGGTACAAAATGCATAGCTATTGCTTTAAAATATGAAAATGAGGCCCCTTTTGAATGGGATATTCACTCCATTTTTTTTGTGTGTGAGGAAGATTAGCCCTTAGCTAACATCTGCTGTCAATCCCCCTCTTTTCACTGAGGAAGACTGGCCCCGAGCTGACATCTGTGCCCATCTTCCTCGACTTTATGGGAGATGCCTGCCACAGCATGGCTTGATGAGTGGTGCGTAGGTCCATACCTGGGATCTGAAACTGTGGACCCCAGGCTGCTGCAGAGGAGTGCATGAACTTAACCACTACGCCGCCGGGCCGGCTCCCTCACTCCATATTTTATTTAACCAATCTAGAATCCCTAGCAACATTCTCTTCACCCACTCTTTGATGATGCCGAGCTCCCAATCAATAGTGAAAACCTTTGAGCTGTTTAGCAAAAGTTGAGAATTTCTCCCCTCCCACTTCTTGGGCTGGTTGCTCCATGGAGAGAAGGGGCTTGCATTTTAAGATGAATGACCGAGTGAGGGGTGCAATCTTGGACTGAAAACTTGAGCAGAGCTAACTGGCCTTGGTCTCTTGGTTGGCTCTCATTAACCAACTGGACCAACTGGACAAATGATTGACAGGTGAAGCTAGGACAAGATCTGAGGTTGGAGCTTGCTCTATTCCAACATCTAACTCACTTCCCTGCAGCTTTTCCAGGACTCAGTTTTTTTTTGCTAGCAGACATTAGATTAGGGAGTTTCACTACAAGTTCTATTTAGCTAACTTGGGTAGAAGGTAGTGTCCCATTTGAGTTCAAGGCTCTCCAGTTTGGAGCAAGTGCACTTTGAGCTCAGAAGATCAAATGCTCTGCTGGCGACTTGTTTTCACTTTCAATTCCGATGGTTAGCAGAAAAAAAAAGATTTCAAATGTCATTTGCTGTAATGATTAGCTTCAGTGAGGGATTCTAAGCTACGGTTATTTGCTTCAAAGCTTTAATTGGCTGAAGCTTGTATATTTGATCATTAACAAAATGGTCTCCTTTTTTCTACCACGTTAATAATCTTGTTTAATAGAAATGCAGCTTTGATTTCTTCCTGGGCTACGCTGCTATTTTTCCGGCACCGAGAAGTGTTGGTTTAAGATTTTGCCACATAGGAGACGTGGCAACATTCCATCTTGGAAATCGCCAAGCTTGGGACTGTTTAAAAAGATGGGATTGGAAGGAATCTTCTTGGCCCAGCTGCTGGAAGCAGTCTGTTTAGATCAGAACAAACCCAAGAGGTTGGCTTATTTGGAAACTTTATACCTGTCCCACATATTTTAGACACTTCTGAAAAAACAAACAGCTCCAGATTTGCAATTATAAGGTCAAAAAGCTGCATGTTGGCCCCAGTGCCAATTTAGTTAACTTGAGTCCTCCAGCAGGCACCACTGATGTTGTTAAGTAAGAGTATGTTGTGGCCATTTAACCAATCTCTGCACCTGGAAAAAATAAAAACTACAAGAAAGAAAGCAAAGTGAATTTGAAACCAGAGTGAGCTATAGTGATGCTGTTCAGATTCTGAGCTCCTGAACTCTCTCTGCATTCCAGACTTGGAGGGCTATTTGAAAAGCATGTATCTTTATGGGCAGAATCTCATTAATCCATATCTCAGGGGCAGGATTAACACTGTGCGACACCCTGACTGGACCTGGATTTCTGAAACTATGTTCTCGTGAAAAGTGTCCCATTGACCATGTCATCTTTTCCTTCCTCCTCCGTCTTAAGCCAGTTGGTTCATCTCCTGAAATTCAATATGCTCCCCCTCTTTTTTTCAGATATGTCAGTGCACAAAAGAGGCTCGTGAAAAGAAACAGCTGTACCGATGCTGGCAGGAGCTGCTGCAGCTACAGATTTGAGGCATGCACCTGCGTGGAGTTGGGTGACCAGAGATTTGTCGGGGGAAGGAATATCATAGAACATCGGGACCCTAAAGCTGGAGGGATGGGTGGCTCTGGGGGTGGCAAATTGGATACCCCTCTGCTCACCTGGAGGTCACAGGATCACATCTGACTTGAATTAGTCAAAAGGATTCCAGGATGAAGGTTAGTTGGTCATTTATGAATGAGATGATTAGCTGGCTGTAACAGTTCCTAATAAACAGATTGTCTGTATCAATGATGTCTATTCAGTGAGCCAAGAACAAGTGGCATCTCTGTGGCCCTCGTGCAGGAGGGGGAAGAATTGATGAGACTTAGAAGGATTCTTTTAAGCTGTGTCCTCCTGTAGCAGTGGGTGAGCTGGGGGCCACTGGAGGATTTTGAGCACAGGAGTGACCTGTTCCGACATATGTTTGAATAGACTCACTCTGACTGCTATGTTGGGGATAGACATAAAGGGGTAAGGTGAAGAAATCAAGATAAAAAGTGACAGTGACTTGGAGTATGGGGGTATCGCTACAAGTGGTGAGAATCTGTGGGATTCTGTGTATATTTTGAAGGTAGATTCAGAATGTAAAAGAAAGGGAGTCAAGGTTGCCTGTGAGATTTTTGGACTGAGGAACTGGGAGGGGCTGAGTTTTCCAGCCTCTAGGATGGGAAAGGCTTTACCGAAGAAGAGATGTTGGGATGGGAGAGTATCAAGATATCCGTATTGGTTATGTCTGTTAGATGTGCAAATGGAGAGGATGAGTAGGTGTTTAGATCTATGAGTCTTGAGATCAGAGAGAGGTTCTGACTGGAGGTAGAAATCTGGGCATCATCTGTGGGTGACTGAGATCCACTGGGACTGAAGGAGATCACCAGGGGAGTGGGGCAGGTAGAGAAGAGAAGACACCCAAGTGCTGAGCCCTGGGCCCTCCAGCATGAGGAGGTTGGGGAGATCAGGAGAAGAACACGAAGGAGAATGGGAAGGAATGGCCAAGACTGGAGGAAAGTTGGAAGAGTGCAGTGGCCTGAAAACCCAGTGAGCAAAGGAGGAGGCAGAGCAGCCACGTCCGATGATATGCAGGGCGAGCACTGGGCATTGACAATTGGGTTTAGCCGCAAAGATGTCACTGGTGACTTTGACAAGAGCCATTTTGGTGGAGTGATGGGGATCATCATGTGATTGGAGAATAAAAGAGAATAAGAAGCAAGAATTTGGCAAAGGAGTACTGACAACTCTTACAAGGGGTTTTAGTCTATAGGGAAGCAGAGAAACGGGATAATTATTAGAGGGAAAGTGGAGTGAGGAAACTTTTCTTTTTTTTTAAGATGGGAGAAATAGGCCTGCTCTTGCCATCTTTCCCGTTTCTTCTCAGGGGCCACCAGTGGCGCCATGAACAGCTTCCGGGTAACCTGGGACCTGTCCCACCTGGCGGCCATCATCATCCTGCTGCTGAAGATCTGGAAGATTCGATCCTGCACCGGTATTTCTGGAAAAAGCCAGCTTCTGTTTGCACTGGTCTTCACAACTCGGTACCTGGATCTTTTTACTTCCTTTATTTCCTTATATAGCACATCTATGAAGCTTGTCTACATTGCTGCTCCTATGCCACAGTGTACCTGATCTACATGAAATTGAAGGCAGCCTACGATGGAAATCACAATCCCTTCTGAGTGGAGTTTCTGGTGGTCCCTGTGGGAGTCCTCTCGTTTCTAGTCAATCATGATTTCTCTCCTCTTGAGATTTTGTGGACCTTGTCCATCTACCTTGAATCAGTGGCTATCCTTCCACAGCTCTTCATGATCAGCAAGACTCGGGAGGTGGAGACCATCACCACCCACTGCCTGTTCCTTGGGGCCTCTATTGCGCTTGTATCTCGTCAACTGGATCTGGCGCTTCTACTTTGAGGGCTTCTTTGACTTCATTGCTGTGGTGGCCAGCATTGTCCAGACCATTCTATACTGTGACTTCTTCAACTTGTACATTACAAAAGTACTCAAGGGAAAGCTCAGTCTGCCAGCGTTAAGTGCCAGAGACCACCGCCAGCATCTGTCCTTCAGGGTCCTCGGGCAGAATTCTTACCACAGCAAAGGCACAAGATGCTTGACATGGAAAATCAGAAACTTACTCTTTTGTTGCAGATAGTCATCAGGGCTCTGTAAGAACCCAGAGGAAAAGAACCAGAAGGTTTCTGTTTAATGCATCTTGTCTTATCTTTTTTTTTTTTTTTTTTACTATGTACAAAGATTTTTTTGCACAAAGAAACTTAATGCTGTATTAATAAATTCAGTGTGTTGCTTCAGTTGGGGTAGTTCCAAAAGTGAAGATTTTGTGAGCAGTAAGTGCAAACTTTAAAAAAAAATTCTTTGAAATTATTGATTATTTGTGTCTACAATGAAACTGTACTCCTTGACAGTTGGTAGATCATATATTCTTCCATCTGTCAAACTTGCACTCCACTATACTTATTTTTTGCCAAAAGAGGAATTTTATTTGTTTGAAATCTGAGACACTGTGTTCAATTTGGTATATCTGTTTAAATTTCTTCCCATCTGATGTGGAAATCCTTGCTTGGACATCACAACACTACATTTAAGGCTGGTAAGGATGACTTGCAAGTCTTATGGTTTTCATTACCAAAATTTTAAGATTCTAAATGTAGATGGAGTCTTAATGAAGAGCCACCAAAGGTGCCTGCCCTCCTCCCCTGCTAAGAAGTGTCAGTTTGAGACTCACAGGAGGTGTCAAAGAACTTGCTGAGCAGGGGTTCTGGGCTATTTGCCATCCGAATGTGGGATGTGAGGGACATTAAGGATTATTTTGGATCTAGGACTCTACTTCTCTGAGGGGTGGACCATGAGTAGTTACCTGTCACTTTAATTTACAGTTTAAAGATTACTACATCCATGTCCATGCTCAGATTCAAATGGTTTTTCACACCACTTTTGGGTAGTAAAATGATTTACTTTTTTTTTAATTGCCAGCACCAATTGCATTCGTTATACTCTTACTTTTTTTTTGCCTTTAGTTTTCTTTTTACTGAGCTCTTGCATGATTTATCTGGTGTTCCCATCCTAAATAAACATTTTACTAAACATAACACAAATAAGATGGGAGAAATAGTACAGCAAGGGGAATAATCCAGTAGAGAAGGAAAATTTTGATCATGTAAGAGAGAGTGGGTGGGATGTTGGAGTCATGTCCTTGAGTGGGAGTGGCTGGGATCCAGGGAACAAGTGGAAGCTGGCCTTCTCTAGGAGCAAGGATGGCCCATCCCTAGTAAGCGGGGAAGACAGTTTATGGGAGCGGATGCGGGTGGGTGAGTAGAAGTGGAGGTGGAAGACTGTGGCGGCTCTTTTCTGAGTGTTTCTGTCTTCTCAGTGAGGTAGGAAGCAAGGTTAGCAGCTGAGAGTGGGGATGGGCGAGCAGGTGCTGGAGGCCAAGGAGAGAGGATGGTCATCTAGCAGGATGGCAGGGCGAGTGGACGAGAGAATGGAGTGTGGTGGCCAGGCAGCACGAGGACCCAGGTGAGGTCATGAAAATGAATTAAGACAAGTGGGTGTTGGCTGTGTGGTCTTCTCCAGCCATGCTCAGCGGTGGGGCACAGTACAGAGCAGGTGGAGAGATGGATTTCAGGGGTCGCCAATGGTTCTAGAAAGTGGGAAAGGGACACTATGAAGATTTCTCTACTTTTTCATTAAAAAAAAAATACTGGTTACAGACTTACTAAACTGATTTAACAAACTATTAATGTCAGCCACAGTTTGAAAATCACTGATCTAAATGGCATACTTCTTTTTTTTCTTCTTGGCTTCTTAATGTAGAGACATAGCCTTAGTGAGGATGCTTCTGAAAGTCCACCAGGCATTTGTGGAGTGTTCACGAGGTGCCTAGTGCATTTTCAGTGCGGTGGAGGGAGACAGAAGAGGGGTAAGACATAGTTCCTGCCTTCAGGGTGACAAGTTGGTGAGGATGTGAATCAGGCATGGGTTGTAGACACTTGAGCTGCCCCTCCCTGGTCAGATTTTATTACTCAAAGATGGCACCACACTGTAGTGTGCTACTACCTAAAGAGCTGAATGGATGCTGAGGGCCAAACACCACAGATGTCCACCTTAGTGTCAATCTGAGAACACCTGTTCTCTACATGTGGTCAGATCACCAGACCCTAAGACTGTCACCTCCTTTAACCCGAGCAGTAAACTCTATTAATGCATCCTAAGAGAGCATCAACCTTTTAGGCAACTTTGGCAAACTGTTGGCTCACACTGAACTTATGGTCAAACTCCACCCTCTGAAACTTACAAAAAATTCTTAGTGTTCATCAATTTTTTTATTATATATTTAATTTGGGGGGGGAATCGTGTGGGGTAAAGTAAATGCCCTTCTATTGGAGGTTGGGGACTGTGTGTTTTGGAGCTGTAGACACACACTTGCTGAATAGGGATAAAGTTAGGGTGCTGGTTCCCTCAAATTTTGATTCATCTTGGAATATGTGGCCCTGCAGGAAATTGTACAAGAGTCTTTGATGCAAAGGGAAAAATACTTAATTTCTTCATCTTTTTCTTCTATTTTGGTCTTTGATTCAAAGGGGAAATGAGTTAGGACAAAGGTGCTGTGTTCTACCCCATCTTCCAATCATATTTTAATTTGACATACAAGGAGTTCATTTCTCTCTGCGACACTCGGTGTTTATGGTCCCTGCCCGGGATGTGCTTTCTGTGTATGGTTTGGATGCTTTGTGCTAACATCCGTGCCACTGACTCAGTTGGGCTTGCCTTTCCAGGCAACAGTGAACCAGCAGGAGACCACTTGTGTGCAATTTGTTGGAATGAAATCTACATTTTGGGATTAGATTACTTAGTAGTGTCATTTTGCGTTGAGTCGACATTGTGGGTGGTCTCCGATAAACCCTGCACGTACGGCAAGTGTCAGCCCTGGTTATCTCCGAGCGCGCTTGCAATGACTGCGCAGCTTGGTATTCACAAGAAAAAAACAGCTTCCCTCAACTTTTAATTCAGGGAATGCGGGGCATGGATGGCCCCCTGCTAAAGGGAAGCAAAAGGCCCATTGTGGGGCCATTCTTGAAGGGGTACAGCTGAATTTTCTGTCCTCTCGGAGATTAGGATAATAGGTGCAAATGTCACTTGGGGCTCGCCAGTTAGGACATTTGTCTTGAACGATGTCTGAAGGAGTTGTTTAATCTCAGAATGTACAAGGACTAAAGGGTTAGTTGAAGAGGACGGATTAGCAGAGTGAACTGTATGGTTGGCTGAAGCATGACTATATACAGTAAATAACAAACAATGTTCTGGGACCACCTCTGTGCCATTCTGGTGGCAGCAATTCTCCAGGGCAGTGGTCCTCAACCAAGGACGTTTCGGCCCTCCAGGGGATGTTTGGTGACGTCTGGAGACTTTTTTGTTGTGCCAGCTAGGAGGCTGCTTCTGCATCTAGTGGGTAAAGGCCAGGGATGCTGTTAACCATCCCATAATGCACAGACCCCTCCCCCATCCTCCTACAACAAAGAATTATTGCACCCAAAACGTCAGTAGTGCTGAGGGTACCAGTGAATCTTTAACCCGGGGCAGTGGGGGTAATGCACTCTTGCCCTTTCCAATCCTCTTCTTTTTTACCTTCAACATCCTCTGGTCCACTTTGATCCCTTCTGCATCCCTGCTTGCCTGGAACCTTCATGGTCCTGGAGCTAAAATATTAGAGTTGCGTAGTGGAGACAGCATCAGCTTTAGAGCTGGACAGATCTGGGTTACGTCCCAGCGTAACGCCTTCAGCTTGGGTGACTGGGGGCAAATTACTTAAGCTCTCTGAGCGTCAATTAAAAAAATCTGAACCAATGGGACTGCAGTCCTTACCTTCCTGGGCGGTAGTGAGGATGAAATTTATGTAAAGGTATCAGTCCTTAATCTGCCAGGTGGTGGATACTTCATAACATTTTTATCATCATGCATCCTGCTTGCAATGACTAAAGTTCAGTTTCCCCACCTTTAAACATTATCCCAGCAATTTCTTTTTATTGTAGAAAATTTACTAAAAGATAAGCAAGCAGAAAGAAAAGCTAAATCACCTGTATTCTTATGCTTTGGAGATAAACACTGTTAATGCTTTTTGTGTGTGTTTTTCCAGACCTTTTCTCTCTCTGTGTGTGTATGTACCTTCATGCTGTGTATCTTGTTTAGTGACTTGCTTTTTAGACTTAATGATATATTAGGAACATCTTTCCATGTCAATAAATACAGATTTACACCATCATTTTAAAAAGCTGCCTGGTATTTTATTGTATCGATGAACCACGATTTAGTCAGTCAATCCCTTATATTCTTGGACATTTAGATTGTTAAGCTTAGACTTCAAAGCCCAGAGAACATCTTGTCTGGGTTGTACGGAGTTCACAGTTTGTGGTTCTAGAAAGCCAGCCCTCTCCGTGCCCACTTGCTACTGTATGGCGAGCCCCAGGAGTTAATTCAGGAGGGCAGCAGAGGATACACGTTCTCTGCTCCCCCTCTTCCCAGACTGCCTGCTCCCACTGTGTCGGGAGACAGTGGAGTTACTGCTCTTTTCTTTTTATGACACAGCATAGTATAGTGGTTCAGAGCTCAGGCTGTGGAGTCAGGCTGCCCAGGTTCAAATCCCAGCTCCCCTGCTTGGGTTCATAACCTCACCTACCCGAGCCTCAGTTTCCACATCTGTAAAACGGTGATACCAACTGCACCTGCATCACAGAGTTGTTTCGAGAATTGAATGAGGCAGGATAGGGCAGGCACATAATGCAAGGTGTGGTATACAATAACTGCTCAATATATTTTAACTCGTATCAGGCAGAAACGAATGCCCGGCAGGCCGAGTGCTTCCTGGAAGTCTTTCTCCCGTTACACAGAAGTCGGTGCTGCTCTGTGTAAATCACTAACACTGGCAAGTGTCCCACATTTCCCCACCCCAGGAGCAGCAGCAGCTGGAGTTTAAAGGTCTCTACTTGCTGGCTTTCTGGGTTTTGCTTTTAACTGCTGTGTATTAGTTTCCTATGGCTGCTGTAACAACCACAAACATAGTGGTCAACATAACACACATCTATTACTTTACAGTTCTGGAAGTCAGAAGTCCGAAATCAGTTTTGCTGGGCTAAAATCAATATATTGGCAGGGCTGCATTCCTTCTGGAGGCTCCAGGGGAGGACCCATTTTCTTGCCCTTTTCCAGCTTCTAGAAGCTGCCCACATTCCTTGGCTGTAGCCTCGTATCACTCTGACTTCTGTTCCTGTTGTCACATCTCCCCTGACTCTGACCCTCCTGCCTCACTCTTACAAGGACACTTGTGATTACATTGGGCCACCAGATAATCCAGGATAATTTCCCCATTTCAATGTCCATTGCCTTAATTATGTCTGCATGTATGGTAACATATTCCCAGGTTCTGGGGATTAGGAGGAGGGGGTCTTTGGGAGGCCGTTATTCATCCCGTCACACGCTTTGTGCACACTACTTTCATGACTCAAGTTTTTGAACTCGGACATTGCTGGTAGCTCAGATTCTGAGTACACCTGACGGGTATGCAGCACACCTGACAGGTGTCTGAGTGCTGGGATCTTTGCCCTGGACCAAGTGTAGCATCTGGGTGGTGCCTCTGTTGCAGGCAGTCGGTAGGCACAAGAGAACACTGCCCAGGGAGTGGTCAGACGCCTGGCTCTGGGCTTGTCCTGTCCCTCAGCTTCTCTCCTTGACCTCCGTGGTGCCTGGTTGCTCCACAGTCTCTCTGGTTTGTGCTCTGCAGGCTGTCACACAATTCTTCCTCCTGGGGCCTGCCAGCACTCCTGTCCTCTTGGCCAGGCTCCCACAGACCTGGAACAAGCCCTGTCCCTCTTCTCCCTTCCCTCCCTTCACACCACCTGGATTGTGGCGCCCCCCACTCCCACTCCCCAGGGTGAATTCCGGGCCATGTCCCTCCAGGCTGCCTTGTTCTCCAGAGTGTGATTAGGGGAGCCCCGCTCACTGTCACAGGTTCATGCTGTTGCCTGGACCGGAAGTGCACCCAATAGTCATTCTTCCTTGACTTTGTCTGGCCTGTGCTCCCCTCTGCCCAGCTCTGAATGTTCTATATGCTCAGAGTGGCCCACTGCCTTGCTAGTCCACAGGCCCGAAGACCCGAGGCTCAGGCAGGGCCCTGTGGCACTCCTGCCATAGCTGGACCACTGGAGGTGGGCACTCTGAGAGCAGGTGTGCAAGCGTCTCCCCACATGAAGTTGGGGTGATCGGCTGGCGAGATCCCGTGGCTGGTGCAAGCCTTCCCTTGGCATCTCCTTGCTACAAATCCTCTTAGACAACCTTCTGGGATGTGACCTTCGGTGAATGGGCCCCATTCAGGATACCCTTCCTGCTAGTCCTTCCTCCCAGTTCTCTCAGTTCCCACCCACTCCCAGCAGAAAACCCTATTCTCTTCTTGTTGTTTTCCATCCACCATGACCCTCAAGGCCCAATTAGGGAGGATGGAATCGCCCTTTTGATTACAGCCCCAAACCCCCAGGAGCAACAAGCTAGGCTTTCCCAAGCAGGACCTGGTTGGTTGCGTAGAAGCGTGATGTTCTGTTTTTTAAGCAGCAAGAAAACAAGTTGCATTTTGATTCAAAAAACAGGTTGACTATTCCTATCCTTCTCTATAGATCTTACTTTCTCAGCCTCAGGCAAACAAGAATGACTGCCTGTCCTCTCCTACTTCCACACATTCTTAAGTCTGTTTTTCATTTTCGTTTTTCACAATTTGCTCAGTGTTACAGAACCATTAGCCAAATACAAAGAGAGAAAAAATTCACCCTGGTACCACTGTCATCCCTGATGAATTTAAACTATATTTTTTCCATGTTCCCTTCCAATTTTTGTCCTCCTGAACGTATAATTTCAATAGTTGTAATCATAGTGTAGCTATCAGTTTGTGTTCTGCATTTTTTCACTTAGCATTAATTATATCATAAGCATTTTTTCCATGTTGCTGCAAAGTCATTGTAATTATCGTTTTTAATGACTGCATGAGAATTCATCAAGGGGGGAGTGGATTCTTTAACCCTTGTTCTATTGTGGGGCCTTTTGTGACTCCTTTGGTGTTCTGTTTCTCTTTCGAGGTTGCCCTTTAGACTACTCTGTCCCTCTGCTATGCTCCGGGGAGGAGGGAAGGAACGCAAGCAGTGAAGGGATGGGGAGCAGGAAGAGGAGAAAAACAATGCCAAGAAGCAAGCAGAGGGGGTTAAAAGAAGCCTCACAGTTAAGACTCCTAAAGGCAAGAAAGAGCTCGAAGGAAACCTGGTCTCGTTAAGCCTCTTCACTGATGGCTATTTTTGAGAATGACTTTTTCATTGACATTTTGGAATGACTCTCATTGCCTAGAGGAAAGGTGGCTGTAGGTAACTGTTGAGAAAAACTTAACCTGTCAGTTTTAACTTCCCAAGCCATCAAAATCAACTCCCCGATGCTATTCTGAATTCTAAAAATATAGATACAATTTTTGTTCATCAAATATTTAGTGTTAATTAGAACTAACGTGATGACTTGAGAGGATTTCAACGTTGACGGTGTTTCTTAAAGTTCTACTCACTCTAGGCCCACAAGATGCTCTATAAAACGAGGGTTCCTTGACAGACATGTTTGGGAAACAGTGATGGTGCATGTTAGATCCCCTTCTTGGATATTCACTATGCCCATTAATATATTCAAAGCTCTGAGAAGTCCTGCAGGAAGAAAAACTGCTTAACTTTGGTTGACCTGGTGTTTCCCAAGGCCACGGGACACTTTGTCATATGGTAGGTTCACCAGTCCGAGTCTATTCAGGAAAATGAAAACAAGTTAGATAATTCAGAGAGGACTGACTACAAAGATCTAGTTTAAAAAGTGTAGGGAGAGCTGAAAGAGCCAAAAAAGGCGGTGCAACCCAGAAATTAGCAACTGCAGGAAGTAGCTACAACCCCAATGGGTGGACGTGGTGTTCCCAGAACGTGGGATATACCTGTTTCTGCAATCCTGGGGGTAACCCACAGGGTGCTGTGACCAGCTTGGGGGCACAGAGCACTGTGGGGTGCAGCTGGTGGTGGGACTACTGGGGAGGTGCTAAGTCCTGGTGCTGGGACGATGAAGTGGCTTGAGCTTTGAGTGCTGGATCTGTGGAAGGACCATGGAGTCCACAGCTATCTCCTGGAGGGGTGTCACCCTCTGTGATAGGCAGAATTCTGGTCCCTATGATCTCTGTCCCTTGGTGTCATGCATGAATATGTCACGTGGTGAAAGTGGCTTTGCAGGTGTCATTAAGGTTACTAATCAGCTGACCTTATGAGAAGGAGCTTGTCCTGGATTACCTGGCCTGGACCCAGTGTAATCTCATGAGCGCTTAAAAGTAGAAGAGGAAGCCAGAATGGGAAGTCAGAGAAATTCAAAGCATGAGAGCATTCAAGGTGCCATTGCTGGCTTTGAAGATGGAAGGGGCCCTCAGCCAAGGAATGTGGGTAGCCTCTAGAAGCTGAGAACAACTTTGGCTGACAGCCAGCAAGGAAACCTCAGGGGACTCAGTCCTACAACCTCTTCAGACTGAATTCTGCCGGCAACCTTGAAGAGCTGGAAGTGGATTCTCCCGCAGAACCTCCAGAGCTGCCTGACACCTTGATTTGTCCTTGTGAGACCCTAAGAGGAGAACCCAGCCAGGCCCGCTGGACATCTGCCCTACAGAACTGTGAGATAATAAATGAGTGTTGTTTTAAACCACTAAGTTTGTGGTAAATTGTTAGAGCAGCAATAGAAAATTAATACACACTCCTGTCTTGGAATCCCCTGCCATTTCCTCACATTTGCAGAATCTAACAGGAAGCCCGTTGGCAAGGGAGTGTGGGAAATGTAGTTTGTGGGGTCCCAGCTCCTCCATAATTCAGCACAGAAGGGCAGGAGTGAAGGCTAAAAGCATACAGTTGAGTCTCCAGCACAGCATCTGTTAACATTTGGTGGATGAGTTTTAGGAAAACCAGTCTGGGGAATTCTGACAGGATATGGTAGAGTTGGGCTGTTGAAATGGGTACTTTGGGACCTCCCATAAAAGGAATGAAGATGATATATTCATGGCAACATTATGAGACCACCAGAGGGTTGCAGTAGGTGGTCATGGAGAGAACCCGAGAGGCTGGAGGTCAGTTCTCAGCTCTGCACCCTCTCCTTGGGTGGCTTTGAGTGGCTCACCTTCCCATGGCCTCTGCTTCTGCCTATATGGAGTGAAGGGAGCTGATTAAAGCTCCTTTCAGATCCTTCCAAGCTTTAAGGTTCTCCTACTTGGAGAATAATTTCACTCTTTTAAATGATTGTGGATTCTATCTGAATGGTTGTAGTCATATGTATGATTGATTTGATGCTGAATTCTTGATGAGCAACAGAACTCCCAATCATGAAATTGTTGCCAAGGGAGACTATGATTCAGTTTGCACTTAACTGCTCACCAATATGGGAAAAATGGATAGATTCAATAACGTCAATCTTTGACTCCAAGTCAATTGAGGATCTCCAATGTGGGCAAAAGATTGATTTTCATTGCTAGAACAACTGGTGGCCATGCTATATTCCTTCTGCACTGGTTGCTGTGGGGGAAATTAGAGCAATGAATGATATAATCCCTGGCTTCAAAAGAGCTTCTAATCCAGCCAAGGAGACCACATGGACACGGGGAAATGATTGGACGATGGTAGGAATGAACAGAACAGTGTCTTAAATTACATCACAGGTTTATGTCAATATCCTGTTATTGCACCGGGATTTTTATAAAAGAGGCCTTTCCTTTTATCTTTCTAGATCACAGAGAGAGGCACAAACCTCTGAGCAGCAGTGGTTCAGACCTGGGTTTTGTCAATCTTTGCCTCCTTTCTTGCCTCTCACTGGGAGCTGCTCTGTGAAGGCATGGGCGTCTTTCATGACAGTTTCCCCGTAGGGTGTGAAACGCAGCTTGCCACCCACCTTGAGCAGGTCGTTTCTTGAGGCATGTGAAAGTAAGACAAAGTACCCTGCCATTAATGGAAAGCTAGAATTTTCTATCCACTGTACTTCTGACAGGTTGGTTGATGCTGTCACCGGGTGTGTGTGCCTTTTCAAAATGCATGTTTTGAGTTTGTTAGTCCTGGGTGGATTAATTCCTAACGCTCCTCTTTGATATGCAGTGATGCCACGCTCTTTATCAGCCTTATTCTGGGGGTGTTGCCTACAGTGTAGAACCTGCAAATCTGCGCAGGTGGCTGAAAGTTTTATTTTGCACCTGGATGTTCAGGGGTCATGGGGATATAGCTTCTGAACTTTAAGCCTCTTTGATGTTAGAAGCACCTTCATGTGCTGCATGTTCAGTGTTTCTTTTTTTCCCCTAGGAGACGGTGTGGTTCGGGAAACTTTCAAAATGAGGCATGGAACAAATTTTGCCTTTTCTGTCATAGGGCCACTGTTTCTTTGTGATAGTGTGAAGCGGGAGTATGGAATTGGGCAGTGCTGTCTGGGTTTGAGTTCTGAGTCCAACATTTCTGTGGACAAGTTTCTTAACCTCTCTGAGACTCAGTTTTCTCATCTGTGAAGTGGGAGGAAAACAACCAGATAGGGTTGCGGTGAGGATTAAATCAAATAAAGCATGTAAGTTCTTCACACATGCTTGGTGTATAGTAAGTGCTTAATACATGCTAGCTAACCTTATCATCATCTTCATGATCATCCTCACTGTCACCACAATTGCCATTGTCATCGACACCATGACCATCAGCATCATCATCAAGATCACCACCATCATTATTATCATCACCATCATCATCACCACTGCTACCATCACCAACACCATCATCACCACCACTACCATTGTCATAACCATCATCAGCATCAGCATCATCATCAGCAGCAGCAGCAGCAGCAGCATCCTCCCCTCGCAAAGACTCTCTCTAAGGGCCTGACGTGTAGCAATATCTGGCAATGAGGCAGATCTCAGCCCCTGCTCTGCCCTAGCCTTGGCTGTAGCCACTGTACCTCTGAGGAAAAGCCTGAGTACCACCTTCCCCCAACCACAATGCATGACTTCTTTGCTTTCCCTCCTTGCATAGTTCTCCACTTGGCTGGAGTCCTGACATTGGGCCTGCCATTGGCCAGCCCCCTCTCAAGGGAGGTGAGAGCCTCCTGTGGTCCAGTTGTTGGTAAGGATCTGGCTGTGGAGGTTTAGGCCATACCTGTATTGACTTTACTCCTTGAGATACTGGTTGTAGGGAGTTCAAGGGATTTTGGGGCTGTTCAAGAAAAAAGATATGGCCATGAGGTGACAGTAGCACACTCAAGCTTTATTTGCGTGATGCTTTGACAGGTTTCTATGTGGAGGAAGTCCCTCCCAGCATGAGACTGTCCAGAGGCTATGCCGTGGGGGTCACTAATCAGAAATGGAGGGGAGAAAGGGAGCTCCTGGGGGAGAGATGGGAAGGGGGACTGGGAGGGGGTTTAGGTCTCTAGATGATATTGCTCAGCAGCCTGGCCTGGGTCAGAGAGCTCCGAAGGGCAGGAGTGGTGCAGCCTGGGGCTCTTTATAGCCCTGGAGCTTATCTTATCTATGGCTAGCAGATGTTAGATATGCTGGGCAGGCAGGCTCTAAATGGCTAAAAATCTGTTTATTTGGGCTAAATAAAAACAATAGGATGTATTAAAATTTGAGTTTGGCACCAGTGGGCTTTTGAGCTACCACAGACTGGGTAGCTTATACAACAGACATTTCTTGCAGTTCTTGTGGCTGGAAGTCCAAGATCAGGGTGCCAGCATGGCCAAGCTCTTGGTGAGGGCTCTCTTTCTGGCTTGCAGATGGCTGCCTTCTTGCTGTATTCGCACAGGGTGGAAAGAGAAGGAAGGATGAAGAGGTCGAGAGAGTGAGAGAGCGAGAGAGTGAGAGAGAGAGAGAGAGAGAGAAAGCATGCTCTGGTCTCTACTTATAAGGGCAATAATTCCATTATGATGACCCCACTGTCATGACCTCATCTAGACCTAATCACCTCCCAGAGGCCCCCCCCCCCAATACCATCACATTGGGGGTTTGAGCTTCAACATATGAAGTTTGGGGGGGGACACAAACATTCAGTCCATAACACTTTTAATATAGAACTTCCTTTTCCCCATCAGAGACAATAAATGGAAATATATTTTGAAAAGTGAAGAGCATTATACCATTGGAAGACATTATTTTTATTACTACTTGAAAGGTTGACTTCTAGCTAATCGCAAATGGTTTCTGATATTAGGTTTTCTTACAACGCAGCCAAATGATGACTTTACCCTGTCTTTCTTCCAGCCTCTCCACTGAACAATGTCAAAGAACACCAGTCACCACAATAAAACCCACACCCTCTGTCCCCTCCCTTCTGTCTGGCAGGAGGAGGGGGAGATCAGAGTATGTCAAGCAGGCTGTAAACAGTTGAGCTGCCTTCCCTCAACTTTTGGGAGGGCTTCTTTGGGATGACAGGGGGACAAAGGGTTGCAGTGTAAATTACCATGCAAATTGCCACAGTGTTTGAACTTGACACCCCTGCCCACCCAGCTCAATGAACTTGAGCTGCTGTGCCTCCCACGGAAGGGAAGACATGCAGTCCCTTCCAAGGCTGAGCTGCTGAACCACCTGAACAGCCCCATATGCTTGACTCCAGCGAGGTGCTGTAAATACATTCGAGCAGCTGCTAAAATATGACAGCCTGAAGAGAGGACACCTGAAGGTGTTTCCCTGTTGACCTTGTAGCAGGTTTACTCTTTAAACACCAGTCCTTGTAGGACAACTCTGGACAGTTCGTGGTGTGATGCTATGAGTATGTCTTGAGATGCAAGCATAGCCAACACATGGATACTATGTCTTTCTTTTTCCCATCCCCATTTTCCCCCTCCTTCTGTCTCATTCACTCGGTCAGCAAGGAAATGGATTGCGCATGAGGGATGTCTCCCTTATCTCAGGCCAGCATGCTTGGTACATTAGTCCTGCCCCTGAGCCTGTGCCCCAGAGCATGACTTCAGGACATTTCCTTGTGGGCAAATGTCTCTGTCTTTTTCCTCCATTCCCATGGCTACATCTGCAACAAGGAAGGCTGTGGGGCACCTCCAGAGGTGGTGGCTCATTCCAAGCTCTCAACTCATTTTATGTTCATAGGAAATGACTCCATGAGGGCACCACCCTAATTTAGGGACAAAGAAGGAACTGTTGAAAGTACCCTGAGGATATTTCCATACCAGGGTGTAGGGAAATTTCTAAAGTGCGATTAGAGCTGGTCTTGGTCCTGCTCTTCCCCCATGTCCATTGTGGCATAATAGTAACTCATGTTTGGAGGCATTTTTCTTAGTTTTAAAAAGGAAAGGCACAACCACCACAGTTAGTGTTCATCAACCTTTATGTGCTGGGCACTGAGCTGAACATTTTGCATGTTTTATCTCATTGACACTGGACAACAATGCTTTAAAGGTATATGTATGATGTATTAGTCAGGATTCTCTGGAGAAACAGAACCCATATATATACATATATGTATCTTCTATTAGTGTGCATATATACACATACACATACATTTATTCATGTATATGTATGTGTGTGTGTGTATATATATATTTTAAGGAATTGGCTGATGTGATCATGGGAGCTAGCAAGTCTGAAATCTGCAGGACAGGCTGGCAGGCTGGAGACCCAGAGAACTGTTGGTGTTGCAGCTCAAGTCCAAAGGCAGTGGAGGAAGAATTCCTTCTTTTTCAGGGGAAGTCAGTCTTTTTTCTCTTAAGGCCTTTGACTGTTTAGGTGAAGCCCACATATATTATGGAAGGTAATTTGCTTTATTCAAAGTCTATTGATTTGAATGTTAATCTCATTGAAAACCATACCTTCACCGTGACTTTAGACTGGTGTTTGACTAAATATCTGGGTACCATGGCCTAGCCAAGTTGACATACAAAATTAACCACAGAGCCAGCCCTGATGGCCTAGTGATTAAAGTTCGCCGCTCTCACCGCTTCAGCAGCCTGGGTTTGTTTCCTGGTTGTGGAACCACACCACCCATCTGTCAGTTGCCATGCTGTGGCAGCAGCTCACACAGAATAACTGGAAGGACTTCCAGTTGAGATATATGGCTATGTACTGGAGCTTTGGGGAGAAAAAAAAAGAGGAAGATTGCCAACAGATGTTAGTTCAGGGTAAATCTTTCCCTGCAAAAAAAAAAAGTAACCATCACAGTAGGTATCATTTCCTTTTTACAGGTGAGGAAAACAGATCTCAGAGAAATTAGTTCACTTGCAGTGGTAGGCTGAATAGTGGCCCCCAAATATGTCCATGTCCTAATTCCCAGAACCTTATGAATGTTACCTTATGTGGCAAAAAGGACTGTGTAATGTGATTAAATTAAGGATATTGAGGTGGAGATTATCCTGGATTATCCAGGAGAGCCCAATGTAATCACAAGGGTCCTTACAAGGAGGAGGCAGGGGGTCAGAGTCAGAGGAGAAGGCAATGTGATGATGGAGGCAGAAGTTGGAGTGATGTTCTTTGAAGACGGAGGAAGAGGCCACAAGCCAAGGACTATAGGTGGCCACTAGAAGCCGGAGAAGACAAGGAAGTGGATGCCTCCTAGAGCCCCCAGGAGGATCTAGCCCTTCTAACTTCTTGATTTCAGCCAACAAAACTGATTTTGGACTTCTTACTTCCAGAATTGTAAGAGAATAATTTTGTGTTGTGTTAAGCCGCTAAGTTTGTGGAAATTTGTCACAGCAGCCATAGGAAACTAATACACTTGCCAAGGCCATGTAATTAGTAAATGGTAGAGGTGGGATTTGAAACCAGGTCCGTCTGAGCCTCATACATTTGATGCTGTTGTCATTGTCAGCCCTGTTATCTCTCCCTAATGATAGTTCTTAGGTCCATCCCTCCCCTCCCCTCCCACAGTCCTTGTCCAGACTTTAACCATCTGCCCCTGCACTTACAATAACAGGGGGAAGTTAGTCATACAGGAGAGAGAGGGTATGGGGGTAGGAAGTGGAAGGGTAACGGAAACAAGAGTCTCTATTTATTCCTACTTTGTGGTGGGCACTTTATAAATATTAACGCGTTTAGTTCTCCCAACCTCCCTGGAAGGCAGCTACTATTATTTTCCATGTTTCGTAGTTGAGGAAACTGAGACCAAGAGAGGTTAAGTAACTTGCCCAGGGTCACACAGCTAGTAAGTGGCAGAGCTAGGGTTTAAACCTAGACCTGTCTGATGCCAACACCTTTGCACATTCTCTTCACCACTCTTGCTTTTTGAGAATCTTCATTGCGGCGGCAGCAGCAGCAGCAGCAGCAGCAGCCGGAGAGGAAAATGTTGGTAAAAACTGGAGAGAACTGAAGTCCGAGGTTCCCTGTGTTCTTGCTTCGCTTTCCAGAAACTTCCGGCTCAGGTGTACAGTCTTCAAATCCAGGGCTGGGGTCCCCACAGCATGCTCTACATCCTGTGGTTGGTCACACCCCTCTGGTCATGGAAGAAACTTCCCTCTAGAAACTTCTTTTCCACCTCCGCTCTTTGGCTGCCTTTAGCATCTGCTGACATAGTATTTGGGTACTACCCCCATCCCCCCATACTGCTTTTCCTTTTTCCATTCTTGTTGCTGTCATTTCCCTTTCACTGTTTGATTTTGGCCGCCCACAGTGAGAGCTAGAAAACATGGGGAGGAGAGGGAGGAAAGGGTGAGTCTTGCTTTCTAAAGAGATCTGACCAGACTTCCTTTGCCCATCCTCGTCTGTGGTTGTGGGTTAGTGTGGAAGTTTCCGGGGTCAGCCAGGCCTGGGCCCCCTCACCCTGGTGAGCTGGGCATCCAGCGATGGAAGAGGACTTCTGGCAGCCAGGGGTGACTGGAGACACTGCTGATTCTGAGCTGAGTTTATGACTTAACAGAACAGGTTATCAACAACATTGGGCTAAAAATACCACGTTTATTTTTGAAACAACTTGTTTTGGCAGTTATAAATACTCTAGGAAGCCAGCTTAGAATGTGGTCTAGCAGTCTCAGACAACTGAGTAATATTTCAGAATTGTGCGCATGATTTTCTGTGCAGAATCCAACCTGAGATTTGCAACCAGTTCTTCCCTATCATGGGTAATGGAGGGGAGATTGGGTGTGGATAAACCAGTGAAGAATCAACTTAGTGAAGGGTTACAGCCTAGGTTTCCAAACCGAGAATCTTACTTTGGAGTAGATGCTACTGGAAGAAATGTTCAAGGAAGTTTTCTTTGCCTGCCAGGTACCCCTTTGCCCTTGGGTAGCAGAGAACTGAAGCAGAGAACTGAAGTGAATTATGAGAATTCCCTCCCTCTCTCCCTCCTCCCCTTCCTTCTTCCTCCCTCTCTCCCATCCTCCCTCCTTCCTTCCTTCCTTCCTATCCTCCTCTCTTCCCCTACCCCTTCTCCTCCCTCCCCTCCTCCCTCCCTCCTTCCTTCTCCCCAGTTCCTTTCCTCCCTTCCTTTCTCCTCCTTCTGTCCTTCCCCTCCTCTCTCTTCCTCCCCATTCCTTCCGCTCCCTCCCTCCCTCCCTTCTTTCTTCATCCATCCACGTTTCAAACAATTATTGAGCACCAATTTTGTGCCAGACAGACATGTTGCTGGGTGCTGGGAGAGTGATAAACAAAACCAACTCGATCTGTGTGCCCCTCTTCCCCAAGAGAAGTTTAGGATGCTCTATGATGGTAATTAACAAGTGGACAAAGGAATAAGTAATTACAAAATGTGATCCCCGCTCTAAGCAATAACTAGGAGGGAGGGAGAGAGCTGGGTGGCATCTCCTTAGTGCAGACAGGATGACTTCTCTGAGGGGGTGGCATTTTAGCTGAGCCTGGAAGGATGGAGCCCACCTGAGGGTGGACATGGGGGATGTTCCAAGCAGAGGAACCAACTGTACGTGGGAAGGTCTGAGAAAGAGACCGACAGGTTTGAGGAATTGGCTCGATATATTTTTATTTATGAAATTTCTACCAACAGCTGGAGGAGGGCTGCCTGCCTCGCACTCCTAAGAGCTTGACGCTGCTTCCTTCACTCTCTTCCTCTTTCCTTCCCTTCCCTCTCCTCTCCCTGTTGGGGGACTCTCTCCTCTGCTGAAAAAACCACTCCCACTGTTGCCTCCACTCACCACGGTCACCTCACTGTCTTCAGCTCTGAGCCCCCCAGCATCGTTTCTGCCGTGTCCTCCATCCTCCTTGCCTCACAGGTGCACTGATAAGCTGATGAGAAAGCGGATCCTGCTTCCCATCACCCCTCTTCACCACCAGCGAATTTGCCATCACACTTGTCACTACCAGCCTGGTAGCTTCGCCATCAGCACTGTGTTCAGGGTTGTGGCTGTGGTGATGGTCAGTCACCAGGCCAGACAGCCAACAGCCGTCGTCATCATTTCTGTCTCTCCTGTACCCCTCCTCCTGCTCTGGTTCCTCTTCCTCCCCTTCCTGTCACATGTGGCAATTCTCTTCTTTCTCCTCCACTGTCACTATGATGGCGTCCCTGCTCTGCTTGGCCCCAGGGGAAGCCCCCAACAGGGAGGAACCTGACTGCTTGCAACATGTTATGGCAGAAGGATCATGGACCCTGGAGTCAGACCCGGCTTTGAGTTCTCACTTGACCAACAATTAGCTGAACAGTCTTAGGAACGCCCCTCACCTTTGGACTAGAGTGGTTCATCCATGTTGTTATGAAGCTGATGGAAACGATGGATGTGCACTAGCAGGTGCTTAGTAAAAGGGCAGTTTCTTCTCTCTCTCCTCCCCCGTGGGCATTGGTGACTCACAAACAAGGAAGGAACCAACTGCCTGTCACTGGCACCCACACGCAGCTCCCCACCGTCTTCAGCCATGAAGTCCACTGCTGAGGAGTCAGTTTGGAAACAGCTGGAGGTCTCCCCCAGTGCCCTTTAAAATTTTGTGGTTTATGACGCTTAACATTTTTTTAAATTGCACAGTACTACATTAATATATTCTTGGAAAGACACAAACCACAGATAAAAGGAAAGTTCTCCTCAACCATCACCACCTCTCACTTTGCAATCTCAGTGTCTTCCTTAGCGGTAACTACTATGAACAGGTTAGTCTGCAGTATAACCTTTTGACCTTTAAAAAATACATTTACATGGGGATGTGTGTGTGTGGTTTTGTTTTGTGTTTTTATTTTTTAAAGAACTAATATCATAATGTAATGCGTATCATAACGTGATGATATACTGTAACTTGGTTTTTCACCTACTGTGTTCTGTCTTTGACAGTATATATACAGCTATATCTTCTGTGTAGGAGCTGGTACTTTATTTTTAATGCTTCATTATGGGAAATTTTAAATACATGCAAAATGAGAGAGAATAATATAATGAACCCTTATGTGCCCACTCCCCAGCTTTAACAACTATCAACTCATCCAATCTGGAACATCTAATCTCACTTGCTTTCTCCTCCTTTATTATTTAAAGCAAATCCCAGATATAGCATTCCAACCATAAATATTTCATTATGTATCTGTAAAAGATAAGGGCTATTAAAGAGTTTAACATAATGCCATTGACACCCTTAAAAAATTAACAATTCTTTAATATCTGCCTTTGTCTAGTTTAAAAAGTTATTTATTTGAATCAGGAGCCTATTAAGATCCACACATTACAACTGGTTAATATATCTCTTATGTCTCTTTTGCCCTATAAGTTCCTCTTCCAGTTCTCTCTCTCTCTCTTTCCTTGCAATTTATTTGTTGAAAATATTTGCTTTTTACCTGCTGCATAGTATTTGCTGGTATGGATCCATCATAGTTTATTTTCCCATTCTCCTATTGATGGGCATTTAGGTTGTTTTCAAATTCCTACTGTCATACGTATGTTCCAGTGAACATCTTAGTGTGACATCTTTGTGCAGATGTGCCAACATTTCTCTGGGGTAGCTGCAAAGAAGTGGATATGCAAAGTTGAAGCGTGTACTCATTGTGTTTGGCTGAACCATTTAAAATTTTTCTAGGTCAAAGATGGTCGAATATTAGCTTATTCATAATTTTTGACCTAATATATTTTCACTGAAATTGTCAAATTGCCTTTAAACATGTTGTATGAATTTACCCTCCTCCTAACAGTTTATAATGGTACCCGTTTCCCTATACCACCGCCACAGTTAAAATGATCAGTGTTTTAAATGTCCTGAGAATCTGATGGGCAAAGAATGGCTTTTATTGTGCCTGTCAATGACTCTCAAGAGCCATATGGCATATGCAGTCCGGGATCCTTCTCCTGTGGGAGCCAGATCCCCGGGTGTGGACTCACACAGGATGGGCAGTATTGCTGCTGGGCTGTGCCCAGAAAAAGTGAGTGATCCATCGGGTGGGTGAGCTGCAGGCAGAGAGAGGGGATGGGCTACGTTTTCAGGTGGATTCTCCTTTTCCCTCCCTGCACTGAACCATGACCCCTGGGGAGGCTTATCCCCAGTAAGAATATGATATCATTCAGCTGAAGCCAGTTGGCTCATAGTTTGGGCTACATAGGTAATCTTCATTCCTGTTAGGGCACCTGCATTGGCTGGTGAAGAGAGATAATGGACTGAAGACTTGGAAGGATACCTGGGTATTGCAATGGCTGGGTCCCTGCTGTACCCCCAGCTTTGCCCATTCAGCATCTAAGAGGTTTCTCGCACCTGTCTCCCTAGTTAAGAGATGTAGTGGGAGGGGGGCGGGGGTTGCAGCTGTGGGTAGGGAGGACCATGCACGCTGGTGGAAGGAACACCAGCCTAAAAGTCAGGGACCTAGTTTTAGACACTGTATTGTCTGTTAGAACACCGTGACCGGGCCACTGTCTCCATTCATCTATGCCACGGTTGTCCAATCTGGACAATGGGGACACGAGTGTCTGCCATACCGACTCCTTCCCCTCGCAGTGTTATCCCAATGAGGCGACGTCTGGGAAGGCATTTTGCAAGCATCTCTGTGCTCTGCAAAAGCAAAACTCAGTGTGCAAAACCCACAGACTCTGCAAACTAGAGAAATGCCCTTTTCCTGGTAATTATCCAGTAATTATTCATGTAAGAAGGATTTCGTTGTTACGTTTCCTATATTCGTCGCAGTTGATGGCTCTTTAATAGCGGCATTTAGTTTGTGTACAGAAAGGTTATTCATTTTAAGATTTCTGGGCCTTAATTGTTATTTGTTTTGCTCGGTTCCAGTGTGCTATAAATTAGCGATATCCACGGAGCATATTTGTCTTGGCACCGCGGTGTATTGTCTGCAGTGAGCGCTGTTTGGCCTGGCACCGGCCTGCGTTTCCCCATCTGTTTCTGATGTTTACGTTGTTACAGACACGGGAGACACACAGGACACGGCCACATGCAGAGAGGGAACTTTTTTCCACGCCAGTGCATCAAACAAGGTCTGAGCCTGTAATAAGCACAGCCCTAAATTGCGCTGGAGGCTGCTCACCGGGGCCAGCCCCAGCGACTGGGATTGATTGCTCCCGCCCCGGGGTATTCGGTCCCCGGGAATGCTTCTAGCCGGCTCAACAGCTCCATCTCCAGAAACTCTTTTTGCCTTGTGTTTGAAAAGGGAGAACCACACAAATTGCATTCCAGATGGAGTTCCCGAAAACCAAGGATGGGACAGAGAAGTCGATCAGTCCCCCAAGAATCCCGGTGTCATGTCCTCCCGGCCAATCTATTCCAGAGGGCTGGACCCATGGGGGACTGGTGCTTTCTGTCAGCTCTGTGGATGGGCTGGTCCTAATCCCCGAGCAATTCTCCCACACGGTCACCCCCAATCTGCTAAAGTAGGGGCCCACATCTTTTTGTGAGGGGGAGATTTTAAATTTTCCTTGCTGTGCGCAAGCCCCCAGGATGGGAAGAAAGGAGGAAGGGGGTGAAGTAGGCTGAGCTGGCATTTGGTGTCTGTTGAGAGCAATGGCTTTGAGGAGAGGGGATGGGGACAATGCCCTCTTTAAGTTCCCTAAATGACTATGTGTGCATGTGTGTATGTGTGTGTGCATGTATGTGTGTGTGCATGTGAGTGTAAGGGGGCAGGGAGGGGGTGGCATTGTGTGTAGTGGGGACACTGTTGATGGAGGCAGCCAACAGTCTTCTGATTAGCTTAGGGCCAGGCTTTGACATCTGCTGTCACATTATTTTCAGCCTGGGAGTTCCTCCTTCATAACCACTTTGAGTGCTGCTCTTGGGTCAGAGCGAAACCTGCCTGCTCGTGCTAAACTGGTATCCCTTTCGGTCCCCGGGAATGCAGGCGCTGCGAGGTTGGTAGGTTGGTTCCTCCCCACGCATCCACAAGGGCACGGAGGTCTGGGGTTTTCAGAGCTCAGAGAGGAGAAAACGTCTCCACATTGTTAGCTGCTGTTGGCGTGGAAACCCAGTCTACTTTTCTCTTGCCTTCCTTATTTATCCTTTTCTAATTTGGTGCCCTCTTTGGGTAACTTTAGCTCCCTGTGGAGGGGACTAGGGAGGCAAATTGCGTGGGATGATTTGATGTTGCAGGCCTGTTTAAATATCTACTCGCTGCCCACAGAAAAATGTTTAAATTCCCCAGCTTTATCTCCTAAACAATCCCCTTATTCTTCTCTCCAATATATTCTCATACTGTAGTCAAGATGAACTTTCCAGAACGTTCGGGGAAGGATAATATATTGAGATACTAATTGGCATTTTGTTCTTGCCATATTTTCCGCATTACTGTGACTCCTACCCCACACTCGCCTGAAGAAGGTTGCCAGTCTCTGCTCAACCCAAGGGGAGGTTTGTGTTTCCTGGGCAGAAAGTGGGAGTTACCTGCTGAGAAGCAATGCTCTTCCCAGCTTTGTTTTCCAGTAGCCTGAGCGTCTTGAGGGGAGTGTGCTAGGAAGGATCTTGGAGGAGGAGGAGGAGGAAGAGGAGGAGGGCCGTCAAGGGTCTCACTGGCTTGCAGCCTCTATACTGTCTGCCCTGCTGTTTCCTCTCCCTGGAACACCCCCCAGCATCCTTCAAAACTCAGCTCAGGTGGTGACATTGGGAACTCGTCTCTGACTGCTCCTTCCTGGGGGTCACCACTGTTTCTCTGAACACCCGTATCCTCCACCCCCCAATCTGTCTCCATCACGACACATTACAGTGGATTTGAATTTCTTGTAACATGTCTTCTCTCTCCAGGGCCGGTGACTCACTCATCTTTGATCCATGGCACCTGGCAAGGTGCTGGGCACCCAAGTGGTCAAGGCCATGTTTGCTGAGTGACTGACTACCCTCCGAGGGCTTCTCTCTAAGGATATCCTCTGGACTGTCTTGACGATCCCACTCATTTGCTTTGTGATATTGAGCGTGTTCTCTTCATTCACCTGTCAAGTGAGGGGGTGGGGCTGGATAACATCCCAAATCCTCTCCAGAGCTAATATCCCCAGGGGAGGAGGATGAGGAAACTTGATTAGAGATGCACACTAGCTGTTCCTTTTTGACTCCACCATCTTCCCCACTATAGTCATGGTTCTGCTGGGGTGGCATGATCAGAGAAGGGCGTGCACAGACCTATCGCTCAGAGATCCAGAACCTTCCCTTTTTAATTGGGCCTCCTCCAGCGTTTTTTATCTCAGTGAACTGCATTACCATCCCTCCAGTTCTGCAAGCCAGAAACCCAAGAGCCATCCATTGACCCCCTGCTTGCCTTCACCACTGTCCCCATCCAACCCATTCCCTGGTCCTGGATAGCGTCCAAATGTCTCTTGAATCCAACCACTTCTGTCCTTTCTCTCTTCACCTGAGTCTGACCACCAGCACTCTGCCAACATCCTCCCTCCTTTTTCTCTTGCTTCCATCGTCTTGTACCTGGACCAGTGCAAACATACCTAACTGGTGTCTGCACATCCACTCTGCCTCTCACCCTGAGCCAGAGTGATCTCACAATTCTGACCCTGCCACTCTCCCTCTTAAAACTCTTTGCTAGCTTCCCATCATTCTGAGGAAAAAGATAAAACTCCATTTGTGGTCTACAAGCCCCTGCCTGCTTCTTCAACCTCTTCTCACACAGGTCCCTCCTCAGCTTGTTTTCCTAGTCACTCTAGCTTTCTGGTCCTTTCATTGCATGCTCCAGGATACCCTCTGTCACAGGGCCTTTGCACATGCTCATCACCTTTTATAGTTGTGATTTTACGTTTGTGAGTGTAATTATTTGATTAATATCTGTTTCCTTTACACTGTTAGACCCAGAAGGCAGGGCCATCTCTGTTTTTTCACTATTTTGCCTCTGTGCCTAGCATAGTACTTGACACTCAAGAAACATTTGTTAAATAAACGAAGGAAGGAAGGAAGGAAGGAAGGACAATACACTCTGGTCAACACTTGTATACTTACTTTACTGGAACATATCCAGTTGTCATACTAACTGGTAACTAGTAACACTTAATAAGAAGAAATTTTACTTGGGCAGCCCTGCTGTCTGCATTGTATTAACCAAAATTTTAGTATGCTAAAGAGAATAAAGATTTGCTCCATTGTAAAAGATTCCATATGGCCTTAAGAATTAGTTCTAATAAAATGATGAATGGCTCTTCACTCCATTAACAAATGATCATTAATTTTAATTCATATGTCTGACATCTGTTCCTGATCTTTGTCCTTTCAAGTGTAATTAAAATAATTGTAAATATGCAACCCATCACTGGAAGTAACAGGTGATTGTACTACGCTGTGTCTATCCTCCAGCCAGTGAGACTGTATTTCCTTCCTCCAGTGTCTGAGAAATAAGGAGCGTTGTTAGGGAACAGAGATGGGGTTTGTCTGTGTGGGAGGCAACCATCTAGAAAGATGGCTTGAAAATGGATTTCTCTCTGATATGACCATGAACCAGTTCTCCCAAGGGCAACTCTGCTTCTGTGGCCTTTTTGCTTTTTGGGGCATTTTGTTTTAGGTATCCACCCAGAAAATGGTGAGATTTCAAGGAGCTGGAAAAGTCTCCCCTCTCACTCCCACTTCCAAAAAGAATGTAATCAAATATGCCTGCATGTCCTCCAAGAAACAAAGTATTCTTCCTCACAAGTAGAAGGGCTATAAATCAAAAGGCCTTTGAAAGAGGAGATATTCGAATTCTAACTAAAGTGTGAATGACTAACACAAAGTCATTTCCTGAGAGGCAGTTTTGGTATGGAAAGGGTCCTGAGTGCCTAGAGTAAGAAGAAGGACCCAGAAAGGGGAGGCTTAAACAATACTCTGTTGCCTGGGCATTTTCAGAACTCCTAGGTTTCACGCTTAATTGTGTCCTTGTCAGACTAACAGGGGACTGCCCCCTGGAGCAGGCAGCTTGTGGAAGGAGTTAGCTCTGGGGTCAGAAATTTGTGCCAAGGGTGTCCCTGGGCTCAGTTCTGGGGTGAGTCATGGGAAACGCAGGGAGGGCGGCCTTCTCCACGTCTGTGGAAGCCCCTGGTCCCTGGTGTGCGGGAGAAAACTGGCCTCCACAAACCGAGTCAGCAACCACTGCAAAGCGACTCCCTTCTTAAACCTCTCGTATCTCTGTTGGGGAGAAATCGGGCTATATTGTGGATGAAATAAACATTGTAATGCACGTGGGAAAAACTAGGCAAGGGAAGTGTTTTCTGTATACCTGGGCCTAAACTGTTAGAGGGAAATTTTATTGTAATAGGGCCGGTGATCTCAGACACTAGGTTTTTACCTGGAGGCTGTTCTACTTTTAAAACCACATCAAACCGGGGGACCGTATGAGCTGATGATGATTTTGTTTCTCACATCCGTCGTGTTTGCGAAACCGATTTCTGCGCTTGACCCAGGTTCAGCCATCAAGTTGTATCTGGAGGAGAGAATGGATGTCTTCCTCCCTCCTCCCCTCCCTCCCTCCTTCTTTTCCTTCCTCTCTCTTGATCTCTTCCTCTCTCTCTCTCTCTCACAAGGCCTCTAACCAAAGGAAGGATTTCAGAGTTTTCTGGGAATCTGTTTTCTCCTGTGAACCTAGGAGGGTGGGTACTGGTGATGCTGGCTCTGGGAGGAGAAAGCTCCTGAACTCCCTTCCCATCTTTCATTCTCCCCATGCTTTTGTGGGGTGGTGGGAGAAAAGGCTCCCCTGGTTACAGCCCACACGTGAGCAGAGGAGGTGGCTGTGATGTTGTAATAATCGTGGTAAAGGAATTGGTTTGGGTGATAAGAGATAAGAAGCTATAAGCATCTTTTTTGTTTTCTTCTGTGGCCTTTTCCCCGTTGAAAGCAGTGAGGCTGTAACTTTCCCCGACTTAAACTAGCTATTCCCAAGTTAGTGACTTAGTTTTTACATTCTTCCAAGATATGACTTTCTCCATCAATTGCCTTGCAAATCTTTAATCTAAATGATTAAAGTATTACCTTTGGTCATCTCTAGGCCTGCTACATTTGACGGAAAGGAGCAATTATTTCTGACCTTAAAATCAACTGAATTTGAACGTGTATTCAAATCCTCCTGTAATGCCAACACTTGTAATACATAAAGCACATCTTTTATGTTGGTGGGAGGAAATAAAATTCTTTATGTAGAAAGTTGGATGGCTATGTGGGAGATCAGAATTGGCCACCTCAAAATGTGTCTCTTTGGCTTGATTATTTTTTTTATTTTTTTTTTTTGTGGGGAAGACCAGCCCTGAGCTAACATCTGTCGCCGATCCTCCCCTTTTTGCTGAGGAAGACTGGCCCTGGGCTAACATCGTGCCCATCTTCCTCCACTTTATATGGGACGCCGCCACGGCATGGCTGACAGGCAGTGCCTCGGCGGGCGCCCGGGATCCGAACTCGCGAACCCCGGGCTGCCAAGCGCGGACTAAACCGCTGCGCCACCCGGCGGCCCCCTGGCTTGATTATTTTTAAGAACAAATGACTCTGAAAGAAACTTTGACTTTCCCCTAACTGCCTTAAAAGAATTTAAGATAGAAGGCCTGTCCCCAAGACAGACCATAATATAGATAACTCTGGGTATCGGTAGACTGGGAGGGTCCTTGCTCAGCTCATTCTTGTCTACCAAACATTTGCTTTCTCATCTGCATGTGAATTGCTTCCCTCTCCTTTGAAGTCCCAAACCACAACCCCCAGCCTCCTCTTTTGTCTTTAGCTGAAGACGGTGTTTAAGGTGGCTTCGTCCATTCTGGTGAGTTGCTCAGTTTCCCTGGTCTCTCCCATGTATACATGATATAAAGCTTTGTTTGATTTTCTCTGTTATTCTGTCTCATGTCAATTTAATTCTTAGGCCAGCCCGAAGGACCTAGAGTGGGTAAAGGAATTGTCTTCCTCCCCTACAGCTGGGTGGAGAAATAACTATGTGTCCCTTTTTTTGCAAAAATGTATTACAGTGAATTTAGCTGTATGTTCTGGAAAAATGACCGCAATGTTTCTGAACGTAAGTAGTTGCCTAGAGACGTCAACTTGGGAGAAAATGCCACCTTCCAGTATTAACTACTGTTATTCTTCCAGACTTTTTTCCTATGCAAGTATCTCTATATTTTTCAACTCATCTCATATTACACATATTATTATCCTGTTAGCTGCTTTTTTTACTTAACAATATTCTGTGGATATGTTTCCATAACAATATACAAAAATCTACACCCAATTTTTTTTTTGCTGAGGAAGACTAGCCCTGAGCTAACATCCGTGCCCATCTTCCTCTACTTTACATGGGACGCCGCCACAGCATGGCTTGACAAGTGGTGCATCTGTCTGCACCTGGGATCTGAACCTGCAAACCCCGGGCTGCCAGAAGCAGAGAATGTGAACTTAACTGCTACGCCACCAGGCCGGCCCCTACACCCTATTTTTTAAATAGCTGCATAGAATCTAGTTGCATGGATGCATGTTAATTTACTCAACCAGTCCAACCCCAGGGATGCACGTTGGGGTTGTTTCCTATTCTATTATAAATAAGTCAGGGATGGCCATCATTTTTATATCTTTTTCTTAATTTGGCCAGTTATTTTCACAGAATGAATCTTAGTATCCCTGGGTCAAAGGTGTCCACCCGAATACATGAATATATGCCTGTTATAAAAATTCAGAGAAAATGCTCCTCCAACCCCAGCTCCTCTCCTCCTCATAGTTAATGTGGTACATTTGCATGTGTTTTGTTAAGCTGTGGTTTTACTAAAGATTAGTAAAGGAAGGATGACTTCCCATTAAAAAATAACAACAACAACCTCCTGTTATGCATTTTTCTTCTGATTCCCCTTCCCCTGCTTGCCCCCTCCTTCCCTTGGTATCACTGGCTATTCCCTTCTGTGTTCTTTACCTCCTTTATTATGCAGAGAATGTTTCCTCTTGCATTTGGAACTTGGGTGCCAACCTGTCCTTCAATCTTTCAACAAATATTCATGGAGTGCCACCCAGGGCCTGTCCTGTTCTAAGCTTTAGGTGTTCAGAAGGGAGCCAAAGAGACCTCATACTCCTACAGAACCATTTAGAGGGAGAGGGAGATGGGGGGAGAAGAGGGGGAGAGGGAGGGGGAGGAACAATTGTGCTAACAAAGAAACAAAGTGGATGTTGAGATTATCTGTTTATTCCTGAACCTTTGCTATATTGTTTTACTTACTGTAGCTTTATAGTACATTTTAATATTGGGCAGAGAGCAAGACCCTCAGGACTGTTTTTAAGGGGATCAGTTAAACAGAGATGCAGGGCAAAGATCAGGAGAAAGAAGGAACCTAGAGGGATTCACTGGAGGGGCTAGGAAACTCCCTTCTGAGTGGTAAAGATTTTGGCTTCCAGGGAATTTTCCCCACTTCCCAGGAGGGAGCAATGCTGACTCCACATATGGGAAACCTGGGGTGTCCTAGAGTTCAGTGAAAGCAATCTGCTCGCCTCTCATGTCTGAAAGAATTGGGTGACAACAGCAACATCCATGTGACTGAAATGATAAGTCCCTGGAATAGAGCAAGGACTTTAGCCAGGGTAACAATCAAAGAGAATTGCGACGTCCTCAGTGTAGTCCGCTGATGCGAAGTTGATCATGATGAGAAGAAAAAACATCAGATCACTCAGGCCACGGCTAACCTGATTCCCTTGAGTGGAACCCACATATGCAATACTCATCTTTCTTAAGCAGCTTTTCCTTTTCCTTTGATTCCTGACAAGTTCCATTTCCTCTTAAAATTGAAATCAATATTGACTTTTTATTATTGTTGTTGATGAATAATTTGCGATGTAGAGTCTTCCCATTTTTGAGTTTTAACGTACTACTGTACTTCCTAGCCTAAGTGGAAATTGATTTCGGAAAGTCAAAGGACGCAATTCCGTTGAACGCTTTTCATTTTGCAATGATGGTGTAGTGGTAAATGAAGACATTAGAATAAACATTGTGAGGCCCTGGCTGTGAGCGTCAACGGTGTTTTTTTAATAGCTATTAGAGTTACTGAGTTTTCCATTTTATAATACCATTTGTGATTATGCTGGAGTGAGGAGAAAAGAAGCTCTGGTAATATGGATTATTTTTTGATGCATTAAGGAGGCCTATTGGATTCAGAATCCAGATTTTGGTTCTAGATCTAGCCCTGCCAGCTGTATTTCCTCGATATGCCATTTCTCTTCTGTGAATCTCAGTTATATTGTCTGAAAAATACAGTAAGGGGAAAATAAGACTTGCCTTTCCCATATTTTGGGTTGTTGAATGGACTGAAAAGGGTAACGCATGGAAAGCCACTTTGTAAATGGCAAAGCATGATCAATCTTAAGACACTGTTCAGGGGTCGTGCCTATAAAGTGCCAAGCAGTTATCGACGGACACAAAACATTAGTCCGAGCCCTTCTGAGTGGTACTTTGTAAATAACCCATTTAACCCACTAATTAATTTTCGGACCTGATTCAAACAGTCTCAATTCACTCTATCATTTGTAGTGATGGTCATATCATGAGGAAATCTAGGCTCTTCTCTGTGTTGGATTGTTTGCTTTTCCTAAGAACAATCAATTGCCCTTTGGTGCCTGGGCATGGGGGAGTGGATAGTGCAGATCAGTGGTTCCTAAACCTGGATCTCCATCACTCACAGGGAACTTTAAAAATGCTGATTGTAGGGGTCGGCCAGTGGTATAGTGGTTAAGTTTGCATGCTCTGCTTGGGCATCCTGGAGTTCACGGGTTCGGTTCCTGGGCATGGACCTATACACCGCCCGTCAAGCCATCCTGTGGCAGCATCCCACATACAAAATGAAGGAAGATGGCACAGATGTTAGCTCAGAGCCAATCTTCCTCACCAAAAAAAAAAAAAAAGATATGGGAAATTGCTGATTCTAAGTTCTCACTCCAGACCTACTGAATCAGAATCCTCAGAGGTGGGGGGCCCCAAATCTGTGTTTCTAACCAGCTCCCCGGTGCTTCAGATGCACAGCTGGATTTAGGGCTACATCTGGAACCAGGAGGCGAAGGTTCTATTTCTTGCTCTGTCAGGTACTCATTGAGTCTCTCTGGACCTCACTTTTGTCATCAGTGAAATGTCTGTGTTTTAACGCTGTGATCAAAATCCAAGAGCAGATGAGCTTCACGTACTTCGGATCTGTAAACAGTGAAGCATTTCAAGCCAATCTGAAGATTTAAACTGTCCCGAAAACTCCTCATTGCTCTTGTTTAATATTCAGGATTCTGAAAGCTTCTGTCTGAAGTGAGTTTCATAGCTAAATTTTGGAACCCACTAAGACGCTATGACCTCTATGTTACCTTCCAGCTCCAACAGTCTTTGGTTATATAGCCACAGTTAAATTGCTCTCAGAGAAGGTGGTATAAAACTTCTTTCTTTTGTTTCATGTTCCGGTTATTAAAAGTCAGCACAAATCTCAGCAACACTGAGAGACCAGCTTTGAGGATAATTTGGATCTTCAAAGAACACTCCTCTGCCTCCTTGAAAAAAGTTGTGTTAAAGCAATGAAATGTTATTTGCAGGAAAGAAAAAGCGCAAGCTGACTACTGAATAACAGGAATAGTGTTAAAAAAACAAAACAATCCCTGCCCTGGGATCAAAGTCAGAGAGAGGCGTTGTGATCATGTGCTGGGGAGAAGGGGAGAGGGGAAGAAAGGGAGGCATTAGAATGGCTTCGGCTCAATTAAAGATATGTATATGCAATTTGGGGATAGTCTTCTGAATTCAGAACAATAGCTGGCAACAGAGACATGAATGGCCTCAGGAGAACTCACAATGCAAGAAACACTGGATTATGCATCTCTGTTCAGACAAGGGGCCAAATAAAGGAGCAAAACAAACAAGTGGACGTAATTGTTTGCCATTCAAGGGAGCCACAGACCGCTCGGCATATGGCGTGTGGAGATTCTGGCGTGGGAATCTCATTTGGAACGATGATTCGTGTTCCAGAGACCTGGGAGCCAGATGAGCAGAGGCTTGACTGAAAGAGGAGGTGAATTTTTCTCTCCATTTTTGATGCAGAACAGTTATTCACCAAACTTGGCTCCAGCCGGCATTTATTGTTTCCAACACTCAAATCTCTCCCACAAAGGACAAAGATGTGCCATCACTGAAGATATTTTGAAAACACATTACAGACTGAAGAGAATCTCCCCAAAAGGAGATGCAAAACTCTTTTGAGTAACATTAGGAATAAGTGCACGGAGTCCCCACGGACCAATGCTTGGTGCATTCCCTGCCCTGTTTGTGGAACTTTCAGTGAATGGGGAAGATTGAGCTGTGGCGTGTGGGGGCCTGAGAGAGGTAACCACGTCATAGTCTGTGGGACTTTCTGGCTTTAATGCAAGAATTCACAGAGCACTGTGTTCTCTGGGTGCAGGCAGGAGAAACGGGATGTAGACATTAAAAAATCCAACTTTCCAAGTCTGTGTGCACTTAGGGAGCTAGTTCATCAGTTCTGGGCCATGTTAAAGGGGCAGAAAGAGAAATTCTGAGGCCAAATACATCTGGGAAACAGTTGAAGTAAAACAGGTTTTTTTTTTTTTTATGGCAAGACTTTTCATAGTCTTTGGTATTCTAGGAAAGGGATAATGTATGCAGCATTTTCCAAGAATATTTGCTCATGGAAATGTTTCTTTGCATGGCATCTCTTGGGACTAATGTTCTGTGGAACACACATGGCAAAGAAAAGAAATGGGGTCAAAGAATCTTAGGGACCTTAGAGTCTGTTTCCTCATCTTTGAAACCAGATTATAGATGCTGAGAGAGAACATGATTTTCCCAGGATCACACAGATGGTTTTTGGCTTACACTGGTTGAGAAAGCAGAGTATCATGGAGAAAGTAACAGGTCTTGGGAATCCAGGTACATGTCTTTCTACTACATCACATTGTATTTGTCAGTCCCCCTTTCATACAGGGGGTCAATGCTATTCTACAGTAAAGCTGAGATCAGGAAGGATGGGTAATCAGGGGTCCCATTTGGGAGGGGTTTGAACACCACATATTTTTGGATTTTATCCTGTGGTGTTATATTTCCATCTTAGCACTTATCACACTATTTCATCATCGTCTCCAGTGGCAAATGATATTATTTTGCTCACAGTTCTTGCCTCTTTTCCCACCTTTGCTATGGTGGGTGGAGTCTGCTTCCTGGTCCGGTTGATGTTGGGCATGGCCGTGTGTTACAGGCTGAATTGTGTCCTCTCCACAATTCATATGCTGAAATCCTAACCCCCAGTATCTCCAAATGTGACTGTATTTGGAGATTGGGTCTTTAAGAGGTGATTAAGTTAAAATGAGGTCATTAGGGTGGGCCCTAATCCAACACGACTGGTGTCATAATGAGAAGAGGAGATTAGGACACAGACATACACAGAAGGAAGACCGTGCGAGGACACAGGGAGAAGGTGGCTGTCTAGAAGCCCAGGAGGGAGGCCTCAGAGGAAACCAACTCTACCTATACCTTGATCTTGGACCTCTAGCATTCAGAACTGTGCAGCAGTAAATTTCTGTTGTTGAAGCCACTCTGTTTGTAGGACTTTGTCACAGCAGTCCTGGGACACTAATAGAATGTCTGAGGTAGCCTTCATGTTTGGTGGGTGGCTGTCATCCAAGGAGTCATCAGGAGCTCAGGGCTTTCCTATCTTGTGGCTCTACCATCTTCAACACATGACTTCCAAATCACTGTGCTTGTCTACAAGAAGACGGTAGTCGGGGAAGAGCATGAAGGAACACAAGTGAATGTTTTATGGACTACATCCAGAAGCAGCACACACTCACATTCTATTGGTTAGAACTCAGTCACATGGGCACGCCTACCACAAAGGATGCTGGGAACTGTAGTCTGGCTGTGTACCCAGGAAGAAGAGGAAACGGACGTGGAGATTAGCTGGGCAGTCTCGGCCATATCTCTTAACTACCCTGTGGAATAGGTAGCATGAGAAAATGGAAATAATTTGTCTCAGATCATACAGCTAGAAAGTGGCATATACTTTATATCTTCGTAAAAGAAACTTGTACTTGTAAAGAAACTGTATAGACGTGTGTAATATAGGAAATAACAGCCTCATTTGTTCCTCCTTTCCCAAAGCCAGGCCCCAGAGGAGACTGGAGCACCAGCCCCATGGGCCTCATTGTCCCATCTGCCAACGTGGTTCAGCCGACTTGAGTGAGGTAAGCCTTCATACTGGTGCTCCGATTAACAACCACACGGGGAGTGTGTCTCTTCCCCAACACCAAAGTCACCTTCCCCGCCCTGTGGGTGCCCTCATTGGGAAATCCCACTGATTTCTACACACAGAGAACCTAATGACTCTTCCATTTCTCACTGGTATTTATTTGGTGGCAACTGAATGAGACTCAGACAAAGTCAGGAGGTCAGAAAAGCATCACATCATTCTGGCTGAAATGAGTCAAATAGTAGCTGGAGGAACAACCTAGACACACTCAGAAGCAGTGCTTCTTATTATTTTTAATGTTGGTGGCCTGGTTTAATTTTCTTTGCAAAATAAAAACACAACTTTGACAGTGGCTCCAACTTTGGTATGGCAGCGGTATTTTGACTCTCTTGCTTTTCTCCCTCTGCTGGAAAAATGTTGATTCTAACTCAGCCCTGTTTAAGCCTGGGGCAATTTAAGATTTTATTTTCTCATTTTAGGCAAAAAGAGGTGAATTTAGATGGATTATCATCAAGTCATCTCTTATGGGGAGCATTTGTTCTAAGCTCAGGAATACACCTCTGGTTTTGCTATCCGCGACACTTCCCTTTCTTTTTTGCTGTTCAATTCTCCTGGGTGTCTGTTATCTCCCAGGAACACTTGGCTTGCTGAAGTGCTATTGCGTCGTTAGAAAATAGGTTCTAATTCTCTTAAGGTGAAACATTTCCCTCATTTACTTTTCATTCATTCAACAAACATTTATCAAATGCCTTCTAGTCCCCAGAGGACCAAAATGAATGACAGTCCCTGCCCTCCCAAACCCAATGTCTAAGGGGTTGGTCCCATTGTTGCTGAAACTTGCACTGTGTATTATGGGAAGCCTGGTTATCTTATCGTATGTTCCAGGGGCCGTTTAATGCATTGAATGAAAGGACTGAACATAATCTTGATATTCTTAAGATTTGCAACATGCCTTCCTGGACATATAGATAAATATAAATAATTTCTCTTATTATTGTACGAGTTAGTTGAACAGGAAGTGAAGACGATATTTCTGAAAAATAGTACATTACTCAAAAATGATATGGAGTGAATCAATGACTTTTATTTTATTAGATAGCAGCTCTCTATTAAATAAGTTATTGAATACATTAGGGAAAAGCTTGATAGGAAATAGTCTATATTCTGCCTTTTCCTCCATCTGTCCATCCTTCCTTCCCTTCTCTATCCCTCTCCCCCCCTGCTTCCTCTCTTCCTTCCTTCCCTCCTTCCTTCCTCCCTCCCTCCTTTCTTTCTTTGTTAATTTAACATTTATTGAAAACCTGCCATATTCATGGTGGTTCTATGTCCAGGATTTCCCAGTATAGACCCAATTTAATATAATTTTATTCTTTTAAAATAAGATGCTTTATTAAAATACTCAACTAAATGTGATTAGATTTCTATACCCTTGTTAAACTCTTCACATAAAAGAACCCACAAAATGGAAAAAAAATCCTTCCTAGGGCTTGGGTTCTCTCTCTGGCTTGGACAACGTGGCACTGGGTATGTTTAAGGTTCAGGGAGAGGCCTGAATGGGACGGTGTGGGGACACAGCAGGTGAATAGGGCTCAGCCCCTTTTATGATCTAACGGGAGAGATAAGGTCAAAATCTAAGCCTCAGTCACAAAGGCATGATTTGGTGAGTGTGTATCACATCCCTTATGGACCTTTCCAGCCAGTCTGTCAGGAAGTGTATGAAAAGTGAGAAATTACGCATGCACTTGATTTTATCCCTGCACATGTACGTTCACAACAATCCCTCTAGACAAGATGTTTCCCCAGAATTGGCTTTTTGTTGATCTGATAAAATCCAAGGCACTCAGCTCATTGGGAGAATTTCTGACTTCCTCTGTTGTACATTGTGGGGGTCAGCAAACTCTGGCCATCTGTTTTTGCAGGGCCTGTGGGCTAAGAATGGATTTTACATTTTTCAGCAGTTAAAAAAAAATCAAAAGAAGACTATTTCGTGACTTGAGAAAATTATATGAAATTCAAATTTCCAGGTCCATAAATAAAGTTTTATTGGAACACAGCCATGCTCATTAATTTACGCATTGTTCGCGGCTGCTTTTGCTACAATGGCAGAGTTGAGTAGTTGTGATAGAGGCCATATGGCCCAGAAGTAAAGCTGGAAATAGTTATTATCTGGTCCTTTAAGAAGGCTTGATATATTGTTTTATTCGATAGTGGAGAAAAGTTAAAAAAAGGCATTTTAACACCTGGTCCCAGAATCTCTTCTAGAGAAGGAATTGTCTTTGTTTAGAAAAATCCTCTGATGGACCATGTGGTTGTGAAAGAACAGGCCCCAGTGTAGGTTGGGGGTAGCACCTGGCTGCCCTGCACAAACTGGAGGACCGTGCTCCATCCCTGTACCTCCTTGTCCAGATAGAAAGAAGATGCCCTTGTAGTCATACATATTCAGGTCTGAATCCCAGCTCTGTGTGACTTTGGGCCAGTCATTTAACCCTTCAAGCTTCAGGTTCTTTCTTTGTAGTATGGGAAGAACGATCAAATTTACCTCTCAGGTTTCAGTGAGGATAAAATGAATTGATGTAGGGGCTGGGCCGGTGGCATAGGGGTTAAGTTTGCACGCTCTGCTTCCGTGGCCTGGGGTTCGCTGGTTAGGATTCTGGATGCGGACTGACACACTGCTCATCAAGCCATGCTGAGGCGGCGTCCCACATAGAATAACTAGAAGGATGAACAACTATGACATACAACTATCTACTGGGCCTTTGGAGAGAAAAAAAAGCAAAAAAGGAGGAAAATTGACAACAGATGTTAGCTCAGGGCCAATCTTCCTAAAAAAAAAAAAGAATTGATGTATATAAAGCACTTAGCATAGGGCCTGGCACATAGTAAGACCGCAATCTCTTCTAGCTGTGAACTATGACTATCATTATTATATTTATGGGATATAGGAGAATTGAATGAAATAATATATGTGAAGTGCCTAGAATATTGGCTAGCAAAATCCCTTTTATAGTCCAATGGAAGGTCCCTTGATGTGCACTCCTTCTTGGACCCAGGTCTGTGATCCTGGACCTCTATCACAAGCCTTCTTAAAGGACTGGATAATAACTATTTCCAGCTTTACTTCTGGGCCATATGGCCTCTGATCCACAAGGTCAGAGATGTGCAGATGTGTATCTGAAGGCAGAGCTGGTACCAGGGATCCCTGGAGGGACTGGGCGGTGTGGCTTGGATGTGAAGGGTGAGTGTGATTAGTGACGGGTTCTAGTATCAGCAGCATCCTCACATAGAGCTGACAGTGATCACAGGGGTCCTGTTTCCTCAGAGGTGTGAACAGGAAGCCATGGGTTAGTGGTGCCATGTGAGGCACAAGATTTAGAAAGAATCTAGTAATAGGGATGGCTGTTTGGTTGATTTTCCAAGAAAGCAAGGAATTCCTGGGAAATGGGAGTATTTTACCTTATACGGCAGAGGCCAGGGGACACTAGGGAACATTTTTTTTTTTTTTTTTTTTTGTGGGGAAGACCAGCCCTGAGCTAACATCTGTTGCCAACCCTCCCCCTTTTTGCTGAGGAAGACTGGCCCTGGGCTAACATCGTGCCCATCTTCCTCCACTTTATATGGGACGCCGCCACAGCATGGCTGACAGGCAGTGCGTCGGCGGGCGCTCGGGATCCGAACCTGCGAACCCCGGGCTGCCAAGTGCGGACTAAACCTCTGCGCCACCGGGCGGCCCCCTAAGGAACATTTTTGATGATAATGAGTAGTTTAAATCTTTTACCATCAGCAAAAATTCTCCATTAACTATTATTTTAGAACAAACACTATTGGCTGGCCTATAAGCTGCTCTTGAACCCTGTGTTAAATTAAATGAGGGCGTACCATTTGATTGTGCATAGTTGTTCAGAGCTTGGATTCTAGAGCCAGAATGACCAGCCAGATTCAAATTCTGGCTCTGTCACATGTTACCGGTGGCCTCGGGCAAATGACTCTATCTATTTGTGCTTCAACTGCTTATCTCTAAATCAGGAATAATAATACCTACCTGTGGTAGCCAGCCATCCCCTAGGGATCCCCACCTACTGGTGTTCACACCCTTGTGTAGTCCTCTCCTGCATTGTACCACCAGGGTTGCCTGTGTGACCAAGAGATTCCAGCAGAAATGATGGTATGTCGCTTCTGATATTCGGTTATAAAAGATACTGCGGCTTCAACTTTGTTTGTCTTTCTTCGTCTCTACTGTCTCTCTGCCCCTCCTTTTCTCAGATCACTTACTCTAGGAGAAGCCAGATGCTGTGAAGTTAGGACAGTCAAGCAGTCTGTTGAGAGGTACACGTGGGGAGAGACTGAGGCCTGCCAACAGCCACGTGGGTGAACCTGGAAGTGGATTCTCTATCCCAGGCGACTGCAGCTCTGGCCAGTGGTTTGATTACCAGGTGAGACATCTTAAGCTGGAACCACCTAGCTAAGCTTCTCCCCAAACCCTGACCCACAGAAATGGTGAGATAATAAATGTTGTTTGATACATTTTGGGATAATTTGTTATATCACTAATACAGTACATCATAGAGTTGTTAACATTTATAAAGCTCTAGAACAATATCTACCACCATGTAAGAGTTGTAAAACATATCAATTCACACATAAATACATTCCTAACTGGGGGATTAGGGTAGGGGAAGGGGCCCTTCTGGTTGGTCAAAATCCAGAGAGTCAAGTCTTGGCTGTTTCAAAATGAAAGGCTTCTGCTTTCTTTAAGGCAATCTTGCCTGTTTTCATAACAGTCTGAAACAAGGGGGAGACCCTGATTTATATTTCCCGCAGAAGAGAAGAGAAATTGAAATGGTAAGTGCCAAAGAAATTAAAAGTCATTTTGGTTTTTCAATTCATTACTTCTGGAAAAAAATTCGAGCCCAGCTTCATTACGAGCGCTCCGTTTTAGTGCTGATGATAATTGCAAAGACAGTATTTTAAATTAGAATGTATAAGACCACATGTAATTAACCTGTACAGAAGGGCTGAGACTTCATATTAGGCTATTAAATCAATCCCAGCAGAATCACTAATGCTGAGCAATTGATTTGAAAATACTGTATGGGCAGAGTAAAGAAGCTGGATGCTAATTACCATCCCCGAAAATTTAGCACACTCCTTGGATGTAGTTAGAATGGCAGACTTTTTTCTCTGGTCCTTAACCCACTCAAAGCTGATAATGCAAATTAGTTCAGATCGACTACTTAAAACAACCTGGAGCTTAAAGCAAGAGAGGGTTTTTTGCCACTGTCTGAGTGTGGTGATCATGGGGACTCTCAATCTGTTTGGGTGCCGTGACTGTTGGTACACCTAGCTGGTGTGCGGGTGTCAGGGACTTGGTGAAAAGTCCCAAGAAGAGTCTGGTTGTTGCATTTCCTGACACAGTGGGCATGAGCACCTCCCTCCACAACTTGGATTTCGTGTGCCATCCTGTTACACATTTCTCTCTCAACTCATCTCTATTCTTATTTCTTCTCATTTCTGCCCTGCAACATCCATTTTCTTTCTTTGCTCTTCCTCCTTTTCACTGAATCATTCAAGCAACCAGCAAATAGCTACTGGCATTCCCAACAAAAAAGAACAGTAATGACAACAGCTCTTATTTGTTGAGTGTTGGGGAGGGGAATGCAAGCTGGCTCTCAGAATCCAGTCCCTGCTTTGCCGAGAGTGATGTGGTGTAACCAGGCACATGGCTAGACGACATGTTCCAGACTCTCTTGCAGTGAGGTACGAAGGGAAGTAATGTATCCTGCCTCTAGGCTGAGCCCTTCAAAAGAGTGGGTGTGTATCCTCCTCACCCCTCTCTTTGCTGGCTGGCTGCAGGTGATGACATGGCTCTAGAGCCACAAGATGGCGTGAGTCTGGGTTCCTGAATTGCCAGGTAGAGTAAAGCCAATGCCAACTAGGTTCACACTCCCGGGTCTATCACGTGAATAAGAAATATTTTGTGTTTGAGGCATTGTACATTTTAAGGTCTATTTGTTGTATCCCTTTAGCTTACCCCTACTGTTCATTCATTATCTCATTTAATCCTCATAACAACCCTATTAAAGGTATTCTTATTCTTCTGTTTTACAGAAGAAGAAACAAAGTCTCAGAAGAGTAAATAACTTGTCTGAGGGCACCCAGATGGGAAATAACAGACCTGGGATTATTTTAACCTGGCCTTGGGGAAGTGATCAAGAAGTTTAAGACATTGTCTTTGAGCTCTAGCAACCTACAGCTTATAGAAGGTCATCTTCTTTATGATCAAGAAGAGTTGGAAAACCGCGGGATACCGATGGTTGACAGCTGCCATCCATTCTATGCCATGCTGTTGTTAAATATTTTGAATACTAGTCCTGCTTAAGGCAAAGCATGGCGACTGGTTCCTCTACTCTGTGGCTATTGGGGTTCATGGGTGAAGAGGACACTAACCATGAGAAGCCATTCTAATTCTTTCCACGTGCCATGATGGGATTGGAGCCAACGCTTCTGGGTGTTCCTGCTGCAGTGAGATAAATCTGAGTCTTGCTTTTTTGGGCGTAGGGGGTAGGGTGGAGAGAGGTAGGAGGCAGAGTCAGGGTCAGCCTTGTGCTGCTTTGGTTTGAGGTTACTTAGGTCTAATCAGGTTAAAATCAAACCAGGAATGATCATTGGCACTTTCCTCGTGTCTCAGGTTAGGTTCCTTCACGTGCGTTCGTACGAAGTGACTATTGAGGATGCCCTCGCAGGGGAGACAAGTAGGGGGGTGGGGGACCGGGCCAGGGAAGGAGAGGAAGCCAGGCATGGTGACATTCCAGGTGATGTTCTAGCCTCAGCCTAACCTGTGGGAGACCAGGTGCAGAAATCACCCACAGAGTTTGCCCCGCTGCAAGGCAATTGTACTGGGCTCGCGTATTCTTCACCTGAGGGGCCTTCGTTCCCGCATCAATCCCAGGTACTTCCGGGCCTTCATGTGTGTGGCCAAAGGGCAGTCCTCTGCAGATGCGGCCGAGTAAAGTGCAGGGAGGCTGGGGGAGGGTCACACGAACCCAAGAGGGATCTGAGGGGCTCTGGGTGGACACCGGAAGGAGCTGCTGCACCTCAGGAGGGGCCCCTTGCCCCCAGAAGCTTCTGGCCTGTCTCAGTGCTCCCTCTTGCCTAATCTCCCCCCTCCCTACGCCACTCTGTGCTCCCACCAAAGGCGTTTCTGTACCACTCCTGGATTATATCTTCCCTTTTATGCCTCTGTACTTTCATTGCCTTTGCCGGGAATGATCCTCCCTCTCCTCTTCACTAACTCAGATCGCAGGCATCCTTACTGCCCATTCAGAGGCCATCTCTGCACGAAGCCTTCCTTTCCCTCCTCAGTCAGAAGCACCTGCCCGTCTGCATTCCGCCAGCACTTTGTACATTCTGGTGGCATCCTCGCCTACTTCAGAGCAGCGTGGTCCATGCTCCCTGTCCTTCCTCTCACCTTCCTGCATGGCAGTCTTGACAGGAAGGCGAGGGTCTAGAGAGTATATGACAGTGGGTGCTGGGAGTCTCTGAGACATGGCCAAGCACCGGGGGCTGCTAGCCCACAGAGGATCTTGGTTCAAATTAGGCAAAAAAGCCTCTGTGGGTAGACACAGCCCTGAGCGAGGTGCATGAGTAGGCCAGGGTGCACACCTTGGCTGGTTGCCTTTGTGCAGTGTACGACTTCTGCAACTGTACACAGTGGCCCTACCTTGTGCACTCTTCTCTGAGCTGGGGTTGAATCATATGGTTGAATCATAGAGGAAAGGAACTGTTCCCTGGATTCCCAGGAGATAGCCAGGGGGTTGCTAGAAAACAGAGTATATGTAAGGAAGGATGGCATTGTCTGAGGGAGATGTGGCCCAGGCCAGCTCTGCCCTTGGCATTGGGCAATCACTTCTGATGGTACTGTGGAGGGTTTAAAAACTTGCCACAAATTCTCTGATGCTCCTCAAATTGAGAGGTGGAACAAATTCTCCATGAATCTTAGTGGCTTCAGTGACCCACCTTCAACAGAGTGCAGTGGACACGACACCACATGACTTCTGAGGTGAGGTAAGAAGAAGCTGTGTAGCTTCTACTTCTGTTTCTTGGAACACTTACTCTTGGATGCTCTGTCTCAGAACCCAGCTGTGAGAAGCCTAAACTGCAGGAGAGGGCCCGTGGAGGTGCTTGCTTCAAGGACTGGTCCCTGCTGAGCTCCAACTGACAGCCTGTGTCAACTGCCAGTCATCTTGGTTGTCCAGCCTGGTTGGGCCTCCAGACAGCAGCCCCAGCAATTGCAGGAGAGGTCTGCAGTGAGAACCACCCAGTTGATTCCCTTCGCCAGTTCATGATCTGAAAAATTATAAACAAAAGAAAATGGCTGTTTTTAACCACTAAGTGTTGGAGCGATTTGTTATGCAGAACAGGTGCATAAGCTCGTCTCTGCTTACCCTTGCATCCATAGGTTAAAATCTGAGCCTTTGTTGAAGATTTTGGGGGACTAGAGAGAATCAGCATTATGCTACTTTGACTGGAGATTTTTGAGGCCTAATTAGTTTAGGAAAGTGGTGGCCTCCACATGTGGAGTTCAGGGTCAAAGACTCAGGTAATAATAAAATGTTACTTTACTTTGCCAAAGTGTTTTGTGGTGTTGAGGTCTGGGTGGAGAGAATAAAAATTTTGAACAAAACTCGCTAGAGTTGCCTCACTGGTTCTCATGGGTTTTTGCCTAGATGTTTTCTTGTTTATATTTGTTGTGACATTTCACACATATTTGAGGCTGGAAAGGCTCAGATGTTAAGGGGTTAAATTCAGAAGCCACTGTTACTTGCTTGTATTGTCAGTAAGAAAAGCAGCTCTTTTAATAAGGTTCAAAAAGCCTTTTAGTTATTTGCAGTTGGTTAGATGCACCTAAAGAATGTTACCTTATCAATGCCACATTAAAGAAAAAAAAGTGAAAGAAGAAAAGAGAAAAAAATCCCAACATTCTTTAGTAGACATTGCCTTTTTTTTTTGTGAGGAAGACTAGCCCTGAGCTAACACCTGTTGCCAGTTCTCCTCCTTTTTTTTTTTGCTGAGGAAGACTGGCCCTGGGCTAACATCTGTGACCATCTTCCTCTACTTTATATGGGATGCCACCACAGCATGGCTGACAAGCAGTGTGTCAGTCCGTGCCCGGGATCTGAACCTGCGAACCCCAGGCCGCTGAAGCGGAGTGCGCAAACTTAACCAGTACGCCACCAGGCTGCCCCCTGACATTGCCATTTTTGAAACTTCTTGGCCAAGACCTCACTGACTTTGCTCCACGGACTTTGTGCCATATTTAAGTTTATCATCCAGAAACCTTCCACAGAACTTAGGAATTTGGAGGAAGACAAAGGAGAACCCCATCTGAAAACTTCATTTAGCCCAAAGTTGCCAAGATGTTTGGGTTTCAAAGTTGAGGAATTTAGTTTTCTTCCTTCATTTGTCTGAGATTGAAAACCAGAAGTGGGATTTAGGGATTCAGAGATTGTCACCCAAACAGAATTTACATTCAGTTTCGTATAAACGAGTAAATTCAGGAAATTAATGAAACCTGTTGAGCTTTACTATTCGATAGACCCAAACTTAATGTGCTTAAAGATTTATTTGGAAAGGTTCTCACGTTGGAGGCATGGTTACTAGTAGGTCCTAACTGGCTGCTGAATTAGATAGCCTGTTCGTGTTTGGTGGATTTAACAGGTCCTCCGAGGTGAAAGGTCACGGCAGATACAGTGTTTGGACTTAGGTACACGAGTCATGACTAGGGGTTGTCTCAGACTGATTTATTGAGCTCTCTTCTTCAATTTCCAGGTAACACTGTGGTTTTACACACGTTTCGGAAGACCAGTCTTCCTGCATATTAAGCCAAGTGGGGGACAAAAGCAAGACACATGAGAATGGAGAGTGAAGTGGGGATGGGAATGCAGAACTCCATTCTTGTTGCTGTTCCTTAGTTCCCCGGGGCAGCAGGGGTACAGGTCCCATCCTAGGTGACAGGCAAACTCGGTCGAGTTTGTCTTCTAACCCTTTCAAGAACCTACTGGTGTCTTTCTCCTTTAATCTTTCGTGTTTTCTTCCCTTCTTCCCATCCCTCTGGGTTAGTCCAGTGGAGGTCTGGCTTTAAGAATGGACACTTAGATCTGTCTGGTGCAAATTACACTTTACAGCCTTGAGCTTAGAGGAGAGAGGTCTCAGCAAAAGATACGAGCTGATACTACCGGGTTGAGCTCCAACATGAGAGAGGAGCTCAAATGATGTTGGTTACCAGCCTGTCCAGGTGGAGATCCTACAGGTTGGCAGAAGCCCTGAAACTGGGCTTTCCTAGATTCCTGGGTTCTCATCCATATTCTTTAGGATTCATGGAATTTCCCCTGAAATTCTAGCCTAATTCTTTGGTTGAAACAACTGCCTTTAGCAAACCGTGTTACCTGGGATTTATTATTATGGCTCTGGGTACAAGGTCAAACCGTGCTAAGAGCACCGTATTCTTGCATTAGCCACGGGCTACACTATAAGTAGGAATCACATGTTTGGTCTGTGGGCATGCTCATTTACCTATTGCGGCATGAAACCAGGAAGACTAAGCCCAGTATGCCTGGTGTTGGCAAACTACACTGTCTTAGCTCCTTCTACCTGCTGGTCAACACCTTCTCTGGAGAAGAATCTTTACTGGTTAATGAATGAATGAATGAATATAACAATATCCATAAAGAGCCTCTTATGCTCTAGACACTGTGCCGGGTGTGGGCATAGGTCAGGTGAGCAGATGAGCATGATTTCTGTCCTCCGGGAGTTGAGACTTGAGTGGGAGAGAGCGATGCACCAGAGACGTGACTCCAGCACAGAGGGGGGACATGAAGGACATGCACAGGGAGTCACGATCACAGTTCCCAGGAGGGACTTAGGACAGAGTGGACAGGGAAGGCTTCTCTGAGGGGGTGGCATGTAACCTCCAGCCTGAAGGATGAGAAGGTACCACCGTTGAGAAGCGGAGGTCAAGAGGTGGGGAAGGGGCAGATGACCTCAGTGAGGAGTGTTTTGAGGGCGATTCATTACTGACATCTCCCTGGTGTATTGACTGTCTGGGCCCCAGCTCTCATGGGGGATTTCCAGGCTCATGGCCTGGGGGAAGGTATTTACCTGCAGGCTGAGGGCCCTTGCTGACCACACCTGCTCTCACCTTTACAGGCAGGTTTAACTTAAGGAGGTCTCCTGGGAGTTCTTGGATGCAGCCCAGGCTCCATGCTCTGCTCACTCCCACTCCCCACCTGAAGGTTGATTTCAGCTCTATTGGAGAAAGGAGCCAAAAGCTTTGGGGCCAGCAGGTCTGTGCAGGACACGGTTTTCCGGGCCAAAGTGGGAGGTGGTTGGGCCTGGGCTCTTCAGCCACCCTGGAGCTTGGTGGGAGGGAGCGTAAGCCTTCCAAGTGTGCAGAGGACACCTGGGGAAGCAGAGCTCTTTAACCCCTCTGCTGGCTCAGGTCCCACTGAAATCACCCCTTCCTCTTCCTTGAGTCCCACGCATAAAGGCAGGGCAACCCAATGAACCACCGAGGAAGAGGTGCGGTCCATGTGTGCACGCACTCATGTACTCGCTCATTAATCCAGCCAGGGTGGGGCAGAGATCCTTTCTACAGACTCTCCAAGCTCATTTAAAATCTTAAGAAAATTCTTCAAAGGCTCCATTTATCTGTTAGAAGGTCAATTTCTTTCAGTGGTGTTCTACATCAAGGTTATTTACATAGATTTTGCTGGAGGGAAGGGTATTGCTTATCCAACAGAAACTAAATCCACTTTTCTCATGTTTTTTTCTTTTCTTCTCAAGAGAAAGTTTGAGACAACTCAGTATCCATCTTTTTGGAATCTGACTCTGAGCTCCAGTGCCTTGTGTCCCCGATTACAGTGGCCTGTAACCTGGGGCTCACCCAAATCCCTCACGTCCAGAGTCAGCACGTTTTCACTTGTTAGTCCATCTGTGGGGACTCACAGGACATCTTGTTGTAGGTAATGTCAGGTGAGATTTAGGGAGAGTTTCACCCACTGTAAATCAATGCCTTGAGGCTTTGGGAGTATTCCTTCTTGTCTTTTCTCTTGGAATTATGCAGTTTAGTCCCCATGGGTATGGTTTAGCAAGATCTCAAACTAGAAACTTACTGAAAGTAATCCCCACCACAACTCCAAACTTTCTTGAACATCTCTGTCAGCAAAAAGAATACAGTCTAGTTTTTTTTTTCCCCACCAATAAATGCACATACCCTCTAGTTCTCCTTCCCACCCTGACTTGGGAGAGAACAAAGTGTTGCAACCTTAGGTCAGGGTCGTCTCTGTTTGTTTCTGAAAAGTCCTGGGATCCACTAAGCCATCATTGAACTCCTAACGCCTAACAAGCAGGACTTGTTAAGTACCTGCTCTGTGCCACACCCTGTCCTAGGGGCGGGGGATGTAATGATGCTCAGGATACAGCCTCTACCTGGGGGAAACTAAGGTCTGCCCTGGGAGAGAGACAGGTAGAGAATTAACCATAAAATGAAATGACAAGGACAAAAGGGAGATATTTATATATTATAGATATATTATATATACCACAGGAGTGAATGGATCGAAGAGGAAATCCTGCAGTGGGGTGGAGGAGGCAGGGGGGCCGTTTATCTCTTAGCATCATCTGGAAGCATTTTTAATTGTCAGAATTGGGTGTGAGGGGTGCTACTGGCATCTGGTAGGTAGATGCCAGGGATGCTGCTAAATATTCCTACAAAGCACAGGACAGCCTGCTACAAGAAAGAATTACCTGGCCCTGAATGGCAAGAGGGACAAGGTTGAGAAACAATGCTATAGGGTGATGTTTGAGCTGGGCCTTAAAGATGACTGGAGTGTGCTAGGCAGCAACTAGGGAAGGCCGTTCTGCTCAAAGGCCTCACTCCATCACCAGCTTTGGTGGCCCTGGAGGGGGCAAGACCGGGAAGAGATAAGGCTCTGGATGGGGGGGGTCAGCTCACGGTGATGGTGTTCCTGGGGGGCTTCAGAGCTGGCTCCCGGTGGTTCCTACACCCACTAAGGTGCAAGTCAAGGGTAGCTGGGCAGGAGAATGGTATTTTCTCCTTTCGATGGCAGCTCAGAAGGGAGAATAGAAGAATTTGTCCTTCTCTTGGCCCTGAAGAGGGTGGGCGGCCAGTGTGCCAGGAAAGGTACACTGGAGAGGGCAAGGTTAGAGAAGATACTTCCCACAATAAGTGACTTAACTCAGGCTTGTGATTTGCAACAGTGTGTGAGGCAGCCAGACCATTACGTTTGAAAACCTAGAGCTGGAGACTTAGGCATCAGCCATTAAACCTGTTCTACCCTCAGATCTGGAATGGAAGGACTGAGCTGTACCATTGACTGTGCAAAATGTCTTTGGATTGATGCCAGAAAAATGTTCTTAAAGGAAGTGAAACGGCATTATCTGCACGGACCCTCCCAATAACCCCATGAGGTTGGCCCAAATAGGTAACAGTGCATTTAGGTATAACAGCACAGTTGAGGAAACTGAAACTCAGAGCAATTTGGGGTGCTGCTCTGTCCAGAGTGCTGCTGATTGAGAGAGTGGAGAGGCCAGAGTCCTGGTTTGGCTGGTAGACCAAGGCTGAGCTGTTCGCTGAAATTGTCTGTAGTCCTTGATCGGCTCTGCCCGTTATCCCTCTGACTGCTGCTCTCACCTGTGCTGGCCTGTGCCGGTTCCGTTTCCCTCCAACTTTGATTTATGACCACAATAAGAACACTCTAAGGTGTAAGGAGAATGAGATCTCCCACGATGTCTCACCCTAAGACAATTGTTTGGTTTTGTTTCCTGCCATTATCCATACAGATCCATAGTTGCAAAAATATATAATTGCCATTGAGTCCTTTTTCACGTATGATGCGCTTGTCCATGTTCTCGCATAGACCCCATGAATCATTTTAATGAGCCCATATTATTCCATCGAGGACTATGTGCCATCATTTACTTATCAGTTCCCCTTTGGTCATTTCAGAGGCTTCCAGAGTTTCAATATCATGAATAACATTGTAGTGACTATCTTTGTGTAAATAGCTCTTTTGCTCCGTTTCAAAGATTTCTTTCGGATGCATTTCCAGCAGTGGGATTAATGTGTCAAAGGCTATGAATATCTTCATGGATCCTGATACATATCGTCAAATTGCTTTCTAGGAGTGTAGCAATCTACATACCCGACGTGAATAAATGAGTGCAGCAGGTTGGCAAAATATTGCCAGCATTGAATATTATTATTTTGTTTTCAAACTTCTTTTGCTGATTTAATAAATGTAGCAGGATCCCATTAAACATCTGTAAGGTGCCTAGCACTATGTTTGGCACATGGTGGTTGTTTCGTAGTGTTTCCCTGCACCTTATGGTACCTGTCCTGATCCTCAGACTGCAGCCTAGATCTTCTGTCTGTCTTACATGCCCCCCTGCCTGACCTTGGTAGCCATCCATCTCCAGTGAGTGCCTGGCCTTGGGTTGGCCCAGCTTCAGATAAATGTTAGCCATTAATAACGGTACTGAGCATCTATGTTGAGCCTGCATGTAGCATAGTGGTTGAAAGACTGCTCACATTCATCTCTTGGCTCTTCAATATATCGGCTGTGTGACCTTCAATAAATTACTTCATTTCTCTAAGCCTGAGGTTAATTGAGATAACGTATGTTAAGCAAGTAACACCACGCCTGATACAGAGTAAGTAACATTAGTGGTTAATAATAATAGTCTATTTTAATAAATCATGTCAATCTTTGATACCGTCAATAGGCGATGTTATTATCCTCATTATAAAAATGAGACATTGAGGGGGCCACCCGGTGGCGCAGCGGTTCAGTCCGCGCTTGGCAGCCCAGGGTTCGCGAGTTCGGATCCCGGGCGCCCGCGGACGCACTGCCTGTCAGCCGTGCCGTGGCGGCGTCCCATATAAAGTGGAGGAAGATGGGCACAATGTTAGCCCAGGGCCAGTCTTCCTCAGCAAAAAGGGGAGGATTGGCAACGGATGTTAGCTCAGGGCTGGTCTTCCTCACAAAAAAAAAAAAAAAAAAAAAAGAGACATTGAGACTCTGAGAGGTTAAAGTGCTTTGTCCGATGGGGGTATCCTAAGGCAGAGTGACTTCTGAATTTTCCCGTCTGTGGTGTGGGTCAGTGGGCCCAGTAGGTGGTAGGATATTCATGAAAGACCCTTCTATACCAGGACAGCCAGCACTCACTTACCTATACATGGAAATACTGCCAACTACACATATACAGCTCTTGAAACTCAAACTAAATGAATCCCAAGCTGCTCCTTGTCTGGAGCCCAAAAATGCCAGCAGCTGCTCCAGTGCCACTCAATCTAGGCAGAAGTGTGGAGGAGGAAAAGTCAGAGTGGAAAGAGAGATTATTCTTAACCAACTGTGGTTAAAATGTCTTACTTCTGAAAAATTTACAAAATGTATGACCATGTGAACTTATCGCTTGGGGCCTTGGAAATGACCGGGCTACATGAGGGGCCCTGAAGCTGAAGTCTCATTAGCTTCCCGGTAAATTGGCCACTGGCCTGATATCTTGACTAGCGGTTAACCAGGAATAGTATGGGCTAGTTACTTTTGATGGCTTGTCCCTTTTCTCTGAATTAAAACTTTGTCATTAGCATAGTTTCGGTCTGAGAATTACTGCCAGGGTGGAATTACTCTAATTAAGAGGAAAAGAAAAATATGTTGCTAGTCATTAATTTTTCTTGATTAGAGGGTGACCCAGTTTGAGGTTAAGCGAAGAGGATTGAGGTAGTAATTTAGCACTTTGGGGGGGTTTGTGGAGATTTTTGTGAGCTGGAGAAGCAACAGCTGGATCCCAAGACTGCCGTCTGATTGGAATTCATAACTACTTGTAAACAGAGGTGCACGAGATCGTCAGGAATGGCATGCTAATTTTTAGAACGAACAAGAGCAAGGATAGGGCTGGAGGCACAACTCTATAAACTGAATGCCACTGATGCCGAATCTATGTCCCAAGAGATGTTCGAAAGCTTTTTCTGTCTTAAATGCAAAAATATTATATTTTCATATTTTCTTGATTTGAGGGTCCAGGCCCTGATTTTCAAATTCTGGGATAGCAAGAAACTTTATCTTTGATGCCCATAATGTTGATTATACATTAAAATAGATACAATATTTCAGCGCTCCGACTTAATAAAGTACACATTATTTTGAAGTTTCTGTAATGAGCAAATAATTTAGTGCAAAGAGCACAGACTTAGAGCCAGGAGACCTGAGTGTCAGTTCTGCTTCTGCTGAAGCCCTGCTCATTAGCCCTGTGACTTTGAAGTTAACCTTTTTGAGCTCTCTGAACCTGTTTCCATGTTACAAACCTACTGTGAGGAGTCAAGTGAGATAGTAAAATATATGGAATAATAATAGAGTGATATACAAATGTTATTATGGCATCATCAAGTTCTCGGGTCACTTAAGTTGGGGCTACAAGCAGCATCTTTGGGGAGGTGAGGGGAGGGAAGAGTGAAAGTCTCATATCAGCTTCAAGATGGTAGGGACAATTAATCTTCAATGGAGACGACACTGTGTGTCACTATAATCAGGCTGGACATGGCACCACTGTACTGGTTGCCAGTTGGTTTTGTACTGGAGGCAAAATTTTACCTTTACCTTCTTAGGGTTTTTGGCTGGGCCTCAGAATTAAATTGACATAAGACCAATCAACAGGAGAAAAGCATACAAATTTATTTCACGTCAGTTTTAATGACATGAGAACCTTCATAAGGAAAAGAAGACTTAACAAAGTGGCAAAACCTAATGCTTTTATACTAGGCTGAACAAAGAGAGGCAATTGTGGAAAAGTAACTAAACTATGTGGGAGGCTAAAGGAAGATAAGAATTATTTTAACAAGATCTGTTCGTACAGAATTCTCTTGGTCTCAGCTTCCCATCCTTGATGATCAGAATGTTACTTTCTTTCCAGGAGGACATCTTCCATCTGGGGGTTTTGTCTTCTGCTTTCAGGAATAAAAGGGGGAGTGCCTTTAGCTCAAAATAATTTTTATGTCAAAGAGGCATAATTTGGAGTGACATACTCTGGTTTCCTTCAGTTTTATCTCCCCATCATTCTGTCTCTTTTTTCTCTCTCTCCTTTTGCAGTGGCCCACCTCCTAAGGAGGACTGTTGCTTCCCTCTGTCAAGTCGTTGTAGGGACACTGCCTCTGTGCTTGGCTGTAGCAATGGACACAAAGTCCAGACCTGGACCATCATGATGGTTAGCAGGGGGATGACCAAACTGGCCCAATCAGAATGCTTCTCTGGGACTCCTAAGTGGATACCAGGCAGGAAAGCCCTTCCTGTCCTCTAAGATTGATAAACTAAAATGATGTCACCTTACAATACAAAAATAAAAGTAGACAACATTTTGAGTCCCTGCTGACTCTGGGAACCAACTTCACCCCATTACAAAGAACCAAAAAGAGCAAAGAATGATTCTATTTTGGAGACAGGGATCTCTTGTGTCCCTTAAATCACATAATATTGTGGATGGCTTCTGAAAAGGGGCCATAGGAATTTCCCAGCACTTTATAGTCATCCTCTCTCCTTCATATGGACCCTTTCTGTTCGCACAAGGGAAAATGGGGCAATAACAAGACCTGGGAGAAGAGAAGGAACTGGTAGTCCTGTCCAGTCTTACTGCCTCACTAAAGCCCGTTGGTGTTAGGCCCCATCAGAATTGCCCTCAAAGGCCACAGAGTCATGAAGGGAATGTATGTTTTCAGTAATTTCTTCACGTGACTATTCATTCAATAAACATTTACTGAGTGCCTGCTTTCCAAGTCCTGGAATTACAGTGGTGAATGAAATGGACGAACTCCTCTGGCCTTGGGAGCTTACAATTGGGGTGGAACAGCGAAAATAAAAGAAATAACTAAATCATATGTTTTAGATGGTGATAATTGTTATGGAGAAAAATAGAGAAAGGAGATAGAGTGTGTGTGTTTGTGGGTGGTGGGGTGGGGGGAGTCAGGGTGTTGCAATTTTAAATGGGGTGGTTGGGGAAAGACTCCTGAGAAGGTGACATTTGAGTGAAGACTTAGAGGAGATGAGAAAGTGGCCCTGCTGGGATCTGGGAGTGAGTGTGCAGAGGGAACAGCCCGGTGCAAAAGTTAAGGCAGACTTGTGCCTGGTGTGTTCCAGGAACTCACAGAGCAGGACAGGGAGATGAGGTCGGGGAGGTCAGCGGTGGGGCCAGTGGGGCAGGGCCTCATAAACCCACTGTGACGCCTGGGGCTTTGACTCTGAGTGAGGCCCGAGGCCTGGCTGTTGAGCAGAGCTTTCATGAAGCTCACACTGGCTTTTCTGCCAAGAAGTACATGGCCCTCTGCAGCCCCGGCTAATCTAAGCTTCATCCTGTACAGATGGTGGAGGGGGTGACATGAACCAATGGATGGAGAGTTCCCAACATGGTGGGCTTAATGCAGAGTGAGCCCTCACAGAATGAAAGCTGTGCTTATAAACAACAACAGTCAGATAGTTTATACTGGGGTGCAAGTGATTGACGTCAGGTACTCTCTTTAAAGTAGATGTGACTGGAAAGAGAGTTTGAGTCTTTGAAGAGAGGGAGGGAGAGGGTGGAAGCGGCAGCCCCAAGGGGGCAAAGGGAAATTGGGCTGCTCCCCACCTGCTCTTTTATTACCACAAATTTTCCAAGGGCTGGCCCCAGGAGCCTGTTTGGGTCTTCATGCTATTCAGAAGAGCTTATGATACATGCAGTGTTGCCTGGCACCAAGTAGACCTTGATAAATCAGTGTTATAAGAATGAATGAGTGAATGCAATCCAGTTTACAGCATCTTTACTGAGCCTCCAGTCACACTGGGCACCCCCATCCCCTCCCCTGAGCCACCGAGACATGGCCAACTCGAGGAGCTGGAAAGGATTGATGTCTTCAAGCTCGCGGCTGAGCACCAGGAGCTCGTGGTAATGGTTATTACACCTTCTCTTTGAGTCGGAGAATCTGTTGGTATCTGTCAGTTTCTCAATTTTATTTTAAAGGCGAAGCTGCAGGAGTTACAAGATGTGGACTCTGGGCTGTGGGGTAAAAGGCTGCCCAGTTCCCCAGGGACCGTCACCTTCCTCTTTCATCTGGTAAGGTTTCCTTGGCCCTGGAGACTGTTGCATTTTGGCGAGATGCAACTTCATAATTTTTTTACGGTCCATGGCTGAGTTTAAAGAAGAGGTGGCAGCTTGTAAAATTTTTATTTATGATGTGATTTTCAGAATTCAGTGTTTGCAAATACTGGCAAGGTTGAATTTATGAAAGTGGAGGCTATTTTAATACGTTATCCACGCAGTTTAAAATGTTGCCCCTGATGGAGATGTTAGAATTCAGCTGCAGCAAATGGCATCCTGGGAGCTGTTCATCTTCTATGGGCATTTTCCCGAAATTGTATTATGACTTGCAGTTGAAAGGCTAAATGCCATGAATCCAGCTTGTAACTCACGTCTAGATTTCAATTTGGCTGAAGAAAGTTTTGTTTTCCTGGGTCTATTCTTAATTAGCAATTTGATTCAGGTGTAATTAACATCGCTTCGTGATTGTTTTTGCCTCCTTAGCATTTTTTAACCTATTAGCTTTGATATTTGAAGTAGCTATCTCAAGTGGGTAAAGAATAATGTTTTTTCTTAAAGACAATTTCTTATGTGGTAAAAATTATAATTCACAGTAATTTGCAATTGGTATCAACTGGTGGAACAGGGGCCACGGGTTGGAGCAGAAGCTGGGAGCATAGGTGCTGCATGGTCCCCCGAGACCCCTGCCTGCTGGTGCAAATGCAGGGTTGGACTGACTCAACCACGGTCTTGATCCAGTGTACGAACATAAAAATGTTCCTGGCATATTTTTGAAACCTGAGCTGCCCTTTGCAAAGGAGGTCTTACATTTATTTTTTTAAGGGAAAGGTTGAGTATCTGTGAGGCATGGACAGTATGGATCGTTTTAGAGAGATTCTATGTGACAACAGAAAAAAATGTCACAAACTCGACTTTTGTGTTTTAAAACTTTTCAGAAATGTGTAGAGAAACCCAATGATAGAAATAATCAGTAGTTCCTAGAATGGGAACCGATGTTCTTTAAAATGAAGAGTATTCAAAAACAAGAATCTAGAGAGAAAATTCATTAGCCTGATTATGACTTTCCCAAAATGTGAAGCAGTGTAGCAAGAGCGTTGGAAGAAAAGCAGCTCCTAGGGAAGGTAACAGGCTGTCTCTGTTGTCCAGAGCCTCTTAGGGGACACATAGCTGCTTCGTCGATGACCTCCTATGCTCTGGCAGGTCTTCTAATTCAGTGAAGAGCTCCAGTCTGGACTGGAATCCTGGCTTCACCACTGACTGATTATATGATCTTGGACAAGTCACTTAATCTTTCTAAATCTGTAAAATCGGGACAACAATCATGCATAGATCTCAAGTGGTTGTGAGGATTAAATGAGATAATGTGTGCTAAGTGCTCCAGGCTGCAGCTCTTGATCCCTCCTCCTTCAGCCACTTGGAGCACAATCAGTCACCCTCTTATTTAGAAACGGAAGAGGGGGCATTCTCAAGAGAGAGAAGATAAATCAGCCTGCCTTGGAGACCCTCATCCTTCACGTGGAGACGTTTGTCCTGGAAAGTCCCCTCTGTCTTCCCTTTGGCAGAGCCTGGCATCTTGTGAGTCCAAGGAGAGCCTTGGGCTTGGGCTTTGTGTAGCACTTGGCTCTTATGTTCCCCCTCCGTGCCCAGCAGATGAATACTCATGTTTCCCTAAGGTCTGGTTGGTGGACTGGGAAGGGCGAAACATTCTGAGACCAGGATTGCGCAGGAGATCACTGAGGTCCTGGGCAGCTCTCCATGGTAGCTGGCATAATGCGGCTTAATCCAGGTGCTGCTTCTGCACCATGGCCAGAAGGACCCCTCCTCCAAGTCTCACTGAGCTGTTCGTCTTACCTCCCCAGTTCTGATTGAGGGATTCAGAACCCTCCTTAGGGCTTCATAAATTCTCCCTAGTGGAGGGGTGATCTCTTCCATCCTAGCCTGCTTTCCTTTAGCATCAATTCCCCTACAAGGGTGTTGTGGGGGCAACATCTTGCTTTGTAGGGAGTTGACATGATAGTCCAGTGAGGAACCAAAGTATGAAAGCAAAGAAGTGAAAAAGAGTCAGGTATTTAAAGGCTTAATTTTTAATTATTTTTAAAGGCAGGAAGTAGGTAATTATAACTGTCTTACTGAGTTCTGGTTTGATTTCTGTGCTCTTTGCTCTTACTATTGGTAAATAGAGGAAAACATATTTTTGGGGCCTTTTCTGTTTTTTTCTGATTCCATCTCCCCACGTATGTAGTTTTTTCTTTCCAAAAGCAAGTGATGGGTCCAAGGTGGGGTATGATCAGATTGTGTGGGTTTGGGGATTCTATATGGACCTTTCCTTTCTACAAATGGGTGAACATGGGAGTTCCAGACCCAGATTCTATTATTGTAAACACCAAGAAGGGCAAACAGAAGGACAGACCAAAAGCAGCGTCATGCTTGCTCTGTCCTTTCCATCTTTGCTCTTGAAGGTCCCACTTTCCAAGATGCACTCGGGTGCAGTGAATCACAGCTGTCTCCATCCTATTCCACAAAATAACAAACTGAAGGAACAGAACGAATAACAGGTTAGCACAACACGAGCTGATTGTGAGTGATTGGCTCATGTCCCTCCACCCGCCACATCCCATCTCCTCTGCACCCAGGAGTGCTTTCTTGAGGTCTGGGCAGAGGGGAGCGTAGGGTGAACAGCCTTGAAGTCTTTCTGTTAAAAAGCTTAGATATGTCGTTTGAAAGTGAGAAGTGGTTTCAAAAGAAATCACATTTTGTCAGGAGCAGACTGGAGAGCCTGCAACCTTAACAGAACTTTAGAATTTCAGAGTTGAATGGATTTGTCTGATTTCATTTTTCCAAGGAGGAATGGGAGGCCCAGGGAGATTCACTGTCTTCCTGCATGTCCCACTGCACCTACTTTATGCTGAATCTGGCTTTGAAGGAGTGGAGATACAGTGAGGATCTAAAGTGGGAGCTGTAAAGAAATCCAAGCAGGCAGACCCAGAACCAGAACTCTTTGTGCCTTTTATCGGGGGCCGGGGGGAGGATTGGTATTGTTTCACTTGCATGTCATCTTGTAAGTGGGAAAAAGTTTTTGAAAACCAAATTTGATCATATTGCTAAATATTCATTACCTACTTAGTGGAGAAGATCAATGCAGAATGATGAAAAAGTTCTGGGGCTGGGAGTGGGGTGAGGAAGGGTCAGAAGACCTAGATGAGTCCCAAATGTGTGATGAGACATTCTCTCTTCTTGGTTGCTAAATCCTCATTTGTACTGTGAAGGTTTGGACTGGATAATTTCTAAATTATGCTATAACACTAAAATTCTGGAACTTTATGGTTGTACAAGCAGTATTAGTTAGGACATAGTTTCTGCTGTGTGTGACAGAAATAGAAAATAACAGTGGTTTAAACAAGGTAGACCTATATGTATTTCTTACATAAAAGGTCAAGCTGATATGGTGGCTCCACTCTCTGACGTCATCAGGGTCCCAGGTACCTTCAATGTTGTTACTCTGCCAATCTTAGAGTGTTCTCTCATCTTTACAATCCAAGATGCCTGGCCACCATGTTGATGTTCTAAGCAGTGGGATGGAGGAGGGAGGAAGAGGAGAGGGAGAGTGCCTTCCCTTTAAGAACATGGCTCAAAAGTTGCACTTAGCATTTTTGCTCAAACCCTGTTGGTCAGAACTTAGTCAAATGGCCATACCTAGATGCAAGGGAGGCTAAGAAATATAACCTTTGTTCTGACTGGCCATCTGCCTGACTGCAAGTTCTAATTTTATAGGAGAAGAAGAAACATATATTGGGGATAACTATCAGTCTTTGTTATGTGAGTTATGCTTGAGACAGTATAGAACACGGGATCATCTATTGCCTCCACCTCTGCTCAGGGAGGCATGGGAGGGCTCAGGTGGGGGTGGTGCCTCTGAGAGTCATGACAAAGCTGACTTGGAGGAATAATGATGGGTCTCAGAGAACCTGCTGCTGAAACTCTATTATTCAAATAAGTGGGTAGCCGTTGGAAATTCCTTTTGGGGAATCTGTGTTCCTGATGCTCCTTTCTCTGAGATTTATTTCTTGTTCTCCAACATGGCGGGTGATGGCAGCCATGTTTGTAACAAATGTCCTTCTATCTGTCTGTGGCCACAGACTGAAACAGGTGTGGACACCTGGCCCACGCTGGGCCATCACGTCCTCTCTCCTGGGTATTCAGAGCTGTGACTGAGAGAGTCACATTAATTGGGGACCATTTGCTGCACTTGAGTGTTATAAACTCAAAAGTGGTGGGCTGCCATCTTCTGTCACGAGTGTGGGGAATCAGAGAAAGCTGGTCCTCAGACAGAGAAGGATGAAGCATGTGTTCAGAGAGAGCAATCCCCAAACACGGTGGGGCCTGAGAGGGAGATCCTTGTTCCAGATGTCTCCACAGATAGTGATTCAGTCTCGCATAAGGCTGAGATGCATTCATGCCTATGAAATTTATTAAAACCCTTTTAAATATACACCATGTATATATAAAGAGAGCTTTTTTAAAAAGAACTCCTAATCTGATGGGTTGAGTTTTTCTTTTTGTTTTAACAAATCTTAAAATCTCATGTACCATCTTAACAGCTAATGACTTGCAAATTTCAATTTTCCACTTGTCACTAAGAGTGACAACTCAGAGGAGACTATATAAATTGATTCACCTAGCCAAACTTATCCAAAGTGGGGAAGCTAAATAGGTCAGTCAGTGGAAACCAAAACCACAGTGTCTTTCCCCAAATAAAACAGCAAGAAATCCACATAGGAAGCGATGAAATACAATACAATTGTTCTGAAGGAAGATTGAAAACAGTTCATCTTTATTTTTAACTATCTTCCTCTGACTTCAACGGACGTGTGGATTTGAAAAAGATCGTACGTTGGTATTAGAGGGCAGAACTCAGTATACATTTATAACTTGGCTTCAAAGGAAAAAAATGGGCAAGTCATCAATTTGCTTAAATAAAATTTAAGAGTGGAGATTCTGATGAGGAATAGAGGCCATGCTGTGAAACGCCCCATATGAAATATGAAATCCACTAAAAGAAATGTATTAGCTTAAGACTTCAATTAACTGGAACCTAATTAATCAGAGCTTTCAGTTATTATTATTCTTAAACCTACTTAAGTCAGGGATATAATAAATCAGTCCTTGGGAGTGTCCTAGCTTTAGGCTTAAAAATTGTTTTTACCTCTAATACTTATGTAGAGCCATAGAACTGGCCAAATAAGTGGGTTTTAGAGCTAGTAAGACCTTAAAGACCATCAAATGTGCTGGTTTTCAACCTTAGTTGCACATTACAATCACCTGGGGAACTTTTAGAATTCCCTGATGCCCAGGCTGCACCCCATACCAATTAAATCAGAATCTTTAGAGGTGGGAACTGGGCATCAGTATTTAATAAATTTTCTGGATGATTCCAACGTGCAGTCAAGTTGGAAAACCAGGGATCTTTTCTACAGTTGTTCCAAGAAGCAAAGTGATTGACAGATACAGAACCAGGACTGTAATCTAGGACTTTCCAAACCAGTCTGACCTCTGCCCATTACGCCATGCAGGCTCCTGGCTCCAGAGGGCCAACAGGTGCCACCCCACTCTGATGCTAAGCCAGTGCTCCTCCAACTTTGAAGTGCCTCCCAATCACTCGGAGAGCTTATTAAATCCAGGTGATGTTGATGCTACTGGTCTGGGTACCACACTTCGAGAACCACTGCTGTAAGCTATTGTAGGACTCTCCTTTCATCCACAAGCACACCTGCTTAGCACCCTGGTGGTAGATTTGGATTCTTCTCATCCTTGTTCAAGGACACGATTACTGTATGATGCGCTATCTCCTCGTTTCTCCAAAAGCGTGTGACGCTATTCTGTTCACTCAGAACCCAAGACCCATCCAGAGAAGTGTCCTTTCATGCCAAGGGATTCTACAACAGTTGTGCTTTGCTGAATTGCAACATTTGGCTGCATCATTCCAGAGCTGGGTTTTTTTTTTTTCGGCTTATCCCTGAGAGAATGAAAGATGTGCTTCATAATAGGCAACACCAAGGAGGTTAAAGTTCATTGACAAGAACCATCCGTTAAGGCAGGATGAGTGTCTGCGTTCCGCTTATCAGCCTCCACATGTGGCCAGAGATGGAAAAACTGACAGGCGGTAGAAGGAAACCTGGGCACCTGCGGAAATCCAGGCCTGATCCCTTCCCATAAAACAAAGTGGAAGATAAGTGGAAACGGTTGAAACCTGAAAGCAGATGGCTGAGTTCCTCCACGCCAGGCTATAAAGGGGGACCTTCGTGACAGAGTATTTATGGGTTTGGGGAAACCTGACAAGGTGTTGCTGTAAATGCCAAGAAATATACAGAACAGTGATTTTGTTATTTGAACATATCTCATGATGACTGCAGCTTTGCAAGGATGGAGAAAGGTAGATGCTGTGTGTGTGTGTGTGTGTGTGTGTGTGTGTGTGTGTGTGTGTGTGTGTGTGCATTAGTTTAGCTTACGCTGCTATAAGCAAGACTAACTTGGCGGGTGGAGGAAATGGGCTGTCTAGCGAAATCCTTGTGAATTCTTAAGCAGGGACAGGCTGACCATTTGGGAATGGGGGATTTGGAAATGGGGGCTGGGGAGTTTGGGCTCATAGCTTTAGTGTTCTCCTTAAAGAGCTGCCCCAAACAAAATTGGGTCCAAAGAGCCTCGGACTGAAGCAGGTTCCTCTCTGGCCGTCGCTGTGCCACGCCATTCCACTACTCTGTGAGGCCACCATCTTTTGCCTTATGGCTTTTAGCGTCAGTACTTCGAGCAGCCCTGCCTTCTTTGTGTGGGTGTTGAGCTGCAATGAATATCTTTCACTGGTTGGCTGATTATTCCTGATCTTTTAAAGTTCTATCCTTGCCCCTGGCCTGACCCATAGAATCCTTTTTTTCCCTCTTGTTTTGAGGAAGATTGTCCGTGAGCTAACATCTGTGCCCGTCTTCCTCTACTCTGTATGTGGGACATTGCCACAGCGTGGCTTGCTGAGCAGTGTGTAGGTTCGCGCCAGGGATCTGAACCTGCAAACCCTGGGCTGCCAAAGTGGAGCGTGCGAACTTAACCACTATGCCACCGGGCTGGCCCCTAGAATCCTTCTGATAGATAGAATGAATTCCTTAATATGCAAAGAAGTAGCTAACTGGACTTTTGAAAGCTATTCTCTGTGAAAAGAAACTACCACATGTATTATTTAGAAATCCACTTTTAAAATCCAAAGAGCCCATTCTCACTGCAGTCCTGAAACGATCCCGCAGAACCGTGTGGGTGGGTGGGTGGGGGTCCTTTTTGTCTCCAATTCCAAAGAGCACATGCTCTCTGTTTCAAAGTGGGCGAATCAAGCAGGAAGATTTTCACTTGTAGTTTAAACCGAGCAGACCCTCCGGATTTTCCTGGAGCTTGTTGGTTCTGTTTCTGGGAAACTGCATTGTGATAGAGAGAGACAAGGAGGGAGGAGAGAGGAATATGAATGAGAAACACGCAAAGGGAAAACAGATGTCTGGAAGTCACACGCAGGCTCCTCATTTGCAGTGTTGGGGTAAACAGGGCCGAGTCTGGAGAAGCCGCTTTGGATGGGAACAGAAGGTGCAAAAGGGAAGGAACCAGTGGCCCTGGAGCCCCACCATGGGCTGCTCCACACATGCCCGTCCGAGACTTCAGATAGCAATCAGAGGCTGCCCTCCTGCCTGGGAAGGGGCTGGCAGTGTGCCCTCCTGAAGGCAGGGAGCGAGGCCCCCTCACCTCCTACCTGATCCCCCACCGCATTCTTCCAGCCCCTCCGGATTTGCTACAGGCTAGTCCTCCAGTGGGATGGGGCTCACTGCTGGACCGCACACCTCCCCCTAGGCTCATCTCCTGCCTTCCCCTCTCGAAATTTACAGCTCTAGTGTCAATCCCTTCAGTAGCTGCTCCCTGCCAAATGACAGATGTGAGTTCAGTGAAACCAGCAGTGTCTCCCATTGCAGGCCAGTGGTTCTCAACAAGCGGTTCTGGGACCAGCAGAGCAGCATCACCTGGAAACTTGCAGAAATGTCGATTCTCTGGCCCCACCCCAGATCTACCCTGGGGCTGGGGCCAACTCCTCGTGATCCACAAGCCCTTCAGATGATTCATGCTGAAGTTTGAGAACCACCAATCTTTAGGATACTTGCATCAGAGCACAGGAGATCATCCACGGACAGAGGTGAATTTCCTGGTGGTAATTTGGGAGCATTGCGGCAAGTCAGTGGATGAGGTAAAATTTAGGGGAGCAGCTGGGCCCCTTTTTAGGCCTCTAGGTGACTCCGTGTTTTGCCCATGTGTGACCCTCCTCTGGGCCATCTTTAGTGGAGTTGGCTTTGGGTGGATTATGTCGCTTCTGATACCACGGTTCTTACATCCTTGAGAGGGTCTCCCAAGGAGCAGGCTGCACAGCTGACCCCACTGCCAATATCCCCTTCCTGACACTCCTCTTTATTCTTCAACGTGGATTGGATGCATCTTCTCTTGGGGCTCTTCTTTGGAGTGGTTCTCACTCCACCCCCACCTACCCCCCAAAACGCTCTCACACCCCTACCCCCGGGTCAAGGAGACAGAGGGCATCCCTGTGTGCTTTTCCTTTCTTCTCTCCTGGGAAATGAGCCCAAGAAAGGCAGGCAGCAAAGTTTCTTTGATGGAAACTCTGTAAAATATTGCTCACAGAGTTGCTTTCCACATGTTTTGACTGTAGAATTTCCAGTGGCAGATTAAATAGTGTATGTGTCTACTTAAATTAACTCCTCCTTGCCCTCAATCTTGAGTCAACTCTACCGTGTTACTGACCACCTCCCCACCCCACCCCACCGCTTGCTGCCTGGATGCTGATGCTGATTTAAGAGGCATATTTAGCTGAGTCTTTGGCTGGACGCTGCTAGCCCACGGTGATCCTTCCCTTCCATGGGACTTGGGGTTGGAGTCTGGCTTTTTGGCTGCAAGGGCCAAACTTCTCTTGGGTTGTCCAAGCATTCTGGACCTTCTTATAAGTGTAACTTGAGGAATCTGACTACACCCTCTCCAGTCCACATCCCTCTCCCTGGAAGGAGAAAACCAAATTTAATCCTGACCTTTCTAGAATGATCTATCATAGTAACCAAGGACAACTGTTAAAAGATCAGAAGGCTTCTTTCCTTTTGAGTTTGGCTCCTAAGATGGAGCTGAGAAGAAACCATATTGCATTTCTTTTTGGATCGTGCCGGGGAAAGATTAAGTTATTAAGAACTTTAACTGGTCTTCTACTATGTGGTCATTCCCTTTTGCAATTTGTTCCAACTCTTCAATAAAGAACTTCCTAAATATCCGCCCAGCCTGGTGTAGAAGTTTTTAGAAGACTGAAAGGACAGAGAGTAAAAGGGTAGGGGGCTGCCCACTGCACCTCTTTGGTGACTTCAGTGGGGAGGGGGCATCCCAACTGTTGAATGACCTACATTCATCCCCTCCAATGGCAGCCAACTGAGTCCCTGGGAGGAGTTGGAGAAAGACCACAGGTGGGGAGGAGAGCTCCTTGGTGGGAAACTCAAGAGAAGCAGTCAAGTTGGCCTATCTTGGTACTTAAGGGATATCTTGGTACTTAAGAGATATGGTGCTCATGGATATCTTGGTACTTAAGGGAACAATTGCATGGGAGTCCAGCACAGCCAAAGAGCCAGACTCAAAAAGGGTGGGATTAGAGATTGGACTCAGAGCCCCAAAGGTGGCTTTGGGACACACAAGAGTTTCTGAACTTGGCTCCATGCTCCATCATTTATTTCAGGGACTCTGCTCCTCCCCACTTGTCTGCTGCTTCGTTGCTTTCTCTACTGATCTTTTACCCCAACATCTACTCTGAAGAGCTTCGTTTACCTCTCCAGATCCACCATTCACCCTTCCCTACCCTGCTCTGAGCCCTGGGAGGCTGAACCATGTAAAACGACGACTATTAGAGCTAAAACATAGGAACTGAGTTTATGAACTTGTCAGGCAAATGAACACACACCAGTGAATAAATCCACTGAGTTGTTCTCAGAGGCAGAAAAGTCAGGGTTTTTTTTTAAAGACTTAGTAAGAGGGTTTCAGGATGGTAATGCCAGTTACAGATCGACAACTAGCACTTTCTACAGGTCTGAGTCCAATTGGTTAAAACAAGTCCCATTGTTCATTGGTGAGGAAGGAGCCTGCAGTGAGGGTGTACCTGGCCTTCCTCAGTCACTCCAAGTTCACAGTCGGTGAACGATTCCAGCTGGTCAGAACCAGCTGCCACACAACACAAATTCAGTTTGGATATCGTTTGGGGAAAAGTGTGCTGCAAGAAGGACACTTTCCCTCTACACCTCAGTGGATTGCCCGCTGGCTCTGGTTTGGTTTGGCCAGTCGAGACAGCCCAGGAGAATAGGGCGCAGGAGGAGGGTGAGGTTGAGGATTTATTCCCCTGGCTCCTTTCCCGCCTGGTGGCTATGGGCTGGCTGCAACTTCCACCCAAGGCAGCCTTCTCCATTCAGCTCCCCATTCCTGGTCTGGTGACATCCACCCTCGGGTGCTAACAGTCCCAACTATTGCCAGGTCTCGGGTACTGCATCATCCTTTGTTAATTTCCCTAAGCTCTGCCCCCAACTTTGAACATAATCTCTTTATCCAACTTTTCTCAAATTACTCAGTTGGAGCGTACAGTCTTTTTCCTGCCAGGACCTTGACAGCTAGGTTGACAGATACAACCTACACTGCCTATTTTTTTTTCTGCCTTCTTATTCATACTTTTCACAACCTCCCAGCTTTAGCTGCACACAGTCCATCTCAGCGCTGTTCTCTCCATTACAACTTTTTGGCTTTAGCTCCCACTGCTAAGAGCCTCCGTCAGTCAACATTTCTGAGCAAGTAGCAGATGGGTCTGTTCTTATAGCTGGGTCACATCATAGATGCCTGGCAAACCTGTAAACTGGCTCATTTGTTCAAATGCTCTTGGTTCTGTCTTGCATGGCTAAGGTGGAGGGAATCACAGACAAAGCGTGCAGGGTAGGAGGGTGGGTGGGGGTGCTCCCTTAGAATAGGAGTGGCCATGACAGACACTGTAATTGACATATAACTTTTAATCCATTTCTCTCTCCTCTCCCTCTCTGACTGATAGGCTCCTTAGGGGCCAGGACTGAGTCTTGGCTGCCTCTGTATCCACCCAAGTGTTTTTGCTGTGTGTGCTCAGTGAGCCTGGGTGAGTGAGGGGCTCCTTCCTGAGACCTCCCCTCCCCCGAGGATCAGCGGGCTGCCTAGTTCAGTCACAAGGGAGGAGGAATGGCTTTGAAACCGTCTATCCCCATTACCTCTTCAATTTCTGAAATGCCTCAATCATCCTTCCCAGGGTTGCATCCAATTTCTCCCCACTCTAATTCTTTTTCTACTCAGCCCTGCAGAAGCGAGCAGGGGAGCTGACAGGACCAGAGTGGGCTGGGGAGATTATCTTCCTTGCTGTGTTCAGGTGCCTTCCTCCCAGATTCGAGGGGGTGGGGGATAGAGTTCGGGTTTGCTCTGTGCCATCTTTGAGCCCCTGCCAAAGCCTTTCTTTGTGAAAAGAGGGGAAGTAGCTGACATTTACTCAGCACCTGCTTGGTTTCAGGCACTTTCCTAACAGTGTACATATGTTATCTTGTTTCCCTGAAACCCCATGATGTAGGTATTTTTCTCCCCATCTTACAGATGGGGAAACTGAAGCTCAGATAAATTAAATCCCTTGCTCAAATTCAGTGGCACAGCCAGGACTTGGACCCTTGTTCCTGTAACTCTAATCCTCTGACATTTCCATTCAACCACATTTACAAACACCTGAGGTGTGAATGGCAGCATCCACTTGCTGGCTGACTCTCCACTCCCGTTCTACAGGCGGCTTCTGGGGGTTCCCAGCTGCTTCTCCTTTACCCAGACACTGGACAGTTTGGAGCAACCTGAGGGTTTTTCCCCTATATACTCCACCGTGCTTGAAGCATAGTAGGCTTTCCATAAATCCACAATAAATTGAGTTGCAAATGGAATAACTGGAAGTAGTTTTGATTAGGTAATTTTTTCGAGGGGGCCCAGGGTGGAGGAGAAATGGCTATAAAATAATTTACCCGCCATTGTTTCTCACTTTTCATCTCTTTGTCTGGACCTTATAGGAGTAGAGGTTTGATGGCCCCCATAAGCTAGAATGCAGTCAAAGCACTGCAAAACTCAGCCCTTTGATATTCTCTTTCAGCAGACTGTAATTTTCAGAATTGCTTTCTTGATAGGCTATTGTGGGTAGGTAAGAAGAGGCTGGTGCTCAGGCAGGGTGGCAGGAATGCTTCTGGAATTCCAATGGAGGTCTGCTTTGGATGCTTGGAACTTATTCATGAGAACTCTTACACAGAATCACAATTCCCTCACAAATGAAAATATTTGTATGATGGTATTCACGCAATTTGAAAAAAAATTGCAGCCTGCAATATTTCCCTTTCCTCTGGGCCCTGGCATCTTAGAGTATTTTCTTTCCTCCCCCAATATTAATGAAAAAGAAATCAAACTTTTGCAGGCTTCACTTAGTTCCTGACTTTCAATCAGATAAATTTGTGACCTGAATATTTCCTTCTCCTCTTTCAGTATTCATGAAGGATCGTTTGTGGCCGGGCTGGTGGATGTAAGCATTTGTCTAGTTCAGGAAAGACAGATTTATTCCTTGAGAGTTGTATGTAACTTACAACCTACATATTTCTTGCCCCTCCCCTGCGTTCTCTATCCTTTTTTCTGTTTTTAGATTTAGAGGGCATCATTTTTTTTCAGGTTTGTTGTTGTACAAAGTTAAGAACTTTGGGCTTAAAATATTGGTCTAGCTTCTCCCACAGAGTTTTGGGTCTCTGAGTTTTGCAGCTTGGTATGGCTGATTGAAAGTGGTCTGGGCTGAATTTGCTTAATAGAATGTTACACTTCTCTCCTGGGTCAATTTTTATCCACTTCATCAAGCTACTTATTGATTACAGCTCTTGTCACATGCACGTTAGTTTGCTGAGAAACTTAAAGATAGGTTTTGTTCCTTGCTTAGAGTAGGCTAGAAATGTTGTGGATTCTAGAGCACCGGGGACCCCAGATGCCCCAATTTTTAAAACTGATTCCATTCTCTCTTAGGCACTTGGCTTAGAATGATGAGAATGACGTTGGTTGTCTAGAACAGGAAAATAAAACAGATAAGTCCCCCTCCCCCCCGCCATTTGTTTTCCTCTCTGGGGAAATGTAGAGGCAATTGCATCTTGAATAAAGGGAATAGAAAGTATTGAGATGGAAACCTAAGCCTGGAGGGAAGGAATAGAGCAAATGCAAGAAAAGTCCAGGGGAGGATGTGCTGGGTATTTTCACGCCCAAGAAAAAAGTGATTTGGAAAAAGGAAGGAGAAGATGCTTTATGCCTCTGTACCTTGGGCCTGGCCAGCCTTTCAAGATATTTGCTTTCTTTAATTTGCAATCAGATATAGAAAAGTCTGTCATGAAAGCAGAGCTCTAATGAGCTTGAGTCTGAAGATTTGGAACCTCTCAGCAGGTCATGGATTACCCCAATTACTGGGATTATTGCTGCCAGGGAAACAAAGAACACCTAGGAACACAGTCAAAATGGAAACATTTATTTTTCTATTGCATCTCAGCTTTGTATGTGCAAATGGTTATTTCTAGTGCTGAGTCCAAGTAGAATTGTGACGTTGTCTTTGGTGTCATCTTACCTCCATTTTTAAAGAACCCACTCAAAGTAGTGAATAATATTACCCAGAGAAGGTATAATTTGACACTTATTTATATTAAACTGAGGTAACATTATTGTATATGTTATTAGTATTTTCTTCTATCAAAGTGCCAACAACTTGAAGGCAGGCTCTGTGCCTAGGAGGTACTTGCAATGGACATTAGCTATTTTGGGCTACCCAGTCTCTCAGCACTTTTCCTTGTTTTTAGTGAACTCAAGTATAATAGTCAGCCTCCACGATAGCCAACAATGATCCCTGTCTCCTGTCTTCATGCCCTTGTGTGGCCCCCTCCCACACTGTGTTAGGGTTGGTCTGTGTGACCAATAGCATATGGCAGAAGTGATGGTATGTGATTATGAGACCAGGTCACAAAAGACATGATGGCTTCTGCTTTGCTCTCTCTTGGATCTCTTGCTCTGGGGGAGGCCAGCTGCCATGTTATGAGCACATGCAAGCAGCGGGATGGAGAGGTCTACGTGGGGAGGAACTGAGGCCTCCTGCCCATCACTAGCTGGCCATGTGAACAAGACACCTTGGAAGCGCATCCTTCAGCCTCTGCCAAGCTTTCAGACCACAGCCCTGACCAACGTCTTATCTGCAACTTCACGAGAGATTTTGAGCCAGAACCACCCAGCTAAGTCACTTCCAGATTCTTGACTCTCAGAAACTGTGTAGGACAATACATGTTTATTGTTGTAAGCTGCTAAGTTTTGGGATGATTTGTTACACAGCCACAGATAACCAATACCTGAAGATGGGCACCTCACACTCCCGCAGTGGAAGCCAGAGGGGGCAGAAATTTCCTCTCCCAACCTCCGGGCAGTTAGTGCTTGGGCATGTGACCTCTATGGAGCCAATCAGATGCATATGCTTGGGCTTGTAACCTGCACTGGGCCAATCAGATGCTTGTATCTGAGACCTTGAATTTGAAGAGAGTCGTAATAAGATAGAGTCCAGTTTAGAATTAATTCCCTCAGCAGCAGCAATAGCAACAAATGGTGTCTTTTGTTGGCAACCACGAGAATAAGCAGTACACTTCTGTACCTTGGGCCCGGCCAGCTTGATTGGTCACCCTCAAGGGAGGGTTGGCCACCCTTGGGTGGTGTGTGGTGTCTGTAGCCTGCTTTTTGCCATGGCATGCTTTTGGATGTTGTTCTGCCTGCTTGGCCTCCATTGGTTTCTCCCTGTTTTTGAAGCTGCACTCTCTGGTCTTCCCAATAATTCCTCCAATCCGATATTCTTCTGATGAACTCTTTTTCTATTTAAGTTAAACTAAATTAGTTTATATTTTATGCAACCAGGAACTCTGACTAGGGCAGCACTCAAGTACATTTTTATAAGTCCATTGCCCCAAGTACTGGCTAGATCCAAAGCGGGTGACAAGTAGATCTTTATGAGTTGGAGAGCGAATTAGTGAGCATCTTTTTTTGTATGACTCTGTGCACTATTAGTAGCTTTGTGGAAATGGCAATGTGAGGGGCAGTTTATAGTCTCGACTAGAGACAAGCCATTCTACCTCCCCACCCCTGTAGTGGTCTGACCCAGTGATGTCGTGGGAAGAAGTCTCTTTTCTGGAGGCTGAGCCACTCCACTTATCAGCTGTCCAATTAAGGGAAAGTTATTTGACAAGTTGGAACCTCATTTATCTCACTGACAAAATCACAACCCCTCCTCCACTGGATTGCTGTGAGATTAGATTAGATAACGTGTGAAAAGAGTTTGGCTCACTTATTGCTCAAACTCTGGCTGGGCAGTGTGGCTCTGACCAGTGAACTGTGGGATCTTGGCCGGTCACTCACCTTGACTTCTCAGTGTCCTGGTCTGAAAAATGAGCAGGTTGGATTGGAGCTGTGGTGTTCAAACCTTTTTTTTTTCTCTTCTGGACGTTAAAAAAATAAAATTATATGTAGATTTCAACATAAAATAGTATTTTATTAGCATGAATATATTGTATAGATTTGCCTATATAACAATAATTCAGTTATTGAGAACAATAGGGCTATTCTGATGAATATAAACATTTGAAATCAGGGTTATGGTTAACATTTACCATCCAGGCTTAAGTATCAAATTTAACTCTGCATATTATTTTGGGTGTTCATCACTGAGAAAGTCCTGTTTCGTACATGTAAGTAGTTGCAAATGGTAATTGTTTTTGATAGTCTATCTTGCAGTCTCAGAAGACTTTTAGTTAAACAAAGCAGCTTTGGTGTGAGGACTGCATGAAGCATGAGCTCCCTGAAGCACAAGTTAATGTCCAGTGGGTTTAAGCATGGCTTCTGCCACATTTGGGTGTGTCTGTGGAACCCTCGGGAAACCAATTTACAAACTCCCAGAGTGGACAGTGCTAAGGTTTCTTTCAGCTTGCACGTTCAGTGGTTCTGAGGATTGACACAAAGGTGATGTCTGCGTAATATCAGTCAGTCATCTTTTTAACTTGCAAAAATAGTATGTGAACATATGCTCAGTGTAAACAATTCAAACAACATGGAAGCATATAGAATGGAAAGTAAGAGTCCCCATCCAACGGTTTTCCCTTATGGCTCTGTCCCCCTCCCTTTTCCTGGAGTAAGCACTGTCAACATTTGAGTCCTTCCTATTGCTCTACATTTACATATATACACACAGAAGTCATTTCTTTTTTCACATATATGAGATCATATTATACACATTGTTCTGAAACTTTCTTCTCTCTCTTCCTGTCTTAACATACCTTGGCAGGCTTTCCATGAATATATAGCTCTATCTTATCCTTTTAAACTCATTTAATATTTTATAACGTAAGTATCTATAATTTCTCTATTTAACAAACATTTAAAATATTCCATGTTTTTCATTATTACAAACAGTGCTGTAATAATCACCCTTATACATATATCTTTGCTGGCTTTTCAGCAGGATAGGTCGTGAGAATTGGAATTGCCTCATCAAAAGAAATTAAGTATTGATGGATACTGCCCAATTACCCTTTCAAAAGTCTATGCCCCACCAATTATATTTGTTATTTTAATTTACACTTCTCTAATTACTAGGTTGAGCATCTTTTCATGCTTATTGGCCACTTATTTTTATATTTTGATGCATTTTTGATATATTTTCTGATTTTTCCACTGGGTTATAATAATTTTTTCTTTCCTAACTGGTATCTCACATCTTTCAAGCAGTATTTGACATGAAACTATTCCCGAGTACCAACAAATCCAAATGGATTTTTTGGAACTTGTTGCAATAGCAATTGATCCATGTAAGTAAATGTTTCTATCCATTTATTCATTTACTCAACAAACATTAAAGAAGTATTCCTGTCTGTCAGGTAAAATATTAGAAATACGAAAATACGTAAGTCAGGCTCTTGACACTCAAGGTGCCCACAATTTACTTGGGAAGACAGCTATGTAAACAATTACAGTTTTCAGTGATAAGTGCTCTAACACAGGTGTGTCTGGGGAGCTGTGGGAGCATGGGTCTACCAGCTATGGGTTATACATACAGGGTGTGCTGTCTGGAGCGTCATATCCTATTAACTCTGAAACTGAGTGGTGGAGGTAACCAGACACTGCCTATGCCTTTTAAGGAATACATTTCAGAAAGCTGGAACTTCAAGAGATGTTTGAACAGGTGGAGAGAGGGGCTTAGCAGTCTTAGGGGAAAAAAAAGAAGGAAAATGGCATCAGAGAAATCTGTCTGTGATGGGGAATTTACTTGAGTAAGGAAGTGAGTAGGAGAGGCTGGGATGAACGAAAGGAGAAGATGAGGAGAAGAGAAATAGGAGAGAGAGGATGAATAGGGCTTGAAGTTAAGGGTATCTTAATGTCGACATCCATGGAATTTGGGGACAAGGAATCATAATGTCAAACAAATCAGGAAAGACTTCATAACTGTCACTTAAGAGTTACTAATGGCTTCTGTAAGAGGAGGATGAGACCCTCAGAGGAATTATATCAGCTCTCCTGAGAGGCAGTCAAGAGCTGGGCTAAAGAATTTGGTCTCAGGGTCAGGGATAAATCATACACACACACACACACACATTTTGAGGGGAGAGAAGGCAACATTGGTGTTAGAAGGTGGTAGAAAAAGCATTAAAACTGAGAGTCAAGATAATGGAAGTCTTAGCCTAGAGTTCTCTAGAGTTTTCTAGCATTCTCTAGAAAGCAGAGCCTGAGGCAAGGGTTAAAGTGCTGATGCTTTATTTGGGAGGTGCCAGCTTAGGGCAGTGAGGGTGAGGAAAAGCAGAAGTGAGGCGAAGAAAGATGTGAAACACTGGGATGCAATGCATAATTGCACTGGTCATCACTTCCCAATGAACCTCAATGAAACACAGCAGGTCACTCAGCAGGTGTGTTTGCTTGGCACATGGGACTTTCTAGGAAGGACTGGAAAGAGAAACCACACTTGAAGGAGAAACCACTCCTCCGAGTTGTCCACAGAAGAGATAAAAGATGGGGAGTTTAATGGCCAGCCACCTTCTTTCTCTCATTTACTGGTCAAATTTCACCCCTTGGGGAGCTGATTGTGCTGCACTCTTTTCTGCTTAGAAGAGGCAGCTTCTGCTGCTTGCAATGAAGGACCCCGACATACCCCTGTGTAATGACCTGCATGGGTCCCCATCTCCACAGCTTGCCTCTCTCCACACTTGACTCAACCTGTTGTTGCTGGGACTGATGGTATTTTCTTAGCTCTGGTGATTCACCATCAAATCGGTCATTCTTCCAGCTACTCCCATTCTGACCAGGCTTTACTTCTAGCAACTTCATTTTTCTCTCTTTTATAATCAACTCTCCATCCTGTATCCCAGGTCCATCATCAGTTCTGTGTCTTCATCTCTGCATCTCTTCCCTAATAACCTGGGTGGGATTTACAAGGAAGTAGATTTGAAATTAATATAATTGTAATTCAACCCCAAACTGGGCTTCACGTGGTCTGTCTTTGGCAGAGAATTGCGCTCTTGAGGAACAGTCCGGCAACCAAAAGCAATTAAATTAAATTAAAACTTTACTGATATCTCCGAGAAGAATGTCAGGGGAGGTAAATATATTTTTAGTGTGCAGCAAGATGTGTGAAACTTTTCCCCATCCCTGGCATTCTCTGTTTTTCTACTCCCTACCCCACCAAACTCCTCTCTCCTTCACTCCTATTCTAAACCAGGAATTTTCCCCATTGCCCTGCTTTTGTGATTTCCTTATTTTCTTCCTCTTCCCTTTCCTTCTACCTCTCGTTTCTATGCCAACTTCTGATCCATATATCCTACTTTTGCATTTCCAGTTCTGTCCTTCTTTTTCTCCCCATTGCTCCAGACACTGAGCTGGCAAAGACAGAATTCTCCTTAAAAAGGGTGAAGGAGGGGAACAGTCACACATTAATAATTTCTATCTCCATCATTTGAGAAAGGATTTGCTAATAATCAGAGCTGTTCAGTGATAAAATAGACTGCTTCATTAGGTAGTGATTCTCCTGTCATGGGGATGATTCAAACAAAGACTGGATGATCAATGCTCAGGATATTGGGAAGAGGTGATGTTGGGTCAGATGATTTATAAGCTCCCACCATGTCTAAGATCCTCAGTTTAGATTTGTGTCCCCTAAACACTGCCGTAGTATTGGAGTTGAATCCTGTTAGCTTTTTCCCTCTTTAGAAATGTGTATGCCGGGGATGGAGAGCCTTGGACACTGAGCTTGATCTAACTCTTGTCTTGATTTTAATTTCTTTGAGACAAGTGTCTAAATTATCTTTTTAGCATCCCAGCCTTTCCTGCTACAATCAACAAGCACAATTATGTGTCTCTCAGATGGTTCAGATTTCTCACTAATGTGTCAACCACACAGTTTAGCTGTGCCAGGCTCTTGCTTGAGGACTCTTCATTTTGCTCTGAGACAGCATTTTCCAGGCGGTGAGTGGGCACAGCAGATGTTGGATTAGTGGGAGGCGTAGCTCTGAGTGCGAATTTCCCAGGTGAGGGAATGGAGTCAGTGTGGCCAGCTTGCCAGACCCACCATGCTCTAGGGAAGCAGTGTGTTGGGAGAGGGAGGGCACTCGCCTTGGGGTCAGATGAGCCTGGTCTGAATCTGCTGCTCACACACAAGGAATGTTAGTCAGGACTCCTTGGGTTGCAAGTGACAGAATTCAGACTGGCTCGAAAAAAATAAAAAGGGTGGTGGTGGTGGTGCTGGGGGCTTACTGGTTTCCCAGACTGGAACTGCAGGCACAGCTGTATCCAGGAGCTGAAGAGACTTGTGAAGACTTGCCTCTCGCTTAGTCTCTTTCTCTCTTTCTCCACCCTTCGCTCCTCCTTTTTCTGTGTCGCTTCATTTTCTACCCCAGTGGAAAGAAATCCTCTTTCCAAATAGTTTGAACCAAATTCTCAGAGCTGAATCTCATTGGCCTGAATGGGATCATGTGTTTGCCCCTGAATCAGTCTTGGTGGCCAGGGGATGGAGTATGCTGATTGGCCAGAAGGGTGTTTTCCCAAAGGGAAAGTGAGACTTTGTCACCTAAGAAGAGGATATGGATGCCGGAATGACAAGAACAGCTCACGTCCACTACAATGCAACCTTAGCAATGACGTTATTTCTCTGAGCCCAGTTTCTTCAGTGCAAAATTCCTCCTTCACAGAGCTGTTGTGAGGACTGTAAATCATGAATGCGTAGTACCTGTCGCATGGCAGGCTTTCAATACTAGTAGCAATTCTTATTGTTAGGTCCAGAGAACCAGTGGGTGAGAGGGAGGATTCTACCCAATGGGAAGATGTGTGCATGCGTGCGTGTGTGCGTGCACACGTGTGTGCATGCATGCAGTCCCGTGTCAACTATCAGGGAGGCAAAGCTAATGAGACTTGGTTGGTACCATCCCAACATCCCTCTCCTTTTGCTTCCTGACTCTTTACTTTCCCATCTTTCCTTCTTGTCTCTCCCATCCCCTTCCATCCTTTCCTTTCCTTTCACTGGCCATATTTATACCTATATTATAAAAATGCGGTATTTTCTTATTTTTGTGACGTGCATCGAATTTATGGTTTTTTTTTTACATCCCGACTTAAAAAAATGATTTGAGATCTCACTCAAGGACACACCACAGAATAATATAAATAGCTGAGGAAATTGGAACGGAGGGAATAAATAAAAAGAAGCAAAATCAAATTAGAAAATAGAGTGTATGCCGCCATATCTTATATGAGTGCTGGAGGTGGGCTCTGTTGACTGAAAATAAAGTTTCATGTTCCCTATTCTTTTTTTTTTGTGAGGAAGACCAGCCCTGAGCTAACATCCTTTGCTAATCCTCCTCTTTTTGCTGAGGAAGACTGGCCCTGGGCTAACATCGTGCCCATCTTCCTCCACTTTATATGGGACGCCACCACGGCATGGCTGACAGGCAGTGCGTCGGCGGGCGCCCGGGATCCGAACTCGCGAACCCCGGGCTGCCAAGCGCGGACTAAACTGCTGCGCCACCGGGCGGCCCCTCATGTTCCCTATTCTTAGTTTAAAAATCGAGCAAGTTGGAAATTTTCTCTTTTTTCCCAAACCAGCCAAGCAGTAAAGTCAGCCGAACGTGAGTGTTATGTGTGGTCCTTGGTATCATCCATGGAGCAGTGGCTCTTGATGGTAAGAAGCTTCTACCCATTTATAGGGACTAAAGAGGGTGTTAAAAACAAATCGGGGTGGGTGACAGGTCACCAGGCAGGCAGGAAAAGGGAAATAGCAAATCTCTCCTCCAAGGTCCGTAGAACTTTAGAGAGGAAAGATATCAATACAATGGAGACATACACATTTTGGAACGAAAGTATAAATCAAGGTGAAATGGAAAAATCTGCCTTGTTAAAACCCAGCTCCCCAAAGAATTTGACTCACGGGTTTGCCTTTGTGATGGGGCTGCGGGTAGCCACCAGGTGCGCTGTTTTCAGGCTGATTCCTGTTGGGAATGTGATTCTTGCTGAGAAAGGTGGTTGACTCCATGTCTCAGCAGTCAACAGAATGTGGCCATCTGGACTACGAAGTATAAGCCAACTTATTGCTTCTTTAATGACACCTGCAAACACAACGTGTTGTTTCTTTTGTGTGTGTGTGTGAGGAAGACTGGCCCTGGGCTAACATCCATGCCCATCTTCCTCTACTTTATATGAGACGCCACCACAGCATGGCTGACAAGCAGTGCATCGGTCCATGCCCGGGATCTGAACCCTCGAACCCGGGCTGCCAAAGTGTGAACTAAACCGCTGCACTACCAGGCTGGCCCCATCGACGTGTGGTTTCTTGTTTGAAAGGGCACCAGCAATACTTGGGAAGGTAGGAAGAGGAGGGGGCATTCAGGGAGAGACAAGGAATTCTGCCTTGTTTTATGCATTGAGTGGAAAAGGGCAGATAATACTAGTGGGGAAAGCTATTGTGCTGGAGATGTGGGATTGTCCCATGGGGAGAGGATATACACGGATGGGAGGCTTGGCATCGTAGAGCCATGAATTTGTATATTATTCTGGCAAGGGACCCCAGCCTGATTCTAGAGATGGCACCTGAGCTATGAGAGTTGTAGTTAGTGCTGTTGAGTCCATTTGGACTCCTAGCGACCTGTGTGGAGCCGAGTACAGCTGATGAGAGTACACAAGGATATACACATTTTCTCTACTCTGATGTCATCACAGGGGAATGAAAGGAGGCTCACCTGACCCCTACCCTCCGGGCTGACTCTGGGGGAACTTCCGTGGGCTTTGCCCTCCTCCTCTGTGAGTGGGAACACTAATTCTTCCCTTCTGTCCTTCCTGGGCCCGTCGTGGGGATTCCCTCATTCAGGAAGAATTTATGGAGCTCCGACCACACATTCAGCACTGGATTGGACACTTCGGGGAACAGGGAGCAAGGTTAATTCTCAGCCTTTATCCTTAAAGAACTAACAGATGTGGAAGGACTGCATGGAGCCGTTAGGGGTGTTTGCAGATGAGTGAATGCAGCCTGGGGTGGGTCACCTCCCTGGCCAGGCCCCAGGATTAGTCCTGCTCTGCCCTCAGTGACAGGCGGGGGCATCTGCTCTCTGGGCCTCACCTACAAAGCCAGGGGGTGGGAGTGCTTGCTTTAGGGGGTCTCTTCCTGGTCTGGCCTACGCGAATCTCTGGACCACTCAAACCCTTTGCTGTGAAGCCCAGAGCAGAAACCAAAGTGGATGGCTAGGAGGTGCTAGGTTTTTACCTAGGGCAAAGCCAGATCGTCTGCTCGCACCCCAGAACAAACAGTTCTGCAAAGTGCATGACCTTCCAAGTTCGAGCTGCATGGAAGCAGCCCGATTGTTCTGACCATGGGTCGTGTGTCTGGGAGGGCGCTGGGTCTGGGGGCCTGTCCTGATCCATGAGGGGTGTGAGCCAGGTCTGCTGGCTTCTCCTGCAGAACAGGAGAGTTGGCTAGTGTTCCTCCCTGGCATCATGGGGACAGAGGGTCCCGATGGCCATCTCTGCCCTCTGTACAGGGCACAGCCTTGTTTTTCTCCTTAAGGGTCTGATCAAGGCAGCTTTAAACTCGCAGAGACTTCCCACGGCCAAATGTTTTCATTTTTCTCTTGGCTACACTCCTGGTTCCGTCATTCTCAGTAGCTGTGGGCCCGGTCGTATTTCAGGAGCATTCTGCTAACTCTGTGGGTCTTCTCCAAAACCCGTCTAAGTGGAGAGTCAAGGCCATTCCCCAAACTGGAATCCACATTGCCACTGATCCAGAAGCCAGAGGCAAATTCCTGCACCTAGCCCCTGACAGCTTTTGCAGTCTGGCTAACACATCGGCTCCTCGTGCTGCCCCATTTTAAGACAGTGTAAAGAAAAACAGGTGCCCACTGGTCTAGTCACATCCTCTATAAAACGGTTGGAGTCTCTACTTTTTGTGGGAAAACAGCAGAGGGGGGTTGGACTAATGAGTTCCCTCCCAGGGATCTGATTATGAGAAGGTTGAGCAGTGTGGGAAAGAAAAGAGAACCGCCATCCAGAACTGTCAGCAATGAGAGCCGAGCCGTTGGAGAGTTGAGTAGGCTTCTTAGAGATGGAGTGAGCTTCCTGGCTCAGGCAGTGTTCAAGCAGAGGCTGAGCGGCCACTCTGGCGAAGAAAGCTCACAAAGGTGACTGATGAACTTGGCAGAGGTTGGAGTAGAGGACCCTGAAGGTCTGTGGTGACTCGGAAATTGCCTTGCAAAGCTGATGTACAGGAGAGAGGGCAGCATTTAGTGTTTCTACACTAAAATTTTTTTTAACTTCTTAAAAATTGTGGTAAAATATACATAATGTAAAATTTGCCATTTTAGTCATTTTTAGGTGTCCAGTTCAGCACCATTAAGAACATTTGCTTTGTTGTGCAACTATCGCCACCATCCATCTCCAGCACTTGATCTTCCCAAACCGAAACTCCACACCCATTAAACAATAACTCCCTATTTTCCCTCTCCCCCCAGCCCCTGGCAACCACCATTCTACGTCGTGTGTCTATGAATTTGACGACTCTAGGGACCTCATATAAGTGGAATCATACAGTATTTGTCGTTTTGTAACTGGCTTATTTCACTTAGCATAATGTCTTCAAGGTTCATCCATGTTATAGCATGTATCAAAATTTCTTTCTTTTTCAAGGCTAATATTCCATTATGTTTATAGTACATTTTGTTTATCCATTCCTCCATTGATGGCCATTTAGGTGTTTCTACCTTTTGGATATTGCAAATAACACTGCCATGAACGTGAGTGTACAAATATCTATTCGAGTCCCAGTTTCAATTATTTTGAGTTTATACCTAGAATCAGAATTGCTGGATCACGTGGTAATCGTATGTTTAATTTTTTTAGGAATCGCCGTACTGTTTTCCATGGTGGCTGCACCATTTTACATTCCCACCAGCAATGCACAAGGGTTCACGCCTTCACTCTCAGGAGATATTTCTTCTTAGTCTCCTAGCACCCAGAGAAGCATGGGCAAGAGATGTGCCTTTGTGCTCACCCCACCTGGACCATCAGAGAAGAAAGGGGGGTGGGCTCTGTCTAGTCTCAAATGCCCGGAAGCTGGAGATGTAAATAACCCTGGAAGATGCCAGTGCTAATCAGTAGCTGGACCGAATTAAGCATTTAACGAAGGATCCAGTCACCGTCAAAAAGGTAGAGGAGTGGAGAGGTGGGTCTTTGTTCCTGTTTTAAAAATGAGCATTGAAGGAGAGTCTGTGGCAATTTCAGGCGAGGTTTATTCATTTCATGAGTCTCTTTCAGAGCAGGTACCAGAGTTCGTGTTTCTCTCTCATCTCTCCCAGATGTTTACAACCAAATGCATCTTCAGGACCCAACATTTACTGAGCACTCACTATGTGCCAGCCCTGCTGGTCTAGTGGTTACGATTTGGCGCTCAGCTCCGCAGCCCTGGTTTATTTCCTGGTCAGGGAACCACACCACCTGTCTGTCGGTTATCATACTGTGGCAGCTGCATGTTGCTGTGATGCTGAAAGCTATGCCACCGGGATTTCAAATACCAGCAGAGTCACCCATGGTGGACAGCTTCCAGACTAAGACAGACTAGGAAGAAGGACCTGGCCACCCACTTCCAAAAAAAATTGGCCATGAAAACCCTATGAATGGCAGCAGAGCATTGTTTGACGTAGTGCTGGAAGGTGAGAGACGGGCGCAGAAAGACCGGGCAGGGCTCTGCTCTGCTGTCCATAGGGGCACTAGGAATCGGAATCCACTCCATGGCCCTAAAGAAAACAACACTATGTGCCAGGCATTTTATAGATACTTTGTGTTCATTTGCTCATTAGTCCTCTTTAACATCTGGAAGGCTTATGTCCTGAGAATCACCAAATTCAAAAATACCCCTGCAGCCTCCCTCCCTCCCGCATAAAGTGCAGTAGAGTGTGACCAAAAATTCGAGCGAGCATTGAAACCTTAATGAGAGTTGCTGAGAATGTGACAATAGGGGGACAACAAACTTCCATGAAGACTGGAGACTGAGCCTGGGCTCTGTCTGACGCTAGGCTCTGTGCCTTTTATTTTGCTGCTTAATGAATCTCCATTGATTATCTTGCTTTGACTCAAGGTTACGTCAATTAGTCCTGTCCTAGCCTGTCTTCTGCCTAACTGTCGACTCAACTTATGACAAAAATGTAAGCAGTGAGTCTATCCTGATTCCCTGCTTGAGTCAGGAAGGGGAGATGGAGCTGCCTTTCCAGGCCCAGAAGGGAGAGGGGTTTCTCTCTGGTTTCTGGACAGGTGTACCCGTACCTGGCACACATGGCTTAGTGGATGTGGTTCACGTTCTCTCTTCCTCTCCAGTCCTGACCCTGACCCTCTCTCTTTGATTGGGTCTCCCAAGGGCACTTAAAACCTGACCTCCTAAGCATCTTGCCCTCTCCATTGCCCATGGGCATCGGGGCATCTTGGCCTCCCAAGCATTCAACCTTGGAGTCACCTTTGACTGCTTCCTCTCTCTGTCTGCCCCTCTCAGAATGGGCTGGCGATTCTATCTCTGGGATCTGACCTTCTTGAGCTGCTGACACAGCCAAGCCTCCCTGGGCGTCCGGGCTCTGATGGCCTCCCATGCTGATTTCTGCAGCCTCCTTCCTAGTGGGCCTTTCTACCTGCAGCCTCACCCCTCCTGGTATATTCGATACCCAACAGCTAGGCTCATTTTCTCTGAGTGCTATTTTGATTTTGTCACTTGTCCATTCAGAAATCGGCAGGAACTCCCATTTGCCTCCCACCTTTAATCTCAGCTCCTCAGCATGTGTTTTCAGATCTTTGCAAACTCACATTTAACTACCCTCATCTTCTGCACCCCCCTGGCTTCTCATCTTTGCTCTGGCAGGACACAACCCATATAAGTTGCTAGCTTTGGGGTGTGGTTCTGCCCTTGCCCCTCAGATTCATATCTATCCTGATTAAGACACGACAAAGATGTGTGATGTCACCAGGCTTGTTTGATATTATGTCCCTACCTCCTATGCAATGCTTACTGCATAGTAGATGCTTAATAAGTGTTTGTTGAATGAATGAATGTTAAAGACATCTCTTCTTGATTAACACTTCTTGGGTTAATCAATACACATATAAAAGCCTGTGCTAAGTGTTTAGGACACAAAATGAGTAAGTTCCTGCTCGAAAAGCTCACAGTCTAGTCTAGATCTTGAACAAATATCACATTTCCTTGATGATATGAATGATCGTAAGATGCAATGTGAGTTTAAAAACAGCTTTTGGGGATAAAAGAAACGCTACCACTTTAATTATACACAATGCATGTTGAGCTTTAATTTCAGAAACTTTAAAATGTGAAAAAATATGCATCTTAGGATGGAGAAAATAAAGAGTTGCAACATGGGCTTTAGGTGCTGTAGAGGGATGTACAAAATGCAAAGGAAGGATGCTATTGACTGTCGGAGCGGGGTTAATTAGTTTCCTGAGTAGACCGGGAAGGGAGGCAAGTACCAGTAGGCTTTGAAAACTGGCATCTCTGGCCCTTCAAAACTGTGTGACCTGAGACAAATGACTTAATTTCTTTCAGCCGAGTTTCCTCTTCTGTAAAATGAGATAATGATAGAGCCTACCTGGTCCCCTGTAGCTCCCACTTACTGAGCATTGACTGTGTACCCAGCCTAGCTGAAGTGCTTAAAGTATACTGTTTAATCTTCAGGGGTAGGTATTGTTACTCCAATCCTGGGTGCATAGGAAACATTCAACGAACCGATTTATTTAGTGGACATCAGTTTTGGTGGTGTTTTAAAAAAATTATTTTATTGAGGTCATACTGGTAAATTTCAGGTGTATGTTATTATATTTCAGCTTCAACATAGACTGCATCTTGTTTACAACCAAAAGTCTGGTTTCCATCCATCACCATATATATGTGCCCCTTTACCTCTTTCTTCCCCCATCCCCGTCCCCTCTGGTAACCACCAATCTGTTCTCTGTATCTATGTGTTTATTTATCTTCCACTGTGAGTGAAATCATGTGGTATTTGTCTTTCTCTGTCTGACTTAGTTTGCTTAGCATAATACCCTCAAGGTCCATCCATGTTGTTGCAAATGGCATGATTTTGTCTCTTTTCATGGCTGAGTCGTATTCCATTGTATATATGTATATACATATATATACCACATCTTCTTTATCCATTCATCCATTGATGGGCACTTGGGTTGCTTCCACATCTTGGCTGTTGTGGTTTTTGATGTTGTAGCGTCTGCCTGCTCCGTGTTCATTCACCCTTTTCCTGGTAACAGCATTCAGAATTCCCTTTGAGGAAACACCTCACCCACTGTCAGTCCATACTGGTGTGGCTGCTCCCTCTGCCCCTCCTTGTGGGACCCAGTGGTGGGCATATGACCCAGGCTTGGCCAGTGAGACCATTGAATCCCCCAGCAGCAGTGACTGGTTCAGAGATGGCGCCTGACCCCAGCCTGTTGGAACTATGAAGAGGACCCTTCTCTCTGCTGGGGCTGCTAGATTGGTGGGATGTGAGCTTGAAGCAGCAGGTGGGCATCCTGCTGGGCACTCTGAACACCTGTCTGGGCGTGGGGCCGGCTGGGAGGGGAGGAACCCTGCTTGAACATTTAGGTCTGGGTGAGCGTGTTTACCCCCAGGCTTTTTAGCACACCTGAACGTCTGTTACTGGAGCCAATACATTCCCTTTAAAAATTTTTTGGCTTAAACCGGCTTTGGTTGGAATTCTACATTTTACAATGAAAAGTCTTCGACCCAAACCAAAATTGTGATTATAGTGATGCTGTGTTCTGGGAGAATGAGAGGCTCAGTGGAGCTGGAGCACAGGGGTACGTGTGTGGAGGTGCGCCCAGGTTAGACACGTGGGTATGTGACTGCACAAGACTGAAAACACATGTTACAAGAATGAGCGTGTCATAAGTGCTGGAGGACTGTGGAGGAGGGAGGGAACGTGCTGGGTGGGTGCGTTCTTGAGGGTTGGAGCCTGTGGGGGAGACTGTGGTCGGAAGGAGGAGGGGATGGTGCTGACGGCAGGCGGTGAGCAATACAGAGGTGCAGTGCAAAGTGCATCTGGGACAAAGGGAGTAGGTCAGCCTGGCTGCTTCACTTAGGGAGCGAGGACACAGAGTGGGCAAACCTGTCTGGGAGCTGACTCTGAGGACTTTACCTGGAAGATGGGGGTCAGTACCTCCCTCTCCAGCAGCCCCACTACCGAAGCACCTCATTTTACACTGTGGAGCAGGATTCCTAAGCAGCTCTGTTTATGTTTTCTTCGGTCTCCTAATGTCTCTTGCACTTTTCTACGTTAGAATGTGAGCCCCTTCCTGGCAGGAAACACTTCTGCCTCTTGTTCTTGTACCATCTTAGCATGGGGGTGACACGCTTAGCTTATGGGACAGTCTGCCTGGGTTTGAATCCTGGCTCAGCGCTTCCAATCCATGACTCCTTGGGCAAATCACTCATGTGCTCTGTGCCTCAGTTTCCTCATCTGTAAAATGGAAATAATAGTAGTATCTACCTTGGAGGGTGGCTGGGAAGATGAAATGAGTCAGTGAATATACAGTGTTGAGAACACTGCCTGACGTAGAGAAAGGCTATGCAAGTGTCAGCGATTTATTATTATTTTTATTATTATTCGTTTCATTCCACAATGCTCAGTGTATACTGTTGCATAAAGTGGGTGCTCAGGAATGTAATTTTCCAATGAGGAAACCCAGGCCAAGAGCGGTTAGGTGTCTTCCCTAAGGCATCGACTGAGTGGGGGGGAGGGAAGAAATGTATTGTAGCCATTGTGGGGAGAACCTCAACGTCTCTAACTGAAATCTGGCTTGAGTGTGTGTGTTTGTGTGTGTGTGTGTGTGTGGATTTGGTTATTTTCTCTTGACCCCCTCCCTCTGTTCACACACTCTTTTGGGGTTTCATCATTAGCCTCATCTCTCTAGGGGCTCCTGACCCCACAGAGGCCCTGATTGGAGTGGCAGTGAAATTCCCCTCTGCCTGACTTCCTGCGAGTTTTCTTTGTTATTCAGGCTTCTTTTATTTTGATTCCAGGAGCATCTGCTCGCAGGATTTCCGACGCTCCTGGGCTCTCAGAGCTATGGGGTCTCACTACCGTACGGTCCCTCCGTTACTACATCGAAAGACGATTTACCTAACAGATGGGATCTTTTGAATATTTATGTCTGGACACATCTGTTCTGGACTTGAAAGTTTAATAAAGCTTTTCATTTTCTGAAGCGCGGGTGAAGCCTGTCTGTGGTGAGCTGACAGCTCCATGGGGTCCGCTCCTCAGTGGTGACTCTGGGGCATGGGGGTATGGCTTGGGACACCCCACTTGGCAGACAGCCATGCTCTCCAAACCCTTCCTTCCTGTGGCACAGGAGGGAATGGCCAAGAGGCCAGGGGCAGGCGGTGTGGTGCTAACTCGGTGGACCACTTGAATATATTTATAGAGAAGCAAGTAGCAACAATTATTTGCAAAGGGGGAAATGTTTTCTTGTTCTTCCCTGGGGAAGATAGGTACTTTGGTTTGGGTGAAGGATGGAGCAGTCTGGCCTTGTCTGGCTAGGTCTTTGCCCCCACACCACACGGGGGCTCTTGGGGGAGTCTAGATGGATGTGTAGGAGGGGGCTTTAACAACAATATACTGAAAGTTAAGTTGTGGGGGGAGTACCTTCAGCTTTTTTAGTTCTTATTTTCTTAGTTCTTAGTGTGTTTCTCCATTGTGCTGCCCATTCTCTCCTCTCTTGACCTTGGTGGCATTCTGTAATGTCCCCACCCCTTCAGGCTCTGTTCTAGTCCAAACAGTCTCCCAAGAAAGAATAATAACAGCAGAAATAACAATAACACGCAATGCAAACATGTGCTACAATTTTATCTCTATTATTGTGTCTAATTATCATCACAACACAAAGGTAAGAACTCTTATTACCGCCGTTTTATAGATGAGGAAACCGAGGCACAGAGGGTTTAATTGACTTGCTCAAGGCCACCTAGTTACTAAGTGGGGCAGCTAGGATTTGAACCCAGGGCATCCTACACCAGAGCCCAAACTCTCAGCGCTTTATTGCCTGCTGATCAGAATCTGTCAGCCGGCGTTTTCCAAAATATGTTTTTTGGAACCTATGGTGCGATGATCGAATAATTCCAAATACAATTTCCCCTCAGGCCAGTTTAAATACACATCAACTTCTTAAAGGCTCTGAGGGGTCCTGCAGGAAAGAAACTTCGTGTAACTCAGTGTTTTCCAAATTTCTTTAACACCAAAGAAAATCTCCTTTTCCTTAATACCAATGAACAAAAGTCTCATAGATCTAATATACTGCAAGCTGCTTTGCGAAACACTGTTGAAAATGACTGTTGACTTAAAATATTACCTCTCCCAGGGATACTTGCATTTTAACAAAGTTCAAAGTTTTAAGTCTCAGTAAGAAGAGAGTAGGAGTGGGTAGAAACTATATTGATGGAATTTTAGGTATATTAGGTTGAAAGAGTTTTCTTTAGGGAGGGAACTTCAAAAAGCACTCGGTTATATGAATTTTTGAAAAAATATTTTAAAACTGTTTCAAACTTACAGAAATTTGTAAAAAATAGGACAAAGAACTTCTGTGTAACTTGTACCCTGAGACCCCACTCAAGTTTTGCCAGTGTTCCAGCAACATCCATCATGCACTGGATCCAATCCAGGGTCACATGGAGCTCTTGGTTGTCATGTCCTTCTCAGCTCTTTCAATCTGGAACAGTTCCTCCTTTTTCTTTGATATTCGTGACTTTGAAAATGTTGAAGTGTACAGGCCAGTTATTTTGTAGAATGTCCCTCAATTTGTGTTTGTCCATTGTTTCCTCTCCATTAGACCCAGGTTATGTATTTTTAGCCAGAGTATCATAAATGCTGTGTTCTTTTCATGGAAACCTATTGGGTGGTAGGTGCGTGATGTCTGTTTGTCCTGTTATTGGTGGTGTTTCCTTGGATCACTTGGTTAAGATGGTTTCTCCACTGATCCTTTCTTCCTCTTTGTATTTAAGAAATGTTTTGTGGGGAGGTACTTTGACACTGTGTAAAATTGCATTCCTCACCCCACCTTCGCACACTGGTTTTAGCATCTCTTGACATTTCTTGCCTGAATTAATTGTTACTGGGGTGGTTGCCAAATGGTGAATTTCTGACACCACAATTCCTTCTCCACTGTCATTGCCTTTCTACCACAAGGAAGAGCTGTTCTTCTCCCCATTTATTTATTCATTTAAAATTTTATATCTGTGTGTGGAGTTATGCGTTCCTATTTTTTTCTTCAATGGCTATAATCTGTTACTATCATAATTTATTTTGATGCTCTAAGTTTTCCAGATTTGGCCGGTGGGAACCCATTCAAACTGGCTCCTATATTCTTTTGACATATTTCCAAAATACAGATTTTGGGACTCTTTTGTGCACTTCTTTACTTTTTGTTCCAGGCAACTTTTCTACCTAACCCTGCCCTGGAATCAGCCATGTCTCCAAGAAGCTCTGGTTCCTTTCAGTGGAGAATAGTGTTTCAAAATCAAGATTTGGGCAAGAGGTGTGCCCATTGCTAGTGCGATGTCACTGCTCTCAGGCTTTATCAATAGATGGAGCTAGGAAATTACACATTATATAATAGACACAAATTTACAACTATGTTTATTGAAAACCGTGAGTTCATATCGATGCTTCCAATTCCCATCCAACATCACAGAGTCTATTCTAGTTTTCTCCCTTTCCATAGTTGTACCTCCTTTTGGATAGTGAGAAAGCTGGCTCCCTTTATCTCTGTCCCCCTCTATGTAGTCAATCTCTGGACTCCCTGACTTCTGCCCCCTTGTGTGTAGACCCTGACACCAGCCTGGGCCGGCCTCCCCCAGGCCTTCTATCTCATTTGGGCCTGCCTAATGATATTTTGATGAAGGAGGGAAAAAAGGAAAGCAAAAGGAAGGGAGGGAGAGAGAAAGAAGGAAGGAAGCTAATAAATAGTTTTTAGAGGAGGGAAAGCAAGGGAAGGGGACAAGCACAGCCAACCATGGACTTCACAACTTTTTCTTTTATACTCAAAAAGGAAAATATTTGGGTTTGTGGTAAACTCAATATCATTTGATCCTCTGAGAAATTAATTAATTTTATTCTTAGTATTCTGATGGGCAGAATGAAGACCACTAAGTAGGAATTATATGGCGGCAGATTTCAGCTCACTGTAAAAAATACTTCTCTGGTGAGAGCTGCTCAACATAGAATGGTCTTAGTTGCAAAGGAGTGAGCTCCCTGTCAATGGAGGAGTTCATTTGGAGACTGTAGGACCACCAGTCAGAGTGACAGTGGAAAGATTTCTTGCACTGGGAGAGCAATTGGATTACATGGCTGTAGCGCTCAGTGCTGACTCAGTGATAGTGACATAGCTGAAGGCCAGAATTTGATCACGCTTCCCAAGGAGCAGCGACACCAAACTCCCCTCTCGGTGGCTGAGGAGGCAAGCAGGGCTCCAGAAGGAGACTTTTCTCTCTTTCCTGCTGGAGTCAGCAGCAAGAAGGGTCTCCCAGAGCCCTGGGAGATGCAGCACAGGAGCGGGGGCCGCAGAGCTGCACCAGTGTGCACGCTCTGTGTGTTTGCATGACGAATTTGCATCTTGAGATAAAACATAGCTCCAGACTGACACAGCCTTTAGTTTCAGTGCCAACAATCTAATGTTGGCTTCAAAGGAGAAACTAAAAAGATTCTTCTTGGAGCCAGTTCTGGCCCTTGTAGTTCTTTTATTGTTCCCAAATGGACCACATACTGGGGAGCTTTCGTGATGGCCCTAACAACAGTAACCTGTCAAACACAACAAGCAAAATCTTAAAAGCGTTTCTTCTCAGGAGCAAATTTGAATGTCAGATGTTTCTGTACTCTTGCCTCTTCGTTTTTACAGCACCCCCTCCCCGCCCCAACCAATTTACCTACAACTCTGCTGCAAAGAAGCTGGAGTTTTAATATCTTTTCAAATGTTGAAATAAACTTAAGACTTAAAATTCTATAGGATACCAGCAAGCATGACTTCAATCGCCTGGGACCAGCAGCAGTTCAGCAAGCATTAGTTGAATGCCTTTGTGCTAGCAACTGTGCTAGCTCTGAACTACACAACAACTAAGCAAGGTATTCGTGGTCCCATTTCACAGGTGAGAAAGCTGAGGCAGAGTAGGTCAAAAACTTTATCACGAGCAATGCCAAGCTATGGCTTCCTTTCCTGCTTCCCAGAGCAGAATGGTCGCCTTGTTACTGGGGAGGAAGGAAGTGGGGTGCACCCACCTTTCCCTAGATAAATGACAGCGTACATGACTGTGTTTTATTTTCCTGATGAAGGTGCTGTACATTAAAACCATTTGGGACCAGGATTTAAATCCTGATGGGATTCTGCATCTGGACATTTCTTTAACATTTTCCCAAAAACCCGATGCTTGCTAGCTGGTTTGCGTTACACGTGAATGTTTATGTGCTTACGTATTTTTCGACATGATGTATTTGTGCTTTGGGTGCGTCTTTTGGAGGTGGGTACCCACCTTAGTCACTGTGAGTCCTGAAGAACAAGCTGTTCCACCAGAGAATAGTAATAATAGTGACCCTTGAGTGAGCAGATTGCTACGTGTTAGGCCTGTACACACATCTCCTTAAACCTTTCCAACAGCAGAGTGAGGAAGATTAATTTACAGAGGAGGAAACCGAGGCTCAGAGAGGTTGTCACGTATTCCATCCAAAGCCCCACAGCTAGAAGGTGGCAGAGGCAGGTTGTAAACTCAGACTTTTCTGACTCCAGAGGGGAGATGTCCACCATGCCACACTGCCCCGAAGCCAGGTGGGCAAGCATTGGGTGGCAGTTATGATGGGTGGCAAAGGGCCACGGGGGGACATGAAGAAATAGGTTATGTAAGAGTTAAAAGAAAATTCTACCAAGGAGGTTTTTCATGTGGCTTTTCCAAAGGCCAGAGTTCAGATTTATGATGTTGGAATATTCATGAGTTGCCACAGTGTGCAGTACCTGGGAGAAAAGTTTCTTGTGACAGAAATTAACTTTAAGGCAAGGGCTTTTCTGAATTAAGGTTCAGATGTGGCAGATGTGATCAAAGTAATCATACAACCTACTTAGGGGGCTGTGGATTCACATCTTAAAGTAGTATTTAATGATTTGGAACATGGCAGTGTGTATTTTCATCTATCCATCCATCCGCCCATCCATCCGTCCATCTGTCCACCTATTTGCGTAACCCCGTATTGGAGCCTATGGAAGTATACCCAAATCAAACCAAACCAAACCCTCATAAATGGCTTTTAACCAAGTTGGGGAGAGAGAGACGCATACAAGAATAGACAAACCATAGGGCAATGAGGTGTCTAATTAAATATCAAAGTGGGTGGTCCAGACTTTGGGTGTTTGCATCCTCTTTGAGGATGTGGTGTGTCTGGTCTGGCCATTTTGGCTGCCTTCAGGGACCATTGTGGCACCTGTGAGACTGCCAGGAATCCAATTAGTTCCAGTCTTGATACAGTCTGAGCTGAAAAATTGGGTATATAGTCTACCCACTGCTGAGATACAGTCTGGGTCTCTGTTTGAAAATGAGATGCCATCTTTAATCTTAAATACCAGTGTGATGGTCCCACAGGATTGAAAGAAGATGAAATAGGCAGGGATCCATTTGAGGAAGGACTCTTCCTCTTCACTCCCTGGTTGGACTGCTAAAATATAATGAGAGATTGTTTGTATGTCCAAAGCTAGGAAAACCAGCTACAAAATCATCTCCCCAGCAGCAGACTCCCCTGGCTTTTATGACCTCAAGGGCTCCAAGGTTGACAGTAGGGGACCCAGATACTGAGGGGGCCTTGAATGTGAGGTGCAGACATATATGACATAATTAGGTAGCCTTTATGAGGAAAGCAAAGAGAAGTCATTAGGACTGCTGTTTAACAAAGGGACACTTCCTGCTCCTACCCCCCTATTAAAGAGCGGCTTTTCAACTGTGTTGCACTTCTTTGATCCCTGAAGGCCCCTGATGTTTTGCTCACATCCTGTCATGAGGTTTAATGATGCCTCATATGTGCACCAGGAGCACGGCCCAACTTAGCATCGTTTGGGGAAAGGATTGTAACATGACAAGGTTTTGATGTGCTTCCTTGCCTGGCAAGGTCAGCGAGCCAGGCAGCTATGCAGCCGCTACGAAAGCCCTGATTCCATTCAGCAGTGGAAGCAGTTGAAAGGAATGATCGAGAGACCAAAATATCGCCAAGTTCTTCGGCAGGAACTTTGTTTATTACGGGGTTTGTAGTATCAGCTGGTGCAATGCTCAGGAGAGGAAAGAAAGAATTTAGTCTTGGACGATCTTCTTTCAAAAGATTGGGGAATGTTTCGGAGGGTTGGATCTTCTTCTAACCTGTGGTTCCCTGTGATCACACGCACGTACAGCTGCTAAAAGGAAGATTAATAGGCCCTTAGGGACCATCCAGCCCATAGCAGATATATCAATTGTTCTACAAAATTCCTGGTAGGCAGTTTTCCCCTGTCTGCCTGAACACCTCTGGAGATGAAGAACTCCCCACCACAAGGGAACCCAGCGCACTGTGGCTGCTCTGACAGTGTGCAAGTTCCTCTCCATTTAGTTGCCTCTTGTAGCTTCTAACACTGGTCCCAGCTGGGCTCTTGACAGCTACACAGAACAACTGGACTTTTCTTTGTGAGAATTCTTCAACTCTCAGGTGCCCCCTGAGCATTCTCATTTCCAGGCTAACGCCCCGTTTCTGCTACTGTTCCTCCTGGTTTCCACACTCTCATATCTGATGGTCCTTCTTGGAATGTTCTGGCAGTTCAGCATTACCACCCTTGTTCTCTGAATGCTGATTAAGTTTGCCTTGACTTCTTTGGTCGCTGTTAAACTCAGGTTTCTGAAATGGAGCAATAATCTCAACATTCAAAGACAATAATTTGGGTTTCCCATGAGATTCCCAAATAGGTCCAAGTTCATATTCCAAGTGTTAGTATGAACATTTCCTTTCCCTCCCTGGCTGTTTGGATTAAAAACATGTCAAGGGCTAACGGCTTGGGTCTCTCTCTTTGGTGATTTCAGCCAGAGGACAGTCCAAGTGGCTCACAAATGAATGCCAATGGGATTGAAGTAAACTGCTCCTAACTGCCTCTTACTGGAGATGCCTCTCAATCCATCCACTTCTTTCCCTCGGCATTGCTACCACCTTGTCCAAGCCCTGTCATTTCTCTCCTGGGTTACAGCCAGAGCCTCCTAATGAGCCCCTATATTCCTTCCCCTTAAACACATTTGCTAAAAACATTTCAGCATCTTCCCATTGAACATTTAATAAAACACAGACATTGGGTTTTGCTCTTTGCCTGGCTGGCTCCTATGCATCATCAGATCTTAAATATTATAGGCTTACATCCTACATCCATGGAGAGGTTCTTCCCTATCTCATATTCCCTACAATCATTGTCTGACCCTGCACTATTTACTTTGGAGAACTCATCACAATTTGTAGTTATATATTTGTTTACGTGCTTATTTTCTGTCTCCCTTTGCCTCCCCTACCTCCTGATCCTCCAACAGACCTGGCTCTTGTCTTCTCTGATCACCAATATACCCCGCGTCCCGTGTTCAGTTCCTGGTGCAGGTTGAAGTTTCAACGTATGCTTGAATGAATGAATAACTGAATGGATGGATGAATGGATGCAGTATCATACTTGTCTCCAGCTGTCCATCAACATGAATACAAGATTCACTCTTGAGTTATAAACTTTAAGTTTTAGGAGAGACTTCTAAAAATCGAACAATCTTGCTGAAGTAAGCATCCTTTTTGCTTTCTTTATACTCCACGTCCCAACAAGATGGAGTTTTACTAGAATCTCATCACAACATAAATAAATGCAGGCCCTGATTGTCCTGGTCGAATTATAGATCTTCCACTTAGATTGATATTGCTTTTATTTTCGACAGGCTGAGAATATTTTTTAAAATAGCCCTTTCTTGAGTGTTTTAGTGCCTTATCTAGATGAAAGAAAGGAAAGAAAAAGAATTTGAAATTTTGAGCACCATTCCTCACTCTAACCTCAAAACAAAGGATTCAGATGTCTTCCTGTTTTTTTGTAAATTTCATTACCCTGCAATCCCACCCCAAATCACAGAATGGAGAGAGCTGACTGTAATCAAACTGATGCTTTCTGAACTGGAAAATTTGTGTTAGTTTCCTAGGGTTGCCATAACAAAGCACCACAAACTGGGTGGCTTAAAACAGCAAAAATGTATTCTCTCAGAATTCTGGAGGCCAGAACTCTGAAATCAAGGTGACAGCAGCGTTGGTTCCTTCTGGAGGTTCTGAGGGAGAGTCTGTTCCTTGCCTCCCTCCTAGCTTCTGGAGGCTGCTGGCCATCCTTAGGTAGTCCTTGGCTTGTAGATGTGTCACTCCTGTCTCTGCCTGTCTTCACACGGCCTTCTTCTCTCTGTGTCTTTGTGTCCATGTCTGAGATCTCCCTTTCTTTTCTCTTAGAAGGACACCAGTCATTGGATGTAGAGCCCATCTTAAATCCAGAAGGATCTCATCCTGAGATTCTAAACTTAATTACACCTGCAAAGACCCTATTTCTAAATAAGGTCACTTTCACGGGTACCAGAGATTAGGATGTGGACATATCTTTTGGGGGGACACAAGACTGGGCAGTGAGATCCAGAGAGGCAGAGTCACTTGCCAAAGACATACAGCTACTTATTGATGAAATCAGAACTATAACTCAGATCTTTTGGTCCTGGACAAATGCTGTTTGCACTCTACTATATTGTCTCTCAAAAGCATGAACTCTTGACTTCTTAAGCATCAGTTACATGTATCTTTTTTTCTGCATTAGAGCCCTTTTTATGACCTGGCAATTGACTATGCAAGCCTTTACAGGCCCAAACCACATTAGTCAATCTAGTCCAAAAAATAATTAAAGTGGTTTATATAGGTGATGTTTCTGTCTGTTTGGAAAAGAAGATAAAGGATGACAATATATTTTTTGCTGAGCTGATTATGTCTATCTGGCATAATTGTATTTGTTAATGTTCAATGGCGGCCATGCAAACTTTTGTAAATTAAAATGATAGTTTCCCCAACGTTATCTTTGACTGCTTGGGCTGGGAGCATTTGGTAGAGCCCAGTGAGTAGCAGTCAAGGTCAGAATGGTTGACTGACCACAGGCCAGGGCAGTGGTCCTTGGTCACGTTCTGCCCCAACACACACCTTAGATCACGGTCGTACGCCAGATACATGCCAATGAATCCACCCAGGTTTTCACACAAACTATTTTGCAGGAAAATAAAGCAAATAGCCCCACAACCATTTTGTTTTGCTCATTTTCTTTTCTCTTGTGGTGGGGGAGGGATATGAGGGAACTTGATGTTCATGACAGCGTTTTACAAGCACGTGAGTAATAAAATTCATCTTTGAAAGGTGTAATGCATTTTACAGGCTTAATCTATCCTTGTCTTCCTTCTTGCTTATAAAAAATTTAGTGACGATTAAATTAAAAAGAAAATGGAAGTCGTAATAAAATAAAAACTCACAAGCACCACAGTAGTTTGTGATTGCCACAAGTATTAATGGCACATCCCCACTGGCACTTACTATTCCTGTGGCCTAGATAGGCAGGATATGGATGTCTGAAAATTCCATTTATCCAGATGCTATGCCATCCTTCCCTCTCGACTCAAGAGAGCATTTGGGCATTTGGAAGGCAAGTGACGGGATAGATAACTACAAGTAATCCATTCTTAAACTGGATTTAAGGTAAAGCTCATCAATACATGGCCATGTAATAGAAAACCTAACTTGCAACTTCTTTAACACTAAGGATTCACCAACCTCAGCACATTACCTTGGTCTTCAGACTGGCATTGGCATAGCTGTAAGATGGCGGCTGTGGCTGCACGTGTGAGACACCCAAGCGTGAGGATATCCATCAGGGGAAGAAAAATCTCTCTTTCTTGTGTCTTTTCTTCCTAAAGCAAGAAACCTTTCCTAGAAGACCCCAGCAGACCTCCCCTCCCATTTCATCGGCAGATGTGGGTCACATTTGCACCCTAGACCAATCCCCAGTAACGAAATGGGACTATTAGCAATGGTTTAGCTAACCACAGTCAAGGGTCTAGGTTGCCCAAACAAAATTGGGATTCTGTTCCAAAGGAACAAGGGAGTATATTAGGATGATTTTTGTTCTCAAGGACATCCAAATAAAAACGGCCTAAATAATAATGGCAATTTCTTTGTTTCACATAATAAGACCAACAGTGGGTGGTTCCAGAGTTGATGGATTCAGCAGCTCAGAGATGTCAGGCTCCTGTTGGCCTCTCCATGATTCTCTTGGCTTTATCGATATGATTAGTTTCACTGTAGCTGCCACAGTTCAAAGTACTGCCCACATTCAAACGCAGGAAGAGGGCAAAGTCCTTGGCTTATGTCCTTTTTTAGAACATTGGAAACTTTCCTAAAGACCCACAAAAGTCTTGTCCTTATATCTAATGGGCCAGAGTTACATCCTCTGTCTGGGCCTCAATCTATCACTGGCACATGAATAGGATCAACACAAATGGCTTAGGCTAATCAACATTTAACATTTATTTCTGGATGGGAGGGGAGTGTCCTTGGCTGAAGACACAGGAGAGGAATAGAGGGGTGCTGCATACATCTGGAGAATATGCAGACATCTGCCAGCAGGGAAAGAAGAAGTTGGGAAGACTCTTGGGTAGCCCACCACATAGGAGAGTCTTTATTTCTGTAGTTGGAAGAATTAAACTATATACCTAATATAAACGAGGACTGTTCAGGTTTGATTAGAAAGATTTAGGGGCCACAGACTTCTCAGTGAGAAAGATATGGAATATTGTAGCTGTGGGGGAGGAAGAAATTTTCCTCTACCCTTCTAGATTCTTCTGGCTGGTCTAAGAATTAAATCAACATGAGATAGAATAATAGGAGAAAATTGAATAAGTTTAGTAACATGTATACATGGGAGAAACCCAGAAAAACTGAGTAACTAACTGAAAAGGCTGAAGCCACCACCTTAAATATCATCTTTAGTTAAAGACAAAGGAGGATGTTGAGGGTAGTGGTTTGGAACTTCAAAGGGGAAGAAGGCAATTCACATGGAGGTAGAAAAGCAAATTTTTGGTAAACAAATGTTTGCCACGCCTTGCAAAGACAATGGGACTTGGAGAGGACTTTGATCAAATGGGCCTTGCTAGATTCCTCCCTGTCTACCACACCTACTTCATGTTATACTAGAGTTATCTATGGTGATAGCTCCTTCCTGGAACAAGCCTTCTATCTTAAATTCTTTTAGGCAGTTAAGGGGAAGGTTGAAGTTTCTTCCTGAGTCTTTTGTTCTTAAAAATAATCAAACCAGAGAGACGCATTTTAGGATAGCAAATTCTGCTCCCCTACATCATCATGGCTACCTCATTGGAGCAGCAAGAAGCAATGGTGTTTTCAGGATTTCTTCTTCAGGCCAGGAGCAGAGAGGAGTGGAAATCCTTTAGGATATATGGGAGTTATTGAGATGGGCTGCTCAGAGAGCTCCCCGGTGGAACCCTGGCATGGAGGGATGGGAGCAGCACAGGCCTCCTCCTCTAGTGCAGTTCCCTGACTTACAGCCAGGAAGGGAGACTCTTCTCCCACACATACCCTGCTGCTGCCAGTACAGGGGCCTTTCCTCACCCATTCCCTCTGAGGTGTCCTGAAATGCCTCTGGGATCTACAGGTCTTCCTCCTTCCCTTTTCCATAAGACGCCCCTGAAAAATAGCCAAAGCAAGCAGGGGGGTTGTTGATAGCATCTTCCCATCAGGATACAAGGCAGCTGTGCACTTTTCCTCTTCCTGGAGCTCAGATCTTAAACGCATCCAACTTGACTCAAGTGTCAGCTCCATCACCTTCTAGTTTTTTCCCTTCAGCAGTTTGATCTAACTTAGCTCCCCAGCTTTGTCACTGGCTGGCTTGCATGCAGAAGGGTGACAAAGCATTGTCACTGAGGCGTGGTAAAGCCCTTGAATAAGTCTTCTCACAATGATGAGGCCTAGGTTCTTCATGTCTAAAATTGACATAATTATACTCGCCTTGAAAGAGCAACGCATGCCACACAATGGAAGGCATTTGTGTTGTGCACGAGTCTCTTTCCCCTTTTCGTCTCTGGGCTTTGAGTTCTCTCATTTATGTTTTATGATCTGCTTGTTTGTTTGGTTGTTGACTTATTTATGGCAGTGAAAGCTGGGCCCCTTTACCTGATGGGGGGGTTCAAAAACAATTCCTCAGACTCATCCTTCATTAACATTCACCCAGTGCCTTGCAAATAGCCCTGGAGGCCTCTCCTATGTGGGAACTTTAATGTGGCAGTTATGAAAACAGCTCAGACCAAGCTTGATTAGCATAATAATGAGGCTTTGGCTGCAGCGTTATCATCCTCAAAGGAAATAGCTGGAGTGGTCACAGAGCCTGTAACAAGTACTGCTTTAGGATAAAAAAAGACAGGGTGGAAGATGATAGATGGCAACTGTGGAATATTGGGGGAATCCGAAGGGGGTGGGACCTAGCAGGGGAGGTGGGGAGGGAGCTTGTTCGCTGTTCTTTTGCCCCCTTCCTAAGAGGTGTTGTCTGCAACCACAGAACTTCCCTTGGTAGTGGTCCTTTAGAAATGCGTTGGAATGTATGTTTCCAGAAAAATTTAACATTAGTGTCTCTTCTGGCTGTAGAAGAAAAAAAACCCAGTCCACAATAGTAGCAAGCTCTTTTAGATGATGTGTAATAACCCCTGAAAATAGGCCGGGTGGCCATTATTGTCTCCTTTTTACAAGTGAATGCTATCATCCATCCATCCATCCATCCATCCATCCATCCATCCATCCATCCATCCATTCATCCATCTATCTTGCTCCAGAAATGATGGAAGGCAGTTTCCAGATGAAGTATCCAAAGTCCCAATGCTAGGAAGAGGCAGTGTGCAGATTTGAACTCAGATCTGCTGTGACTCATCCCCGCATACCATGATTCTTTGTAATCCCTTAAAAATCCAGACCAAGGACCATATGTCCTACCTCTTGCAGTTCATTGTCAAGAAACAGGTTCAGCTGGATTCTTGTGGCTGATCCACAGTTACTCCCTCCCAGCTGTTTTCTCAGCTGAGGGATCCTAACATGAGTATAGTGTATGCTTCTACAGAGCCATTTAATTGGCCATTGGTCCAGTTTGGGCCAGTGGAATAACTTCAATTTGCACATTTAAGCTATTGGCTATTTTTGCTGGATCTTTTAAAAACAGGAATCAGCTGTTCCCTCATTACACGGACATGGAAAACAGCAGGAAAGCTGAAGCACACTCAGGCTTTCTCTGGCCATGTAAAATCAAGCACTAAGTGGAAGAAATAGTCTGGATAATTCAAGAAAATCTCCTCAAGCCCCTCCCTCTCCTTCGCCAGCCAGAGCCTGTAGAACAGGAGGAAAGAAAATCTCTATTGAAAGCAAGAACTGACTGCAGCTGCCTTGCCATACTAGGTCAGTGGCATATTTCACATTAGGGGAGATGGCTCTTTGTTTAGAAAACTACTTTAATAGCCTCTTTGGTGTGAAAGATGAAGGCTCCCCACCCTCCTCTCACAAAGGATGATTTGGAAATGGAGTGAGACAAAGGGAGATCAGAATTACTCTGCATAATAAAGGTGAGAGAACACAGAAAAATCAATGAGGAGAGGAGTGATGCAGGAACAGAAGCCATTTGGTAGGGAGTGAGATGCTAAGAAACACAGTCATCCAGTCAGGGAGGCCCTGGGGTGGATATGGCCTAGAAGCTCTAGTTTTCAATTGATTGTGGTGCTGCAGTATAATTCCCTCTGGAATCCCCAACCTTAGTAAAAAAACCTGTTTGCAATATGCAACAGCTTTAGCGTGGGTGGTGCTTTGGAGATTTAACAGGAAAAGGGCTGCACCTCACATTCAGCTTGGTGCAGGACAGAAAAAAGAGAGTGACTACAGAAGATGAGACATGACAATTTGAGAGATCATCAGAAACAGGAAATATTAGGGACAGGTGACCATGGAAGACTCCTGGGAATCAACCAAAAATCTTTCAATATGTAGTATGGGACTTAAGTCAGATTTGCTCCCAGATTAAAAAGAAGTGGGTCCAACGCCAGAGGTTTACCTAGACAGAAAATATTTGCTTCCATTTTCTTGAAGTTTTGATAGAGATCTGAATGATCAATTCAGCAATTATGATTGTTGCTTCAGACCTCTACATCTTTTTGCAGAGTTTGCCGTCTAAGATCAATTGCCAGAGATGTCACATTCATATATATTCATGCACCACATAGCAACATTTTGGTCAACATGGACAGCATATACGACAGTGATCCCATAAGATTAGCACCATACAGCCTAGGTGTGTAGTAGGCTGTACCATCTAGGTTGTGTAAGCACTGTAGAGGAGGAAGAAATTTTCCTTTACCCTTCTAGGTTCTTCTGGCTGGACTAAGAATTAAATTGACATGAGACAGATTAACAGGAGAAAAACCGACAAAAGTTCAATAACATGTATACATGAGAGGAACCCAGGAAACATGAGTAACTCACCAAAATGGTGGAAGCCCTGATGTTAAATACCACCCTCAGCTAGAGACAAAAGAGGATGTTGTGGGTGGGGAGAGTCAGGGACTTCAAAGGCAAGGAAGGTAATTCACAGGTAGGTGAAAAGGAGTAAAAGTTTGGAAAATGTGTTTGTTTGGCCACATAGAAACAGAAGAACACAGAGGGGAGCCCCACAAACAGGCTTTTCTAGTTTCCTCCCTGTCTACCACCATGTTCATGTGATGCTAAGGTGATAGCTCACTTCCTGAGACAGGTTTTTTTTAATTTGAATTCTTTTAGGCAGTTAAGGGGGCGGCAACAGGAAAAACTTCCTGAGTTTTTTGTTTCTTGAAAATAATCAGTCTAAAATAATCCTCACGTTAAAGAGACACATTTTGGGGTGGCAAATTTTGTTCCCCTTTGGTACACTCTATGATGTTCGCACAACGATGGAATCGCCTAATGACGCATTTCTCATGACGTATCCCCATCATTAAGCAATGCATGACTGTAGTTCTTTACAGTTTATAAGCACTTTGCATTATTTCCCTTAATCTTCATAATGACTTTGGGAGGGAAGCTTAAAACCCAAATCACCCTGGGAGCATTGACCTATTTTCATTAACTTATAGTTTGCTCTCATAATATGACTTAACTAGTTGTATATGCAAACACAATACTCAACCCAATGTCTATAGGGAAGAACATATGAGCATCACAAGGTTCTTGGTTGATGGAGGTGGGGGTAAGGGATAGAGTATGTAGCTACAGAGCAAGTTCTCTTCCAGTTGCTTTTTAAGTGCAAGCCAAGGAGGATTAGCACATGCAACCCTATTGAAGCTGTGACCACTTGTGGTCCAATCTCAAAGCTCTAGTCAAAGAAATAGCCCGGGAACCAAAAGTCAATTTTATAATATCTCTATTTTTTTTCATACACCATGAATTGGATACAAAGTCCACAGCAATACTTCTAAATTTTGCCTTTTCTATTTGATTAATTCTCTCACATTCCTTTGATTATCCAGAGTGGCTCTCCTCTAAACTTCCTGAAAAATCACTCCCACGAGGTCTAGCCTTGGTGGTGTCTTCGTGCTTTCTATCCCTTGCTCTGCCCCTCCCCATCCCCAATTCTGCTTCCCCAAAGCCCCAAAGAAGAACCCTGGCAGTGGCAGAGCCCTCCTCAAAAGGAGAGGAGGGGAAGAGACCGAGTCAGGGAAGTTAGAATATGCTTTTGTGGTTGGGGAAAGAGAAAGACTAAGAGTACATTTGCATAAACATTTCAGGGTTGTAATAAACAAATGTTAAAAGTTAATCTGGCAACATGCATGATTTTTGTTTTGTTGTATATTAACCAGGCCATAAATGGTAATGGTTTATGCAAATGATGGTGCTTATTATTTATTTTTAAGGAAGAAACTGTATATTTATGGTTGTTCTCTTCTGGCTTTGCAAGTTCTTCAATGTTTTTAAATAATGGCCATCCTTTGACTCTTTGCTGACCGCAGATGTAGACTAATTCTCATCTGGGGGATCCAAAACCAAACCTAACTCAGTGACACAGACTTGTCAAAAGGCACATACTTAAATCTGATTCCTCAGGAATAGTGGTTCCAATAATTCTTCTGTTAATCTGTTACGACTCAGTGCTGTAGATTCTTGAGCAAACATTTTTTCTTCTGGAACATCTTAAGGTAATTAAAGCCGATTTGCCTTCAAGATCAGCCTTATGGTGACCCACAAGTGTGAAGTGATGTGGGGGCAAGAAGAATGTCCCCTGCGTCACCACCCCCTATTTGCTAAAATTCAGTATTTGCTAAAATTATTTTCCTGATCTGAGCATTCCATTTTCTGAGCTCAAGGAGAGGTAACACTTTGAAGTCATTCTCACGTCTCCGAAGAAAAGCTGAGTGGGGAGGCGGTTTAGGTGCTAAAAGGGTTTAGAGGGATATGCATGCCTGGCTTTCTAGGAATTGAGAACCCAGAATTTTGGTGGTTCTGGAAAATAGGCGGGAAAGGACCTGACTGCCACATTGGGTTGTGCAGGTGGTTGGATCAAGGGTGGGCAGGGAAGGGGAGGGAATTGGGTGGTGTTCGCTATAGTGAGAGAGATTTCCACTAGGGCATCTGGAAGTCGACAGTGGGTGTCTTGCAGGCCTTGGCTCTTTTTCCAGAAGGAAGGGGAGCTTGTAGTCCCCTTCCAGGTAAGGAAGGGGTGTTATCCATTTACCGTCATAGTGTGGAGTTTTGAGTTGCATAATTTTCCACTGTCTGAAGACGAAAGAGAAGGAAAAACAGTTGAAAGTCTTACCCAAGGCCCAGTCTGAATGTGATTCTCTTATATTCTCTTCTTGTTTCTCTGCAGGTGATCTGAGGCTGACTTTTCTCCCCCTACCTCTTCCTCTCCCAAGTTGTTATGTAAAGTCCAAGGGCTTCTGGACACCTCCTCTCTGCCCCTGCGCTGCAGGGAGGGTGGGCAGGGATCACAGGGCCAAGTGCTCACTGTCACTCTTCTCGACAAGGTGGGGCAGGGTCTCCCCTCCAGAGCCTCAGAGCTGGGGTTGATAACCGGCCATGCCAACTGCTTTCTGCCAGAATGGCCCCCGATTCTCCCTGGAGTGACCCACCTGCACCCTGGTGGGCAGAAAGCAGAGGCGGCAAGGGAGGAGGAAACTGCTGGAGGTTGCACTAGTCAATTAATTAACATCATTTAGCCGAGGGGAGGAGGAGTTCTTGAACTTGATATGCAAACTTATGCAAAAATCATATGTAGATTTTCCTGGGTTCAGAATGAAGAGTTCTGGAGGTCTGGCATTTTTCTTAAATGGGAATTCAGTACTGCTGAATCACATAGAGAACAAGAAGTAGAAATATTTTGAGTTCAACGTTTAAGTCCTTTGTAATTCACTTCCATGATAATAACCACCATTTACAATTTGTGAATATAAGAAAATCTCACTCCACCTACCTGTCCAGCCGTATCCCTCTGTTTTCCAGAAATTTTGATCTTCGGGGCTTCAACTCACCTCTCACCCATGCTGGACCAGTATATTGAGTGCACCCTGGCCACTATGCATTTCCATCTCTGAGTTTTGCTTGAACCTTTACAAGGTATCAAATAGCCCTGTAATGTGTTATGGGAGTGTGGGTTTCAGAGCTGGACTTGGGTTCGAATTCTGACCCTGGGCAATGTTACATAACCTTAAGGAGCCTTAATTTCTTCTTCTGCAAAATGGAGATAATAGTATCAACCCCATCATGGCTTTAGGGACTATGGAAAGAGATACTGTATTTGAATCACATAGCAGGTCGCCCGTAGTAAACTCTGATTATAATCCAAATCCGATGCCAATTTTAAGGCCCAGCTTGAGTCCTACCTCCTTCATGAAAGTTTTCATTTCCACCACAGCTTGAAGTAAACTCTAGGTACTCCTGAGGTATTTATTAGCTGTGCAATTCATATGGAAATTAAAAATGCATTGCTTCATGACTTATGCTTTGTTGTTATCTTATTAATTAACCCGTGTTGTTATTTAATTAACTCTTCACATCTTTATTTCTTGTCTTCCCATCTTGACTTTAAGGTCTTTGAGGATGGAAGCTATGCCTCATGTTTTACAGCCTCCAAAGATGTCCAGAACAAATCCTTGATCACATTCCTCTCTGTAGACCAAGAACCGGAACAGAACACATAGTGAAGCACTCATAAGTGGTCACCTTGACCGCGGAATGTGCGGTCCCACAAGATGCTTACACTCTAACAAGATGACCCCCTTGTGTTCATACTCTTGTTTTCCATCTTGAGCACGCTCTCCATTTTAATGGGGAACAATAAAGCCCAATGTTAGCCCCTAGATTTTAGCAGAAGTTAATAGCAGCCGGCACAAAAGTCTTGGAAAAACAGATGAATAGGTGGAAAGTCTCCCTAATTAGATCATGCTTGTTGAAAAGAGTGGCGTCGGGAACAGGTCTTAGCACACGTTGTACCTCTTCACCTGATCGTATGACCTTGAGAGAGCCAGCTGTGACTTCACACGCTGTAGCCACATTCTCAGCTCCAGGTCCTCTGCTTTCAGGGTTGGAGCACTGTCCCTGCAGAATTCCTCCTTTTCCTCGCACTAAACCCGATGATTTTCATTGTAAAGACCAGGAAATTATTTACTGAGTGAAGCAGCGTGATGTGCTGCTTAGACCTCTGGAGTAATCTTAGGGAGTAGATGAGAAGGTTTGAGTAAAATCGTTCAGTGTTAAAATACGCAGACGCAGACACACACACAAATGTGCCCTCTGACCACACTCCGATAAACAGGATTATCTTGTGGTTAAAGTGATTCACTCTACCTTTGGGGTCATGTTTATTGGACGAGGCCTCTTATTTTCCATACAAGTTCCAGCGTGAGACCAGAAAATGTGAACAATTGTAAGAATTTCATATTTCTCCCAGAGTCATTGTGAGGATGAAGGAAATCTGCCAGAACCTCGGTTTCACATCCTTGGTTAAAAAAAAAAAAACAACACAATGCAAAATCAGGTTCAGAAAACTCTAGGCATTCCTTTTGAATGGCATTGTTAATACTAAATACTCCAGGTGCATTGGTTATATTTGCATATAAATATGGGTTTGTCTGAGGATGTGGGTGTTCAGAAGAATTCAGACCAAAGAACAAAGTTATGTTGATAGACCTGGGATCTTCTGTACCTTGGCCTTGGTGGCTGCATCCTTTCCTCTCCTCCTATGTGGGTGGTTGGGACCAACTCTCAGGCTGCTGCCCAGTGGGTTCATTTTCTCTCTTTCTCCTTCTCCCCTTACTCTTTCCCTCTTTTTCTATTTCTTCTGTCTCGCCCCACCTCTCTCAACCCCCCATCTATTTTTATATCTTTCCTTTCCTGATCTCGACCTTGACGTTTTTTTCCCAGTAAAACACCATTACGTTACGCATTAAGTAAGTGATACCTGCCAGGCTCCTTATTACTAGAAAGTGCTCTCCAGGTATAAACAGATTTCAAATAGAATAGAGTTCTTGTAAAAGAAAAAAAAAAAAAAACAGTGAAAACAGCCATGACATCTAGGAACAAACTGCACGCACATTTCTCCTCCAGTGGAATTCTGGAAAGGAGTATTTTTGGCAATTGAAGCTGTGCAGTGGGCAGTGCCAGCCTTTCATACGGGGGCAGGCGGGGAGGGAGCTGATTTAGTTTTCTGCCTTTTTCTGATGGCTGAACTCAGGGAAGAGCTGGGGAAGAGGAGACATTGGGTCTGGTTCAGGAGGTGACCCCAAAGATTCATGGAGTCTTTTTCCTGCTGCAGAAAGGAATTGTTCAGTTTTTCTGATTAAACTTAGTGGGAATGTTGGTCTATAACAACCCAGTGTGTCTGTCATTGCCAGAAGTGGAACTCTAATAGGCATACATTATTAACTCAGTTATTCTCCACAACTCTATAAGGAAAGTATTATTATTATTATCTTCTTTTTACAGGTGAGGAAAATGCTCAGAGAGGGCTAGGTAAATTGCTAAGATCTCTTGGTTAGGAAGTGGTGGGGCTGGGAATTGAATCTGAGCAGTCTGACCTGAAAGCTGCTTCTTAATCTCCTTAACATCCCGCCTCTGTACACTGTAAGTAACAACATTTATTTGTATTTATTTCACCTGGTTTATTTTACACTTTACTTTTTCCCTTTATCAATACCAATATTACTAGTCCTATCCATCTCTGAATTATGTATATCTTTCAGGACTAAACTGATGCCAGACAAAATTTTTAGTCGTCAGACTTCTTTCATTTTCTTTTACCTTCCTCTCTCCCTCCCTCTCCCTTCCTCATTTCCTAGTTCCCTCCTTCCTTCCTTCTAATATTTAGTAGCTTCAACTCTGGAGGTATAAATCAGATATCTCTAGTTTTGGGGGTTAGCTTTATCTAGAAGAGAAAAACATTGTTTCCAGGCTCCATCTTGGGTCGTGCTGGAAGTCTGGAGCTCTACTCAGTCTTCTGCAATTTCCCAAAGGCCTGTTAAAAATCAGACAACAGGCCTAAAACTGAGTTGCTTGTGCTAAGCCCCATGTCACCAAATCAAGACTTAATGACAGTTTGGGCTCTCCAGAAATGGAATCGTAAGCCAGTCCGTCAGGAATTGCCGGATCAGCACTAGTGAGTTCATCTGCCTGATGGACCCCGGCCACCCCCTAAAGGAAAGTGACCCTGAAATAGCCGGTCTGCTTTTTGCCTGGTATAACTGCCTTGTTCCCGCTCCCTCCTGCCTATAAAAGTCTTTCATTTCGTACAGCTCCTCGGAGCTCGTTTCTCTCTGCTAGATTGGGTGCTCCCTGATTCGAATTAATTTTTGCTCAAATGAACTAAAAAATTTTAATATGCCTCAGTTTATCTTTGAACAGGGGTTATGTTCTTGGGGTTGCCTTTCTCTCTGATTTCCTCTTCCTGCTGAAATTCTTCCTCTCATGCATATCTTGCCTCCTTTAGCTCTTTTTTCGGCCCTACATCATCTTGAACATAGCGTGTGGTCCCCATTCCATTTCACAAAGTTCCTCCAACTCAAGGCTCTTGCATATAAGATGTTACCAAAGGTTTGGGATCATGTTGCAGAACTCCGGATGTTTTGTTGACTGTTACATAGCCCTGTCCCAACATTTCTTGGCTCTTTCCATCATGGGACTTGCTCTCTAACCTTCTAAGTCCCCAGACTCCCTTATTCAGTTGGGGCCCTCCCTCAACTCTTTTCTCCTTTCCATCTTCCCCACATTTCTTCCTTCAGTTACCGTAAACAGCCACCAATAAACTCCCCAATTCCTGTTACTTACCCAGTTAGAACAATTTACCTTCTCTTTATCTAAACCTTTTCCAGGGGCTCCATCTTCCATAATCAAATATTTTATGTTTTTCTAACCAAAAGAAAAGTTTTCTAACAGAAATTCTGTCTTCCTCTTACGTTTCCTGGCTCAAAATACACTCTGCTTATAAAAATAACAGTTTTCTTCTTTCCTGTTACATCATCTACATGAGACCCATATCTGTGCTCTATTTTTATTTTATTTTCTGTTGGCCTCTGGAAATCAGACGACTTTATGGTATAAGCGTCTCATTTTTATTCAATTGGTATTTAACCCTTATGTGTGCATTATTGTGTTTTTCTTTTAAAAATCAAATGACCTGGTCTACCTTTAACAGGATAATTGAGTACAATCACTTTTCTGTTAATATTAGGTTGAAATCCACATTCACTTTAAAGATAGCTCCAAGACAAAATGATGAACTGAAACAATCAGGTTTCATAGCCCTTTTTATTCATTTGCAGCCCCATATTATGCACCTCCAAGGTGGAAGAGATCGGAGGGCAAAATAAAACAATGCTAACTGATTACAAACGCACATGGGGTCCAGAGCGTGGGGTGCAACCTCTCTTTACTTTTGCCATCAGTCGGGATTTTAGTTTATATGGATTTGTCTTGGACGGGCATCTGGAGTCTCCTGCCTCTGGTCTCCCTGTCTTTCCTCCCTATTTCCCTCATGCCCACCCCCAAGCTCTCTCCCACCCCAGGGTCTTGGTGTTGTCCTGGTTTACCAGGCAAGGTTAAGGTCTTCCAGATGTTGTTCCTGGCTCCATCCTGGTGGCTATAGCTCTCTAGAGTCTAGAGGAGGGGAAAGAACCAAGTCAGAGAAAGGGACAGAAAGCCTCCTCCAGGCATGCATTCATTCACGAATGACAATGTGGGTTTGAAGGTGGATTGCAGTGGGCTGGGGGAAGAGGTGATGGAAAGCCAACTCTGGCTTCCAGGGGCTTTGTCCACGGGAGGAGCTGAGTCTGGTCTGCAGTGAGAACATTGATTTTGGAGCTACGTGGAGTCATGATCCTATGCATTTCTTGGGGTGTTTGCATTCATCAAACTCACCAATTTTTGTAACATCCTACCAAATTTCCTCTCTCCACTGGTAATTACTGTGCAGGGTCCTAATTGTGCTCGGTGTCCAGACTGTCCCCCCCCAGGCAGCGTCTGTGTTTGCTGTAATTGGATGACACCACACAACCCATGCCCGTTGCCAGATTTCATTATGACTTGGCATCTTCAGTATTAATTTCCCCACTTTGGGACTGTTTTGAAGCAAGTGAGGCCAATTTCCTTTTCAATAGTGCAAATCTGGAGGCCCCATTTGAGCTGGGAGCTAAGTGGGTGCATTTGTGCAGCTCTGATTGACTGACAGTGAGCTCTTTGTTTGATCTGATTTTGTTTTAAATGAGAGCTTGAGCCTGAGAGGCAGCTGGCATTCAGGAAGCCGGAGGACCCATCCTTGGAAAGCCAAAGAATACATTCGGGCAGCTGGCTTTATCAAGAGTTATCTCTTGTCGGGGAACAAGACACAGTCCGCAGTTCTCCGGGTCAGTGCTGCTCCTGTGCAGTGCCCACCCTAGCTGACCCAGGAGACCTTCACGGTCTGGTTACTGGAGGAATTTGGAGTCAGAGGGATGTAGGGGGATGCAAATAGGTTTACCAGATAAAATACAAGATGCCCAGATAAATCTGAATTCCAAATTAACAATGAATAATTTCTAGTATAAGCATGTCCCTTGCAATTTCTGGGAAATATTGCACAGACATACTTATACTAAAACATTATTTATTCATTGTTTCTCTGAAATTCAAATTTAACTGGGCATCCTCTATTTTTATTTGCTAAATCTGACAACCCTAGATACATATGAAAAAGTAGGTGTGGTTGTGGTTATGGTAAAAAGCCAAGAAGATGAAGGAATCAATGCGAAGACAAAGAGGAAAGAAGGGTAAAATGGAGCATTTGAGAAAGAGGGGCTCGCCAGCGGAAAATTCATTTAATTGGCATAAAAATAAAAAATATATCTCATGGGAAACAAGTTTGCTATTTTAGGCTCCTTAGCAACAGGAAAACAGGGAGAGTTAGTTTTTTAAAGACTCATATCCCCCATTAGACATCGGTGATAGTGTGAATTAAAATCAGATGAAGCATTTTTGATCCGGCAGCATGTCGACCAATGGATCTCAAACTTGAGTGCACTCACCTGGAGAGCTTGTTAAGACACAACTTACCGGGCTGAGCCCTGAGTTTCTGACTCAGTGCTTCTGGGGTGGGGCCTGAAATCCTGCACTGATAACAAGTGATGCAAAATTGGTGATGCTGATGGTGCTGGGGTCTGGGGACCACACTCTGGGATCAATAGTTTAAACCTGAGCTGTGCCATATGGTGGCCAGTAGCACCTGAGCTATGGCTAGTCTGAACTGAGAGGTAGTTTAAGTGTAAACACACACCAGATTTTGAAGACTTAATGTGAAAAAAGAATGTACGGTATCTCATTAGTAATTTTAAAATATTGATTATGTGTTGATAGTGTTTTGGATATATTGGGTTAAATAAAATATATTATCAAAATTAATTTCACCTGTGGGGGCCGCCCGGTGGCGCAGCGGTTTAGTCCGCGCTTGGCAGCCCGGGGTTCGCGGGCTCGGATCCCGGGCGCCCGCCGACGCACTGCCTGTCAGCCATGCCGTGGTGGTGTCCCATATAAAGTGGAGGAAGATGGGCACGGATGTTAGCCCAGGGCCAGTCTTCCTCAGCAAAAAGAGGAGGATTGGACGGATGTTAGCTCAGGGCTGGTCTTCCTCACAAAAAAAAAAAAAAAAATTAATTTCACCTGTGTCTGTTTTTTCACACTATGGCTACTAAAAAATGTAAAATTACATCTGTGACTCATGTTTGTGGCTTGTGTTATATTTCTGTTGGACAGCACTGTTTTAGGCCATCATTTGGGTCTGAATTTGGGCATCCGTGAATTAGTGAGGGGGGATAGGTAAAAATGCCTTAGATTTTTGTGACCTGTTCTTGAGGTTAGTGCCCATTCTAAGATTTACTTAATTCTCTCACTTGGGTGTGCCTTTTGGAATTTTAAAAGTGTTCAGGTGTCCTGCTGCTTAATGCAGGTAGCATTTGGATGTGCCCTAGTGGTGGTAGGGCAGGCTGTAGAAGCAAGGACTCCTATTGGGGAGGTACAGGCTGTCACTCCTGGTCAGGAGGCCTTTGCTCCATCTGTAAGGGTGACATGCTCACAATCAGAAAGGTGACTGCTTCTGTTTCTACAATTGTCTCCTTGCCCTGCTTTGGCTATTTACTGGATTGGAAAGAGAACCAATGATGGTGGAATCTATAAATAACCATAGAATGCACAGGGCCAAAGAAAGACCCCTTTCTTCCCTATTTTCTCTGCAATCAAAGCTCAGTAAGAAGCCTGGATCCAGGTCTGGGTTCTACAGCTAATAAGGTCATGTAGAAGTTAGGCAAGGTTAGAAAGAAAGCCCCAGAGAAGGCTAAAGCATCAGAAAATTGAATTTCTGACAGAAGGCCAACCTAACTTGGACTATTTCCTCTGGAGAAGAAAAGCCTTCAAGTATCTGAAAGGTTACTCTGTAGAAGGTTGTGGATAATTGTTCTGTCTCCACCAAGAATAAAACTGGTGGAAAAACATTTAAACTGCTACATAGGGGATTTGATTTTCAGGGAAAGAAGAATTTCCTGACATTGAATATAGTTTATCCTTGGAAGAGTTTCTGTTAATGTCTGCCCAGCCCTTTCCCTCAAATTTCTTGCCTAGACTGCAATGACATTCTTGGGAGACCTCCATTCCCTAGTTGGGGGATCAGAAATTATGCCCTGAGATGTGGGGAAGGCTTAGTGTCATTTTGGTCAGAGAAAAGAGGCCAGAAGGCAAACCTATGATACAAGACTGTTGGTCTTTGCCCAATTCCTGACTCCCAACCTGTGTAATCTTCCCTCTTGCCATTGATTTTGGTTTAGCTTGGGTTTTTACTTGAAAACATTGTTAGCTTAAGCAGACAGGCTACAGCCAGTTCATAATGGTTCCTGAGAGGCAACTGTTAAATTTTCAGGAACTTTGTGAGCTGGTCTGATGTCACATTGGTAGCTTGAGATCAGACATGGTAGGAATATTTACACCACGGAAATTGGCAAACCATTTAATTCACAGCCCCCTGTCCCATCTTCCCCCTGGAGAGTCAGTTAAACATTTGCCACCCTCTAGCTGGATGTTAGTAGCCCAGTATGACTGGTAGCTTTCTGTGCTTGTGTGTCATCTCCTTGGACCACTTCTGATTTCAGCTATGGCTGTAGTGGTCGGTCTACCGCACACGGATTGCATCCCACCTTGTGTGTCCTCTATCTCTAGCCTCTTTTCTGATTCAGAGCTTTTCTTGAAGCCACAGAGTTGGCCCAGCTCTTACATGGGGCAGCCTGGAGGTGTGGGGAAATCAATGCTTCCAGGTGCAAACCTCAACAAATGGGGGCTGGAAGCTAGAGGATAGATACTTCAGACACTCATCCTTTGGAGAGAGAGAGAATTCTGTATCACATTCTGAACGATTCCTCAGTGGGTCCCCAGTAGGACTGAGCCCCATGTACTCATGCTTATTGACTTTTTCTCCTTCTCTGTCTTATTCTCTTATTCCTTCACTCCTGATTCCTGGGATCACCTCCCCAATGAACTACTTGCACCCATATCCTTGCCTGAGGCTCTGCTTTTGAGGGAACTCAAACTAAGATGGGAGCTCAGAGAGTCCCTAGGAGAGCCAGAATACCAGGCTGGGATGCCACATAGCTGGAAATGGTGCCTCAAGTCATCCACAGAGCTGGTTCACTGGCAGCACCACTGCTGCCTCCATTGGGCCACAGACATGTCACTGCTGATCCTGGGCACTGGATGTTACTGCCAGAAGCTCTGCCACTGCCCCTTGGAAACCAGGCATAGTTGCCCCTACTCTTGACAGAATGCTTCTTCAAGCCACTAACTTCTGGTCAAAGCCTGGGGCGAGTGTGTGTCTCGTTGGTGGGCCCCAGATCTCACGTTTTCTTTCTAGCTGTAAGGAGTGTTGGGAAGCAAGTGTTTCAGTTATTTATTGCTGTGTAACAAACTACCCCAGAACTTAGTGGCTTAAAACAATGAATTTATTTGCTCATGGTCATACAAGTAGCAGATTGGGCTGGGCTGAGCTGCACAGTTGTTTTTACTGACAATGGATGGGTGGAACAGCAAAGTCACATTGCAAAGGGACAGGCAAATGGGGATAAAAGGATTATCGTGGCTGTTTTGCTAACCCTCTGACTCAGGAAGTAGGTGACTTCTGCAGTGGGAGATGGGAATTTATAAGGCGGGGATTCCTTAGATACTGAAGAGGTGTTCAAAGGTGCTGGATGGCTCAGAGTGACCTCACATTCACTCTAATTGACTGCTTCCTGAGTCGGGTGATTCCCCATCCTTATTCCCCAGGCCCCTCCTGGGCTACTGACCTCCTAGGAGGACTCCCTCTTGGTTCCAGTCTCACAGGTACATGGCAGGAGGGGACTGGGCCTGGCTTTGTGACCAATGTCACCCTGAGGAGAGGTCCCACAGACACTGGACAGGAGTGAAGTCTGATGCTGGATTTAATTATTGAATAATTGAAGTGAGAGTTCTTAAGGCATTTTTTAGAAAAAATGCACTGATTTGTATCAACATGTACTGTTTATCAACATTCACTAATTCGACAACCTTTTTTTTTTTTTTTTTTTTTTTTTTTGTGAGGAAGACCAGCCCTGAGCTAACATCCGTGCCCATCTTCCTCTACTTTATATGGGACGCCGCCACAGCATGGCTGACAGGCAGTGCGTCGGCAGGCGCCTGGGATCCGAACTGGCGAACCTGGGGCTGCCAAGTGCGAACTAAACCGCTGCGCCACTGGGCCGGCCCCTCAACAACCTTCTGAGTACTGTGTGTTTTTAGAATGTGATGAAGGCCTGAGCCAGTAATAATTCTTGCTTTAATTATTGATTTTCCTCAAAGGAGAGTATAGGATTGGACAGGAAGAGGAAAGGGAAGTGAACGGTTATTGAGGTCAGTGTTGTGGTGGGCATTAGACTGCTCGAGCACATCTGCACCTGCTCCATCCGCACCTCAGCCTTTGAGATGGGGAAACCGAGGCTCAGAAAGTTTACCTGACTTAATCAAGGCCACGCAATTAACAAAGACCAAATGACAGAGTGAATCCAGATTCAAGTTTGACTCCAAGACCTATGATTTCTGCCCCTATTGTGCTTTCTATCCAGACATAAAATTTCAGGATCTTCCAGAAGTTTCTCTAGAGAATTGGCATCATAGATGGGTGTGCTTGCCATTCAAGGGCTCGTGCTCTGGAGTCAGAACAGAACTAGATTTTCGAATCCTATTCTGCTACTTAGGAACTCTGATCATAGCTAAGTCATTTAACTTCTTAGGTCCTCAGTTTCCTCATCTGTAAAATGGGCATAACAATAGTAACTCTCTGTAATGTTAGTAAGCATTTAGCATGGTACCCATAGCTAGTAAATTGAGTAATACCAACTGTTATTGTTAATAACCATTAGCAATTAGTTTTTATTGTAGAATATGTTTTATACTCTGCCTATATTGTTCAAAATGGAAAAATACTGTAGATTTACTTTTTAGAGTAATTTCAAGTGCTGACTATGGTACAATGGATGGGATTACTGCATAGACAATCTGATTTGGTTATTAGATACTTAGATTCTTGCTGAAATAAATTGTGAAAAAGAACCTGAAAGCACTGTTTCAGCTGTTTAATGATATGTTTGGTAGAGATGTGATAATGACAGAATTGGATTAATTACGGGGTCCTTCAATGGATTATCATTTAGTAGTAAATTTGCAGATATCTTTTCAGAGAAGTCCACATGTTAGATGAATGGTTTGAGTTTCAAGCTTACCTGTAGCAACATGAGGGAGGGACCAGGTCATTTCTGAAGAGGGACTTGTACAAACACATACCTTGGGTCTTCCAGGGCGTGGAAGTTGATGTCATTAAAATTGCAAAGAAAGGAGAAGGGAGGGGCTGTGCATCACTGATTTACATTTATTTCTGTGTTTGTAAAACTCACACAGGGCCTGTGTGGAACTATTCTGCATAATCATGATTGCCTGCGTCCATTTAATGCTTACTGGTTTCTGGGCACCATGCTAAGTGCTTTGCATGTATTGTCTTATTTATTCCTGATATGAAACCTATGCTGTAGATACTATTAGTTTACCCATTTCTACATGCAAGAAAACTGAGGCTCCGAGAGGCTAAGTAACTTGTTCAAGGACATACAGCTGGAAAAGCAATGGGGTGGATATAAACCCAAACAGACTGACAGCAGAGCCCTCACTCTTAGCCTAACCAAAACTTATGAATGAAAGCCCTCTTTGGCAAAGAGATTCCTGTTGGCTCTGGAATAGGGAAAGGTATTCAATGTGTATTAAGCATAGTTTAATGTCTATGCTTAAAAGAGGCCCCTTGCTTCCTTGCTCATAAGAGGGATGGATGGGAAGCCAGACTCTCCTGCTGGATACGAGCAAGGAGCATGATTACTAGCAGCAGCCATCCCACAAAGTGGAGGAGAGCTGGCCTTAGGCTGAAGCCAATGCCGTGAACAGAAGAGCAGAGAGATGGGAAATTCCTGGGACTTGGATGGCATCACTGGATTGACCCAGAAGCCTGCTCTGCTTCTGGACTTTGGCTAATGTCATTGATTCCCTTATTGACCGTGGCATAAACAGCTAGTTGCCTCTCCAATATCATTCTTTCCTCTTTGCTTTCTAACCCAACCCCAGTTTTGTTCAGGGTGGCCACTGCCAGTTAAAAGCTTATTCTTCTCAGTCTCCCTTGTATGGGGCGGCCATACAACACAGTTCTAGCCAATAAGATAATAAACAGAAATCCCTGCTGGGGAGTTCTTGGAAAGTTTTGCTTTTCTGCTAAAGGTACCGTCTCTTTTTCCTTCCTGTTGCCTGGAATGCTGGTGGCTGGAGCTGGAACAGACATCCTGGTTGCATGAGGGAAAGACCAAGAGATTTGCAGAGACCTGGGCTCTGAGCTGTCAGGGTAATGCTGGCAGGCCTTACCTTCTTGTTATAGGAGAGAAAATAAGACCCTAATATGCTTAAACCAGTGTTTCTCAGTCTTTGTTATTTGCATACAAATGCGATTCCTAACTCAGAAGTTGAAATCTTTCATTGACGTGGAGCCTTTCTTGGTGTTCTGTTTGTCTATTGCTGCATAAAAAAACCATCCCCAAACTTAGTGACTTACAACAATTGTTTTACTATTTTTTATGTGTCTGTGGGTCAGAAATGTGGACAGAGCACTGGGGACAGCTCACCTCTGCTCCAGGATGTTTGGGGCCTCAGATGGGATGACTTGAATGGATGAGGACTGGGACATCCAAGATGGTTTCTTGACTTATGTATCTGGCACGTTAGTGATGCCCCCACGTGGCCTCTCTCTCCAAGCAGCATAACCTGGTCTTCCTACACAGTGGCTCAGGCCTCCAAGAAGGAGAAAGCAGAAACTGCCAGTCCTTTAAAAGGCTGTGCCCGGACTTGATACGGTGTCACTTCTACCTTATTCCATTGGTCAGAGCTGCCCAGACTGAAGGGAGAAGAGGTATAGACGTCACTTCCTGATTGGAGGAGGGAGAAATTGATGATGGCCATCTATGGAGACGAGCTATAACACTTGGTAAACTGGGAAGGATCTGTGGGTTTGTAGGCAACTCCACTTCTCTAGGTATAAAGGATCGTGTGTGAATTTACTTTATCTAAAAATGTTCAATACTTAAATGGGGGTTGTGCCCTGCTGTGTGGGCTTTCATGTTTTTCATCCTCTGGAACAACTGAAAAATTGCATTTTGGTGCCTTTGCAAGGAAGGTGGGAGATTGCCAGTGGTGTGTATTGATTAGGGGATGAGGATGGGGGGTGAGTGAAAGCAGCTTTCATATAAGAAGAAGAGAGATCATTTAGGATTGAGAGTGTTGGAGTGAATTAATGAAGAAAGAACCTGCTCATTGGTACCTGACCTCACAAATAGTGCGGATCGATTGCCATCTGAGAGAGGTTGAATCAAGGAATGCTTACTGATCACCTACCACCAGCCAGGTACCGTGTAGCTGTGAACATGGCAGACATGGGTCACCATGGTTCAGTTAAGAAGATGGGCTCTTCAGAAGATTGAAAGGTCAGGGTTTACTTTTAGTTATGGAGATTCTGACATATTAGAAAATGAAGTAAAGCCAAGACAGAGTTATAAAAATTGTAGCAATTCCAATGTTTGCATTTAACAAATTAATGCTTTTTCACATGAAACCCGTAAACAAATAAACCCAAACGAAACTAAGCGAGTGACTGTGCAGAACCTCATGTGGAGGAAGGACCGAAGTTACTATCTGAGGCCCTTGTGACAGGCCTCACATATTCTAGAGGTGAATCCCTCATGCCAGAGGCAAAGGATGATGAGACTTCCTTAACAATTGATTCTGAAGCCCGAGGGTGTGGTGGCAGAGAAGGCATTGCAGAGCAACAGGGTTGACAAGGATTAGAACATGATTCGCATTGACCAGGAAGCAGCCATCCTTGTGGACTCATCTCCTGGAGAGGGACAGGAACCAGAGCTTGGTTGAGACTGATGTAGGTGTTGTCACAGGCTGACCGTGGGAGCCCTATAGATGATCCTGTGACAGCACTGGAGAGGACCCTGGGAGATGACCCTAGTGGTTGGGATTAAGCTCTTATAAAGCCACCATTCACTGAGTTTCTATTTGTGCCAACTAACCATAAAAGTTTATTTGATTTCTGCTATCAGGCAGTGCCAGGGTGTGGGCAGATAACTGGCATTAGGACTGCCCTGCTAGCCATTGAGCTTTAAGGGAGGGTCTGTGCTTCTAAGAAATGGGTCCTGCCAGCCAGGCCTCAAATCCTTTTGTCCATTGTGTGTTTTGGTCGTTTTGAGGCGTGAGGCAGACAGTTAAGCTCACACCAAAGTGGAGGAGATGGTTGCTGATGTTCACTTCGTGGGGAGATGATCTTGAAGTAGCCTATGCTTCTGTCTTGGTACCAGGCCACAGACAGGCTCTGGGAAAGTTCAGAAGATCGTCTGGGAGAGGGCTCCTTGCTTCCCCTGCACGAAGAAGGGCAACTCATTGCTTGCCTTTCCTGAGCTTGAAAGAGGGAAATAGATATTCAGTTTTAGAAAGATAGTCTAGGACCAGGGTTGGCCCAGGGGCCACATCATTGCAGGAAGTGGAGAAGAGTGGACAGTGGAAATCTTCTCTTCAAAAGCACTAGCCCAACTGACTGTCTTCACTATTAGAGATGCATTCCCTCGACCCTTACAGTTTTTCTAGCTTCAAGAGTCTTCTACCGAAATACAGCTACCTTTGAAAGGGTTGATATTTTAAATCCGTGCCTCTCCAATTGTCATGTGATATCAACAGGGATGGAGAAGCCCACAATAAATATAATGCGCAGAACCTGCCAAGACAGGGTTGCCATTTACCTGGCAAGAAATGGACAATATTCCTTTCGTTGTAAAATTAAAGCAGATACAGTATGACTTGACACACGATACGTGCATGAACACTTAAGATCCATCTCTGAAGAACTCAGAACACCAAGGATCAGGGTCAGCCTCCTCCGCAGTGAGGGGTGTGCATCTTTAGGCTTATGTCATTATGAGCTAGTACATCTCGAATTAGCCCTCCACTGAGAGCAGGGCTGTGTGGAACCTTCCAGAGACCTCGGTGGCAGTGGGGGTATCAGACTGAGAGTCGCCTACATGGGAGGAGGCGAGGGAGAGAGTCTTCTTTTCCTTTCTTTTGTCATTTGTGATAAATTTCACTGGCTAGTCCAGACGAGGAACATGGGTTGGTTTTCAAAAACCCAGTTACCTGGTGTTAACTATTTGAAGACATACGTGTACAATTTGCCTTTTGGTGGTCTCATAACCTTGCTCTCTGTCTTCCCCCTTTAGAATTTCAAACTCCATCATCTGACCATGGGCCTCCCCTTTTGTGTACTTGGACTATGTGGCCACTACCTGGGTGGCTGACCCGGGCTCATTAATTCTGATATCTTGACACCTCATTGATGCTGAGTATGCTAATTGTAGGTACCGCCACAGCCTTGGTTCATTTGTTCCATTTTGCTCTTCAGCTGAAACCTCAGGGGGACGGGTTTTGTCATGTTGCTCATTTCCATTTTTCATTGCTTTTCATGATTTCTGTGGTAGACACAGTGGCAGGCTGAAAAAAACATGTCTTACTATTTTTAACACAGTTTGGGAAAATCCAGAAGAAGAGAAGAAGTAAGCATAATTTTTACTGAAACCATACCATTCTTCACTTTCCCTATGGTGTTTATTTTATTTTTTTTAAAAAACAAAGCCTTAGGAGGGTCTTAAAAAATTTTAAAACAAAACAAAGCCAAAATGCCACACCTGCTCAAATATTCTCGAGACAGTGGTGTGAAAGCGAAGTGAGGCAGTCACTCCAACAGATTTCTATGCCTTTCTGGAAACTGTAACACTTGGCTACAAGTGTAAGGGACAGAGGGGACTTGGGCATCTTGGATGAAAAAGCAACAACAATAAACAAACTGAAACAACTTGACTGCTTCATGGGATGGAAGATAGAAGATTCTAGAACAGAAGTGGGGAGTATGATGAGATAGGGCATAGCCATCATGGGCAGTGGCTCTCAGGTTTTATGAGTTTTCAAATTACTCTTCTGCTCTTGTTGAGTGATGTGACTAGGACAACATGGGATGCTGACATCCAGAGGGAGGAGCCAGAGGTGTTGGTGTGAAGGTGCTGTGGCGTGGACAACAGGTGGCGTGGACAACAGGTGGCGTGGCAGAAGTGCTGCGTGTTTTGTGTGTGGGGTCTCACGAATCTTTTGGAGCAAATAGATGTGGTGGAGAATGACACTGGAAAAGGAGGTTGGGTCAGACAAAGCAAGGCCCTGTATGCCACATGAACTTTGCAATGACTCCCACATTCCGGCCACACTGTGTCAGTCAGGGGCCCAGCCCACACTTAGTAGGATTAATTGAGGAGAGTTTAATAAAAGGATTCTTTATGAAGGGGTGAGCAATGTAGAGAAACCATTAAAGGTTAGTGCTGTCCACTGGGCTTAGTAAGAGGGGCTTGGTTATCACCTGCAGGCCTGACAGTGCGAGGGGAGGGTGTGGATGCCCTACTGGAGATGGCCAGGGCTGCGTGGTGACAGTGCCTGTCAGGAGTGAAGGCCTTTGTGGTGACCCCACGGGGGAGGGGCTGGGAATAAATACTCCCCTTCCTCCCTCTGATTTCCTACCATTGCTGCCTGTATTAGTCAGGGTTCTCTAGAGAAGCAGACAACAGGATGTGTCTGTACAGACAGACACTCAGGCAGACACATGTATACATATATGCAGAGAGAGATTTTAAGGAAATGGCTCATGTGATTGTGGAGACTTGGCAAGTCCAAAATCTGATGGGGTAGGCCAGCAGGCTGGAGACCTAGAGAAGAGTTGCAGTTTGAGTTCAAAGGTAGTCTGCTGACAGAATTCCTTCTTATTAGGGAGGAGGTGAGTCTTTCTCCTATTCAGGCCTTCAACTGACTGGACGAGGCCCACCCACATTATATAGGATAAACTGCTTTACTCAAAGTCCACTGATTTAAACGTTAATCTCATCCAAAAAAAAAACCTTCACAGAAACATCTAGAATACTGTTTGACCAAATATCTAGGTACCATGGTCAGCCAACTTGACACATAAAATTAACCCTCACACTGCCCGTTGGTCAACCTCAGTCAGAAGCCAGACAGCGTGGGAACCTCTTGATGCTGCGCAGGTGGGTCGGCCTCCCAGGCACAGAGTCTGGTGGAGGCTGGGCCTGGAGGGGGCAAACCACTTACCCCAATGGGATGTGGAAGAAAATAAGGTCAGCATTTTGCTTTTACACCCTCACCAGTCTGTCTAGAAGCTTGGATTGAGGTTGCAGGTCTTTCTGAACTTTAAGTGTTTCCAGAGACCCTGTATAATATAATACCTCCTCCCGGCCCCCAGCAAGTGGATATAAGCATCAAGCAGAAATGAAATCTCTTAAAATGCTGCTGGTTTTCCTTTATGCTTTAATTTTTTTCTCAAACTGTAAGAACAGAAGTGTAAGCCATGTGCAATTTCAAAAAGCAAGCATCTGGACAGTCTGGAGAATCAGAAAACTTTAGTATCAAGATCTGCGTTCCCAGTTCACTATAATACTCCCCCCACCCCACACTGGCTGTTCTATATTTCCAGAGGATGGCACCAAAGGACGTAAACTAGCTTCAGAGAGATTTAAGTTAGATCCAATAAATTACTGAGGCTGTGAAATACCAGGAGGGGTTTCTCTGTTGGGTTGTTCTGAATTTTGGACTTTATTGAAAAGTAAATACACCAGGGCCAAATTTACATCAAAACAGCACATCTGAAATGGAGACTCGATGAGTTATTTGGCTATTCAAGTCAGAAATGGATTTTAAAAACCTGATCATTGCCTCCATTCTTCATTTTGTATGATGCCACGTGTCTGTAGAGTTCTGAAACGCTGTTCTGCAGGAAGCAACAAGAATCTGAAAACGGTTGTCACAAACAAATGGAAGACAAAATGCTCTTCTGGAGATACCGTCAGGTCTAAATTCAGGTGATCTAAGGGATGGCTTGTAGAAGCAGAAGAGCCGTGACCACAGGGGCTGCTGGGGGAGGGAGATGCAGATTAGCCTCAGTCCTGGTTAGCGGGAAGGAACTCTTTGTTTTACTTGGGCAAGTCTCTTTCCCTTCTGGGGTCTTCCTCTGTAAAATGAGAGAACAGCCATGTCTCAGTGCTGGAGTGACAGCCATGAGCACACAGCTCCTCTGTCAGACAACACAGCTCAGACCGCTTCCTTCCTGTGTCTCCTCTATGACTCAGGTCTTGGGTCTCAGGGAAACCCACTTTTATTCTGGTTACAGCTGATTGGATGGACAGATGTGCTGAAGCCGCAGGCAGCCGTGTCTGGGTTGGACACAAGGGATGTCAGAGGACGCTGAGGTGCCTGGTGGAGTGTCTGCTTAATCAAGGTGCTCAGTTGATTGGCAGAAGTCTGACCAAATCAAATTGTCTCCTCTTCAAAGTTAATGTTAAGAAACCTGGCAGGTCGCTTGAGCTTGGTACCACCCAAAGATGTTGATCAGTGAATCTGAGTCTCCATGAAGTTGGCCTATGTCAGAACTGGGATGCAAAGTTGATGAGGCAGTTTCCTGTGACACCCCATTTCCCTGCAATAAATCCATCACCCAAGGAGATCTGAGTGCCTCTTCCTTGTCTGCCTAACTACTTTGACTGACTTACCCAGTACAATCCCATCTAGCTTGAACAATGTTGGATTCCAATTCTACTGGGATGCCATATATTTCCAGGGAGGCAGTGTAGTGCAGGGGCTAAGCAAATGGACTCTGGGGTCAGATGCCTAGATTCTGTTTGAGCTCTGCCACTGTTAGGTAGGATATGGCTTCAGTTCCTATAACACAGACACAAAATAACAGAGCCTTCGACAATCAAGATGGAAGTTTATGTCACGTTCCCATAATGGTGTGGGTGTAAGCAGTTCAGGACTGGTAAGGCAACTCTGTAACTTGGGGGATCCAGACTCCTCTTATCTTGTTGTCCCACCATCTTCTGGGTATTGCATCCTCATGTTTCAAGATGGCTCGCCCCAACGTCCATACTCTAGCCAGAAGGAAGAGGGAAAGGGGGAAGGGACAGGGTGGGCATGGAAGAGAAATTGCTGACATCACTTCAGCTAAATCCTATGGTCAGAACTTAGTTACATGGCAACACCCAGCTGCAAAGGAGTTTGGGAAATGTAATCTGTATTAGTTTTCTATTGCTGTGTAACAGATGATCGCAAACGGAGTGGCTTAAACTGCGTAAATCTGTGATCTCACGGTTTCTGTGGGTCGATAATGCTGGCACAGGTTAGCTGGGTTCTTTGCTCATGGTCTCATCAGGCTGAAATCAAAGTGTCAGCCCAGGCTGTCATCTCTTCTGGGGCTCAGGGCCCTTTTCCAGGCTCTCTGGTTGTTGGCAGAACTCAGTTCCTTTGGCCGTAGGACCGAGGTCCCACTTTTTTAATGGTTGCCAGCTAGAGGGCATCCTCAGCTCCTAGAGGCTGCCTGCTATTCCCTGCCCCATGGCCCTCTCCGCAGCATGGCACTGCTTCTCCAAGGCCAACAGGAGCGTCTCTCTGACTTTGAATCTTTGCCTTCTATAAAGGCCCTGTTCCTTTCAAGCGCTCACCTGATTAGGCCAGCCCCACTCAGGGTAATCTCCCTTTGACTGACTCAAAATCAACTGATTTAGGGCCTTAATTACATCTTTAAATCCCTTTGCTGCTGTTGTATAATGTAACCTAATCGAGGGAGCGACCATTCCATCATATTCACAGGTCCCACCTGTGCTCAAGAGGAGAGGATTATACAGGGGGTGTCCACCAGGGGGTGGGAATCTTGGGGATCATCTTAGAATTCTGCCTACCACATAATCTTTATTTGGGTGGCCATAGACCCAGCCAACAATGATCAATACAACTCTGATTTCTATAGTTCTACGATTAGAGAAGGATGAGAAAAAAGAGATTGGAGTTAACTAGTGGAGTTAACTAGTTACTGACACAGTAACTTACTAACCACTCTATCTTGGTAAGTTACTTCTCTGCACTTCAGCTTCTCCTATAAAACAGGGATAATAGGGTGGTGCAGCGGTTCAGTCCGCGCTTGGCAGCCCGGGGTTCGCGAGTTCGGATCCCGGGCGCCCGCTGATGCACTGCTTGTCAGCCATGCCGTGGCGGCGTCCCATATAAAGTGGAGGAAGATGGGCACGATGTTAGCCCAGGGCCAGTCTTCCTCAGCAAAAAGGGGAGGATTGGCGATGGATGTTAGCTCAGGGCTGGTCTTCCCCACAAAAAAGTAAAAAATAAAAAAAAATATATATATAAAAAAAAAAACCCCCCCCCCAAAAAAACCAGGGATAATAATAATTCCTTACTTCTAGGGTTGTTCTCAGGTTTAAATTAGATGGCATTTAGAACAGACCCCGGCACATATTAAAATAGTCATTAATGGTGAGCAATTCTTTTTCTTCTTCAAAATCAGGGATGAAACACAGAAATAAAACATAGGAAAAAGTCAAGAGCTGTCAAAAAATGTAGTCACATCTTTAATGACTTTTGACCTTTTTTAGACAACTGTTAGGGCCAAGGGAAACCTGCAGAATATTCCGGGCACCTCAAGCACTGTTACACAATGAATGACATCACATGGCAGAGATTCCCCTTGGTGATGCCACATCCTCCAAGGAGGAGCTGCTATGGGCAAAACCTCAGAAGCTGATGTGCATTTTGCCAGAGAAACCAGAATTGCATGATTTCTACAACCTTGAAAGTTAATCGTGCCCAGTATAGACATGAAGTGTGTGTGTGTATGTGTGTGGGGTGCCTGTGTGAGAAATTAGCCACATATTGATTCAACTTTCCTACATGCTGAAGGGATGGGATGGTTTTGAGAGCCATTGGAGGAAAAACAAAACAATGAACTTCATCACGTTGCTTGACTCAATGGGCTCTGGGATTTAGAAACTAAATCGGAGCCATTAGTGTGTGGCTTTACTTGTTAATAGGAAAACGTTCCACATAGGTTGTGCAGTGTTCGTGTTAGGGTTAGCACTTTCCTATGCTTTGGAGATAACTAGCATGGAGGGTTCCTTGAGCAACACACAATACAAACAATTATTTCAGACATTTCAAAAATGGAGTGCTACCAGCTTCATCGTGTTCCTCCACTCTGGCAAGTAATGAAAGGCATATTCTTAATGTGAAACAAAAGAGGACTGTGAATATTAAGAAAGCAGCCCAGCCAGCTAGAGTTAAACCGTCGGGATAAGTTATTAACCTAAACCACATGTGAAGCGCAGCTATTTCTGTGGAAGCTTTCATCAGGCTCAAGTGGAAAGATTGGTGGGTTTTAATATGTGGTTTCCAGCCAAGCCAATAGGAATCTGGGGAAAATGTGTGTGAAATCAGGGCTCTGCCAGGGGGGTCCTGGGCTCTGGGCTGGCTTTTTTTTTTTCTGTTAATGTAAACAAGGGTAACCCAATGCTGAGGGCAAGCCTGCTCCATCCAAATGTTTAGCCGAAGGCTCTGGAGTGACCAGCCGTCTGTGGAGTTTTGGGGACTCTTCATCCTCCTCTTCAAGACAAATGCATAGGTCCTGTGGTGTTAGGAGTAGCGATGAAGGAGGAGTCTTCTTATATTTGTTCTCTGCTACTTCCTCTCAGAAATGTCTAGAATTCGTTCAGCTTCTAATAACTTATAGCATCGAGGGGTACCAAGTCTATGCAAACTTCTCAATATGCCCATTGGGTTCAACCTCAGAGGATTTAAACTCACTAAGAAAGTGGTGATACTTATAATAAGGTTCATATCTGTTATATGAACATGAAAACATTAGAAATTAATAAAAATATCAAAGGCATGAGATGAGTGCCAAAATAAGGATTAATTGCACACTATTTCTTTACAAGGATTGAATTTGTTAACGGGCTTAAAGGTTGGGTGGGGTGCTGCCTGATTCTGTCCAGCCTGCTCTTTGGGTCTTAGATTACTACTTCTGGACTGACTGCTGGGTGACGTCGGCCTTCCACCATGTGCCCCCAGGGTCACTATATTGCTTTCCACTTCAGAGGCATGTAGCAGAAATAATCTTTATGGGCCCACAAAGTCAGGAGTTGAGAGAGAAAAATGAAAATATCCAAACTGTACTCAATGGTCTTTGTTGAAATACTACCATTTATATGCATTGATTCGGGTGTTCAACGAACATTTATTAGGCAGCTACAAGATTCAAGGGACTTTGCAAAGTGCCCTGGAGGATACAAAGATATGTAAGGAGGAAAGGGTTTGAGATTTATTGAGCACATACTATGTACTAGGCATCATGCAGCCCCTTTAATCACATTTTTTTCATTTAATTCCCAAACTTTGAAAGGGAGAAATCATAAATCATGATCTTTGCTCTCAAGAGCCTTCAGTCCAGGGTTAACTAGCAGATAAAAGATATATCCAAATACCCATGAAATAAGGTGATTATAATCATATGCCAGAAGAGAGGTTTCAATGGGAGCTGAGAGACTGGCGTGATTACTTGGGGAAGGAAAGAAAATTTACTGGAGGTGACCACATTTGAATGGAACACTGAAGGTTGGGTAGGATTTGGATTCACAGAGAGGAAGGACAAGGGATGATCCAGGTGAAGGAGAGGATGAGCAGGGGAGAGAAGAGAGGAAACAATGCTTATGAGTCACACTTTACTCAGGGGTTAAGCGAAAATCAATTATAATCAAATTTTCTTATTTTACTTCTTGGATCCAGCACAAGATGTGGTAGGTGGCTTGACCTAAGAGCCACGTTGCATGAAAAATGCACGTCTTGAAACACTAGATACATCTTCAGTGTAGTGAGAGGCTTGGACCATCAGAGGTTGCTCAAATTAAGACCTGCTGAGGGAAGTGTAAGGTTTCCTTTCCAATCTCATGCCCAAGTGCACAGAGTGTGATGTCTGGCAAAGCAGCCAGCACTGTTGAACGTGTGGTCATCTCTCTGTCTAGTTAAGCTGGGCCTATGTTGAATTTCAAAGGTTAACTCCACATGGGATTTGACTCTGAAGATTTAGAGGGACTGCAACACAGAGTCAAGTCCAATTGAATTATACCATAGGTGAGTGTGTGTGTGTGTGTGTGTGTGTGTGTGGTGGTGGTGGTGGTGATGGTGGTGATGGAAGTTAAGGTTGGGGCCAGGCCAGCCTGGCAGGGACAGAGGGCCATGGGCAGGAGTTTGGACTGCATTTGGTGTAGGATTTGGTGACTGGAGGGTATAAGGAGAGGATTTGAATAAGCTCATTTCAATAAGTGGGGGCTATTGAATTGCAGATGGAAAGCAGGGTTGTAGTCTGAAAAATTGTCACCCAAATTCTGCTTTGTTATATTGCTAGAACTTGTTGAATCTGAGTAGAAAGTGAGTGCCCTTTCAAATGCAGCCCCCGTTCCTGATGGAATGTTGAGGGTCACCATGCTGGAGGTTAACTCAGTCAAGGCCCTTGGCATCAGGCACTAGGGAGACTACCAAGATGTTTGAGAGAGTTCTCATCCTCAGGCAGTTCCCAGGCCTACAATACGCTCATGAGGAGGTGACCAGTTGCACGTGGTGAGCCAGGTATGTTCGAGCTCAGTGAATGGCCTGAGATGTTGCACTAGATTCCTAGGGCTGATATAACAAAGTACCACAAACTAGTGACTTAAAACAACAGAAACTTATTCTCTTACAGTTCTGGAGGCTAGAAGTTCAAAATCAAGCAGGGCCATGCTCCCACTAAAGGCTCTAAGGAAGAATGCTTCCTTGCCTTTTCTAGCTTCTGACAGTTGCTGGCAATCAGTCCTTGATGTTCCTTGGCTTGTGACAGCATAATTCCAATCTCTGCCTCTGTCCTCACCTGGCCTTCTTTCTTGTGCTCCTCTGTGTTTTCAAATCTCTTTCCATGTGAAGACACCTGTCATCAGATTTAAGGCCCACCCTAATCCAGTATGACCTCATCTTAACTTGATTATATCTGCAGAGACCTTATTCCCAAACAAGGTCACACTCACAGGTACTGGAGGTTAGGACTTCAGCATATGTTTTTGGGAGACATGAGTCAACCCACAACAGGTATCAATATGTGGGCTGCCTGTAGGAAAGAGAGAAAGACTCTGTGGATTGGGGCAGTCAGGGATGACATCTTGGCAATGATGGGACTTGAGCTCTTTTTCAGGGATGTACGGTATTGGGATGGAGAAGCAGAGGCCTGGGCTCCAGGGTGGGCGGAGGGGAAATAGGGAAGATGGATGTGGCTGGAGTCACAGAGGTTGGCATGTGTGAAGCTTATCAGAGGATGGCCAGGAGATCAGCCTGGCAGGAACAGAGGAGTCCCCTGGGGAGTGATGGAGATTGAGACTGGAGGGGGAGAAACTGGGGCCAGATTGTGGAGCTGCCCTAGCATGATAGCAGAACTGATGGCTGGGCTGGGATCATATTTCCCATATTCTGGAAAACTCTGCTCAACAGCCCAAATCTGCCTCTGAAGTGTATCCCATTTGAGAAAAGCTTATGGTCTACCCAGTGAAGTGGGTGCTGTCGATTTAGCCTTAAGATCTGCCAGCTCTGGCGAGGGCACCATTAACTTAGCTAATATGCCATCAGCAAGGTGGAGCAGCAAGCAAAGAGCCTGGGTTCTTGACCCTTCTTCTCTTTGAGCTGCAGTTTTCCCATCTGTAGAGCAATGGCTTTGCTGGGACACACTGCAGTTCCTTGACTATAGTACAATGGCGTAACTTACATTTGAATAGATTTAAACTAAGTTCATCTGTAAATATTGCTGCATTTGATAAAGCATCTCCATAAAATGGCTACAGCAGAGGTTCTTTACCCCATTTGCGTCAATGAGGACGTAGACTCAGAGAAAGTTCACTGACTTATGGAGACACTCAGCTGGCTAATATCAGAGCCAGAACTTGAACACAGGACTTCAGATCCCTCATCCAGTGTTTTCCATTCCCCATAAATACCTCCTATATAATCAGACTCTCTCTGTTCATTTGTTCATTCATTCATTCATTCACTCATTCAATAAAGCAAATATGTATTGAGTTTCCACTACGAGCCAGGTGCTCTGCTAGGCCTGGAGATATGTGGATGATTTAGGTAGGGTTCCTGCTCTCAAGAAGGTCACAGTCTGCTGGTGCAACCTGAGATTTTTTTTCGTAATGGTGGGGCAGAGACTGGAATCCGGGTTGTGTGTCTTCCTTCCACCAAGCCAAGCTCACCATGATATCAAGGGTCTACTGGGCAATGCTCTTGGGCCAGTTTTGTTTTTGTAGTTTATAAACATGAAGTTGCTACTGAAGGCACATGTGACTTCTTGTGTAGTTCAATCAGTATTTACTATCACCACCACTTAATGTTAAGTAGAGAGAGCATCGTCAAAAGGGAAGCTCTGAAATGAAGTAAGCTACACTACTGAAATAGTAGCTCGTGCAAAGAAGACCCTCTCAGCGCACAATCCCTTATATTTGCTTTGCATTTCTCAATTGACGAAGTCCTTTCACATGCTGTTGGCACTTTGCTAGGGGTCACAGTCTGAGGCAGCATCTATTTAGGATCAGACTGACCTTAGACCCTACTACCTCTAGGTGAGTGACCTTCACAATTGCTTAGCACAGCTAAACCTCTGTTTCCTCATTTGCAAAATAAGGAGGGGTGATAAGGGCACCAACTTTATAGGGTTTCTGGTAAGAAGATGAGGATGAAGTGCCTGGGGCTTAGTAGGTCCTTGGGAAGAAGATATGGTTTTCCTGACTCCCATCTCTTCTAAGATTTTCACCTAGTCTTTCGTAGAGAAACCGTCAGGTGGACAAATCAGTGGGTGTAACTTGGGAGATCTGTGATAGATTCTCCTATTTTTGTTTGCTTTGAATTTGGTCAGGTTAGTGTCTGAATGCATACAATGATATGCCCAAGCTCACAGTTGCTGATCCTGTGACTCCAAATCCAGAGCTCTTCCCATTAAGCCAGCTTTCCAAGATATAGGCCTCAGAGATGGGGGCATCCTCAATGCATGTGAGAAAGGAGATTGTTGGGTAGTTCCGACTCAGGGGCTACCCTTTCTCAAAGATCAGCCTCGGGGCACGGGATGAAACATGGGGCTTTGTTTCACAGCTAATATTTTAACTTAATTTGTTCTGTTCAGCTTGTCTGAATTTTAGGTTGCTAATGAATAAGAATGGTTGCTCACAAGCTGGTCCCATCTACCAGTGACAGAAGTGATCCAGAAACATGTGGAAACTCCAGGAGCATTTAGATAGATTCCTTAAAATATGATTCTCCTCCAAATTGTCTTGCTAGGATTGGAGAGTCATGAGCATAAAAATAAGATTTAGGGCCATGAACAGTTAAGGTCTAAGGAACTGTAAGCAATGGAAGCAGGAATTATTTGTTCTTCCCGGTCCTGGCACTGTGTCCAGTGATTGCTCGCCATCTCATACATCTCTTCAGAAGAAAAAACAACTGGAATTTGCCACTGGGACGCAGGCATTCTTTCCTGCATCGGAGCCAATGGAGCTGTTGGAAACACTCTATAAATCTCATCTCCTGTACTGTGACCTTCAGCCCTTTGGGGACACCACTCACTTCATGTGCATCCTGCAAACCGCTGTAGATGAGACTTGCAGCCAGACCCAAGGGCCCTGCAGCCGGCCTCTTTGCCGGGGGAACAAAGGGAGAGGAGCTGCCGAGGGCCGAGATGTTAGGAGCTGGGCTTGGTTTTTCCAGCCAGAAATCAAGCTCACATTCCAGCCGCCAGAGAACAGCAATGCTCTAAATGAGGTCACCGTGCTCTGAAGGGGGAAACAATTGTGTGCCTTCTCTGTCGCACTGATCACTCTCAGTACTTAATATGGAAGCCTGTAGCATCTCTTTGTCTGCCCTGTTAAGCTTTGTCCATTACACTGTTGTGTCCATTACACTACACTTGGGTGCAGAAAGAGGCTGAATTTGGAAGAGGGGGCCTCGTATTTTGTTGGCTATAAGGTAGATACCTTTTGATTCTATTTTTCAATTTAATACAAGGGTTGCCTTGAGAAATGCTTATGTTAATTTGAAATGGGAGTAAAACAGTGCCAGGCCCCTGTGCGGCAGGGCCCGGTCTGACGACTGCGGACACCTGGTCTATAAATCCACACCGGGGCTTAGATCTAATGCTGGCTCCAGGGCGAGAGGGGTCAGAGAGATGCTGGGACTTGTCTGGGTTCGTGGGACTGGCATGCCTTGGTCCCCCACTGGGCAGTGTCTTTGACATAATCTGGGATAGAAGATATGAAGGGAGACGTTGCAAGGAGATTTGTAGCAGAAACAACCACTGTCTTGTCATCAGATGAGGAGCAGTGTTGAAGGAACTCAGAGGGGGTTCTGGTCAACATTCAGAACTGCATCACACACTTCTGGGCGCAGCTCAGTCCCCACCTTGTTCAGGACATCTCGGCAGGCACTGTGGGGCTTCCTCTTGTCTCAGAACCTTTGATGTGCTTGGGGTCGCTGTGGCACTTCACTGTCTTTAGCTATTGCCCGTGATTATTATGGTTTCCTCAGTGAGACTGCAGATTCCTTGAGGGCCCCTTGGAAGGTTCTTGCTCATCTCTCTGACTTTAAGCAGACCCAGGCAGGAGAATTAGGCCCGTATCACAGGTCCTTTCTCCTCCACAGCTGTTTATCCTGGCCCTTTGCTAATAACTCCGTGATCTCAAGGCGAAGCGGCCACCACCGAAGAGTGGTCCAAGGCACAGAGGGGGAAGCACATCCTTTCTGCTCATGCTGCCCTCTGGCGGGAGAGTGGAATGGCTGGAACAGAGAAGCTTTGGGGCTCTGACTTCACAAGGACCTGGCCAGGCTCCCTGAAGACAGTGTATCTGTTCTTGTGTCTCAATGGGTGTCTTTACATGGCTGCCAGCTCCACCCTTGCCTGCTGAGGGTGACCTTCCTGCCACGGGGCACCATTGTCTGGGAGACCCAGGCTCTGCTACTTGCCACTGCCAACACACTCTCTGATCTTGATCTTGATCTTGCCTCAGTGGTTTATCTGTCCAAATTAAGTAATAACGCCTCCCCTCCAAGCCTCCCATGGTTGATAAGAGGGCCGGGAGACAGGAACAGATGGTGCATTGCCCACATGGGAGGTAAGATAGTCGTGAGCTGCATAACAGCATTTTGGTCAGCAATGGACCTCATATATGATGGTGGTCCCATAAGACTGGTACCAGATAGCCTAAGTGTGTAGTAGGCTATAGCATCTAGGTTTGTGTAAGTACACTCTGTGATGTTTGCACAATGACAAAATCGCCTAATGATGCATTTCTCAGAACGTAACCCCATTGTTAAGCGATGCATGACTGTGTAGTATAGTGGTTAGTACACCATATGCATAGGGTCAGGCCACAAGGTCAGGAATCCTGGTTCTACCATTTATTGACAGCATAATCCCAGCCAGCGAGTACAACCTCTGAGCCTCAGTTTCCTGATCCATCAATGACCTTACAATGGTGCCTTCCTCATAGGGTTGTGCTGGGAATGAAGTGGTGCATGTCCAGTAGTGCTTGACGTACTTTGAGCACACAGGTGGCAGATCCTTCCTAAGGAAGGTGCTAGGGTACTGGGGTGGGTCTTTAGCTCTTCTTCCTAGCATGTCGTGTAGCACATATCACATTTTCTCAAAGCCACCTGCCCACTTCTTTCCTTTGCTAAGCTTTGACTCCCTCTTGGGAGAGAAACAATGTCTTATTCATCTTTGTGTCCTGCAGAGTCTGGTGAAGGGTGCCTGGCAGAGAGAAGATGCTCAAGTGGAAAACTGTTAGTGGGAGGATGGAAATCTATGGTGAGAATGGTGCAGATACTGTTTGGCAGCACGGAAGACATATTCGTGTCCTAGTCAGGCAGAAGATGGGCTCTGGAGCCAGGCTGGCTGACTCTCTTCCCCTCTGTGACCCTTACTGTCTGTGTGACCTGGAGCCAGTTACTTAGCTGCCTTTTCCCTCAATCTCCCTATCTGTAAAATGGGGAAAAATGGAATCTAACGCATGGGGCTGTTATAAGGATTAAATGAGATGATACATATAAAGCACTTCATGTGTAATCTGGCTTGTCATAAGTTCTCAATAAATGTTAGCTGTTATTATGGCTACAATGACAGGTCATGTGCTACTAAGCGTCATGTATTTTAACCTATCCAATTCTCATGACAGCCCTAGTGGTAGATATTGTTACCCATTTCACAGATGAAGAAACTGAGGGGGAGCGGAGTGAAGATGCACGTCTAGTATGTGGCTGAGCCAAGATCCAGTGCCAGACCTGCTGGTTCTGAGGCCAAGTTTCCCGTTGCCCTGAGCTGGGAGGGCAGAGTGGGCAGCTTCTAGTGTCTGCTCCTCGTGGGGGCACAGAGTAGGGCTGGCAGGTGATACCCCTGGAACCAGCTGTAGATCCACTCCCCAGCTGGCTCATCCAGGCTGTCTTTGTTCCAGCTCCCTGGTGAGTAGCCAGCGTGAGGCAGGACAGAAGCCAACTGGAGTGAGGACAGAGGGACAGATCTTCGGGCTCACGTCTCAGCATCCAGATCCCAGGCCCTGTCCTGGCCTCCGAGGAGCCTCAGTTACTGAGAACCATACTATTCTACAAAGAGGTGCTTTTGCGCATCTGCAAATCGTTTGAGTGAAAGTTTTCCTGGCATTTTCCTGAGTGTAGCCGGCAGGCCCACTTCCCTGCAATTTGCAGGGTTAATTAAAAAAAAAAAAAAACCAACCAAAATCAAAAACAAACTCAAGCCCCGCTCTGCTTCATTACGACCACTGTCCCGGTTCTTGAGAACCAGTGGCTCTTTCAGTTTTCTAGAAGCTTCTGAAGCATCATAGGGTGCAGTTCTAGCAGACATGGTGTATCTGTCTAGCTTCTGTTCCAGTTTGCTTTCCCTCCTCTCTTACTCCTGTTCTCTCTCCTGATTTCTAATTTAATGATTTAGGGGTGGAGTGGGGGGTCTAGGGTACAGTGAGCATGCAAAAAAACAATATTCAAGGGTCTGTCTCTGGGGTCACCAGATAGTTGCTTTCTCACAGCAATCGATAAAAAACAACAATTTTCTCTGGTTAGTTTCCTCTTTCTGTTATGTTTGGTGGGGGCCTGGTGGAAGGGATGGATTTTGGAGTCAGTGAGATGTGGATTTGAATCTGCTACTGAATCTTGAGCCAGTCCTTCATGGTCTGAGCCTGTCTGTGTCATCGACAGATGGGGGTGGCAGTGCCACCCTCGTGTGGGTGTAATGAGGATCGAGAGGCCCTTTGGAGACATGCAGTAAATGTGAGTTCTTCTGCCTTTCATATTTAGCAAAGTGAATCCAGATTTCCTTCTTAGCTCCTCTTAACTTACCAATATCTCCTCCCTATTTCTCAGAGTGTAGCCTTCACTTTCTGTGGGTTTTCTAATAACTGGAGCTTCTGTAAGAGAAGGAAGGGATTTTTCATGACAAAGGAGGGCTGGAGGACATCATCAACAGCCCTCAGGCTTGCTGGGTGCTCATTGTGTTAAGGAAAATAGATTGGTCATACATTATTATTATTCTGGTAATTCAGACAAAATAGTAGTAACATACCATATAGTGCTTATTAGATGCTAGAAACTATTCACTCCTTTGATCTTCTCAAGGACTCAACGAAGGAGGTGCGATTATCTCCATTTTACAGATAAGGAAATTAGGCTCAGAGAAGTTAAGTAACTTGCCCAAGGTAACTCAGCCCATAAATGGTGAAGTCAGGATTTGAATCCTGGTGGACTTACTTATTTTAGGAGTCTTTTCTTTGAGCTCTTCCATGATTTTAACTCTTCTAATATTAAGTTCTACTTTCACCTACGGAAAGAAAAGTGTTACAGTGGAGGATTGGGTACCCACACATTGGAAAAAAGATAACAAAACCAAAGAAACAGAACCCCACCCCCACCCCCCAAGAAAAGCAGAATGACGTGGATGTTCGTGGAATGGGTCAAGCTGTGGCGGGGGGGAGGGAGAACAACGTTGGAGGGGTGAAAGAGTGTTCTCTGTGGCTACCCACGGAGTCTTATTCTCAGCATTATGAGGAATCAAGGGGCTCTTCTGAGTGTTATGACTTTGGTTTCGTGGGCTCTGCCTTGGGCCGCTGGAGATAAATTTGAGTTCTTTCTCTTTGTCATTCATCTTGGAGATCAGCTTAGACTTGGTTGAGTTCCTTCAGCTACTGATCCAGAAAAATGGAACCAAAGTTGGCTCCCTGTTCAATGGCTGGATAATGAACACCCCAAGGGCTCGTGCCCAAGTCATGGGGACAGAACCGTGTGAACGTAAATGGGGAATTCACATAGGAAGCCACTTGGTAAGCTGTAAATGAACAAGCAAATAGAAAGGGTTGTTATGACAAGTGTAGTGGGTGTTGGAGGTTGGAGTGTTGGTGGTTTTAAAATGAAGGGGAACTGTTTGTGTTCTCCGTTAGAGAGAAATATTAGGTAACTGGCTCGAAATCATTTTAAGTAAGCAACGTTTAGAGGCGCTGCTCCAAATTGGAAATTATGCACATACGAGGCCAACTGAGTGGGTGTGATGCTTGGGAAAGACATAAAGACCTGAATTATTGGAGGAATGTAGGGAAGGGAGGGTAGAAAAGCACCTAACATTGTGTGAAAATAAAAATACAGTAAGGAAGTACAGGGTGAGATCAAGGAGAAGAGAGTTCTTGGCAGAGATGGCTTCTGTAATTTATCCCAGACCCTTTAATTCCCGACCCTGACCCTGGGGAGGAGATTGTCACCTTCCCCCACCAGCACAATTGGCTGGTAGGGAGGTCGTTAACTTGAGAAAATCACCAGAGGTAGTATTGGGCAACTTCAAAAGTCCACTGTCTCTTTCAATGAGCTTGTTGTGAAAAGGCTTAAACAGACTGCTAATAACAGCTAAAGAGCTAGCAGCAGGTGGCTGTCTAATTCTAATCAAAATAATTTTCCCCCAGTCTTAGTGGATAAAGGAGGGCAGAATTAAAAATGGACCCGAGAGTGATTTTTGGCAAGGGCACCAAGTCTGTTGTGGAGGAAGACTATTGGTGTTGGCAGTGTGCTGTTAGGTTTTTTTCCCCAGCCACAAATTTCCCTCTCCCCTTGATGGCTCGGAAGGTCTACACACAAATGCCTTTGTGTCAGTTGTACACAGCTGCACATATCCTGTGGTATTTCCCTCAGTTAACGGTATGATGGAGGGAGGGTAGGTTGTTGGGTTTTGAAAAATTAGAATTATTATAAACAAATATATTGCCCCCTTTTCTAGAAGCTGCCACGCTGACTTGAAAATATTCTATTTGAGGATTACAGACTTGATGTCATCAGAGCTGCTTTCTCTGTGGTAGTTTGTGTTCAGTCAATGTTCTACCAGAGTTTCTAAGACTGTGTTCCTTGATGAGGAATGTTACTTGAATAAAAGTTTCAGTGGTCAAATAAGATCACCAAATGCTAGGTTAATCAAAATTTGACAAGTATCTTTACTGCAGGACTTTCCAGAGCCTTTAATATGCAAATTGGTTTTGAATCACCTAGAAAAGGACAGACTTTTACTCCCCAAGTTATCTGACCCTTTGTTTCACAGATGTATCCTGGGAAATACTGATTTCTCTGACAGGGCAGGAGTAGCTCCCATGAGAAGCAGGCCAAGCAGGCATTTCCCCAGCTGTCCCTGGAGAGGAGGCCTGAGTCACTTGTCACATGCAGCATGTGGCAGCACATGGCATTGGTGTTTGTATGTGTGGGTGTCTGGGCTGGCGGTTGGAATGGGGATGGTAGAAAGGGGGAGGTGAAAGAAGAGATGAGAATCTGCCCTCTCCCCGTGGGAACACCCAGGCTGACGGATTTCCTCCAGAACTCTTTCTTCCTAGGCCTCAGGTGCCACAGCCTAATCATGGGTGGAATTGTTGTAAAAGCTGTTCCCAAGTGGCTCGGTATTTATAGCTTGTCACTGACGAAAGCAGATTTCTGCAGCTGAAAATAGTGACATCCAGCCATTTGGGCCAATTTGTGAATTTTCCTCAGGGACGTGTGTTCAGGGAAGTAATTTTATGGCAAGAAGAAAGTCGCCGGCAATGGTTGTTTTTCTGAGAAGTTCTGTCCTCTTATTTACCCTGAAAAAGGAGACAGGACTTGTCCGATGGCTCCAGTCCAGGCATCTCTAACACAGTCGGTGAACAGTCCTTTCTGGCTTCGCGAATTCTCATGGGGTTGATTATTTTGCCAGAACTCTCTCATTGTGGTCTAAAAGGGTTTAAATTCTGGAGGTTTCGGGGTCTGTGAAGGCTTCCACATTTTCCATCTCAATCATTTTGTCTCACTGGACTGCAAGGGGAAAACCACAGCAGAAGGCCTCTATTTCTCTCAGAGTGCATGGGCAAACCCAGAGAAGGTGGAGCATGGCAGAGCCAGAAAAGTCAGACAGATACACATTTTGAAAAACAATCTGGAAACAGAGCTTGAAAAGGTTTTTTCTAAGCCCTGAACACGCCAAGTGGCTTCTCTTTGAGTAATTTAGCAGTTAAAGAAGAAAACCTATTCCCCAAGAACTGAAGTCAGCAGATATAGCAGGTCCAAGGACCTTGGGAGGCAAACAGGCTTGCTTATTAATCTTACAGTATCTCTTTCCTAAGAAAACCCCAGTCATCTGCCTCGTGCATGTTACCATTACATTCAAACAAGGTCTCTTGGTTATTTATTTATTTAAGATGTTTGGCCTGTTTGGAAATTAAACACTTTCTCGGATTTCATCTGTTTGCGCCAATGCAGACCTGCTGGGGGTCATCCTAAGAGGATATATGGATAATAGCCTTAATAGGGTAGTGCACCGGGAACAAGCCAACGTGAATGAGCTTGCTGTGACATGGCTAACATCATTGCATCTATATATGTTTCATTAAGTGGGGGCTTGACAGCTTTATGAGGAAACAGTGGGTTTGCAACGGAGGAAGGCCCTGTAACCCTGCCAAAGCCCATCGCGGCCTGTGCCACGCAGGCTCTTTAATAGAATAATATTTGCACAGTGAAAATGTCATTTTAAATGACTGGTTTGATAATCCCTTAAGCTTTTAAATGATTTGCAAAGTCTGGAAACTCTCCCCCAGTGTTGAAAATTGATGGGCACATTAATGAAAGCAAACATTAAAAGATGGTCCCCAGCTTTGTTTCTTGAGTCAGACATGGCAAACTGGGGTTTCTTTCCTTTTGTCTCCCCGGCTTTTTCTGCAAAATAAGTGTGTTCACTGAGCAGCTGTGGAAGGCCTTCGCTGCAGGAATGGTTTTGGGAGGGAGAGCTCAGCCTGTGGGGGGACCTGGAGTTACCAGGGTTGCTGCTAGTACAAAGTTCTTTCATGCAGAGTAGAAAAGGCACACCCTCTGGGAGGGAGCTTGCAGAAAGGGACCCTCTGGGCAGAGCAATTAGCAAGGCCCTTGCTTCTCTCCAGCTGGTGCATTGTGAGCCAGGGTTTTAACTCCATGAGAACAGAGAGTAGGAGGGATTGAGGCCCCTTGGAGTCCCACAGGGCATGTCCTGCCTAACCACATGCAGGCAGCATCCCTGTTGAGCTCTACCTTTGGTCCAGGATCAAAGATCCCTCTCCCCCAGCCAGATATCCTGTGCTATGTGAGATTCTGGGATTCTCATTCCTTCCTCCATTCAGTGACTCTGGACTAGGAGAGGAAGGCTGATGTAGAGATTGCCTTCTCATGGACTGAGCAATATGATGCAAGGCTTGGCAAACTATAGCCTGGGGGCCAAATCTGGCCCACTCCCTGTTTTTATAAATAAAGTTTTACTAGAACACAGTCATGCCCATTCGGTTATTGTCTATGACTGCTTTCCTGCTGCAATGAAAGAGTCGGATAGTCTTTTTTTTTTTTTTGCTGGGAAAGATTCACCCTGAGCTAACATCTGTTGCCAAACTTCCTGTCTTTCTTTTTTCCCTCCCCAAAGCCCCAGTACATAGTTGTATATTCTAGTTGTAAGTCGTTCTAGTTCTTTTGTGTGAGCTGCCGCCACAACATGGCTACTGACAGATGAGTAGTGTGGTTCCATGCCCGGGGAATGGAACCTGGACTGCTGAAGCGGAACATGCTGAGCTTGAACCACTAGGCCATCGGGGCTGGCTCCAGAGTTGTATAGTCTTGATGGAGACTGTCCACAAAGTTTAAAATATTTGCTCTCTGATCCTTTACAGAAAAAGTCTGTGGACCCCTTCCCCAGAACAGTAGGCAAAATGAGGTAGAATTCCTGGCTTGAATCCTGGCTCTGCTCATTCCTGTGTGTCCTGGGGCAAGTTACTTAATATCTCTGTTCCTCAGTTTCCTCATAAGTCCAATGGGGATGATATTTCTGCCCCACCCACTTCACACAGCTGTTGCAAGGGTTAAATGATTGAACACAAGGGGAAGTGCAGTACCTGTGTGAATTATCCCTCTGAGGTCTGCCAGGGTCTAGCTATGGGACCTTGGGGAAAGCCCCTTGACCTCTCTAGAGCTGTTTCCTCATCTGCAAAACAGGCGGGGTGCTCTGGATCAGCACTTCTCAAACTTTAATGTGCATGCAGTCACCTGGGGAATTTGGTGAAATACAGATTCTGATTTGGTCCGTCTGGAGTGGGGGCTGAAATTCTGCATTTCTAACCCGTTGCCATATGCTGCTGCTGCTGTGCTGGGGACCACACATTGAATAGCAAGGCGCCAGACGATTTTGCTGACATTCCCTGGAGGTGTATCAATGAGCGTCTTGCAAATGCTGTTGTAACCATCCGAGGACAGTCACTTTCCCAGGCACCCGTCTCCCACCAAACACCTTGGCAGAGGGGTCCTGCATTTATTTCAGTTTGTAGCCTAACTCTGCATCTGTTGCAGGGCACGGGTGAGATGAGATGGGTATTTTTCCACTTCCTGAGAGCTCTGGCCAAAGCCTTCTGGCAGCCAGGTGGCTTGACAGAAGCGGCTGGTGGCAGGCTGGACATTCCCTGGCTGGCCTCAAGTTGGCCTGAGTGCAGCTGAACCTGGGAATGAGGGGGCAGCTGGAGGTGCCCTGCCTCCCCGCTTTCTGCCTCAGACAACCGACTAGTCAGTTGCACCTTGGCGTGTGGATGTTGCAGAAGTCTAATCCTTCTGCACAGAAGTGAAATGCCTCCTGCACTCCTCCTGGCTGCCAGGGCAGCTGAGGAATTCTCTTGGGTTTTTCTTCCTGACCACATTTTCCACAGGCCTGGGGAGGCCTCCGGCTGTTTATCTCAATTGCCATCTGAAGCCACTTACTGGCCTTTTTAGGAAGGGGTTGTCCTGCAGCTGGAGCCAGAGCCAGGGGTCCCGCCCCTTTAGGGCAGCAGGTGGGAGAGGAGGGAGCAGGGAGTGTGCATCTGGGGGCGTGGGTGGAGGAGGGTGGTGGAGAAACACACCAGGGGGATTGTTCATCAATGTTGCCCATTAGGTAAGGGTCCTAGGTTAGTCCCAGATACACCGGGGGCAGTGCCAAGGTTATGATGTAAAAGCACGTGTTTTCAGATTCAGCCAACCCTGGCTTCAAATCCCACCTCCACCTTTTTCCAGTGCTGCTTAGGCAACATTCTTAACCTCTCTGAACATCAGTTTTCTCATTGACTTGCTGTGAAAATGAAATGAAATTGTACATGTTTCATGGTTCAGAATCCTCTGGAGCTCCTTGTGCACATTTCATCAGCTCCGAATGCCCTCTCACCGGATCTTGGACCCTACCTTGCTCAGTCTCTGGCAATAATAGAAATTCAGCCAAAATTCAGTCAATGAAAACTGGGCCACGAAGACTCTACACACGTTTTTACAAAGGAAAATGAGACCAAAACATTCGTTGGATCAATTCGCAACATTTTAGTCCTTCTACTCATAAGATGTGGGACCTCCAGCAAGTTCCTTAACTTCTTTGGGTCTCAGTTTCCTCGTCTGTGACAGACGGGATAACACAGCACAGCTTTAGCACAGCCCCGGTGCACAGTGAACACCCAGTAGCTCTTAACCCTTCTCGAGTTATTATTTCAGGCTCCCCAGGCGTGCTTGCTTGTGATAAAAAGATGCTGCAAAGCTGTGGGTGTGGATTCCCTGCAAAATTATGGCCTTTAAGGGACTTTAAAAACTAGCTGGGGGATCAGGACGAATGCCCTAGAGAGTGGTGCTCCCCAAAACATTGGGAGAGAAAGACTCAAGGTCTTTCTCTGACCCTTGTTGTTCAAGTCTAACGGGCTCTGGACTCTTCCTTTGAACCCTTCCGTTTTTGCCCAGCACACCCTCCACAATGGCCGTTCTAGGTTTCATCGCTTATTTCTTGGAGTCATCTCTGATGCTCTTTTCTGTACTCCCTGTATCTTGTCTCTCTTCAGGAGCCTTGATTCTTCCTCCACTGTGGTCCTCAGGTCCAGCCATTCCTCCCCGTTTCTATCTACTCCAGCTTGCCATGGCCTGCTCCCCCTTCCCCCCCATCTGACCTGCTGTAAGAGCTTGAGGCCAGCAGTTTCCACCCTGACCACACCAAAGTCACCTGGCGAAGCTTTAAAAAGAAAATGCAGTCCTAATGCCCCAAGCCCCAAGATTCTGCTTCAGCTAGTTGGGGATGCAACCTCAGACATCTGTGGTTTAAAATCTCCCCAGGTGATTCCAATTTGCATCCCGGGGTAAGAACGTCTGTTACAGGCTTTCCTGCTTTCAGCTGCAAGATCAGGAGGCCAACAGCTTTTATAACTTCACTTTGCTCACCTGCAGAGAGGAAAGTCTTTGCATCCACCAGCCCAATGCAGTTGGATCAGATGCTTCAACTTCAGCTCTAACTCCTCTTCCTCCATTAACAAACAGACACCTACTTCCCTCTCTGAATATGTCCCTTTCGTTGTATTTATCTGAGCACTTATCCTGTATCCTTGGTTAGACAGTCAACTTCTTGGGAAAGGATCAACAGCTTGCTTAGCTTTGGACCTCCCGTAATATTTAGTACAGGGCTTCTCACATAGTAAATATTCAATATATAATCATGGGATTGATTGATAGTTGTTTTGTGTGCCCCACAGGGTCTAGAGCAGTTCTGAGAGCATAGTAAACACTCAATAAACATTTCTTGATTGATTGATTAATGTATCTACTCAAAACCTTTAGGAGAAAGGGAGGCCACAGAAACAGCTCCTAGTTCTGTATTAGCTGAATGGCTATAGGTTGGTTAAGTCTGAGTGCTTTTGCCTCTGGTATGGGTGCATGGGAGAGTCCATGGGCACGCATGTGCGAGTGCACACGCGTGCGCACACACACACACACACACACACACACAAACCGAGTTCTTGGAAATGCAGCAATTACACTCCACATAAGATAACTTCATATAGAAGTACTTTGAAAACTACCACCCACATACTGGTACCACCCACATCCCACCACATTCTTGATTTCCTCATCTGGAAAAATCAAGCTTTGGAGTAAACCAGCGATTCCTATTTCCTGAAGTGCATTCTGAAGAACACTGGTTTCTCAGAATATGAAAGATGTGAATAGACATTCAAAACCAAGCAACAAACAAACAAGAACTTTGAGGAACCAACGAAAGATGTTTGCAAAATTCTGGTCAAGCCAATGAAATGAGTTTCTTTCAGGACTTCTTGGAGCCTTTATTTTTTGTTTACTGTGACTCACCAAGATGATAGGCACAGGTTTCCCCCAAACCACTTGGCTCTGAAACACATTTTTTCCCCACAGAATAATTATTGACCATCTGGGGAACCTGCAGTAGCGGGCTGAGCATGCCTGGGTTTCTTGCCTGCAGGCACCGACTCACTGTGAAGAAAATCTCCTTGCCCTGTCGTGCTTTCACTTCCGTTTCCCTGGCATCTAAGTCGTACCTATTATTCATTAACTCACCTCTTCCAGGAAGTCTTCCCCCCCTTGCTCCATCCCCTAGTGACATCTCCTGGCTTTGAACCTATTAAGGCACCAGAGTAAGGACTTTGTGTGGGTACCTGGGCAAGTAACTTAGCCTTTCTGAGTCTCACTGTGCTTATCTGAAATATGTGGACCAAACCCTGTGGACATTTGTGGTTTGTCCTGTGCAGCCTCCATTTATCCTTCTTCTAGTAAAACATTAAATTTCCCTCTGGGGTCCATGCCACCCACACTCTCAGTCCAGGGGTGAGTAGACGTCTAGACCTAAGGCAGTCAGGACATCACATTCCCCTGGCCACAACAATGGGCTTGTGACCCAATCAGGATCAATGAGACACAAGTATAACTTGCTAGTTTTTCTAGAAAAGAGGCTCTTTTCCACTCAATTTGAAGTTTAGGGAAGATAAGGCCTGAGACTGCTGCAGCCGTCTTGCAGCCATGAGGGGAGAGCTTTTCTGAGAACAGAATCAACAAAGTGGAATGCAGACTTAATGACTTGAGTTTCAGCAGCCATCTTGGACCATGAGGAGACCTTGGGAATGGAAACTTCAGAAGATGAGTGGGTCCCTGCCACCAAGGCGCACTGTTCCAGTTTGGACTATTTCTTATCTTTTTGAAAGTGAGAAATAAACTTTTATTACATTTAAACCACTGTTATTTTTTCTGTTATTCACAACTGAACTTAATCTTAGCCCATAGTTTGAATCAGATTTTCTGTTTTCTTTGCTTGTTTTTTAGAGTCCTATGTGACATACTCTTTCACCTCCATAGTAGAATTATGTTCTGAGCTGAATTGTGTGCCCCCCATTCACATGTTGAAGTCCTGACCCCCATTACCTCAGGATGTAACCGTATTTGGAGATAAGTTCTTTCAAGAGGTAATTAACTTAAAATGAGGTCTGTAGGATGGGCTCTAATCCAACATAACTGGGGTCCTTATAAGAAGAAGAAATTTGGACACAGATATGAGCACACACAGAGGAAAGGCCATGTGAAACCAGAGGGAGAAGATGGCCACCTACAAGCCACGGAGAGGGGCCTCAGAATAAAACTAACTCTGCGGACCTTGATCTTGGACTTCCAGCCTCCAGAGCTGAGAGCAAATCAATTTCTGTTGTTTAAGCCACCTGATCTGTGGTACTTTGTCATGGCGGCCCTAGCAGATGAATACAGAGGAACTGAAATAATAATGTACACAGGGCCTCTAGCCCAGTTTTGGACCCAGAAGGCCCTCAACAAATGTGACATCCCTTTCCCCATGCACTAACGCACACTGTCAGGAAACCCTCTAGGAGGCAATGTGCTCCATTTTCCTAACTAGATCCTTGAAGGCTCCACAGCACCTGACTTGGGACTATTAAGCACATTGGGACACTCAATAAATGCTTATTGATTAATTAGGACTCCGTAGGCCATGCTGGGCAGGCAGAGATGGATTAAGTTGTTTAATAAAGTCTGTCCCAATGCACCAAATCCTCTGGCAGCCTTTTCCTTTAAAGGGAGAAAAGAAGGAGAAGGCAGATTTTACAGCTGGTTGAAATATACGGGAGCAGCTGTCAGGGGAAATTGTGGTGGAGATGAAATTGACAGAGTGATGGCCAGGCAGCTCTTTGATATTAGTTTCAAGCTACCAGTTACGTCGGTTTTAATCTAAAGGATGCTTCGGTAATAAAGTGAGTGTGCGGATCGCAATAAATGCAAAGTTAACATTGTTAACATTTGTGGTCATCCTGACTTCACGTTTGTCCAACAGGGAGTTTTTTTTAATCCTTCTTCAGAGCATAATAGGATGGAAATATTCTTGCTCGCTGTTATTTTTGCGAACTGTAAGTGAATGTTGGCCCTTCTGCCCTTTAAATCCATAGCAACAAACCTATTCCTTTTAAAACCTAATTTCAAAACGGTGGCCAGATCTAGAAATCTATCCTTTTACGCTCATAGGTGGCATGGCAAATGTTACAGCTTCACTCCTGTAATTTTCCTCTGGGGGAACGACTAGACCTTCACTAACAAAGTATCGGTTAAATTTCACCCACTGGGAAAAAGAAAACTGACAAAAATGTGTCACATTGCCTGGGTGCACGGCTGCAGGATATTTTTTCCCCGGTAGCTGGTAGAGACACGAAGATGTGATTTGATTCTTTGCCCTTCCCTGAGTAAAGGGGCGGATTGTGTATTTATCTGGATAATTAAGCCTGTGTGAAAAATAAAAACAAAAACAAACAAGCGAAAAACGTATTTCGTCTTGGCTCTCTGAAGCTTTCCTTGAGATGAGATGAGGGAGGAAAGACGAGCTGGAATTATTCAGATAATTGCCTCAATTCTCTAGTTCACTTTGTGCAGGAGGATGGTCTTATCCCCAGAGGTCTAGCCTTTCTTTGCGCTTGGCTCTTTCCACACTATTATTGGGATAAGCTTTTTGATAGTATCACCTATAAAACCATGCAATTGTCTTCTAAGGGATGGCATGAGAGGTCCATTAGATGAGTAAATTCTACTAAGTACATTATAGGAATAATCTTGCATCATCGGGGCTACTGGCTGACCTGATACTTCCTATTTTTTTTTAAATCCTTGCATCTGATTCTGCCAAAAGAAATATTCTTCTAAAAAGTATGTTGATTATTAAGCATTCCACTAAATGTTTTATGGCTGGATGATTTTTTCCCCTCCTAATTAGCATCAGATGGCATTGGATGTAAAGGTCCTATTTCAAAAGAAATTTTTGGAAAATTCACCATTATTTTTACATTTTGTTCTTGAATAATGTAAGGAGAATTTCACAGTTAAATGTTAGTTTTCAGATGTTTAGCTTACTTTTTTTGTCTATAGTTTAGAAAGAGAGTCTGCATACACGTGTTTGTGTGTGTGTGCACGCATGTGTGTGTAGAAATAGAAGAGGAAAAGTCGATTTTTTGATTCTTACAGATACTTGCAAGGCCATTAGTTTATCTGTGGTCAGCAAACCCTGATGGTCAGAGAGAGGTAAAGATTCCTTTCCTCTCTGCTCTGTGTACACAGGGCATCCTAGGGACTGATGTTCAGATCAGCTTCTGTTGCCCTCTCTCTGCCCAAGTGCCTTCTTCAGTCAGAATTCCCCTCTCCCCATCATCACTCAGTGGTCAGACTGGGCAATGGCTGTGGGGAGGGGTTAGCATGGAGGCAGCCACCAAGGGTGGGTGATGGGGGTCTCTTCCAAGGGAGATGATGGACACCACCATACTGAGTAGGTACGTGTGTTATATAAATGGGCCAAAGATGGCCTCTGTATCTTGGCTCCTAGGTGGTTTATTTCTTCAGTGCAGACTAAGACCCAGTAGCTCAAAAGCCCACTGGTGCCAAACTCAAATTTTTCCGCATCCAATTTTTAAAATTGAAATATATTTCATATATAACATTGTGTAAGTTTAAGGTGTACAACATGCTGATTTGATATATTTATATACTGCAATATGATTGGCATTGTTGCATTAGCTAACACTTCTATCATGTCACATAATTATCCTTTCTTTTTTGTGGTGAGGATAATTAAGATCTAGTCTCTTAGCAAGCTTGGTGTTTATGATTTATGATACAGTATTGTTGTCTGTAATCACTACACTGTTCATTAGATGTCCAGGACTTATTTGTCTACTAGTTGCAAGTTTGTACCCATAAACAACATCTCTACTAATCCCAGCCCCCAGCCTTTGGTAACCACCATTCTTCTCTCTGTTTTTATGAGTTCGGCTTTTTTAGATTCCACATATAAGTAATATCATATGGTATTTGTCTTTCTCTGTCTGACTATTCTCACTTAGCATAAGGTCTTTGAGTTCTATCCATGTTGTTGCAAAAGGCAGGATTTCCTTCTTTCTCACGGCTGAATAATATTCCATTGTGTGTGTGTGTGTATACATATATATATATACACACACACATGCACACATATATATATATATATATACACACACTCTTCTTTGTCCATTCACCCATGGCTGGATGCTTAGGTTGTTTCCATATCTTGTCTATTGTGACTAATGCTGCAATGAACGTGGGGGTGCATATATCTCTTTGATATCTTGTTTTCACTTCCTTCACCTCTAATTACTTAAAAAATTGTCCAAACAAACAAACTTTTAGTTATTTAGGGCCTGCCTGCTTTGCATACCCTGTGAAACCTCCTCCAGCATCTGTGGGCCATTGATAATGTAGAACCCAAGCTGCCAGAACTCTTTGGAGTTCTCTGACCTAGAGGCTTCCTGCCATGCTGCTGAACCTAGACATAGAAGCCCCCTCCCTGGTCCCCTCTCTCCCAGGAGTTCCCTCGCCCTCCTCCTCTTCTGAGTAGCAGCCGCCTTTGGACAGTCTCATGCTGGGAGGGATGTCCCCCCTCATGCAACCCTGTCTAAGTGCTTCCCAATAAAGCTTGTTGTGTGGTACTGCCTCCTGTGCTCGTACCTTCTTCCTTGATCAGCCCCCTAAATTTCTTGAACCCACTACTCCGTGTCACATCAAGGCCCTGTAGCTCTTGGCTATCAGTTCCCGTCAGTGAATGAAAGGGCTGCCCACAGAAAGCATATGTTTGCGCTCCCCCCCCCATCTCTTTTTCCTTGATTGGAAGAATGCTCTTCCAAGTCTTGCAAAACTTGTCCATTCTGAAACACCTGCAGAAATAAATGATCTTTCCTACTAAGAGGCAACCATTGACTGGTAATGTTTTTATTGCTTAAGTAGAATGGAAAGTACATACATGTTTATTTATTATTGTTCTACAAACTGCAGTTATATTTCAGCCTTTGTGTATGATGTATATAATAATGAAATGTAAAAGAAAAAAAGAGTCAACATTTTTTTTTGTAGCAGAAGAGACAAGGTAAAGAGTGGGGGTCATGGTGGAGAAAAAATAAGTAGAAATAGAATTAATATCCAATTGTTCAATCCTGCTTCATGTCTTTTGCCAATCTTCTTTCTACATCTAGATCACAAGCTCGTTGAGAAGTGGATAAATGTCTTATTCCTTTATCATCTGCATCCTAGTACATATCGGATTCATACTTGTTCTCAATGAATATTGCTGATGAATAAAAAGATAGAGAAGAGGAAGATGACTGGGAGAGAGGAATAGGAGGACAAGGGTTTAGATAGAAAGAGAGAAAAACCACAAAAGCAAGCTCAGCCAGGTGACTTAGGCAAGTCTTTGAGATTCAGATTCCTAACCTGTAGAATGGGGATAGGATGGCAGCTGTGACCGGATATGGAAAGTCCTGTGGAAATGGAAGGACTTTTATTGGAGCAAAGTTACGTTTGTGTATTTTATCTTCTCCTCTGCCAAAAAACCATGAAGGAAGCCCTCGGAAGAGCGGGTGGTGCACGGGCACCTGGGATCACTTGGAAAGTCTGAGAGAGTTAGGAGGAAGGTGCCTGGAGCCTACTTTAGAAGATACAAGAGCAGCCTCTCTGGGGAAGTTGTTGTCTAGTTAGGTTCTTTGTGTTTTTAGGGTAAAGAAGGCAGAGTTCCTACCTCTGGGCATGGATCCTAGAGGAAAGAGGCCCTGGGACTCTGTTGGCAGATCCTCGTCCTACCTTCACCTGCTCTCTGGGCCCAGGTGGTACCCAACGTGGTCACATTAGTAAAGTAAAGCATTGAGAGCTAAATCTTGGGGGCTCAACATGAATGCTCCCTCAGAGTTGCTGAGCACTGAGGGACTGGGTGATGCTCCTAGGAAGAGCTGTGGTCACCTGCTTAGAAATTTCCATCTTAGAGGAATGTTCTCAGCCAGTTGGGATTATCAAAGGGTGAGAGGAGTCTTAAAAGAGAGACAATAGACTCCTTACTAATTAGGCACGTGGGGATTTGAGTGATTGATTAGAAAAACAACAGACAATGGAATTTGCACTTGATATTTATAGAACGGTTCCAAACTGTTATATTATGATTAAACATGCAGCATGGCTCCCATGGATGATGAACCAAGTATCTATTCCAGGGCCAGACAAGAACAACTGTAAAAAGATTTAGGAAGATGCCAAGGTTATTGATTGGAAACATCCATTGTTCTGAATCATGTGGCATTATTTGGGCTTTTTCCCTGGAAAAATCACATCACGGGACTATCACTTTCATACTGGTTTCAACAGCATGTGGGCAAACCCAGAGCATGTAAAAGTCTTTATAGTTGCAAATCTTGGGTGCAACCCCCATGCAACTGTTTTCGAAAGGTCAGGAAAAAAAATGGGAACTTGACAACTTCTCATGACTGTTCTAGATTTCAGTGCTCCGTAGGATTGATAGCCCATCATTTGCTGCACATTGGAGGAGCAGGAAGTTTCTGGAATGTTGTAGGGACTCTTCCAAGGTAGTTATGTCATCTTGGCCTGAATGGAGGGTCTATCTACCCATGGAACCCATCCTCTCTAGCAGTATTTAATTGGTAACCCTTTACCTCAGGTACCAAAATACATTATATCTTTTTCTAAGTCCCTTTTCTTAAAAAAAAAAAAAACTCTTCTAAAAGTGATATGAGAAGTCTAGACAATTTTTAATTTTTTTAAATGAAGTTCTCCCCCTATTATAGAAAATTGAAAAAAGTGGTGAAAAGTAGAAAGAATCAAAAAGTCTCCCACAATCCTCCCATTCTGAGACAATCAAGCTACATTTTGGCATACACACATATATGTATATGCATATGTAATATATATGTTTGTTAAATTGCTTACATAATTGAGATCATATGGGACTGAACATATGAATCCTTTTTTTGCTTTTTGGCTTAATTTTTGACACAAGCATTTTCCCATATTACCAAAAACTCTTCATAAACATTTAAAATAAGTGAATAACATTTTCTTTGGAATGCACTGTAATTTGCTTATCCAGTCTCCCATTCTGAAGCATTTTAGTTGTTTCCAACTTCTTTGTTATTATAAATAGTACTGCATTTAGGATTTTTGTTCAGGATTCTTTTTTTTTTCTGTTTTTAGGATGGATGGCTTGACTGATATGAATATTTTTCGAGCTCTTCATATGCATTGCCAAAACACTTTTCAAAAAGATCATACCACTTACAGTCCACCCAGCAGTAAGTTCCCTTTTAACTCTACCTTATCAGCACTGGGTAATCCTATTTTTAAGAAAATGATGAATTTTAGAGCTAAAAAACTGCATCTTATTACCTGAATTGCTGTCTATTTTTCTTTCTTTGATTGCCATTCTATTATTATTTGTGACTTTTCCATGTACTCTGTCCACTTCTCTGTTGATTTCTTTACCAAAACCTGTCATTTATATAAAAAATATTCATATTTTTTGTGTGGTATTTGCTGTAAATATTTTTTGTCCTGTTTATTTTTAAATGCATAAATTATAAATTTAATTGTTTCCTTTAATTTTTTTCATTCCTTTTAGACATTAGAGATTAGATACTATTCACCTATATGTCCTTATAGTTTTGTTTTAATCATTTAACTTCTTATATTTACCTTTTTGATCTCTCTAGAATTTACTTTAAAATATTTCCAAGATGAAATTTTTAAATGGAATTCTCCCAAAAGGCTGGTACTCAGCTTTATTGACTGAACAGATCTTCATCCCTCTACTAATTTGTGATGACTCTTTTATTAGGTACTGAAATTTACATATATTAGTGTTTGGCTCAAGGCTAAATATGTGTGTTGTTTTATTAATTCTTTAAAACATGGCAGAGCTAGCACTCTCTCCTTACTTTTGTTTGTTAAAAATGTTCTTGGTTAATCTCAGATGTTTATCCTTAAAGATGAGCTTTAGAATTATTTTGCCAAGGTTAAAAAAATGTCTTCTTGGAATTTCGGTCAATATTATTGTGGAAATAAAGACCAACCAAATGAGAACAATCAAAGGCTATTTATTGAGAGTTTTCTATAGCATGGGAGTCAGCCACCATCACTTGTGTTTTGGTAGATAGTCAAGGGCAGGCAGAAGAGTGGGGAAGCTTTATGAAAAGGGAAGACTGCAGGTCTGCCCTGATTGGAAGCTGCTGGCCTGGGGAAGCCAGGGCTAATTAGAAGCGGGGCATCCTATGTGATTGTTTAGGGGTACATATTTGGCTGTCTCTAGTTGGTCCTAAGTTGTAAGGGGGGCCAAAAATTAGGGAAGGTGTCCGTTATTAATCAAGTCCTGGCCTTTTTGGGCCAATTGTTACAGAAGTTATTGTTTAACTTCCTGGATTATTATAGAGATAATAGTCTGACTTCCTACAAGTCTGACTTATAGCAAGCTGGCTTCCTGGGCTGTTTATTATAGATAACGAGTTGGTTTCCTGGGCAGGTTGCTGTAGGTTATGGGCCAGAGTTCTCTTTTTACATAGGGTCCGGCCATTGTCCATTTGTATATTCAGCCTCTCAGTATATTAAAACTATAAATTAACTCAAGAATTGATAGCTTAATACTATTCAGTATTCTCATCCAAGAAATAGCTTAACTTATTCATATATTCAAGAGAGGTTTGAGTTTACTTCTTATAGATCACTCATGTTGCTTTTAAAAGTTATTTCCAGATATTGTGTAGTTTTTGTAGCTTTTGTGCGCTATTTGTTTGTTCTGTATTTTTAATCACTGATAATACAAAGTAAAGCTAATTACTTAAAATATCTTTCTGGTATTCAGATAATTTGCCAAACTCTTGAATTTTCCAGGCATGTGTCACTTCCTTTTGAAAATACTAATACATGTAAATAGTCATATTCATGCTATGATTTATTACAGTGAAAGAATACAGGGCAAAATCAGCAAGAGTAAAGTGCACGGGGTGAAGTCCAGGGAAACGGGACACAGCTTCCAAGAGTCCCCTTCCAGTGGAGTTGCACGGGATGCACTTAATTGCCCTGGCAATGAGTGTCGCAACACGTGTGAAATGATGTCTACCAGGGGAGCTTGTTAAAGACCCAGGGCTGAGAGTTTTTATCGCAGGCTGATCACATAGGCAGCTTCTGCTAGGCATGTACCCAAATTCCAGACTGCCAGAGAGCAAACTGGTGTTCAGCATAAACACATTGTTTGCATAAACAATTTAGGCACAGGGAGCTACTCTTATCAATTGGGGGGTGGGAACTTTCCTGAATTCCAAGTTCCCAGATGCCAGCCTAGCGCCAATCTTGTAAGCAGGCCTTTCTAAGGGTTAGCAGTCAGACCTGCTATCTTAACGTACTTGTGTGTATGGGTACGTGCGTGCATGAGCCATTTTGTCAGTGTTTGATATCGCAGTTAAATGACTTCATGAAATTAATTGGGTGGAGTCCTATTTATTTTTCTTTTTGTATAATGAAACAGTTTATATAGAATGGGAATTTTCTGCTCTTTGAAGATTTATAAGAATTTACCTATAAAATTACATGACTCCAAAATTGTTTTGTTTTGTTGGGGATAATTACAAATTAACTTCTTCTTGAGCCAATTTGTTATTCTTTACCCACTCCTGCCCCTGTCAAAGTTATCCATTTCACTGAGATTTGCTAATCTATTTACATACCTGGTGAATTTTTCAGTTATAATTGTAAAATCTTCTCTGTATCCATTCCTCCATCATCTTTCATTCCTAAATGTATTTATTTATGATTTTACTTTCTGTTTTTATTGATTAGCTTATCCAGAGATTTGTTTGTTTTATTGAATTTTTAAAGAACTAGCTCTTGGTATCATTTATCAATTTTGTTTTTCTATTTTTTAATTCATTTATGTATTTATTTATCTTCATTATCTTCTTTCCTTGCTTGAGTTACATTTTGTCATTTTTTTCCTTAGTTTCTTGAGTTGAAAAAACTTTATTATCTTACTTTCTTTTAAAACCGTACCCAATATTTGAGCCTACATATTATAAAAACGTACAGCTTTAGCCATGTCCTGTAAATTTACATGTATATGTATATGCATGTCCATATCTACATCTATATAATTATCTGTTGTACTTTTCATTTCTACCTTGACCTTATCATTATTTAGGGGAGACATTTTTCTTTTCAATTCCCAAGGGTTTGGAAAGGTTTCTTTTTGCTTTGTTTATTTAAACTTTTATTAACTTCTAGTTTATTGTGTTGTGTTCAGAGAATGTGGCCTAAATAATTTCCAATTTTTAGAATGTATTAAGAGTTTTTCAGTACAATGCTTAAAAAGTAGGTATGTTCTCTGTAAGGTGGAGACTACACACACACACACACACATACACACACACACGTATATGCCAATTTAACCTTATACATTCAAAACCCCCTTTTTCTTTTGTTTTTTGATTACTTGGTCTCTTGTAGATTGATAATGGTGTGATAAAGTCTTCCACTATAAGTGTGTCAGAGGCAGCATGATGTACTAAGAATTTGGAATCAGAAAGACCTGTTTTCAAATCTCAGTCCCATAACTCACTAACAATGTGACTTTTTATTTTCTGTGATGAGAACTCTTTTTTTGGCTGGGAAAGATTTGCCCTGAGTTAACATCTGTTGACAATTTTCTTCCTTTCTTTTTCCTCCTCAAAGCCCCAGTATATAGTTGTACACTCTAGTTGTAAGTCCTTCTAGTTCTGTGTGAGCCACCGCCACAGCATGGCTACTGACAGGTGAGTGGTGTGGTTCTATGCCCGGGAACTGAACCTGGGCCGCTGAAGCAGAGCACGCTGAACTTTAATGACTAGGCCATCAGGGCTAGCTCTGTGACGTCTTAGATTGAGTTTCCCAGAAGCAGAGCCCGAGACAAGGATTTGAGTGCAAGTAGATTATTTGGGAGGTGTTGAGAATATTGATAAGGGAGTGAAGAAAGGGAAGACAGGGAAGGGAAGACAGCAATAATTTAGTAAAAATAGGTCTCTGTAGCACTTGTTACCTATTTATTTTTGTTTCTTTATTCACTTACTTATTTCTCCCCTTTTAAATCAAGGTATAATGTATATACTATGAAGACCATAGATCTTAAATGGTTAATGGATTTTTATAAAAGTATAGATCCAGGTAACTGGCACCCCATAAAGATATAGAACATTTCTATCTCCCCAGAAAACCCCTTCCCAGTCAATCCCACCCTCCTCCATAGGCAATCATTGTTTTGACTACTATCCCTATAGATTAGTTTTGTCCATTCTATAACCTTACATAAATGGAATCCTACAGAGTGTACTCTTTTGTGTCCAGCTTCTTTCACTCAGCATAATGTCAATGAGATTCATCCATGATTTTGCACATATCAGTAGTCACTTTTTGTTGCCAAGTAGTATTCCATTGTATGAATATGCTACAATTTGTTTATCCATCATTCTGTTGATGGCCATTTGAGTTGTTTCCTGGAGAATATGAATAAAGCTGCTGTGAATATTCTTGTACACTTTTTTTTTTTTGAGAAATGTCTGTATTTGTCTTTGGGAAATATCTAGAGATGGAGTTGCTGGGTCGTAGGGCAGATGTATGTTTCACTTTACAGGAAACTGCCAAATAGCTTTCCAAAATGGCTGTACCATGTTCTACTCCTACCAGCAATGTGTGTGAAAGTTCCAGTTGCTCCACATTCTTGCCAACATTTGGTGGTGTTAGTGTTTTTAATTCCAGCTGTTTGAGTGGACATGAAATGATATCTCTTTGTAGTTTTTAATTTGCATTTCCCTGATTAATGAAATTGAACACTGTTCATGTGCTAATTGGCCATTTTTGTATCTTCCTTTTTAGAAAGTTTATTCAAGTCCTGGGTTGTATATCCTTTTATTATTAAGTTGTAGAAGTTCTTTATATACTCTGCATGGAAAATAGCTTTAGGATTACCAGTAACATTTGTTACAATATATATATATTCCTGGGCTGCACCAAGACAAGATTCTTGGTCAGGGTGGGCTCTGGGACTTGGCATTTTGTGCTGGCACTCTTGATGTTTCTGATGCATGGTCAGGTTTAGAAACCACTGGAGTAGCAAGAGCACTGGATTGGGCATTGAATGAGCCAGGGATGACCTCAGTCCATTCACTAACTAAGCTCCTCCCTCTGTTCTTGGTGTCTCCATCTGTACAATGAGGGAGTCTACTAGTTTGGCAGCTGAAACCCCTTCTGGGTTTGAGGTATTTGGTATTCTCATCTGTACTAAGATTCTCCAACTTGGCAAGCTGAAGATGCGTTGGCATGTATGGCATCAGCCAAGCCACATACGCTTCCCCACACACTGTATCTGATACTCAAGTTGAGACAAGAGATCTGAACACAGAAACTGCAGCTCCAGCACGGGAGCAATCTCCGAAGGACCCGACGGGACAGCCGTTGGCTGGAAGTTGTCGAGTAGCAGCTGGTTGGGGCTACAAACTTCTTGCAGCTGTTTGTGATATGTCAAATGAATTTTTGTTTTTATGTGTTAATGTACTCTGAGCTATTTTACAGTGTGTTTGACATTTTACAATATAGTAAAGTGTGTACATGCCTAATTAAAACAGATGTGCATCTGATAAAATAATTACTGGATATGCTGAAGAAAAATGGCTAATTATATATACAGCATAAACACCTAAACATATGCTATAAATATGTACTTGAAAAGTGCTAGAAAGTAGGTATAATTGGCTGGATTCTCTTTTTGTGCCGAGACTGAGAATTATTCCTTCGATTTTCCTGGCTTTGGGGATCCACTGGCATTAGAATTTTCTGCCTAACTTTTTGCGCCCCCCCCCCCCACGCCCCATCTTATCCTTCTTTCCTCTCCTGGAATGAGGATGAGGAGAAATTATCTCTCCACTGAAAAGAAGTGGAGTTAATACAACAAAAACACGGAACATGACAATTGTATTACTATGCTGGTACTATGTGGTACACACTGTGCAAGAAACTTACAATATATGATCTCATTTAATATTCACGCTAGTTCCATGAGGCACTGCTACTGTTCTTTCCCTTTTACAGATGGGAAAACTGAGGTTCAGAGAGGTTAACAACTTGCCCCAGATATCTAAATGTGGGAATGCAAGATCCAAGATTCAAATTGAGGGCTGACTACAGAGCCCGTTCTCTTTAACCACTACCCTCTACTTCCTCTGTAAGAATGTCCTTCTGCCTAGCTCCTTCTGTGCTCCCAGATGGGGAAAATCACTGATATGGGGAAGCCATTTCAAATGCTTCTGCCACCACTTTGCACATTTCAGGATATCCCAGACCAGACATCTTCAACAGAAAGTCTCTATGTCCTCTTTCTCTAGGTGCATGGGGTAGAGTTGATGTGCGAGTGAATGGAAAGTCTCATCTGGATCCCCCTGGAACCTAAGGATTGCTGGTGCCTATGGGCCAGGCTCTGGGATGCTGTCAGATGGATGAATGTGTTGGTGTTAGTTGTCAAAGGCAGAGTTGGGAACCCATGACTGCTAGAGGTGGTAGGGTAGAAAGTGTTTTGCAGGCAATGTAAATGCACACAGAAAATATTGTGAAGTCCTTTAATGCCAAACAAGGGTTTGTTTGCTCAAGGTTATGTCAAGTGGACTTGGCCTTTCTGTAGACAATCCAGCTTGCTTGGGGTATGGAGAAGATTGAAACACTTAGTCAATCAGATCCTACCTGTGGGAAGGCAGCTACAATCTGTCTTCTGATGTTTTGAAGAAATGGATCATCCTGGTTCTCTATGACCACATATGATCTCAAGAATCCTGAAAGTAATTTATATAGTGATGATTCAGGAAGTGCCTAGGGTCCCAACGGGAGTATTGAATGTCAGTGAGTACAGAACATTTGGCTAAAGACATGGGCTCCTCCATCCTCTAGCTAAGTGACCTCTAGCCAGTGGCTTAAACATGCTTCAGTTTCTTCATCTCTAACATGGAGATAATAAGAGTACCCACTTCATAGGATTGTTGTGAGGTTTAAATAAAATAATCTATGAAAGGCACTGTGTGGCCAGCACAGTGCCTGGCAACAGTCAGCATACAACTTTTACCTTATCATTGTTATTTTTGGTTTGTTAATTTACAGCTATTTATTTTGGAAGGTAAAGGGAGGCGGGTGCATTAAATCGATTTTAGACACCAGATTATAGTCTTGGGTAAACCACACCTACCATCTCTTGGCCATAGTGTTTTCGTCTGTAAAACAAAATGGTTGAATTAGAGGACATTTTAGGTCACTCTGGCTCTAAGAATCTATGACTCTAGGTTACACATTCCCAACCCCCTTCTGCTTTCTCACTTCATTTCTAAGCTTATGGGAACCACCTGTACTTAGAAGGAGGCCAAGTGGAGGGAAGGACTTGTATATGGTTCAACCAGGAATGCTATGGGGAACTGCAATGGAGCAGGCTTAGTGGAAATGTCATATTCTGAGCTGTTTTTCTTTCTCCTATTTAAATGATCTCTTCTTCTTTTTTTTTTTAAAACTAGGTTTTTGTGTTTTTTCTGGGAAACATTTGCTCTGAGCTGACATTTGTTGCCAATCTTCCTCTCTCTTTTTTTTTCCTCCCCAAAGCCCCAGTATGTCGTTGTATACTCTAGTTGTAAGTCCTTCTAGTTCTATGTGAGCTGTCGCCACAGCATGGCTACTGACATACCAGTGGTGTGTTTCCGTGCCCGGGAACCAAACCTGGGCTGCGGAATGAAGCACCCCGAACTCTAACTGCTAGGCCATCAGGGCTGGCTCTAAATGATCTCTTCTTGATAGTTACATTTGGCAGTCAGGGAGAGTGGAGGTGGGGGACCCCAGAAATCTTCTCCCCTGGGCTCTGTGTTGAGCAAAGTCTGGCCAAGCAGGGGAAGTCCTGAGCTTTTTGAGCCTCCAGGGCCTGGAAGGCTTTGCTGGTTCAGTCGATGGTGACATGTCACAGTGGCATGGTCACAGCCCCTCTCTAGTGGTAGGGGAGGAGGGATGGAGAAGCCAGCAGTTGACATGTGTGAGCTGAAGAATTCTAGGGCGCTGGCCCACCCTCAGAGTGCCCCAGGCTGTGGCCCTTCTTGGGTTCTGCACCTGCAAACTCTCTAGGGTGGTGTGAGCCTTGGTGCATGGAGATGGGGTAGAGGAGAGTTTCTCCCCCAACTCTTACATCCTCTCCCTGATGGGCTTATTATTAAAGGGAATAACCATGCTTTGGACCTATTTTAAAAAACGGTATTGGGAAAACATCACTAGTGACACGGTTTAAATAATTACCATGTGCAGTGAATTTTTAAAAACAGACAAAATCAGTGCCTCTGTTTATTAAGATGGTGCTAGGAGCTGCAGGAATGTCATTTTCAGATTCCCTCATTCCCTCTGCTGCTCATCACTTTGTGAATTTGCCTTCAAGCAGACCAAGCCTTTTAGTCACAACAGGGTACCCCTACAGAAATGGATTCGACTATGTTTTTCTTCTTCCTCTGACTGCAGAGATGAAGTGAGAAAAGGTTGGCTCACAATTAGTGTGGGGACTGGGGTCTTGGAGTATATTAAGGGTAGCAGTGGGGCAACTGTTTGGGAGTTAAAAGATCTTGGGGCTGGAAATAGAGATGGATTATGGCAAAGGATTTCCAAGGGAAAATAGAGGAGGGGGCAAGCTGCCACATGTTTATCAATCTTTCTGAGTTTTGTAACTGATTAGATGACTTTGATTTCCACAAAAGGACTAACCAATAGATGTCAAGCAAAATATCTTAGGGGGATCAGTCCTATTTGGAGTAATTAACACGTAAGTGTGTGAAATACCATGATTTTCTCATTTGATACTGTTTCTTTGGCCAAATCTCAGGCATTTAAATTTATATTTGGATTTAAAGTGGCATATTTTACATTGGAAAATATGCTTGTCAGAGAAATAAGTATTGAATACCTATGAAAATGGAATATTCTCCTTGTCCTAAAGATGGAGTCTAAAATGTAGTTTGATACAGATGTAAATACCATCACCCACAGCTTATAAAAGAGGATAGATCCATCCACTGTCCCTGGAAGAAAGACTCATCTATCTCATCGTGGTCATACGTCTATACCTGCAGAGTTAACATGTGGGCTAGCCAACTAAATTCGTAATCTCCAACCAGATAAAAATATAGGTTAAAGTTATAGAAGGACGATGCAAATTAATGGATCTTAGCTGTAAACAGATTTTTACCTCATGTCCTTTTTTCTTTTGCTCCTCTTTTCTGATGAAAAAATTAGGTTATTATATAAATTACTTCTGAAGAGACTTTCTGTTTTTGAAAAAAGATCCAATTTATTGAGCTTGATTCTCCAATTTAAAGGCTGGAGAGCAGATGTCTGAGTATACAGTTGGAACGAAGATGGAAAACTGGGAGGAGAGACCCTCAGGGTTTACGCCAGTTTCTAGCAGAGAATTTGGAAGGGTTATAGAGAGAGGTTCTCGAAGGCTTTTTTCAGGACTGTAAGTGATGGAGAAGATAATTGTGTAGACTGATTTTATTCTTTTCCTAAGTAAAGGGGTGACATTTTTGATGTCCTGAATATGAGTAATTTAGTGTACTTTAAGTAGATGGAAAGCTACATCTCATATGAAAGAAAAAATCTTGACAAATGATTAGGAGTTGAACACATTTTCTACCAAAACAACATTCTCTCTCATCAAAAAAATATATTCCTGGTGGGTGTTTTGAATCCCACCTAAAAATAATGAGATGAAGAGAAAATTGAATGCTGTAAGAGACTGAAGACATGTGTGGCATAGTTTAACATTTGGTTCTTTCAAGAGGCAAATTTAGTGTTCTCAAGCCTTCAGCTCTTGTTTGGCCATCTGATAGTTAGTGATATACTGTGTGGGGGTGTCTGTTAGAGAAAGAACTGCTGTAACGTTTCCAGATCTTCCTATTTGTGAGATGAGAGTTTTCTTTTTTTTCCCCTCTCTCCTCTAAGAGAGAAAAGGCAGATAATTAATCTGGCCTTTAACTATTCAATTTTAGTTTTGGAAGATTTTCTAAAGTGTGGATCTTTTTAAGGTGTGTATCTTTTCTGGTGGTGATCCTATCTTGAGACTGTCCGTCCAGAATGTGCATGGCTCTAGATTTATAAGTGGCTATATCGAGGGGGAAGATGTTTGATCCTTCTGATTCTGTTATTAGGAATATACCACACAAAACCTAGTGATCAGAGCTGGTCTGTGAAGCACATGCAGGGGTGAACCATGGCATTAACCACTAGAGAAACACAAATTAAAACGGCACAATGAGATACCACTACACACCCGCCAGAGTGGCTAAAATCAAGATTGACCATACCAAATATTGATGAAGATGTGGAGTGAATGGAATTCTCACACGCTGGTGGGAATGCAAAATATCACATCCACTTCAGAAAAAAGTTTGGCAATTTATTATAAAGTCAAATATACATTTACCAGATGACCTAGCAATTCCACTCCTAAGAATTATCCAAGAGAACGGAAAACATATGTCCATACCAAGACTTGCGCTTGCATATCCATAGCTGCTTTATTCATACCACTCGAAACTGAAGACAAATACCTATCAGTTGTGCTACATCCATACAATGGAATACAACTCAAAAATAAAATGAATGAACTATTGATACACACAATATGAAAAAACCTCAAATGCATTATGACAAGTGCAAGATGCCAGACACAAAAGACTACCTACTGTATGATTGAATTTATACTAAATTCTAGAATAGTGATTGGCAGTGGTTTCCTGGGGCCAGGGAGTAGGGAGGCAGAGCTGATTGCAAAGGAGCAGGAGAAAACTTTTTGGATGGTGGCAATTTCCTACATCGTGGTTGTAGTGGTGGCTACAATGATTGTAAGCATTTGTTACAACTCATCTAATTGTACTCTTAAAATTGGTGAATTTTATTTTATGTAAATTACAATTCCATAAAGCTGATTTAATAAAAAGAATTAATCAGTCAACATGTATCTGCAGAGAGGCTAAATGTACCACTCTTGTTGGGTGCAGTGGCATGAAGGTTGGGTCCTTGTCAGCAAAGAAGGAGCTTGTGGTCTTATTGAGGCAAAAAGATTTTTCCTCGTGTTCCATTAGAGAGCAAGACCACACCTTAAAACATAACTTCATGCATTCATAAGTTCATTTATCCCAAACATATATTGAGACACTGCTAAAGCCAAGTGCTAACCAAAAATTAAATTATTGCTGAAGATATAATTGGTGCTCAAAAATATCGAATTGAATTGAAAATTTGGGTGTTTCATGAAAATAATACGCAAGAATCAACCAGTAGATCCTTGAATTCGATGGTTATGTTAGGGTCAAACCACTGGGTTTCAGGTGTGTGTGATAATGAGAAAGGACTGGCACTAATTGAACTCTTGATTCAAGTTCAAGTCTTGAGCCACAGAAATGGAATTCTCCCCTGACTGCATTTCTCTCTCGGGCCTTCAAAGGCAGTGGGCCCAGAACCATTCTGATTAGTGAGAGGATGAAGTGGAGGTATTTTCACTCTGTGTATATTCTTAGAACTTTATGGTTGGTTTTCAATGTGATTATATAATCTCCATGCAAATGCCATCTGCCATGTTTGGCACTTATGATAAAATATTTGAGATATTTTATTCATTTTGCTTGAGAAACAGATTTTTGAGACATGAGATTCTCCCTTCCTGAGAACACCACTCTGCAGAAGCTGTGTGAGTTCTTCCATGCATGACTCTGATTTCTATATTTATCCATCACTCGGGCTATAAACTTGGTTTAAAAATTTTAAGTTTTTGTTTGCCATTTTGAAACCGTAAATTTTAAAATCAACTTTAAAATTTGCCTGCTTTTTGTTTTCTATTTGGTATGAATTTTTACTGTTCTTTTCAAAGGCAGTTTGCACTTTTAGAATGATATAATGAAACCTAGCTTCCAGATTTGGGTGAGAGAAATCTCAAAAAAAAAAGAAAGACCAAAACCTGTTATTAGCGGGTAAAGAAGAGCCTGTTTTTCTCTAATACAGTGGCTTAAAAGCCCTCACTGTAAAAACAATCTATGTATACAAATCGTTGATCCAGTCATTCAAGCAGTTGCTTCCCATCCCTAGCCCTGTCCTACTTTCTTCCTTCCACTCTTGGATTCTTCTGAGGGAGAAAAACAAAAACAGCAAATCTTGAATATTCTGGAGAACCCATGAGTTCACGAGTAGAGGAAGAAATGAACAAATTTAACATGTTAGAGAACAGTATCCAGGAGACCTACCAGGCCAGGCTGACCTCTCCATGGGGTGGATTCTTTAAATAAAAACATTCATTTCTTCTCCGTTTTCCAGAAAATTTTACTTCACTTCCCCCCACCCCATCCCACTTATTGAAATTTTGCCGATCAGGACAATTATAAATTCTAATGACTAATCAGGGTTCTACTTAAAACTTTTAAATAACTTTGGGAGGGTTGATAGGTTGTTAGCCAATCAGAGATCAGTGTAAAATTTAGTTTGTCTTTTACCTAATTCCTACTTTTGGCCAATGGAAAGTTTTTTTTTTTTTTTTTTAAATTTCAACATTTTGTCATGAAAATTTCCAAATATAGAGGAAAATTGAAAGAATTGTGCAGTGAACAGCCATGTATCTATGTATGAATTTCCTATGGCTGCTGTAAAAAATGACCACAAACTTAGTGGCTTAAAAGCACACAAATATAGTTCTGTTGGTCTTATAAGGCTAAATGAGTCTTATAAGGCTAAAATCAAGGTGCTAGTGGGGTTGTATTTCTTCTGGAAGGAAGATCCTCCGGGGGAGGATCTATTCATCGTTTTTTCCAGTTTCTAGGAGATGTGCACACTCCTTGGCTTGTGGCCTCATTGCTATGACATTGCTTCTGTAGTCACATTGTGTTTCCTGCCTCTGGCCTTCCTGCCCCCCTCTTAAGGACTCTGTGATTACATTGGGCCCCTCTGGATAATCCAGGATAATCTTCCCATCTCAAGATTCTTAATCACATCTGCAAAGTCCGTTTTGCCAGGTAACATAATGTATTCACTAGTTCCTGGGATGAGGATGTGCACAGTTTGGGGGGCCATTATTCAGCCTACTGCAAACCACCACCAATATTCTAAAATTAGCCTCTTGCTCTATCACACATCTATCCATCTATTCATCCCTTTAGCCACCCATCAATTCATCTCTTTTTTTTTGGATGCATTTCAAAATAAGTTGAAGACACCAGTACACTTCCCACTATATACCTCAACGTGAATATCATTAACTAGAGTTCAATATTTGTTTATGGTACAATTTATTTGGGGGGGGGATAAATTTAAATATAGTGAAATGTACAAATCTTAAGCATGCCATCAATGAGTTTTGACAAATGTACAGACTTGTGTAATACAAACTCCTGTTAAGATGCATAACATTACCAGCTCCCCAGAAAGTTCCTTCATTCCCTTCCTCAGCCAAACCTTGTCCTATCATAATGTTTCATTTTCTTTTTCACTAGAGTTAAATTTAATCTCTTCTAGAACTTCACTCAGATAATGTTTTTGAGATTCATCTATGTTGCATGTATCAGTACTACTTTCCTTTTATTGGTCAGTATTATTGTCTGTATATATTACAGGTTGCTGAGCTATTGCTCTGTTAAGGTACACCTGGGCTATTTCCAGTTTTTGGCTATTATGAATAAAGCTGCTATGAATATTTTTTGTGGAATTATTTCTGTGGACTTACACTTTTGTTTTTTTGAATAGGAATGGATGACCACTTCACACTTTTTGTGTGTGTGTGGCTGTTCTGGAGATTACAATATACATCCTTAACTTTTCATAGCCTATTTATATGGAGTTGAAATTGTACTATTTTGCAAAAAATGTAAGAACCTTGCAGATTTTTGGTCCATTTACCATCACCCTTCAGTCTTTATGCTATAGTTGTGATATATATTGCATCTACATGTTATCAACAATAAATAGGATGCTATAATTTTTGCTTTAGTCTTATGTATTTTAAATAAATTAAGAAGGAAATGTAATGTTTTACCCATCTATTTGCCACTTATGGTACTATTAATTCCTTCCTGAAGATTCAAGTTTCTTTTTGGTGTCATTTCATTTCAGTCTGAATAATTTCCTTGAACATTCTTATAGTCCAGATTCGATGGCAATGGATTCTCTTAGTTTTCAAATATCAGAAAATGACTTTGTTCATTTTTGCAGGATATTTTTGTTATAGAGATTCTGAGTAGACATATTTTTCTCTTTCTGCACTTTAAAGGAGTTTTCCACTGTCTTTGGCATCCATTTTTTTCTGATCAGAAGGAACAGTAATTCATAGTATTTTTTCCCTGTGTGTAATGTGTTGTTTTTCTCTGGCTGCACTCAAGATTTTTTCTTTGTCTTTGGTTTCAGCAGTTTTGACTATAACGAGCTCCGTTGTGTTTTTCTCTGTATTTACCCTGCTTGAGTTCACTGGGCTTCTTGCATATGCAAATTTATGTCTTTCCCCAAATTTGTAAAATTTTTGGTCATTAAAATTTCAAATAGTTTTTCTACCCCATTTTCTTTTCTTTTTTTTTGTGGGGAAGACCAGCCCTGAGCTAACATCTGTTGCCAATCCTCCCCTTTTTGCTGAGGAGGACTGGCCCTGAGCTAACATCCGTGCCCGTCTTCCTCCACTTTATATGGGACGCCGCCACGGCACGGCTGACAAGCAGTGTGTCCGCAGGCGCCCAGGATCCGAACACGCGAACACCGGGCTGCCAGGTGCGAACTTAACCGCTGCGCCACCGGGCGGCCCCCTACCCCATTTTCTTGCTCTTTTCTTTCTAGAACTTCAATTACATGTATGTTAGATCTTTTGACATTGGCTCTTTTTTAAATCACTTTTTTCGTTTGCTTTTCAGATTGGACAATTTCTGTTGATTTATCTTCAGGCTCAGTGGTTCTTTATTCTAGTCTTCTGTTAAACCCATCTAGTGAATTTTGTAAAATTTCAGATGTATTTTTCAGTACTAGAATTTCAATTTTTTAAAATAGTTTCTATTTCTCTACTGAAATTACCTATTTGTTCCTTCATTATAAACCACTTTTCCTTTCTATCATTGAGCATAGTTGTAGAAACTGCTTTAAAATACTTACCTACTAATTCTAACATCTGGATCATCTTGGGGTCAGTCACTATTGATTACATTTCTTTTGACTATAAGTCACATTTTCCCTATTAACATGACAGGTAATTTCAGATTGTGTTCTGGACACGTTTTGTGACTAATATGCTGTCGAGGCTCTAAATTCTGTTGTGTTCCTTTGAAGAGTATTGATTTTTTTGTGTTAGCAGCATTAGCTCGACTCAAACTTCAAACTCTTTCTCCCCTACTTTGTCCAGGGGAGACAAACTAGTTTAGTTTAGTTTGTCCAGACTTAGCTGGGCTCCATGGAGCCCACTCTGGACCCACGCAATTCAGTGGTGAGCCAGAGATTTGGGCAGAGTGCAAAATTCAGGGCTCCCTCCTTGGCTCCCTCTTTCTAGGATTTCCCTTGTTACTTCCCAGCTGCTGTGCTCACCCCAAACTCTGTCTACTCATTCTTCAAGTTAGTAGGCTGCTGATTTTCCACCCCAGTTTTAGCTGCCTGGCCCAGCTCTGACTTGGGGCCTGGGGCAGAAAGTTCTGAGAGCACTCAGGGCCCTTCTAAGTGAGACTCCCCCCTACTCTCCTCCACTGTCTCACTGCCTTGGTTGCTCTGTAGGGTCTTACGGTTAGGCTTTATATTTTGTCAAGAGTTTATATTTGTTATCTCTGGGGGGCCTGGTCTGATAGGAGCTTCTCCTCTATTCCCAATGGAGCTCTGATTTAAGCAGACAAAGGTGAATTTTTAGCCCTTGGTGGGGTGGGGGGTAGGCCTGAGTCTTAGCTAGGGGAAGGAAGTATTGGGAATGCAGTTCAGAAAATGAGACAGAGAAATGTCAAACATAAATATTTATTATTTTGGAATTTTGTTTCTGGCCAGTATGTCTCTTTCCGACTCTACCTCCCCCTCCTTCTCTCCGTCTGCCTTCTTCACTTCTCCTTCTCCTGCTCCAGTGTCACATGTCACCTCCCTCATCCCAGGACCCACCCCTTAGCAAAGCTAGTATCTGTGCTACTCTTCAGGGACATTAAGGATTAAATAAACACTTGTAGGCTGTGCAGGGAATGTGACCACCATCTGTGAAATTTTGAGTTCTGAATATTTAGAAGTCAGACTCTGAATGAAGACTGCCCATATTTTAAAATGCAGCTTCTCCTAAGTTTTAGCCCAGTGGCAGAATTTTATTCCGTATTCCATCTCCTGCTTTTACCAGTAGCTCCTGAGAGGTTATCTCTGTTAGCGCCTGAGGATATAACAGCTGTAGTTGGTTGCTAACTTGTAGAATAAATTACTTTTCAGTTCTCTTTTTAAAGGAACATTCTGTTCCAAGGTTCTGGGCCTCTGTCTATTTCTCCGCCTCTGGTACAGCCAACTAGACCATTTTCAGCTCAATTAGGTTTTTCTTGTGTTACTGATGGTGGAGCACAGAACAATCAGTTGAGTCTAGGATGGTCCATGCTGTCATTTTAGCTAACCAAATCATCCCAACCTCTCAGCAGACAGCCAGCCCATCTGCCACAATGACAGAAAATTGATTCTAGAAAGGCCATTTAGGTAGGGTGGAGAGATGTGGTCTTAAACTCTATTAGATTCAGACATTCCTCTGAGAGGAAGGAATGACTCAAATTTTGCAACTAGAAAATTGGGAGAAGAGAGAAACTTAAGACTTCTTTATCATGACGATTATTATTTTAGAGGGCAGACTTTGGAAGCTTACTACTTCTACCCAGAACACTTATTTTCTTAAACCGTCTCTGATTTACACCACACCCTTTGGAGGATGCATTGGAAACAGATTCAGTACACTGTAAGAAAACCAGCTCTGCCATTGCAACCCCTAACTCACAAAACAGCTACACGAAAAGCTTAGTGTTCACAGTACTAAAGGGATATTTGTTTTACAAAACAGTTCTCTGAAGTGTTCCCTAAAAATACCAAATTCCCCTAGTGTTTTTAAAATGAGAATTGCATTACAAAAATCCTATTTAACAGGACGTTTTGGGAACATACAAGGTGTGATTATAAAAGATTATGGCTGATTCTAAGAAATATTCCAGAACTTACAAAATTCAAAGGAGTGGTGTTCCCTTCAAGGTAATTACCACGTAGGTCTTTCCACTTACCTCACCGGAAATGAGGATGACAGTTTCTCCCTCACAGTGTGGCTGGGAGGATTCAATGAGATAACTAAGAAAAGTGCTCAGGTGCAATGAATGCTCAAGAAATTGCAGATTTTATCACCAATTCCAAAGAGGTGACAATTACTCAAATCGTTCATCACTAGAACTCCAACATGAACACTGTTCTCTAACTCTCAGCGATGGTTGATCTTTGGTCTGTGGGGTGAATGTGGAGTCAGTCATGGAGAGTATGATGGCAATGGAGTGTGTGTGTGTGTGTGTATGTGTGTGCTGTGATTTATTTACTTATTTTTATGAGCTCCTTAAATGACTAATCTCACAGAACTCGTATATGTGTATGTGTGTATATGTATGTATACATATGCATATAATATAGATAACATATAATAATAATATATGTATTACTTATGTATTTAATTTGGCAGGGTGGAGGAATAAAGGCAAACGTGCTGTGTTTCTGTAGCTGGGGATGTCAACTCAAATGCCTACGGTAGTGGTTCTCAATCTTTGCTATATATTCAATCACCCAGTGAATTTTTAAAAATCCTGATATTCAGCCACATTCCATACCAATTAAGTCAGAACATACAATAAGAGACGTCGGTAATTTTTAAGGTCCCCTGGTGGTACCAGTGTGCAGCCAAGCCTGCAAACCAGACCCTTGGCTGGTGGTCCTCAGTTCTAGATGCACATTAGAATCACCTGGGAAGTTCTTAAAAATGACCAATGCCAAGACCCTACCCTGCAGAGATTCTGACTCCATCATCTGGGGTGGAGCCTGGGTATGGGGTAATTCTTGAAAGCTCTCCAGTTGATTCCAATGTGCAGCCAAATTTGGGAACTGGCAGCATCAGGAACCCAGCTGGTAAGGTAGATGGGTGGAGTGGGAGAGGAGGTGGCCATGCAAAACTGGAGAGTGTCTGCTCTGTCTGAAGGGGGCAGCTGGTGCACAGATCTCTATAGGAACATGGCTCCTGTGTCACCAGATTTTCTATGCTTAAAAGACACTGGAAGTCTGGATATTTATGCAGAAACTTCTAATTTATTTACTGTGGTAAAATATATATAACACAATTTTCCATTTTAACCATTTTTAAGTATATGGTTCATTGGCATAAACTACATTCACACTGTTGTGCAACCATCACCACCATCCATCCACAGAACTTTTTTCATCTTCACAAATTGAAACTCCATACCCATTAAACAATAACTCTTCATTTCCCTCTCTCCCCAGCCTCTGCCAACCACCATTTTACTTTCTGTGTCTATGATTTGATGACTCTAGGGGCCTCAAGTAAGTGGAATCATATAATATTTGTCCTCTTGTGACTGGCTTATTTCACTTAGCATAATGTCTTCAAGGTTCATCCATGTTGCAGCATGTGTCAGAATTTCCTTCCTTTTTAAGGCTGAATAATATTCCATTGTATGTATATTGCACATTTTGTTTATCCATTCATCTGTTGAGGGACACTTGGTTTACTTCCACCTTTTGGCTATTGTGAATAGTGGTCCTATGAAGACGGGTGTACAAATATTTGTTTGAGTGACCTGCTTTCACTTCTTTGGGGTATCATCTAGGAAAAATGCATTACCCTTTTCCTTTACTCTCACACTACTGCCACATGCACAATACTTCACTTCACTTCTGACACCAGTTGTGTGGGTTTTTTCCCCCACACCAACCAACTCTCAGTGACACCAGCTGGATGTCCCACAATTCAATTCAGTTCTGGCTCTAACCAGAGTTAGCACAGACCCTGCAGGTTAAGGGCTCAGTCCCACGAGACTGCCCTCCCACCTAAGACGCAGTTGCAAGTATATTGTCACCAGTACTTCTGATTGACCAGCTATAAATCAGAAGTTCCCATGAGCCCCTCCCGGGTTTGGTCATTTGCTAGAACAGCTCACAGAATTCAGGGAAACACTTACTTATATTTACCAGTTTCTTACATGATAAAGGATATGAAAAAGGGTGGAGATGAATAGCCAAGTGAAGAGATACATAAGGTGGGGTCCAGAAGGGTCCTGAGCATAGGAGCCTCTGTCCCCATGCACTTGGGGCACACCACCCTCCTTGCACGTGGATGTGTTCACCAACCTGGAAGCTCTCCAAATCCCATACTTTTGGGATTTTTGAAGGCTTCATCATGCAGTCATTAACTCAGTCTTTAGCTCAGAGGATGGTGGGGGGTAGGGGGAGAGGGTGGTTAGGGCTGAAAGATCCAAACTTCTAATCGTGGTTTGTTCTTTCTGATGACCAGCCCCCATCCAGGAGCCCACTAAGAGTCACCTCATTAGAACAAAAGACACACCTATCACCCAGGAAATTCCAAGGGTTTGAGGAGCTCAGTATCGGGAACTGAGATCAAAGATCAAATATTAGAAGAAAAGATTCTCCTAGTGCTCTTATCACTTAGGAAATTACAAGAGTTTTAGGAGCTCTGTGCCAGGAACTAGGGACAGAGACCAATATATATATTTTCTATTTCTAGGCATATGCCCAGAAGTGGAATTGCTGGCCCATGTGGTAATTCTGTGTTTAGGAACTGCCAAACTGCACCTCCTAATTTTTAAATGTTTGTAACTAATTTCAATTTAAAACAACAACGACAACAGCAAACAACATAGCACTTGTGCTGGATTGGCCCCTTGCAGGCTCAAGACTCTGGTATAACTCAACCCCGTTTCTTGAATGGTTCATAAAGCCACAAGTTACTTCTCTCTGGGCCTCAGTTTCCTCATCTCCAAAATGAGGAGATTGGGTTGAATCATCCCTGCTTCTGTTTGGCTTGAACAGTCCATGATGTTGGGGTCAGTGCGATTCCAATTTGATTGTGGTTCTTTTTCTTGCTTGTGGATCTTAAATCTTAAGACGAGTATTCGGCGTCCTGGAGCTCACATCACAAAAGCCTGCATGATCTGGCTGTCTAGATAAGAGGGGGAATCGAAGCAGACATGTTGTTTCGGTCCAATCTGACATAAGTAGAGTCTAAACCAGCCAAGATAAAACCTGTTTGCGCAAGCCACAAAGCAGTTGGTTTGCCCTTTTAAGGAAAGAATAATCTATTTTCCAGTCCCAACAAATTTCAACCACATTTGAACAGAAAAGATCACATTTCCAAGCTGGAGGTAAAGACTCCTGTGGTAGTAACGTGATTCTTTGTATGTTTGTGACAATCTCTTAGCAGGAGCTCCTTGTTGGCTTTTTAGGGGAAGACATAGCTCCAGCCTTTTGAAAGTTTGTTTACTTATTTTTATGAGTCTCTTAAATGGCTGATCTCACAGGACTAAGGCACATAGCAGACAACTGCTCCCAGAATCCTCTGGGTCCTGCCAAGTCACAGGCAGCGTTCGCCTCTCCTTGTCTGTGTCCCTAAAGAGCTTCATTTTGTGCTTCAATACTATTTATTAACAGGCACATAACGTCTCCAAAGTCCTGTTTTTCTTTCCCTTCCTACTTTTAGCTTGATTCTGATTTTTTTCATACAATTCTCACCAAAAGGAAACAGATTTTCAAAGTTACAGAGAAAATGCATCAACAACTTATTTAGTCATGTCAGGGACTCTTGGATTCAGGATGCATGCTGGCAAATGTATTTGGCTTCTGTTGATTAGGGAGGAGGTGATCCTGGGGTGGGGAAAGCGTGGGACATGCGGCTAGGCTGGTCTAGGTCCACCAACCAGCTCTACCATTTCCTCGCTCTGTGACTTGGGAGAGTGGGGCTTCTGGTTTGACATTTATAATGTCAAACTATCTATCTTCTAGAGTTGTAATGAAAATTAAATTAACAATGTATGCACAGTTCTGGGCTGGGGCACATGGCACGTAACAAGTCCTCAACAAATGGAAGCCATTATCAATCATCTTATCCCCTTTTGAGGCATTGAGAAGGAAACACAGACAGCCTGGGAGCTGGGAGACTTGAACTGATTCCGTTACTAATTAGCTGTGTGATCTTGAGCAAGTGACAAACTCCCTGGGCATCAAATTCTACATCATCTACTTAATAAACACATATTAGTTGCCTACCAGTAGGCAGGTCTTATAGTAGGAGATGAGAATAGAAAGATGAATGGGACATCCCAGCTCTTGGGAGCTCAACAGCTGGTTGAAAAGACAGATACCCCAAGGCTGTGGATAGGAGTTACAAGGGCTCCATGAACCTTTAGGTGGGAGCAGCAGGGACCAAGAGCAAAGGTGCATTAACGTTTGCCTCGAGTTACGACAATTTTAGGGAGAGGCAGTTATGGGGCTCTAATGAGCTTTTCGGGATTTGGTTACCTGTTTCTAATTGGCATCACCTCTGTGTGAAGGGAACGCTCTATTAACCTCTGTGGTGAGGCAGAGGCCCCTCTCCCTGGGCATCAAGGTGGAAAAGAGATTTTGTACCAACTGTTAGATATCAACGCTTGTTGGCTGGCTCTGGTAAGAAAACTATGGTCAGCCCTCCATGCTCTGTTATTTGCTTTGCAGCAACTTTGCCACCAAAAGTGACCGGTGGGGTGTCTATGCTTCATTTCTACTCCTAGTTGAAAGAAAATCATTCTTTGTTAATGGTTGTGTTATAATTGTGAAACACCATGTTTGAGGAAGAATTTCAAGGCAGAATGGCCTTGAGGTCTAGTTTTCTTGTTTTTTAATTTGGAATGAAGGAAGTTCTCTCACCTGAACTCCCTCAGAGCCTGCAGGCATTGGCATTCTAAACAGCCTGCACACAGGAAAACAGATCATATTTAAAAAGGGTCTTCTTTCTCTCACTCCATTTACCTCTGTATCATTCAAGGGGATGTGAAAAAATGGGAATCTTCTATTTTTAAAAATGCCTTAAAAATAACATCAAAACTGCAGTCTTAGCCATTTTCCCATTGCCTGGGGAATTGGCACATGTCTGCAATGCTGAAAGAATGTTCTCTTTATGTTGCTTTGCATTGCAAATGAGCTTCATTCTTGGAAGATCTAGCAGAGAAGGGATGGCACCTTCACCATTTGGTTTCCTGCTGCCCAAGGGGATTTGGCCATTCACTGAGTCCAGAATGGCTGCTTCATAGGATGCTGGGGCTAGAAAGTGGTGGCTCTGGCTCTCTGGTCAGTCCTGAGACCCCCTCAAGGCCACTATCCTTAGAATACACGCAGGAAACAAGGATCCAGGACTAGCTGTGGGACAGGAGCCACCCCATAGAGGTGTAGGCATAGAAATGAAAAGATGGGCAAGTTGCCACCAGAGAGAGAGACAAAACAATTTGAAATCATCCACAGCAATTAATACAGCAAAGAAATAATTTGTTTCTTGAATCACTTTTAAGTGATTTAGTTCCCAAATGCCACTCCTTCACAGAGTCTCTTCTGACTTCCTACTGCCCTTTCCTCCCACTCTCTTGGAAGAACTTTCATCTTCCAAGACCTAGAACACTTGTGCATCCTTTGAGGGACTGACTTCCACCGTGGGAGGAGTAGCCAGGCCCTAGGGTCGCTGTGGGGAGCCGGGCTGGGGTAGAGGACCGCCCTGTGGTTGGGTTAGCGAGCTGGTGGGCAGGCTCTAGTCTCTCGCTGTCCTTGCGCACATCTCCAGGTCTTGCTTTTACAAGACTTCCTTTAACATTTTTCCCCCTGTAAGAGTCCTAGCAACTGTCATGTCGACATATTAACTGAAGAAAAATGTTGAAAAGGCACCACTCTCGAGGCAGGGTTCCAGCTCCCCTGCTTCCTCCCAGCCCTGCTTCTGCTTCCTCCGCCTTATGTTACAGTCATTAGCTGCTTGTCCAATTTCCCACCCGGCTGGCTCAGCTGCCTCTCAGCATGCCCCCAATCCCATCTTTTCCCATTATGTGTTCCGTGGTCCTGTCTGTCTCCCCCACCAGGTCGTAAGCATCTTGAACAAAGGGGCTGTGCCTTTCAGCTACGTAGCCTTGGCACCCGACAACACAGCGAAGTGCACCTAGTAGGTATTCGGTGAATGCTTGCTGCATTGGGTTGCACATATGGTTCACATTTTCTAGGAATGTCTGTTTGTTCTGATTATCTGCCAGCCAAGTGTACTCTTGGGTAGAGAAAGGGAAATGGACTAAAAGATGTGATTCAAGGAGTAGTCAATAGCCTGCTCATAATTACTAGTGGGAATGGAATAAGCATAAACTTTCTTGCATAACTAATCAATATCTCAATATATCTCCATTAGTGAGGGCATATTTTATGTTATTGATATTAAATATCTACCTATTGTGTCAGAGAGGTTTCAGGGTAATTGTTATTGATGGTTAAAATCTTGTTGGCTGCTGAACGTAGTTTTTTTTTTAAATGGATGATGATTGGCTGAGATTTATTTTTCCTGTATTGCTATAAGCCAGATTCTCCATTAAGCTATAAAATATTATGATACACTAGAAGCAATGTAATGTGATCCAAACACACAGTTATAACTCATTTCATTATTGGTCACATGTGCCAAGACATTAGCATAGCAGTTAACTAGTACTGGATGAGTCTGGTGCTCAGGAATATTTTTTAACAACTCAATTGCATTACTGCCGGTTACAGTTTAATTATCTGATGGTTATAATCACCCGCTTAATGATAATTGGGCAATGCAATGACTGCTGACATGGATTTTTGAGGTGGGATCTCTGTTTTAGTTCTAAATACAAAAATCCCATCTAGAGAACAGTGTGATATCTGCCAACATTTGGTAGATTTCAGTTTGTGAGATGAGGTTCCAGTTCCCTTAACTGCTGCTCAGTGGTTGGTGGTACCTGAGTTGTAGCTACTTAGAGACGGATTTCTGGGCAGTCCAAATATTCTGTGCTGTTCTCATATTTCCCTGAACTGTCTCAGAGGTATGAAACCACAGCACTCAGGCTGCCATTCATACCCCAATGTTGTTCAGAAATCCAGTTCATCTGATCCATCTGTTGTCCAGATTTCTGTTTTATCACTTCTTCCATGGAATGCTGCTGTGATAGATTGCATGAATGGCCCTGATTCTTCACCCTTCCAATGGCCACATCCTTTACAATGTGACTTTGCATTTCCTGCCACTACAGAGGAGTGATGTTTCCCTACCCCTTGACCTTGGGTTTGGCCATGTAACTTGCTTTGGTCACTGAGATGTCAGAAGGTGTCAGATGACTGCCCTTCACTTCTCTGAATTTCCTCATCCCATGTTGCAGCTGTGCTAAATTCTTTGAGTTCCTAGAATGCATCATGCATTCTTGCATTAAATATTCCCTGGTTCTAAAATAATCTCTCTTGCATACACACACCCACCACATCCCAGGGCTCCTTCTCTTTCTGGGCAACACTGACTCATTCTTCAATTAACACTCAGTCAAGAATCATCTTCCCCAAGAAGTTCCCTGCCCCTTCACCTCCTATGTTGCATGCTGTCCTTCAGCGCAACCCTCTCTTGCTGTACTTGTTGCCTTGTCTCATAATTACTGGCTTTTCCCCTTGTGAGTTCCTAGTGGACAGGGACATCATCCTCTCTGTATTCCCAGTGCCCAGCACAGTTCCTGGCACATAGAGGCAAGCCAACCAGTTTCATCTGTTTTCCCTTTGGTTGTCACCTGCCTCATTCCAAAAAAGGACTTGAGCCATGCTAAAGAAATGGAGAAACACAGGATAAAAATTAAGTAGATGAAGAATTTGGGAGAGAAAGGAAATAAGGGGAAAGACAGATGATGAAACCAAGATTTAGGTGGGAGCCCCAAAATGCCAGGAGGTCCTGTAGAGTTGTTATATTTTAGCCTCTCATTGAGCTCTAAGCTTCCAAGCAGCCAAAGCAAATAGGCAAATATGAACAGTTACTAATGCTCATGGTTTTAGATATTTCACAAAAGAAAATGTCTGAATGGCTAATAAGCACTGAAAGATGCTCCATATCATTTTAGTCATCAGGGGAATGCAAATCAAAACCACAATACGATATCAGGTCTTGCCCACTAGATTACATTAAAAAGACTGACCCTGCCAAGTGCTAGTGGGGATGTAATGACACTGGAACTCTGATACATTGCTGGTAAGAGAGTCAATAAGTTTGGCAGTTTCTTATGAAATTAAGCATGCACCTATCTTATGACCCAGTAATTTCACTAAATATTTAGCTAAATGACCTGTCCCTAATTTGTACATGAATGGTAGGAGCAACTTTATTCACAATGGCTAAGGACTGGGAACAACAATTGTCTCCCACTGGGTGAATGGATAAACAAGTTGTGGTAGATTCATACAATAAAATACTACTCAGCAACAAAAGTGAACAAATTGCTAATGGCCACAACACAGATATATTTCGCAGACATTATATTCAGAGATACAAAGCAGACAAAAAGGATATAGTTATTATATGATTTCATCTATATGAAGTTCCAGAACAGGTAAATTTGACCTATAATGTTAGAAATCAGATCGGTGGTTGCCTGGAATGTGTGTAGACTGTGGAGAATTACTGCAAAGGGGCATGAAAGAATTTTCCGGTATGATGGTAATGTTATAAATCAGGGGTCAGTAAACTTTTTCTGCTAAGAATGTACAGATAGTAAATATTTTAGCCTTTTCCCATCATATAGGCTGGGTACAACTACTTGGCTCTGCCATTGTAGCATAAAAGTAGCCATAGACAGTATGGAGATGAATAAGCATAGCTGCATTCCAATAAAATTTTATTTGTGGACAACAAAATTTGAATTTCATATGTATTTCACATATCAAGAAATATTATTCTTTAAAATTTTTTTCTTCAACCATATGAAGATATAAAAATTATTCTTAGCTTGCTGGCCATGCTAAGAATATGGCAGTGGGTCTGATTTGGTCCTCTGGCCATAGTTTGCCGACCCCTGTTCTAAATCCCAGTTGGGGTAGTGGTTACATGGGTATATCCCTCTGTAAAACTCATCAAACTACACTCTAAATCTTTGCATTTATTTTATACTTTATTTTCAGTAGCAAGTAAATTATAGTTAAGAAAAGATTCACAGTTTCCATAAGATAAAAATATATACCTGTCAACCAGTTGAAACCTAGCTTTTCAAGATAGAAATTTCTCCTCTGGGCTCTAAATAAGGTGACAGTTAGGTGGTTATTCTGTGGCCACTGGTGGACTGGCTCTTGCCTGCAGATAGGTTTTGCTTGGCCTACAGAGTGTTAAAAATATACATTTGACTTTGACCAGCCCTTGCTAGGCAACACTCTCCAGTCCCACAGACCCCACCATCTCTACTCTCTTAATTCGGCCCCTTTTTCATGCTTTTACTTTCAATCTCCTACTATTCTTCTATTTAAATTTTTGCCCTGATAAGCAGGATACATTTGGATCTTTTACTCGTTTCTATTCATTTGTATTGTTCTATGTTTTCCAGCATCTTTAAATCGTTTGTAGGATAAAATGCAAGAGTGGGGACCTTGTCTGTTTTACTTGTCACTGTTTCCCCAGAGGCTGGCATAGTGTCTGTACATAGTAGGAGCTGAGTGAACACTGTTGGATATAACGAGTAAGTCCACAGACAAATAAGTGTTCTTCAGACGATCCTCATGACGCTCATTCCTTACAACGGAGTTTCGGTAAGAACTGAGAAGCAATGAGTCTGAGATCATATTGTCTGGCAGGAAATTAGAGCAAAAAATAATAAATAATTGTACCCTTTCTAGGTGTGGATGTTGGAAAGCATAGACAATAGCACATGCTTTAGATCTGCACTGTCTGCTATGGTTCACCTGTGGCTATTTAAGTTTAAATTAATTAAAATAAAATAAAATTAAATTAAAAAAATTGAGTCCCTCAGTGGCACCAGCCACATTTCAAGTGCTCAGCACCACATGTGGCTGGTGGCTGCTGTATGAGATGGCACAGACAGAACATTTCCATCATCACAGAAACTTCCATTGGACAGTACCATCTAGACACATGCCCTTTGTCCTAAACAATTTCAGAAAAGAAACAAGCAAAATAGTACACAAGTAATTTCTAAATCTTCAATGTTAGCTATTAGTATATAACAGGGACTGAAAAACAATGGCCCCCAATCCAGCCTGCTTTTGTAAATAAAACTTTATTGAGACACAGCCATGCTCATTTGTTCACATATGATCTGGGTGCTTTTGCAATACAATATTAGAGTTGAGTTGTTGTGACAGAGATGTTTTGACCCTCAAAGCCTAAAGTATTTATTATTTGGCTCTTTACAGAAAAACCTTGCTGACTCCTGGTATGTGGCATGAAATTGATTTATATTTATGATATTTATATTTGTTTTAAGTGTCTTTTGGCATAAACTCGACCTATATACCGAAAAACAAGTGGAAGAAAAGAAAAATCTTATTTTCAACCCAGAAATAATCACTGTTAACCTGATGATGTATAACCTTTTGGTCTTTTTGTCTATGCTTGTATTTTTTTATGCTCTAAAATACGTAGTGTGTAAAATGTTATGTCTTTCAAAATTGGGATTACAGGGCACAAACTTTTGAAATTTCTCCTCCACTTCCAGTACTCTCTGCATTTTCTTTCTCAAAACAAAATATTCTATGATGTGATTTTTCTAACGGCTATATTTTATTCCCTTATATGGTGCTATAATAATAATTTATTTAACCAACATCCCATGGATAGGCATTTGGATTGCTTACAGTAATTGCTGAATGCTAAGTTTTCATTGTTTTATCTTTTCCAGGTATGTATCCTCATTCACCTTCTATTAGTGAGTAATTTTAAGTCCTTTGAAAACATTCTTTAATCCATATTTCTTTAATTGTAAAAATCCAGCCAAACCAGTATCTTTGAATCACTCCTAAATAAGATTAGAAATTTAGCACAATTTTTCATTCTCTTCCCTCTCTCCTCCAACTTTGCTTACATGATCTGGGTTTTAAATCCCAATAATTGTAACCCATTTTTTTTTTTACATTATATAATTTTGCATTCAAGAATAAATTTTGACATTTATGTTTGACTTGCAATCAGATTTACAATTATTTAGATTTATCTCTATGGTGTTAACTTGTTTTAGTGTATATCATCAGTTGTTTTATATCTTGACTTCTTCATTCTTGAAATCTTAATTTTGTTTAATCTCTTGGTTGATTGAATTACATGAAGTGACTTTTTTAAAAGGAAAGATAGACGAGTAATATATATATTATATATATATATATATTTAGACTTTGTGTATCTGAGAATAATTTTATGTTGTATTTACACATAAGAGACAAATGGGCTTTTCCCCTTAGAACTTTGTAGATCCTTCTTAATTATTTTTGGCAATTAATGTTACAGAAGAGAAGTGTGAAGCTGACTCAATTATTTTTTCTTTCATAGGTAACCTATTGTTTTCTATTTAAATGTTTGGAGGTTGCTTTCTTTAATCATATACTTTTGAGAAATTGCAAAAATTAATCTAGGTGAAAGTTCCCTTTTCATTGATTTTTTTTTTCTGATTCATGATGAATCCTTTCAAATGGAATATAGCATTTCTATATTTCTTCAGCCTAAGATAGTTTCCCTTTATTTTTACTATTGCTTTTGTTTTAGTTATTCAGAAACACTATCGCTATCTTTACTTTTCATTCTTTATTTTTCCTCTTCCTGTTTTTCTTTTGTATTAACTCTCACTGTTTTCATCTCTGTCCCACTGCATTCTGAGAAAGCATCTCAAATTAATCCTGTGATTCATTGACATTTAAAATTTTATTATTTCTGCTCTTTATTGCTGTCGCTGTGAACGTATTATTGTTTTTGGTGTCCTTATCTTACCTGTCTTCCTCTTCATATCATTATGCTGTCTTCTTTGCATGTTGTCTTTCTAATAGAGGCCTTGTCTTGGATCCTTTTGAGTTTCATTTTTCTTTTCTTCTATATCCCTAGGCAAAATGTTTCAGAAGTACATTCTCTCTCTCAGTCTTCAAGATGCTGTCCCCTATCCCCTTTCTCTTGTCTGGCTGCATTTTCCCATAGACCCTATGATATTTATTGGTCTTTCCTCTGTGAATGAGCAAGATCTTAGGCTCAGAGTTTCCCAAATGACAATGTTAGTTGATTTATCTGCTCTTGGCCCTTTTCTCTGTCCATCTGGCAGATGGTTAACACTCCTCATTTCTTCAGCGCTGAGGCATGCTGAAGGGCACAACTCTAGCGCAAATCCCGGTATCTAGCAAGCAACTCAGCTCCAGAGATTTTCTGAGTTCACTGCTTGGTTCATTGGTACTTTTAAACAATGGCATGCACAAAGAAAACTACAATTCCCAGAATGCTTCACACGGGAGTTTCTCTTGTTTTTGCTCTCCCCTCCCACAGAGCACCACGTTACCTACGGAGACTACACTTCCCAGGATGCAATGCTCCATAGGTACCTCTTCTGGATTATTTTGAGGGGGGTGTAGAAAGTCGTTGTTTTTGAAGGGGATATAGAAAGTCACTGTTTCTGAAGGGAATGTAGAAAGTTGTGGGAAGGCCGCACTGTGGCTCTGTGAAGGAGCAGCATCTACACAGTTTTCTGGTTGATACACACCGTTGATTTCCGATGGGGGGCGGGAGGAGGTACACAGCGCAGTATAGTCCTATACCTTTTCCTGCAGCCCCTCCCTTCTAATCTCTAAAGTCTCTTGTTTCATAGAGGTGGATCCTGCGTATGGCACAAAGTGAGATTTGAGTGTCTAGTTTAGTGTAGTTTAATACATAGTGGAACTTCTTTCTGGATTCTGGAATGGGATTGACCTCCACGTTGGTTTTTGCTGTTGGGAATTTTCCCAGTGCCATTGTAGTCTTTTAGTGGGAAGTTAGGAGAGGCTGCGCCGGGTGGGTGATTACTAGCTCAATAATATTTTTCGCTGAATGCTTGACTTATTTTTTCTAAGTTAGGATTCTCAGACAGCTTCTTGTTTGTCACTTGATCACTCCTCCTTCCAAAGCCCGTGATAATATTGCTGAGATGTGACATGGTTTCAGCTGTCCTTTTAATGGGCTTCTCTGAGGCTTGCCTCTAACGGGGCCACCCCTTTCTCTCCTCTGAACAATTCAAACCACATTTGAAAGGAACATTTAAAAACAGGGTTATATAGTGATTTTCTCAAATCTACAGTTCTTGGTGGGGAAGCATAAAAGAAGCCTCTGATAGTAAGTAAAAAAGTTGTCCTTCTTTCCTTGTACGGTTTGGCTTGACAAAGAGATTACAAAGCTACTGTTGGCCCCATGAGCGACTCCAACTAAGAATTTTTTGTTTGTCCTGTTGAAGTTTTGAAGGACTTTCTGAATCAGAAATGTCAGTTTTGCATTGAGGCCTTGCTATTTATTTTAGACTTTAATTATACAGTGCAGTGACATCTTGGCTCAAGAGATCTGGGTGGGAATAGCCAATTTTGAACAAAGTGGGAGATCAGTGAAGGAGAAAAATAATGATGTGAAAGCTGAATTTAAGCTGCAGCCCCTACTTCATCACTTTAGAGCACTTACTAGGAAATCATTTTCTTATCGGAGAATTAATGGTGGGAGATATTTACATAGGAGTGCCAAGAGAGGGATTCCAGTGGGGCTTGGTATTTATAGAAACATATATTATTAATGAGAAATTTGAAGTTATTTACAGATATGTACACACAGCACCACTTACTAAAAAGCCCGAATGGTGACATGATATTTTACTTCAAAGTTGACAATAAAGGTCTCATCAGTGGATATGCTGTTTTCACTTTACCCATGGGTCTTTATTTTATGGTTATGAGAGAAACAGTGAAGGATTAAGTTTGAGTCTAACCCCAACGCACGTCATCTCTCTGGGCCTTCTTTCATCACCTGCAGAAAAAGGATGTCTTGGAGGCTCCTTCTAGCCGACATTGTCTGATTCCTTGTTAAGTGTACTTTGCCCACTTTTTTATGAGGTGGAAGGGTTTGCTGTTGTGGTCAGTCCACATTAACTAGCCTATGAGCAGCAGGAATCTAGAATTATTTGTTGTTTTTGTTCTCTAGGGCATCTTAATGAGCTGCAGCAAATTGGAGCTGTTGAATCTTTCAGGCAAGTCCTGTTCCCCCAGTGATATGTTCTGAGATAGCACATTACAGAAATGAAGATGTGTTTTCGTGGACTCTATGCTATAAAATATTTATGCCCTGCCTTTGGTTATATAAAGTATTTTGCAGTGTAGGTCGTCTTCTCAGCAAAATGTTCCACGAAGAGAATAGCGTCCTAAGGCCCCAGTGGATCTTCAGGGCAGGTGAATAAGATGGCCCTACAGAACGAGATGCTGTCAGGGCTAATGCCTGAATATAAATGGATCATGCATGACTTAACCCTAAAAGAAGATTTGGTGTGAATAGAATTTCCAAGATGTATAATTAACTCTTTTATATTAATGAGAAATGTAACTTCCAATGATGTTAGCTGTCTCAGGATATAGTCTGCTGAAATTTAACTCTTTCCTTCCTCCGTATGGAGGAATGTTCCACTGTCAAATCTGTTTGGGTACACAGGGGAAGGAACGATTAGACTTGCTGCTCCCTTTGTTATGTCCTCCTTTTCCTTCCTCAATGTGTTTCTTCTGGGACAGTTTGATGTCATAACTATTTTTTGGGTCTTTATGCTCTTCTTGCCAATGTTCCAGCCACATTGTGGGAAGTCTGTAGAAGTGTATAGTATAATCTCTGCCCAGAAAAGATGATCATTTACTTGGAAGGTTAAAACATATCCGAAAGAAAGAAACAGGTTAAAACAGCATACAATGGGATATACTGGGTTATGAGCAGTACTGTTGGATTCTGATTTATCTGATGTTAATAGTGAGTAAAATCATGATTACAGAGAGTAAGGATTAATGCCAGCTGGGGTTGTTAAGGACAGCTTTTTGGGCAGGTGGGATTTTAGCTGGCCTATGAAAGATGGCAAGGTGTTGGGCAAGTAGGAAAAGGGAAGAACTTGTATGGTTCACTGGGCGAGGAGAATTGCCAGCTGCTAGAAGTAGATGTAGGCCCTTGACAGCCATGCCAGCCAGGATAGACTAGGTTTTGCTGCAAGCCCAAATCTTAGTGGTTTAAATTAGCCAAAGCTTACTTTTCACTAGAGTTACAAGTTCATTGCAGATTGGCTGAGGGCTCTTTCCACATTGTCCTTTCTTAGGGATGGAAGCTGACAGAGCCACCACTGCTTAGAATGTCTCTGATCACCTTGGTGGGGAGAGGGGAGGGCAAATCACACACTGGCTTTTACAGGCATTTGACTGGAAGTGACACAGGTCTCTTATATTTCATTGGCCAAAGCAAATCACACATGCATGCTTAACTTCGAGGGGAAGTGCATTTTCTCCTATGTGCCTGGAAGGAAGAGAACGGGAAATACTAGTGAGTGGCTCTAAGAACAGCAACCACATGTTGAGGGGGAGAGAGGCTGTGTGAAGTATTGGATAGCACAAGGACATTGCAGACAGATGCACCTAGATTTGAAAGTTCTGTCTGTTACCAGCTGGGTGACCATTGGCGAAAGACTTCATCTATAGAATGAGATTCATTATTCTGATCTAGCAAGGTTATTGGAAGGACTACATGTGCTGGTAAATATTGATTTATTTAGTTATTGCCTCCTTCTCCTGACAGCTTTCTATTTTTTGTTCTAATCTCACGTGGTATCTACTGTACCTCTTACTCTTGGGTCCTAAGAAACATACCTACAACCTTGCAATATATTTCCCTTTCTTGCTTAAGCTAGCCCAAGTGGATTTCAGCCAAGGCCTCTGCATGGGGTACCTTTGCAAAGTAGAAAAAGGCATCCTCTCTTAAGTGGGGCTGCATGGGGTTGTGAGCATACAGTCACTTAGTGCAAATTGAGAAAAGGTTCCTCTTCTTTTTGATAACCCTACAGCAGGATGTATGGTTTGGTAGCAGAACATGGGTCAGATTTCGGCCCTGCTTCCCTCTTGGATGCCCTTGTGCACGGAACAACCTGTACAACCATATGTGGTGGCCCTGGCTTTAGTCCCTTTTGACAGATTCCTGAGAAAGACAATAGTGCATTTATTGTCCATCTTCCCTTTGCAAGAGAAGAGACTATTTTTTTTTCTTTTTTTGGTGAGGAAGATCAGCCTTGAGTTAACATCTGTGCCCATCTTCCTCTATTTTGTACATGGGATGCTGCCACAGCATGGCTTGATGAGTGGTGCGTGGGTCTGCACCTGGGATCCGAACCCGTGAACCCTGGGCCACCGAAGCAGAGTGCAAGAACTTAGCCACTACTGCACTGGGCTGGCCCCTTGAGAAGAGCCAACTTTTAAATGGTGTGTCATCTATTCTTGGGAAAGTATGCTACATATAGATTCTCAATATATGAATTCTCAAGAAAATAACTAAAAGCATTACGCTTTCATACTCTTGGAATATCCTCACTTACCTGCCATGTTTCAAATCAATAGTATAGTTATTTATAAGCAATTCCCACTGATCTTAATGAGTTTAATGAATAAAGAATGAGCATAATAAGTGAGCTTAACTTCACCAAGAAATAATTTCTTATACAAAGGAAGTTTAATATTAAACTACCACCAAATATAATATAATTAAATCACATTAATTCTCTTAGGTATAATGCAATTGTCTGTGCTGTGCATAGATAAGAAGCTGAAAGGAAATTTCGGGTATGCCTTTGAGAAGAATTTGTGTAACTTTAAAAATAACTCAGAGGAAAAACAGGGCCAGTACTGAGAGGGTTTCTAAGATATAGGAGTTCTTTTCATTTACGTTACTTACTGGAGCAGTGTTGAATTTAATGGTCATGATTTGTAGGATGAGGTTAGAGAGGTGAAGCTGGGAAAGTATCAACTTCAGCTTTCTCCTTGTTCCATGAGGGGAGGAGAGGGAAGGGAAGTCACCCTCTTTGTGTGGACAGAAGGTCCATATGCTAAGTGTGGCCCCTTCTCTTTTATGCACTGACACTGTGAAAGCCTGAAAGAGAATGTGGTAGGCTGAATATGAGCCCCCAAGATGTCTACATCCTAATCCCAAGAACCTGTGAATATGTTATTTTACATGGCAAAAGGGACTTTGCAGATCAGATTAAGTTATGGATTTTGAGATGGAGAGATTATCCTGGATTATCCAGCGGGCCCAATGTAATCACAAAGGTCTTTATAAGAGGGAGGCGGGGGGTGGGGGTGGGTCAGAGTCAGAGGAGGATAGGTGACAATTGAAGCAGAAACTGAGTGATGTGGCCACAAATGCCAGCAGCGTCTGGAAGTTGGAAGAATCAAGGGAAGAATTTTCCCCTGGATCCTCCAGAAGGAACCATACCTGCTGACACCTTGATTTTAGTCCAGTAAGACTCACATTCGATTTCTGATTGCTGGAACTATAAGTGGATAAATTTGTGTTGTTTTAAGCCACAAGTTAGTGGTAATTTGTTACAGCATCGATAGGAGACTGTTACAGGGAACAAGGATGGGGGCTTCTTGAAGGTTCAGCTAGAGGGCGAGTATGCAGACACAGTGTCCTTGGGTCAGTTCGCTAACACATGAGTCAGCAAACCATGGTCCGTGGGTCAAACTCAGTCTGCCACCTGCTTTGTACAGCCCATGTGCTAAGAATGGTTTATTCATGTCTTAATGATTGAAAAAAATTAAAAGAATAATAATATTTTGTGACATATGAAAATGTAATTTAGCGTCTATAAACAGTCTTATTGGAACACAGCCACGCGCATTCATGTACATATTGTCTATGGCTGCTTTCACTCTACAATGCAGGTTTGAGTAATTGTGACAGAGACTGGTTGGCCCATAAAGCTTAAAATATTTATTGTCTGGCCTCTTACAGAAAAGGTTTGCTGATTCCTGTAGTAAAATCAGGACATCAGCTTTGAGCTTGAGGTCCTAATGTTTTTCTGTATCTTCCATGAGACTGAGCTTACCCTCACCCCACAGTGCCCGTCATGTTCACTTGATCAAATCCTACACATCACTTGATACTTCTCTGACTCAAACTTTACCTTCTCTATGAGGCCTGCTTGCCATGGAGAGCTTACCACTTTCCATCTACTACGATAAATGTTGGAGATACAAAGATGAGTAAGATAAGATTTGTCCCCTCAAGGACTACACACCCACACACCAAAACAACAACAACCAACCCTATTGCATATCAAATGCAGTCAATCACTATTAATACTCCTAACAGTCATCCGAGGTTGATATTACTAGGTCAGTTTTCCAGATGACAAACTGAGACTCAGAGATGCTAAAGAACTTACCCAGAATTAAACCATTCTGTTTAATGCCTAAGGCCCATCTCTTTCTACAGGATCACATGGTGTTCCCAGAGTTGCCTGGTCCTGCCCCTTTCCTCCCCTCTTCTCCCATAAGCTAGAAGCTATTGTGAATTCCGCCCTCAACAATCATACCTGGAAATCTCTACGTCTTTATGGAATTTATAGTTTTCAGGCATCTAGTAGAGTTTGGGAAGGCACTCTAGAGTTTTGTTATCAAAATGTGATAAGAGCCGACAAATCAGGATGTTGAGAGGAAATGTTAGATCAGAACTTGAAACAAAACTCTGGACATCGTGGCTCCAAAACCCTTCTGGGAGAGGCAGTGAGCAAAGGGGCAGTTTCAGTCTCGCCAATGTGTCTTGAGTCCTGTAAGGCAGAGGTGTGCCTGCAGTTTAGACTTCTTATATCTCCTTTGATGTTAGCCACTTGAATGACCATCTGTGTACTTCCTGGGGAGAGGACAGGGAACTATATATTGGCCGTTTGGTTCCATCTCCAGATCTAGGTGGTAACGGCAAATGCCTGCCAACTTCCATTGCCTGAGTATGGAGCCAGAGGAATTGGAAAGAACCAAGGACTAAGGGTCGATTTAGGGACCATGAAAGAAAATCACTTTTTGACTTATTTTTGACCCAAGTGTTTTGCCAACCCTTCCTCATAGGGTTGTGAGCAACTAATGAAAGCATGTGTATGAAATATTGTGTAAGTCAGAAAGTGTTATACTAATATAAGAGTTGGTATTAAATTATACCAAATTGGGTGTGTTCTTATTTTCAACAAAATTCATTTTGTACTTTCTGTGTTCTTAGCTCTGTGCCATTATGGATTCCTAGAAGACTATTAAGAAACATTGGCAGGTGCTACAAATTCTCTTTCATATTATTAGTGTTTTTGTTTTGCCTGTATGGCAGAGAAATCATATTTTAGGTCACTTTGACCTGATTTCACAGCTGCTGACTGTGGTTCATATGTTTATGAAATGTAATCTAGTAAAGAGAAAAGCAGACATTTTTCTTCCTGGAAAGTCCTGTAGGTTTGCCACATCGCTCTGAGCAATAGTGCTGGAATTTCCGAATTCCTATCAGAGAGGGAACGACTCATTCTTGGTGGAAGGAAGGAGACTAGGGGGAGGAAATCTTCCTCAGGAATATGTAAGAAAAGAGACTAAAAAAGAATACAAATTCTGGAGGTCTTTTACTACAACCCTGCTAATTTGTGCCTGAGTGGAGTATTAGAAGGATTGTGTATAGGGAGATGGCTTCAGTAACCCAGCTTTGAATCCCAACAAGTAAGATTATCCACTCAAAGCAGAAGCATATGGCTTGACCCAGGAGTTGAGGCATATAAAAATAGTTATGGGGAAGTTTCAAAATTGGGATGGGAGCCATTTGGTCAATAATTGTTTATATGGGTGTGGTCAAATCAGACACGCTTGAAAGATTTGCTTTTTATAATTCACCACAACTTATTATAAAGGGCAGGGTTGCACCAGTAGGGGTATGGCTTGCTTTAAGAAAATCCAGTATTTATAACCCCACAAATTTATAAACAGATGAGCTAGGGGATGAGTATTTCCATTATAAAAGGATTCACTTAGGTGATCTCTTCCAGGATATTTAAAATATGACTTGATTTACAAATATGGTTTGCCCAGAAGCTTTCAGAAACACATCTGAGTAAAGTAGGAATACTCACACACACTCAACTGGGTTTAGATTCTTCAGTAAAGTGGATAGATGGCACACTATGTCTCAGGATGTCTATACTTGCTACAGGCTTGTCCTTACTGCAAATAGCCAGCTCGCTTAACAATGAAGAACTACCTATTGTTGGGAGAAGCAAACTGCCATGGGCTCTGAGCATGCCCGTGCTTTTTGCTGGATATGCCAAGAATGCAAATCTCTGACTGTTGTTTACCTGGACCATTTCTCAGGGTTGCGTTTACTGTGAGCAGACTTGAGGGGGACAGTAATGTCTCTCTTTGGGATAAAGAACAGGTTTGCTTAATGCTTACTAGAAAACAGCTTGGTCCTTAACCTCAGTGCTCCTCATCTGTGTTGCAGACCCACTGTGTGCACAGCATACATCTGGGCCCACAGCATTACTCCAATGGGACTTGAGGGCAAGGGGAACCCACATACATGCTGATGATGCTCATGCTTCTTGCTGTGCCGTGAGTAATAAAGTCCTTTGTCTCTGATCCAGAAGTCTCAGTGCCATGAAACAGTAACCAGCTGACTTATTAGCTTGTATATAAGGTAAAATCAAATCCCAGACCTGAAAGTTATTTCAATTTGATTGTGCTGGGTCTAGATCTGTGGATTTGGGGTTATCTGGGCACTTTGTTGACTTGACATAAAAGGCCTCTACTACTTTATTTTCCCAGCTTTTATTTGCTTAGGACTGCATGTTAAAATAGTAGTTACTATTTTTATTGTTATAGGTCTAAGCTACAGCATCTGGTGTTTGGCTTAGATCCTTGTTTTTGTTGTTTTCTTTTATATTTAGTAAGGGAAAACCTTCAGTACTATTAAATTGACATCATATTCTCCAAGTGCAACTCTCGATTGTACGTGGTAGGGAGAAACTAATGATTATTAAGGAAACTGAACATTGGGGCTGAACTTGCATGTGGGATTTATAAGTGGACTGCATATACAGGATGTGTATTTTAAAGATATCTTTAAAATACTCCATGTGTGGTATTGTGTGCTGTGACTATGGGGTACGCTTCTAGGATGTGTCTACCTGGACCACTTGACAGATGGTGCGTTGTGTTCTGAGAATTAGAATTCAGCCTCCAGGAATAGGTTTCTCTTTGGCTCCCCTGAGCTGGGGCCAAGTGCCTCATCTCTTAGATGGACTTCTCATCTACCAGAACATTTGGGAAGCAAAAGACCCTACCTTTGGGGGAGAATATATGTGTGTCTTAGGTATGGGTGAATTTGTAGCTCTGACTTGTTGCATATAATAGTGAGTGGACATGGCAATGAGCTGGATTTGTTTTAAGTGAATATATAGAAATTATCCAGATTAATGTCATTCCTTTCAAATTATCACCTCGGAAATCTATATGTTATTCCCAAGTTATTGCCAATATTTTGGCTCAGACTTTCCTATAACTCCTTTTATGGAGTGTATGCAGAGTCTGAGGTCCACTGCTGATCAACTTTTGTGTTCTTTTTCAATTGCCAAAAATCATTTAGATCCAATCCTATGGTTAAAGCAGGTGATCAAATGGGATAAAAAACTAAGACATATGAAGTAATAAAATAGACTTTCTTGAATGATTTGCAAATGGAACCCAAAGGCTATTGCCAAGAGAACTTCCAGAAATCCTTTAGGTGGTGGGATCTCTCAGAACTAAGTGTAAGGCTTTCCAAAGTGTCAACTATCAAGGGTCCAATGAATGTGGTTGTGTTCGTCCATTGGGGCTGCTGTGACAAAATACCATAGATTGGGTGGCTTAAACAATAAACATTTATTTCTCACAGTTCTGGAGGCTGTAAAGTCTGAGATCACGGTGCCAGCTGATTCGGTTCCCAGTGAGGGCCCTCCTCCTGGCTTGCAGATGGTTATTTTGCTGTGTCCTCACATGGCAGCGAGAGGAGGGTTCTGGTGTCTCTCTTCCTCTTCTTACAAGGGCACTAATCCTATCACTGGGGCTTCCCTCATGTGACTTCATCTAAACCTAATTACCTCCCAAATACCCCACTTCCTAATATCATCTCATTGGGATTTAGGGCTTCACCATGTGAATTTTTGGGAGACACAAACATTCAGTACATAAGTGTTCATCCTCTTACATTTAGCTTCATGGCTGAACCATATTGGCATGTCAATTCCACCACAGGTCTGTGTGGGATGGTTGACGAGTATGTGCTCCATGGCCAGCTGCACAACCTAATTAGAATTAGTCCCAACCAGTTGATTTTTACTATTCAATTAATTGCTGCAAGCTCTATGAAAAGCCATGTCCTTTAATACCAATAAGACAATTTTAATGACTGGTGACTTATTGGTCTCAAAATTCTGCCATATTTCTTGAGATATAGCCTTTTTTCTCACTTTCATGATTATAGAGGAGGTACAGGGACCTTGGACAACACCTGGTCCAGTGTTTCCCAAATTTCAGTCATTTTGTGTCATGATTTTGCAATATGTATGTATCAACCGTGTTATTTTTCACTTACTTTGTTTAAAAGAATCACTTGGAAAAATCATAAATTTATTTAAAAAGGAAACTGTATTACTTCTATCAGTGAAAACCCACTTGACATGAATACAAGATAACCATAAAATAAATACACTGAAAAGAAAATAATGTTATTAAATTCTGACCAGATACTGATACTCTGAACCTGAGTTTAGTTTTTGTTTGCTAACAAGAGAAATCAACAAGTACTGGAGAGATGTTAATGACTTAATAAGCCTGTGATGGATTATTGCCCCGAGTTTGTTTATGCCTCCCTGTGTCTACACTCTTGGGTAGTCCCCTCCCACACTGGGTCTGGTTTTGGTCATGTGACTTGCTTTGGCCATTGGACAATAGCAAATGTCATGCTCTCAGTGACTTGAAAAGTGCTTGCACACTGTGGCTTTCCCTCTCTTGCTGTTCTTGGAAGCTTTGACCAGCACATGAACAAGCCCAGGTTAGCCTACTGGATGATGAAAGTCACGTGACCCAGTTACCCCATCACCCCAGCCAACAGCCAACCAATCACCAGACATGTGACCAGCTAACCCTAGTCTATCTGCTGGCTCCAAATGAATAGTGAGCTTGGCCAAGATCAGCTGAGATTGGCCCAGGTCAGCAGAACTGCAGACACAGTGATGTGAGAGCACTAATAAATGATTGCTGTCTTGTGCCATTAAAACATTTCAGGCTGGTTGTTATTCAGCAAAGTTAATTTAGACCCTGAACTAAGATTTGTGCCATGCAAAACAAAGTACAGAATTTTCCAGTACAATTTCTTCAGTGTTAAATTTGAGTACAACCATCTAGTCTACAACCAATGATACCTATCCCATACTTCGAGAAATTCTGATTCAGTCCAAGCCCCACCTTTCAGGTTTAACAACTGAAGACCCAGAGAGGTGAAGTGACTTTACCCAGACCTCATAGTTAGCGAGTGACAAAAATGATACTAGATTCAGGTCTCATGTATATAGTCTATTTCCAGAGCATTTTGCTCCCTTCTTCAGGAGTGGTGTGTTTAATCATAAAAACGTGTTGAGTAGGGTTTAGGATTGAGTAGGGTTGTTGAGTAGGGTTTTAGGGAAATATTGTGTCATCAACTTATATTATCTGTATCCTCTCATGAAAGATGCAGAAGTGAACCCATAGAATTGAAAAACATCATTAAAAATTTTTTTGGATTATCTTGTATTCTGGATTGAATTGTACCCCCTCACGCCCAAATATATATTAAAGTTCTAACCCCAGTACCTGTGAATGTGACCTTATTTGGAAATTGGGTCTTTGCAGATGTGATCAGTTAAGATGAGGCCATACTGGATTAGGGTGGGCCCTAAACTCGATGATGGGTGTCCTTATAGGAGAGAGAGATTTTGACACAGAGACACATGCAGAGGGAAGATAGCAACATGAAGATGGAGGCAGAGATTAGAATTATCTTGCCCAAGCCAAGGAATGCCAAGGATTGCCAGCAACCTCCAGAAGCTAGGAAGAGGCAAGAAAGGATTCTTTCCAAGAGACTTCAAAGAGAATACGGCCCTGCCTTGATTTCCAACTTCTAGCCTTTGGAACTGCGAGAGAATCAGGGTCTATTGTTTTAAGTCACTCAGTTCGTGGTCTTTTGTTACCGTAGACCTAGGAAACTATTGCATCTTGCGTGTTCACTTCTGTTTGGAATAATATTCTACCTACATTACATCCTAAATGAAATGGGAACCAGAGAAACTGATGAGCAGAATAGGTAGGCCAGGGGTTCAAGAGCAACCTCCTCTGTCTCCTAAAAATAAGCCACCAAACAGTCACGCCTGCATGGCTAACTGAGAGCTGAGTGTGTGTGGATGATAGACAGGCAGCCTGCTCTTGGGTTTCTTTCCATCAACAAAGGAGGCAATAGGGCCACTGCATTCCCGTCGGGCTGCTCTGGCTCAGACCTGGTGCAGCAGAGCAAGTCTGTCAGGCAGGATCTTTTCCAGAGTTCATGAAAAATGTAGAAATTCAGTCTTCGTGGGGAAGGTAGCATTCACCAAAGAATCCTCTAAGTTCGTTTCATTTGGGGCACAAACATCTCTGTCATCTTCTGTCAGTGAAACCATCTTCTTGGAGTGAAGACAGAGACACCAGAGCTGACATTCTCACCCTTCTTCTTCCTGGTGACACTGTGACCCTACTGCTGGTTTTCCTACACAGGAGTAAGTGATGTTGGTGCCCAGCGAATTCCTACCTTCTGCTCTCTCAGCAGTCCGAGCAGAGCTTCCTCTTCTTGGCTGCGTTAGTCATTATCAATTTACAGTCATTTGCTTTTTGAAATCCTTACCCTGCTGCATCAAAGTATTAATGGGGGTTGCAGGGCAGCTGAACCAAGGCAATTTGCTTGGCTTCTGAAAACCTCCTCCAGATAATCCAGAAAAATCTGTCACCGTGGGGACTGATTACCTTTTTCCAGCAGATGCTGGGGTCATATCCTTAGACTTTTATTTTTGTTGCTTTCATTTGGTTAATTTTATTAGTGGCTTAATCTGAACATGAAAGTCATTTGCTATTAGAGACAAATGTCATCTCAAAAGGAAAATCCCAAGGCCTCCTTTCCTTCTGATCTCCCCATCAACAGCAGAGTCTGGATGTTCAAATCAAAAGGGCTGCTCTGCATTAATTGTCTTCTATCCACCCGTGTCTCTTCAGTATTTGGGAAATAATGGTCAGAGTGAAGAAGAAAAAGAGCTCACGATTAACAGTGGGGATTGGGTGAATTTGAAGGTGTCCATCGGACTGGGTTTGGATGACACAACCAAGCCTGATGCCAACCTAAACATTTGGTTGGTGAGTTTGTCAGTGACTCCCAGTTGCCCAGGGATAACTTTTCACTCCTTCCTCAAGTGCTAATTTGTTGGGGCCACCAATGTGCTCCTCTCCAAAGCCACATTTCCCTGCTTCCCTGCAGCTCAATGGCCATGTGACACAGTTCTGGCCCATGGTATGTAAGTAGAAGTGTGCTGGGAATTTCTGGGAAAATTAGCTTTCTTAATATAGGCATCATTCCTCCCTCCTTCTGGCCCCATTCTCTCCTCTCCTGCTCAGAACGCCTAGGCGATGTCTTGAGCTGGAGCAGCCATCTTGTGACCATGTGGGAAAGGCCAAGAAAGTTGCAGAGACTTTGCCCTGACACACCTAGCCACCAAAGCAATGCCAGGAACCTTCTACCTCTGTGCTTCTTATTTCGGGAAGAAAAATAATCCCCATTTTATCCACATCATTGTTAAGTGGGCTTTCTGTTACGTGGCAGCCAAACTTGATCCCTGGGTGGTACGATGGGGTTTCCAAGAGCCCAGTGGGCTGCTGATGTCTTAGGTTAAAGAGTTATCTGGAGCTGGAAGGAAATGTGAGCCAGGGCAGGGAAGGAATCCCAGCAGAGCAGAGAGCCTGGGCTTCTTTTCATATTCTCAGTTCACTCCGTGGCTTAGGGCTTCACGGGTGTTCTGGATAACTTGTCAGAGGAATTCCCTGGGTTTCCATGCCCTTTGGGGAAATTGCATTTAATGAACAACTGCTTTGTTCATTTCCTCACTAATTTTCCATTGCTTGAGAGAAAAAGGAAGCTCTGACTGAGATAATGATATCCTCGTGCCCATTGGAGAGAACTGTGTACCTCTCAGTGAACTGAGGGAGAGGGAAGGACGTATTTTTGTGAATTGAAAATGTCATTTTCTACACAAGAAGTTATTCTAAGGACAAAAACTCTCACAAAAACCAGAAATGTGGCTGGACTGGATCATTTCTTTTCCTGGCATACTTAAAAAAATTCAGAAAAATTCAAGTCATTATTTACCACTGCAATATGAAGATTGAGAGTCTGCTGGGGTCTTTTGAAGTAATTCTGCGTGGATGTGCGGATCAGAGTTTCAGTGGGAGTCAAGGCATTCTACTGCATGGTGGGGAGCTCTGTGCTTACCCCTGGCTTTGAGGGGCCCCTGTGGAACCCCCTCATGGCCTTGGACCCAGACATAGAGTAAGACAGCTGGTGGGGCTGGGACTTCTGGGGTACAGACAGATGAACTTCCTTATGAGGAGAGCAGAGCACGGCTCTCTGGATTCACTCTCAGCATCTTTCTGGTTTGGACCCGAGACTTCCTGTTTACTTTTTATTGCCCTGGCTCTTCTCTTCACACAGCTTGACACAAAACACACCTCCTTAGACAGCAAGTGGGAGGCAGGGCAGCGTCATGATCTAGAACCTGGTTTTTATTCGTCTGGAAGATCTGGATTCTGCCCTAGTTCTGCCATTTATATGCTGGCTGATCTCAGGCCAGTTACTTAGCATCTCTGAGCCTTGGTTTCCCCATCTATAAAATTAATTATTCATGGTATTTACTACTGTTGCATAATAAACAACCACAAAATCTCAGTGGCAGCCAACAATAAGCATTTATTTCTCACTCACATAGACTGGTCAGCTGGGGCAGGGCTTCTTCAGGTTGCTGAAGAGTGAGCCTTGGACCCAGGCTGTGGGCTACTCCATGTGGGTTATTCCGGGGCCCGGGCTGGAGGACAGCGGCTACCAGGAGCATGTTCTTCTCATGGTGGAGTTCCGGAGTTTCCAGACGAGTGAGCCAGAATCTGCGATCCTCCTTCGGCTTGCATCTCACGCACTGTCACTTCTGCCATCATTCCATTGGCCAAGGCGAGTTACATGGCCAAGCCCCACGTCTCTAGGGTAGGAAGTACATTCCTGCTATGGAGGGAGGTGGGAAGTGAATATTTACGAACAACATGCTAATTACCATTCCCAGCTTAAACAGATGTTGTGGAGACTTGATGAGATAATGATGAGAGGCATTTAGCATGGAGCTGTGCATGCTAAGACCTCATTCAATGTTGGCTGCTCTTTCTGCTGCTGTTGCTACTGCCATGTCTGTTAATACTAGACTCCTATCCTCTGTGTGGAGAGATGAGCGCTCTGGAGACGGATGCATCGAACAGGCTGTGCACTGTTCAAGACCTTGCTGGCATGAGAATCAAAGCTTCATCTCCTCCACCACGCATGCAGTGGTCTCCCCTTTGACCTCAAATGGGCCTCTGGAAGCTTCTGAAAACTTCCGGTCATTGTGATGGTCAGTTACTTTTGTACATCCTATTTCATTTAAAGCATGTTCACGCCTCTTCTCATTTGACCCTCTCGATTATCTTGTAAAGTAACCTGAGAAGCCATTGCCACTGTCACTTTATGGAGAAGGGAACAAGTTGGGCTGATCCTGTGTAACATCTGTCCCTTTGGCCTTCTAGTCTAGAGCTTGGATGGCAGTGAGTCATCTTCATGACAAGGGCATTAGTTGGAGTTTGTAGGAATCAACCATAAAGCTTTGGAACTTCAGCATTTGTTTCTTCATTCATTCATTCACTCACTCATTTAATAGATGTTTATGGAGCCCCCGTTATGTGCTCCATAAGCACTGTGGTGAGTGCCTTAGATACATCCTGTAGGGACTGGAGTGTTCAGCAGACTCTTTGGTAATTCCAGGCCTGTCTGGGGTTCAGAGATTGACAAGGAGTTGTTGGTGAAGGCCAGAGTCGGGAAGCCTGAGCTTGCTCGTCACCCATCACTGTGTGTCACTCATCACTGTGTGTCCTTCATGAGTCATATGTACTCTCCTCCCACATCTCCTTAGAGCACCCACTAGGGCCAACTAAACCACTCTTTCAGGTTGTATTGGAGCAGTTCAGGGTTCCCATCCAGGACCTAAGCCCATTGGAGCCAATCATGTTCTGGGTTGACCTTGATTCAACAGGACATGGCCACTCTGTGCTGGGTAGACATCCTTGCCTCTCCACCAGTCTTGGCCCCTGGGCCTTTGGTCATCTTTGGACTTGACCTGCTATGGATCTGAGGTCTCTTGGTTGCTTTGTTGGTCTTCCTCCTACCCTCTTGTTGAAGGTCTTGACTTCAGAGCTTCAAGACCTTTCACAGATAATAAAGGCATCTGGGCTGTCTGGAGTGTGCACTCTGTGCCAAAAGTCTGCTAAGTACTTTATATCTGCTATTTGCTCTGAGTGAATTTAATCCCTACTCCTGTGATATAGGTGGTATTGGTGGTGTTCTCTTCATTTTACAAACAAGGAAACTGTGAAGCTTAGAAAGGTTATTTATCTTTCTCAGGATTACACAGCTGGTAAATGAAGCTTACTCTTTCCATCACATAGTTCTGTCTTGTCAACAATAGCTGCTGATAGGGATCAGGGGTTTCTTATACATTATTTGCAATCCTTGTAACAACTCTGCCTTCTTATCCCGTTTATTTCCCAGGTGATGGAATTGAGGCACAGAGAGATTAAGTAACTTGCCCTAGATCACACAGCTAATAAGTTATAGTTATGAGGTTTAAACCTGAGTCTGTCAGACTCCCCATCTCCTTTTTTATTCCCTTTCACGCTGAGATAGACCTCATGGACTTCCCCAAGATCTCACTGAGCCCCTCTCAGACACCCGTGTGTGGTAGAAGACTGATTAAAAGAACATCAAGAACAGAGGGGATGGGGAAAATATTTCTCATTTAAAGGGAAGCCTGTGTGTGTGGTGTGCGGAGGGAGATGGTGGGAAGTGAAACCCCATCACCAGTCTTGGTGGTTGGTGGGCTGATGGTAAGACCCTCACACTTTCTCTTTGTGCATCTCCTGTTGGCACCGCCTCCCCTAGCCTTTGACTTCCTCAGTCTTTGGTTAACAGCCATCTCTCTAAGGACTGGCTCTCCTCTGGCTGGGCCCTTCTGACCTATAACTCCCATCTTGCAAAATCACTTGAGGTCTTCCTTAGGGAGGTAAGCCAGGCACACCCAATACAAGAGTAGCCCCAGGCAGCTTCCACCACCAGGAAGTGAACCAGGGTGTTGCCTGGAACCCAGCCCAAGCCCAGTATATGCAGCCAAAAGGAGATCAGTGGGAAAGGGTATTAGCTCATTGTAACCTTTAGCATCATTTGTGATTTCTCTCCTGCCTTGGAAAAAATTGCCTATTTTTCCTGTCTACTTCCCAGCTCCCCCACATAAACCCAGAAGCTCGGGGCCAAAGTCGATCAGGGCAGAACACCCCCAGCTCACCCTGTGCTGCGAGAACTGTGAGACTTTGTGCCGTCTTCTGATCTGATTACATTTCCAGGCCAAGCCATCTTCATTTCTCACCTCCTAATTGATTTCCCTGCTTCCACCCCTACAATTTATTCTGTACTCAGCAGTCACCCGGATCCTTCTAAATTGTGAGTCTGATCATGTCACTCCTCTGCTGCCAGCCCCCCAGTGGCTTCTTATGTTCCCCAGAGAAAAGCCAAAGTCCTTACAGTGGCCTCTCATGATCCAGGGCAGGGGCCGGCACCCTTTTTCTGGAAAGGGCCAGACGGGAAATGTTTTTGGCTTTGTGGGCCATTGGTCTCTGTGGCAGCTGCTGGACTCTGCTGCAGCATGAAAACAGCCACAGACGATGTGTAAGTGAGAGGGCGTGGCTGTGTCTCAGCAAAACTTTATTTACCAAAACAGGCAATCAATTGGATTTGGCCAGCAGTTTGCTGATCTCCGCTCCAGGTGATTTGGCGTTGCTACCTCTTGGCCCCTACGACCTTCTGCTCTTGCCCTCTGCTTCAACCCCACTGATCTCTACAAACACTCCAAGCCTTTGCTTGGGTTCTTGCATTGGCTGTTCTATCCAGAACATTCTTCACCTGTATATGTGAGTGGTTCATTTTCTCATTTCCTTCAGGTTTCTGCTTAAATGTCATGACCAGAGAGCCCTCCCTGACCACTCTATCTGAAATAGCCACCCTTCTCATTTTCTTAGACCCCACCCTCTTTACTCTGCTTTATTTCCCTCAATAGCCCTTGCCACCATCTGTCATATTTATTTATTGAATGAATAAATGATTTCTTCAGCGAATGTGACTGGGTGCCTCCTTAATGCCAGGCAACACTCTAGGTGGTGGAATTCCATAAAGAACAAAACAGACAAAGGCTTTACTATCATTGGATTTCAAGTCTAGCTGGGGAAGACTGACAATAAAAGTAGCAAAAATAAATATAAATGTGGCAGGTGGAGATAAGTTCCGGGGAGAAAATTAAGCTGGGCAAGGGCACAGGTTGTGGGGGACTCACCTCTCTTTTTCCTTCTCAGTGTTTGTCTTCTGCCTGGCATCTTTGCTGAGATTTCCCGAGTCACAGTATCCATGCCGTTAATTCCCCTGGCTCAGCTTAAAGCCTGTGTGGCTGACAAAATCCCAGTGCCTATAGGGGGCACCACAGACTGTGCAGAACTGGCTACACAGAGGTGTGATCAAGATGTGGGCAGCCAACTTCTGCGCAGGATGGAAAGGGAGGTAAAGGCTGCAGCCGAGGGATGGGGAAGTCAGAAGTTGGGGGATGTAACAGGATCTGAACACAAATGCCTGCACCACAAGTGTTTTTCGTGGAGCGCTGCCTAAACTATGAAGCATCACGGAACAATGCACTTCTAAGTAGGATGCTTAATAAATCAGCCAGGCGTGCATTATTATGCCGCAAAGGAGCCCTTGTTGTGTCTTAATGCTCAATTATACAGCGCAGAATCTGGGTCGGGCTTTCTATCATCTTGGACGTGTGGCGGGAAGGGCCCGGCTCTAATTGCTCTATGTGGGAATGGATTCATTTGTGTCTTGGCGGAGTAACTCACTCTGATTGACATTTAGATTGAAGGGGCCTTACCTAGAATCACAGGCTCAGAGAACTCTAGACCTTGAAAGAGACCTTAGCGGTGATTCTAGTCCAATCCGCTCATGCTATAGATGGGAAAATTGAGGTTCACAGAGAGGAAGTTACTTGCCCAAGGTCATAAAATAAGTGGCAATTGGGGCCTCAAGTCAGGCTACTGATTTTGAACCAAATACTTGTTTTAGAGCCACCACTGCCCTTCCTATGTCTGTGGCAGATGCTATGGACAGTGACATCCTCCTGCCATCTGACTCTGAAGCTAAAGACCAACCGGAAGAAGCTGTGCCTCATTTGCTTGAATAAAAATGGACAACCGGTTGAAAAAACAACATACCTCCATATGTTATGAATCCTTAGGGACTCAGTGAACTCACGCTCCCAGATTAAAGGAAAGAGGAAAACCATCCCCTTCGTGCTGAACCATGCTGCCTGCTGGGTTCCCAGCACCCCAGCGGTCTCTGGAATGGAGATCATCATGCATGACAGCTGGAGAGCATTATCGTTTGAAGGTTTGCATTCTGGCTTTTATATTTGATTTACATAGATCTGCATACTGTACACTCTGGGCAATTGTGTTTGTTTCATTGCATCTCCGCACCCTCTCTTCTCCAAGCTCAGTGGATATTTTGGCTTCTTCAGCCCTACCGGGTGAGAGTGCTTGGGCAGTTTGATCTAGAGAAACATTTGGAAAGTCCACCTCCAGGGTGAGGTTCTGGGGCAGAGAGTGGCTGCTGCGTCAGTGATAGGTTGGAGTCCCATGGCCATCAGTTCCCTTAAGGTTCCACGGTCGAGGTCTGCTTCTTGCAGTCCTTATCTGTCTCCTGTATCCAGGGCCATCTGCATGTGTAAATGCCCAGAGGGGAGTTCATGTGATTGGAGTGACTATGTGTCAGGGGCAAAGTGGCACCTTCAAGATGCTGTGGAGAGATGACCACCTTTTGGGCACCTGGATCAGTCCTAGATGGGAAATAGTCCTAGGTAAGACATGCAAATTGAAACCACAGTGAGATACCACTGCGCACCCACTAGGTTGGCTAAAATTAAAAAGACTGATAATACCAATTGTTGACAGGGATGTGGGTCAAGTAGAACTCTCATACGTAGCTGATAGGAGTGTGAACTGGTACAGTCACTTTAGAAAGTCACTTGACAACCGTCTATGCCTCTCCTATGACTCAGTCATTCCACTCCCAGGTCTTTCACCAAGGGAAGTGAGCACACATGCTCACCAAAACACATGTACAAGAATGTCATAGCAGTGCCATTCAAACAGCAAAATATTGGAAACTACCCAAATGGGTAAGTAAATCAGATATGCTCATACAGTGGAGTAGTGCTTGGCAACAAAAAAGAATGAACTACTCATACACAGCAATGTGGATGAATCTCACAAATGTAATGTGCAGCAAGAGGAAACAGACACACAAGAGTCCATACTGTAGGATCCCATTTCTATGAAGTTCAAGAACAGCAAAGCTAGTCTGTGGAGATAGAAGTCAGAATCACGGTTACCTCTGGGGAAGGGAGATGGCTAGGAAGGGGCATGGGGGAGGCTTCCGGTCTGAGAGGAATGTTGCATATGCAAAGTTCCTTCACTCACTTCAGGTTTGTGCACTTTACTGTGTGTCTGTTCTACCTCAATAAAATTGAAGGAGGGAAAAAAAGGACTTAGGTGAGAAGGCCTCCAGGGCTGTTCTGGTAATGTCCCGTGTCTCTGACTTCCTCGACTTGACCTCTGTTTCCCGACTCCTGATACCAGTTTTCTTTGTGGACCATGCTCCTCAGCGTTTCCTGATATCAGCCTTGCCGCCTGCCTACAGGCTTGATGTTCAAACATGCCCTATGCCTGCATTTGTGCAGCATACACACACCTTCAGGTTTGCCCAGTGTCAAGTCGAGCTGATGGTGTCAGAGTTTGCCTGCACCAAAAGAGCTCTTTCACGACTGGTCTTCAGCCACCTGAATCCCACACTTAGAAGTCAGGGAGAGATGGGTCTAGAAACTCCCCACACTACATCCTCCATCAGCTGCCCACCCTGTCACAATTCCCAAGGGGCATCTGCAGAGGGAACACTCCAGATTATGTGTGTTCGGTTGCTAGCTGGATAGTGAACCCCGGGTAGTCTCAGTGAGTGGGATTGTGTAGACCCATCTGGACTCCTTTGGGCTGAAGGCCTAGAATAAAAACGGAACCCCTCTTCTTGGCCCTCCCTCTAGTACAGAGATGGCCAATACTTCACACATGGGTCAACCTATCCTCCCCTGGCTCCTTCCTACCCCATGGCGGACATTAATAATTGATTATAGTACTTTTCTAATAAGCCTGGATGGACAAGCACTCCAAGGAAACACAAGAGACAAAGTGTGTGCTCCAGTCTCTGGAGAAGAGCTGCCCTCTTAAGGCCCACCCAGGGCAGCATCTCCTCTCAAGCAACCCTAAGCCTGTCTTATCACACCAGCTGCAAAAGGATAAGAGAGACGGAAGTTCTAGGTCTGGTTCTTAGAAGTGGATGCTGAGAGAAGGATTTGCCTGCAGGAGACTTGCTTAGGTAGTGCTCCCAGGTCATGGAAGGGGACAAAGGCAAGCCAGGGTGCTGTCTCAGGCAGAAGGCCCCCATGGTGGCTTCACTCTGATTGGCAGGGGCATTCTGGAGTGTAAGTTCCTCTAGGAGTTGTCAAAGGAGCTGGGCTTGCATCCCTTCGTACCTGTCTGCCGTTGGTCAAGGCCCCCCCGGGAGAGGTAAGTTCCCAGGCACTCCTGGCTCCCTGTGTGCGGAGAGTGCTCTGGTGGCCCAAGGGCAGTCCTCCAAAGCTGAACCTCAGGTGTGGGTGTGGGAAATAAAGACGCACCCAAACCGGGGCACATGGAAACATTAAAACACAAACACTTTGCACCCCTAAAAGCAATTCAGAAAGAAAACCAATGAGAAAAACTTTGTTCCTGGCAGCATGGTCTTTAGTCCTTCCCTATCGTGGGGAGAAGTGAGGTGGGAGGAAGGTAATTGAGCTCCTCATGGTCGATGCCAGCCCCACCATAGTCTCTAATGGATGGACAAGGGAGGAAGGGGCAGGGACGCTGCCTCTAAATGCAACCATTACAAAGGCACAAAGGATCTCCCTGGGAGAGGCTGCCAGCTCCTAACCCTCGTGCAAAATCCATGAATCCCGACTACTTGTTTTTTCATAGCACGGTGTAGCGTCTGCATGCTTTCACGTGCGTGACTGTGTTTTCATACCCTGTGAGGTGGGCAGGGACTTTTATTTCCATCAGCCATGTAACATAAGGCACTGATGCTCTTTCCAGTACACTTGTTCGTGCTGCTTCTGCAATTAGTTTGCATTTTTGTTAGAGCTGGCCCCAACTGTACACATCCACAGCTGAACTGGGAGGGTAAGGAGCCTGTGTTAATTCACCTCCGTCCTCTCCTTGCTCTATGCCATAGAATGATTTTTTTTCTTTTGTGCGAAAAGATTGGTACTCTGGACACCTGGCCCAATTGTTGGCTCAGCCCACCTGCTAGCTGTTAAAATTCTTTATCCTCTTTGGGCCTCAGTTTCCTCGTTTGTAGTATAAAGAGGTTGGCCTAGATTACAACTCCAGTCGTTGTTCTAAAATTGTGTGCACACGTGGCCGCAGGTTATGGGAATTGTGTTTCTTTCTTCATTAGGAGCAAAGCGTGGGACTCAGATTTGAAAGATTGCTCCTCTATCTTGGCTCCAATACCTTGATTTTTAGGTAACATTTTTCTTTAAGAGGAGGGAGCTGGCTGGTGTAAGGGGACCTGTTTTTTTTCTTTTCTTTCTTTTAAACATTAAAGCCCCTGTCTTCAGGGAAGAAGAGGCTATTGGATGTGTTTTGAATGTTTCAAATCAAAGCCTGCCAAGGGATGGAGAGCTATAGATTTCAATAAGCACCTTCTTTTAGTAATTTTAAGAATTTCACTTACAAGGATAATGAAATCTTCAGAAACCCTAGGAAACATACCAGAAAAAAATATGATTCATCAGTGGAATTTTCCTAAACACTCTCTCCCTACTTCATTTGTCCATTAGGAGGGTCTCCTCTGTAGAGTCTGAGGTTTTCTGCACCCTAATTAAATCTTTGGGAACTTGACACCCCCATTCTCCAGCTCCCCCACCAGCATCCAGGCCGACTGTTGACCACCCCGGCTCCTGGGGCCTGAGTTCCCGTCATGTGTTGGTATGTTATCACTGGAAGCCCAGCCCATCCATAGCAAATGCTTATTCCTTGGCATCTTGCTTCTCACGGTGTTGTTTTAAAATAAAGGTGTAAATAAACTATTTCTGTGACAAGATGTGTAGACTTCTTTTAGATGTGGAATCTGCACCCACTCTGGGGTTTACGGGGCTCAGGTGGGTGTTATGTGTCCTAGGGTCTCTCTGTGTGCACAGGCCCTGACATGGAGAATGTGCCCTGCTCCAAGTTGGGAGAGAAATGGATAGAGCTGACTTCTTCCATTTTCTAAGTTTTCTTGAGATTTTGCCAAAATTCATTCCTAGCCATGTAAAGATTATGAAAAGAAATACATTTTTGAGAACTTAATTTGTTGTAATTTCAGGGAGAAAAAAAAAGCATACATTTAGAAAAGGCAACATAAGCTCCTAAAAGACCCAGTTGAAAGGACGAGTTGATGTTTAATTAAAAGCAGTGGGCATAGATGGATTCTGTACATTGTTAAGAATCAAGTTACTTGGAAAGAAAGAAAAATTATGGGATGGGTATAATATAAACAAAAAGCGGAGTTCAGATGAGGACTTTAAGAAATTAAAATCAAAAGGAACTCTTCAAAAAGAGTGTCCATCTTGGGTATTAACCTCCAACTTTGAAATGAAAACAATTTTCAAAAGCTTTAAAAAAAAAGGCAACTCACATTTGGGCATGCTTCAGATCTCTTGGCCTCCAGCCTTCTGTGGGAAGCTATGGTTTCCCATCCTTTGCTTGCTGGCTCTAGCATTTAATCTCTGTGATAGGCACCTAGGGTTTCTTACCAGCTTTCCAAAGCCATGCAGACTTGAAAGAGGGGGACGCTGGGGGCTCTTGTACGTGATGCCCTCACGGTGTGTGACTCCAGTGTAATGGCTGAAAAACAGACCAGAAACTGGGAGACTTGGGTTCTCGGTCCTATTTCTGTTTCTCACTCACTGAGTGACTCGGGGAAAATTACTTTCTTTTTCTGAGACTCAATTCTCTCGCTATAAGAGAGAGACCCTTTTCAGCACTGTCCAAAAGGACTTTCTTCGATGATGGAAATGTTCTCTCTCTGCACCATCCAGTATAATAGCTGCCAGCCACATGTGCTTTTGAGCCCTAGAAAAGGTGCTAGTGTGGCTGAGGAACACACATTTTAATTTTATTTAATTTCAATTGCTGCACATAGCTAGTGGCTAACATATCGGACAGAGCAGCTTTAGATGGTCGCTGAAATCCCTTCTAGTTGTAAAATTCTACGATTCCATACTCTGGTGCTCTAGCTTGCATTGCTAATCAATTGCAAACATTCATCAAACCATTATTTGGTGCCTTGCCTGATCCAGACATGCTTTTAATTCCCAGGGAAACAAAGATGAGTAAGTCAGAGTCCTCGTTCCTTAAGAACTCACAGTCTCGTGGGAAAGAATCGTAAACTTCTAGAAACTGTAGGCTGTTCAGGCTTGGGACTCCTGGGAAAATGAAAAGTAGAGGCAGCCTTCGTCAATAGTCGTTACATGTGGGTCTTTAACATTTGCTGAGCAAGGACATACCGTCAGGCAGTTTGCTCCGTCTAGGTTTGGCCCACTTTTCCTTCCTAACCTCAGAAGCTAAAAGTAACCTGGACAATCGCCAACTGCTGAGTCAAAACTGGGTTATTTTTAGCTTCGGGACCTTGAAACCTAGTTAGGGTAAATGACCTAAAAGAATGGAACGGAGAGATTCATTCTTTCATTCAGCAAATGATTCCTGCATGCATTTTGAGGGTCAGACATTGGGCTAGGCATTGGGGATACGGCCACGCAGGAGAAAGACATGCACCTTCCTCCTGGGGAGCTGGCACGGCATCCTCAGGAAGGAGGCAGACGTCCCACAAGCAGATAGATGATGATTTTAGATAGTGTTAAGAAGAAAAGAAGAGATTGGCAATAATAAAAATGATAATAATTAAAAAATCATTTAGGACAGCCCTTATCTGCTGGTGTCTAGCTTAATGGTCTCTGGGTAGCTGTTGGGTGGAGATAGTGGTCTTGGATTAAAAAAAAAAAAACGAGTTCCAGGCCTGGCTGTACTGCTCACTTTGGTGTGAACTTGGGGAAGCACAAGCTTGTTCTGGAGATGGAGTAATATAGTGTGTATGAAAGGGCTTCGTAGTCGGTTAAGCACTCTACAACAGTAGGGTTCCATTATTATTGCTTAGGTTGCAAAATCTCCTTGAAGATAGTAAGTGACGGGTTGAGGACCTCTGGTTCAGCGCACCGGAAGGGGAGGAGAGAAACCAAGAACACCGTGAAACACATCTGAGGGATGCTGTGGGTCAGGTGTCTTCAAACAGTGATCTCTGGAGCCCTTGGCTTCCACTGAGAGCCTTCTGCTGCTGTACAGGCCAAGAGCCCAGCGCAGTGGGTCTGACCCTTAGCTGGAACTACCCGATCTTGACTATTCTATATGTTGGATGGATTTGTAAAGTGTTATTAACAGTATCTTTTTGCAAAAAAATTTTTTGAAACAGGTTGGGTGAATGCGGAGAGTGGATGGGGTCACCAAAGGCTCGTGGAGCACTGAAGGGGACAGGCCAGCTTCCCTCTACTTTGGGATTCTGCTTCTTCTTAGGACCAAGTGAGTGTAAGCTGTATGACCAGTAGGAACCTGGGAGAATCCTTGGGACAGAGTGAGAAAGGAGCAGCGGCTTCACCAGGCACCTGAACCTCATTTACAGAGCACCTGCAGCTCGCACCATGTTGGCCAACTCATGCAATTCACGTTGTGTCCAAGAACAAATAAGTAGTAACACACAGTAGCTGTTAATCTATATTGAATGTATATTCTAGGTGCTGTGCTTCATTGCTTCATTGAATTCTTGGTGCTCAATAGCTTGCATTTGCCCCTGCGGATTCACTCTCCACTCTTCTCCACCCTGCTCGGAGCCCCATGTGGAATGGATCAAGGGGCTCCCTTGCCTTTCAGTCTCTTTTGGTTTCAGCCAATGGGAAGAATGGAGACCCCAAGGGAGGGAGTGGGGAGAGTGAGGGCGATGCCTTTATTCATGCAGCTTCTTCGCTGCGGGGTTGCTACCAGCTGGCTGCATCCCTGCGTTGAAGGTCGTAACTCACATCAGGCACCCGTCTTTACAGAGCTCCCACTATCTTTGGGTACAGATACCCATGTTTGTCCTGGTGCCCTTCAAACCTAGGCATGACAATGGCACCCACTGTTGCTAGCCTTGGGGCACTGCACCGTCTCTTGTGGCTTTGCTACATCCTCCACACTCCTTTGTAAATAGTTCTTTGATTAAACCCTCCTTGGGTTATCCCAATTTGAGCACGCTGTTTCCTCCTGGAGTTCTGAAGGATGCGTGGCAAACCACCCCCCGAGGTATGTACAATTATCACCCCCATTTTACAGATGAGGAAATTGAGAAACAGAAAGGTTAGGATATGTGCCCAAGGTCACACAGCTCATAAGTGAGCTCAGAGGATTAAAAACCAGGTGGGTTGATTCCAGAAGCTGTGCCCTTGAGCAAAGCTATTAGCACCTCTTCAACAAGGGAGGTTGATGGGATTGGGGGGCGGGGGTTGAGATGGTCCAGAGCTTGACTTCCCTCACAGAGGGCTTCCTGCTCTCTGTCCAAAGTCCCTTTGAGATCTAGCCTTCCTCATTAGCCCTCTTGTCTCTCAGCCTAGCCAGGGCCACTAAGTGCCCAGCAGGCCCCCTGGAAGAGGTGACAGTGTGGTGAGGTCCAGGGAAAAGCAGACAACAAAATTTGTTTCTGTGGTTGGAAAACCAAAACAAAACAAGACAACCCCTAATTAATGGAACAAGCAGAAAATAGTCTCCGGATGTGGCAGGGGCTGACAGCTTCCCCTCGATGATTCCATTTGGTGGTGACGGTTTTGTCAATACGACACACTGCCTGGAACCACACACAGTGTCTTATACTGTCTGAGAACATTTTTTTTCCTTCTGACTTGCACAGGCTCAGGCTGGGAGTGACAGAAGCCAGCCTGTAACTTCGCTGACCTACTTCTCTGCTGCCTCTTCAGCCAGCAGCCCACGCATCATCCATTTTAACCAGCTTTTCAAGGTCAGGACTTTTCAATGCAGAGGCTGGCTTTTGCTTGACACAAAGGCAGGTACCGTCAATTGTCCTGTTTACTAAATTTTCAGTGTTCCCTTTCTTTAGCTGAGTGAAAAATATGGGTTGGGCTCCTGTTTAGGACAGATAACAAATACAGTTGCTTTGAGCCTAAATTGCCACTTGGTTTATACTTCAGGTGCTTAAAAAGCAGGTTTTCCACTTTTATGGAGCACCTGGGCCAGACCAAATGCAAAGAGTGAAGGATTTAGGCCGTCCCAGTAGACGGTCATACAGTCTTTTTTTTGTGACACAGACAAATGTATGCTCCACATAAACACAATGTCTTATTTTTCACTTTTATGAAAGGATCATATGAAACCAGCTCTTCACAGATAAAAAGCAACTGTTTTGTGTATCTATTACTGCACCTTTCATCTCCCAAGGCTTTGTGAGAAACTTCCAGCCAGAGCTACATTCTTTTCTGGTTTGATAAAGATAAATTGTACTCAGTAAGAGAGAAAAGAAAAACATTTTCTTGATTATTCTCTAAATAAAAAGTCAGGAGAAATGGGATTTTTTTTTTCCCTAGTACTCAAAGAAGTTAGTCTCCCTTCAAAATGACCCCAAATTTTCTGTGCTGCTCAGCTTCCTAAAACTGTTTGATCTTAAGAGAAACTTGTTATCTCTTGGGACCGGGGAGCTCATTAGAGAAGAGAGGGATTGCATAGCTCTCTCTACTAATATCTGTTAATCATCAGCAGTTGGGTTCAGGCAATACAGTGTAGTGGTTTATGGCTGTTCTGGAGTTTCAATCTCGGCTTTTCCTCTTCCAGAGTGTATGAATTTTGGTAAATTACTTCAGTTGCGTGTGCTTCAGTCTCTTCATCTGGGGCATCAGAGGTAATAACAGCACTCCCCTAAGATGTTGCAAGAGGTAAATGCAATAAAATGTGGAAGGTGTTCCAAATGTGCTTGGCACGCAGTTAGCTTTTAATAAATGTTGACAATTATCATCCACCTTCTATCTGGGGAGGATAGAAAGGCAGGAAGACACCTAGTCAGGTGTGTATGTGTGTGTCTGGGTGCGTGTGTGTGCACGCGTGCATGAGTAAGTATGGAATGGAGTTGTTGGGAGAAGGGAGCCTGGAGAAACAGCGAGCAAAGAAAGATGGGGGGTGGTGGGTTTTCTGAAAAGGGCTAAGTGAGATCCTCAGGACTGATTCTCTTTCTCTGTTGGCTTTCAACACAAGGAGGAAGATAAGAGACCCCCACCTCTCGGGTTGCTGTCCTGGCCTGGGCAGTCCCATCTAGAGCTCGGAGCCAAGTACTTTGCTTTGAGCAGAGACGCAGGTGTTGGGGCTTGCAGTCTCCTGAGGCCGGTGGAAAGGGGTGTGGTGCGTTTGAGTCCTGTTTCCCATGTGCCACAATGACCTTTTGTCCTCCAAGAAGTCCTCTTTCACCAGGCCTGGAGCCAGTCAGTGTCCAAGAAGCTGCTAGATGGACCAAACAGGCTGCAGCTGCTTATGGCCTCATTGTTTTGGGGTCCCGAATATTTCGACCTTGCCATTTTACTCCAAGGACGCTGGGAATACAAGAATTTTCATAGAATCATATCAATATTGTTTTCTGTCAAAAATGTATTTTTCTTAAGCAATTTCATGAATTCAGCTTAATTTCTTGATTAATATTCTAGCCAGCACAGTTAATACTTTTTGATATTTTTCTATTTTTAATGAAATTATTTTCATTTGGATCAGATTCAAAGGGAAACAGAGAAGGGAGGACAAAGAAAAAGAGATTAAGAAAGGGAGACAGTGGAAGGTAGAGAGAGAGGAAGCGGAGAAACAGAGGAATATATACACAAACGCATATACACAAAGACACAGAGGAAAATACAGAGACAAAGATACAGACTTAGAGAAATTGAGGGATTTACAGAGGTAGTTGCACAAAGAAAGAGGAGACAGAGAAACACAGAAAGAGAAATACACCACACACAGATGAAGAGAGAGCAACGTAGGGAAATTTTTCAGATAAGTGCATGCATGTGCGTACATGCACACGTACACACTCACACCATAACCAAGGAGACTACAGCTGTTCTGGTGTATTGATTGCCAAATTTTTGGATACAGCACAATCAAAATACTGTTGGGGTCAAACAGTGGGGTTGAACTATCTTCATGATCAAAATGGCAGAATTAAGATCAGGTAGATACAGTTCTTCTCAGAGTGCTTGATAAATAGAAGTTATTAATTTTAATAGAATCTTCTTTTAGCCCAGGTCCTTACAGAAAAAACCCCTTTCCTGGCTGGAGGACCAATTTTATGTGACCTCACAGATCTTTTCCTTCCTGGGTTGGATGGGAACCCACCATCCATTGGTTCCAGAACCTCCTCATCCGTTGACATATCCCCACTCCTTTCTGTTTTGCTCCTGAGATCCACAGTGGGCAGACAAGATATAGCTGTTCCCTCCTCTGTAGGAAGCTGGCAAACCTTGCAAAGATTGGAGGGATGGGGGCTATGGAATTTGGTAGGAGAACAGACTGAAATAAAATGTCTGTGATGGGGCACCAAATACCGTGAGACTCATACCAAGCAGTGTTTTATATGGCTGTTTCAAGATCTCAAAATCCTTATGGTTTCTTAAATCCCAAGGAAATGGGCGTGAAGACACAGAGAATGTAAACTAGATCTTTGAAATTCCCTTCGGTTATTCTCTAGAAACTTATTTCTGCAGAAGTGCCTTCTGATTGACAAAAGCTCACTTTTGTATTCACCATCTCACCCTGTCAAGGTCTAGTCTAAAATCACCCTCAGAGAATATTGTGCAGTAACTTCTAAAAAGCCCAAATCCTCTCGATTTATGCATTTAATTTATTGTTTTTCTCTTTCAGAGCTTTCCTTTGTACAAGAGCAAATCCCAATTTCGAGTGCCTGTTGCACACCGCTAAGCCATGATGTTGGGAGGCATTTTTTAAATTTAGAGCTTGAAATTCCTCTAGTTTACTTTCAAGTCCCTTGTCCTTTGGAAATTTATATGGAAATTTCCCACCCCCTCCCAACCTCCTACTTTCTGCTCCCTTTGGAAGCAGCTAATTAATTTCATTTCTCAAAGATGCTTTGTTTCCTTGAGTAGTTCAGTCTGGCTGGTCTTCCGCTGGGTATCACTTTTCGCCAGCACTTCACGCAAACTCATACAGAAATAGCTCAGGCCAGTCGTCTGGGTTTGACGGGACAATTGCTTATGAGGTCAAGGTCATATGCATCACTCAGTCATTCAACAGTCATTCATGAGTCCCTGATAGGGCCGCGCACTGAGGATAAAAAGGCCTGAGATTTGTGAACCCTGCACCCACCCCACAAAGACCCCAGTGACTGAGCTGGGTGGGGTCCTCATAGGCACTTTGGGGGGGTTTTATACTGAAGTGTAAAACTTGAGAGGTGGTGAGCAAGACCAAGGCAGTGCCTTTGGCGGGGAGTCACGAGACCAGGAGAATGCATGCATCTGTCAAGCCAACTGGACTATAAATGGGAGGTAGAACCAAGAGTCGGTAACCAGACATACAGCAGATTAGAAAGGGATTAGGGTGGGTCGGTTTCAGGAGGACTGCCATGCGCTCTGTTGGGGTGTTGACAGCTCAGATTTATGGTCCTGAAGGTGCACAGAGTGTGGGGTTTCTGGCTGGATTAAAGGTTACAGGATCTGGAGGGGATCTGTCCCCCATCCTCCATCCCTCACGCCTTCCATGCCATATAGGCTGGAACAGGGCAGCCCCCATTTCACTCAGAGAAAGAACAGAGGTATATTCTGGGATATTCACACTAAAAGTCTGATTACTTTGACTTCTCTTCTGGCTCATCTCTGTTGCATGGTTCTAGGTGTTGGAGCTGGAAAAGGTGTCTGTGATAGTCTGGTGTTTCTTTTATTGCCTTCTCTGGCTCCCTATCTTAGGCTAGAGGCTGGGATGCGCGGGGAGCACAAGTGCAGGCAGGTCAGGATCACAAGGAGTGGTGGTAGATAAGGTGAATGTGCATAGTTGGTGTAACTTGCGGCAAAAGTCAACTTGGTCATTTGTATGAGTTACGGTGAGTCTAAGAAGTGTCTGAGAGTTTGGGGAAGTGGTAGATGGTAAAGACTGAGATGTAGAGAACGAGTGGCTTGATGGAAGCAGACAGAGATCCAGTGTAGGAGAAGTTTGTCATTTTGTTGAGTGCACCTATCATTATCAGAATCACATTTTGGCCTTAGAAGAGTGGTGGCGCTATTATAAAATCTAAAATGATGATTTTTCAAGGAGTTTTCAGGATTGAAAGTGAGGGAGCTTATCCCTAGGGGGTGTTATTTGGTGAGAGTTGTATTGGATTCAACACTGTGCATGGGCCTCAGGAAGCTTCCAGCTTTTGCTCGCTCCTCCCACCCCTTGGCACTTCTCAGCCCTGTTGGGTCAGGCTTCCCCCAGGCACATCAAGCCAGATATTGGGGTAGAGCTGGGTCTTTTGGAAGAAGAGACCCACTTACACTCAGTCGACTTAGGGGATGCCCAGAATGTCTCAAGCTGTGCCAGACATGATTGGATATAGGGAACCCCTGTCTTTCAAACTAAATTACCTTAACCAATTCCACCTGATGATGGACTGAGGCATAGTTTTCTGGGCAGAAGAGTCCTTGGAGCAGGATGTTTTGCTGTTGCCTTGTAGGATGAGAAATATACTTAGCAGTTTGAATGGGGAGTATTAAAAATAATTCCATCTCATCTGAAAGTCCAGAAGTAAGTTGACATTCTGCCACAGACCAACATGGGGCACAGATGACATGGTCAATGATGACAGATGAGGGATGAGGTGCTTTGGCAGTAGAATGTGGCAGAAATGACAGTGCTGGAGCCAAGCTTTAAAAAGGCAAGGTAGTTTCCCCTTTGTACTTTGGGGAATCCTGAGTTGCCATGTAATAAGTGAGAGGAGATGCACAGCAGCTGGGACTTAGATCTTTGAGTATTCCAACTTAGTCCAGCCTTCTGGTCAACCCTGTCAAGCTGCTGGACAGGTGAGGGAGCCATCTTGAATCTTCAAGCCCAGTGTATACCCCAAATGCCTGTGGAGGCAGCCAACATCACATGGAGCAGAAGAATCACCCATCTGAGCCCAATAAGTGCACAGAATCCTGAGAGATAATAAATTAATTGTTGTTTTAGGACACTAAGATTTGGGGTGGTATGTTGTACAGCTACAGGTAACGGAAACGAGGCATATCCTTTATAGTTTTATTTACTACAGAAGATGGCAAATTACGCCTCATGGAGCAAATCTGGCCCATCACCTAATTTTGTAAATAAATTTTTATTGGAACATAGCTATGCCCATTTGTCTAAATATTGCCTATGGCTGTTTTTGCACTACAGTGGCAGAATTGAGTAGCCTGCAAAGCCAAAAATATTTACTCTCAGATGCTTTATAGACAGTGTTTAGTTTGCTGACCCATGATCTATTATACTAATCTACCAAAAGGTGAAAGAAAAGCAGACTAATCTCTTTTAAAACAGTGTGCACAACCCAGTGTGCAGAAACCAACATGGAAATAGTTTCTAATATTCCCTGAGCTGTAATAGTGGTGGGCTTTCCTATAACATATCCTTCTACTACTGTAGGGTGACATAGAGTAGGTCTGTGGCAGGTTGTGTCACTGTGTAGCAAAAATTCACTCTCCCTTCCCCACCTTCCTGGGAGGAGTACATTCCCCTACCCCTCTGATGTACTTGGCTATGAGGCTGGTTTTGGTCAATGGAAGGTGAGTGAATGTGACATGATCAGAGGTTTTAAATTCACTTGTGTGGTTTGGCTTAACTTCTTGAGCCCATGCTGTCTACCATGAGAAAAACACGCTCTGGTAGTGTAGCTGATTTTGCCTGGGTCTCAGAATGAGTGACACATAGAGCAGAACTAAACCTGACCTGCAGCCTTGATGGTAAGCTGGTCCAAATCCAGCTGAATCCAGCAGAGCACAGCCACCCTTGCAGACCTGTGAAAAGTAAATAAATGTTTCTTTTTCTTTCTATCTACAATAGCAGCCCTGCTGTTGTTAGTCACTGAAATTTTTGGAATTGTTTGTTACATAGCATCTTTGCAGCTGTGGCTAATGAATACAAAGCTCAGGAAGCATGAAAGAAAGGGAATTTTCTTTATATTGGGATGCTATTAGCCCATATAGCACCTTTGTGAAAATTAGAAAAAGGTGGCCCTGTATGTCCCACCTGTCAGAAAAATATCATATAGGGATTATGCTATAACAAGATTGCTAACATCAGATGTAGCTCTACTACATAAATGAAGCTATGAGATCCTTGATGTGAAGGTCACCCAATCACATGTCACCTGCGTGCAGTACACAACATACACAACTCAAAGTGATGACTCTATATTGTGAGAGAACTCAACGAGTTGGGGCCCCCTGAATTAACCCTGGTTATGTTAGAGGCAGGTTTAAGGGTGGGCATCATTCAAGACATGAGCTTGCTACATCATATTATTTCTCAATGGCAGAAGTTGTAAATTATTTTGCACATGTCTTTGCATTCCCTCATGGATAAATTCTCATCTCCCTCCTTGCAGCTGTCGCAAAGGTGGACCAGGAGAAAAGTAGTGTACTCAGAAAGGGAGAAAAGAAAAGCCTATTAAAAATGTTAAAATATTACCACGATTACACTTCTGGTCCTGCCATCTGGACAAATGTAGAACAAAGTCTCTCCTCTCTCCTCTTTCTCTTCTTTATGTCCCTCTAGGGTGAGCAAGGAGAAGTTGGCCCTAGTTTACAGGCCAGTCAGGACTGACTGACCTGGGTGTGACTGGATTAGGTTTCCTGAATGATTTATCTCAATTAGTTCAGGCTGAGGTGTGTAACTTTTCAAGCTGTTTCTGTTATCCAACTTAAGTCTGTGCATCCTAAGGCCCTGGTGGCCACACCTTATACTGTAATGGAAAAGACTGAGGTTGTAAGGTCAAAAAGAGGTGCTTTGACTTCTGGCCCTCAACTTAGTAGTCACCTGAGTTCTCAGTTTTCTCATTTATTATAGGATGAAACGAATTCCTTCTTCAAAGGGTTGGTAAATGATTAAATGAGATAATGTACAAGCATAATCTAGAAGAGAGTGCTCCATAGGAGGCATTTGCTGTTGGTATTCTTTCCATTCTGTTTAGGCCAAAGGAAGAAAATGCAATGTGAAAAGCACATGCTTTGGTGTCTTCTCGTCTGTCTTCTTTCCTCATCTTTGGTGTCTTTTCATCCGCCATTTCTCTCTCTCTTACTTTCTTGCTGCCATCTTGTGAGTGTCCAGGTTTACATAGAGTTGTAGAAGCAAAGTACATGATCGTAGCGTGCGTGCTCCTTGCTTAGTGAGATCCAGGCAAGCCTCTGGCACGTCTCCATCTCTTACTAGACTATAAATTCCCTGAAGCCAGGGGCCTGTGGATCTTATCTGTCCTGCATGCACAGGGCCCAGCCAGCACCAAGTATGTTGTGAGCAAGCAGTCACGCTTGCTGAATTAAAATCATACAGTTCAATAAGTGAAAGTGTGGCCACGCCACAGTGTGATAATTCTTTCATCTGTTCATTTAATAAATATTTATCACTTGTTCACTGTCTGTGTGTGAGTTTTATGGCTATGAGGAGAGATGATGATATTGTTGGAGATTTAACTTGGAAAGCGAATGCTTCCTAGGGCTCCTCTTTGAGCTTCTGTGTCAGTTTAAGCTATCTTGGAAAAAAGCTAAATAGAAGTATAAATTGTACACCAATGCTGGTATGAGACTGCAAGTAAGCTCTAAAACCTTCTTACTTTAAAATTTTGCGTTACTCAACACTACCTTTCAAAAAGCATATCGATTGAATTTCTAATAAGTAAATGTTATATAAATTTGAATCTACAAGATGTGGTACTAGCATTATTTGGCTTTTTATCTATTTTGTATGTTTGTTGGGGATCCTGATGAGATTTAATTTGACAAAACAGCACCACTGCTGAGAAAATCACTCTAGGTGGAGGTTGGCAAACTTTTCCCACCAAGGGCCAGATATTAAATACTTTCAGCTTGCGGGCCCTGTGGCCTCTGAAGCAATTACTCAGCTAGGCTGTTGCAGCAGGAAAGCAGCCACAGACAATAAGTAAAGGGATGGGTGTGGCTATGTTCTAATAAAACTTTATTTACAAAAGCAGGCGGTGGGCGGAGTTTGGCCCATGGGCTGTAGTTTGCCAACCCCTGATCTGGACAAGAGAGGATGGGCTTCGTAATTCGTAGACTTGTGTGGGTTACTTATTCTCTCTCATCGTCAGTGTCCTCATCTGAAAAGAGGGCTAATAAAACCTACGTCACCAGGTGTTGAGAAGGTTCAGTAAGATAGGCTATAAAAACACTTAGCATCGCCATAGTTTTCTTTCTTGATTTTTCTTTCCCAAATAGCCAATGTTGAATTCATTCCTTCTTTTTTCTCTCCCTGATCAGAACAATTGCGTTTCTTTGGTGCAGCTACTTGAGCTAGTTATTGCTATGATTTAATATGCACACAGAAAAAGAACTAACATGTAACACTCCCAGGTGAATTTGTGTTAGAAACAAGAATTTACTAGAGAATTTAACTGGCACTTCAGGAGGAAGATTCTGGAGCCAGGGCCCTCTCTCCATTCTCTCTTAATATCCATACTTTGGATATGAGTTATTTCTTCACCTTTGATCACTACCTGCTCACCCCCACTGCAATTAATTAGTCTTCCAAGTAGTAAAACAACATGGATTCAGATTTGCTTTGTGCCTGGCAGTCTAAGGGTCCTTTCCCATCCTCATCTACAGAGCAGAAAGTTTGCACCGCAGGGGCTCAGTGGGCATAATTTTGGTGCTCAGTTGAAAAAGAGCTTGAATTGATGTAACTAGAGTTTTGGAGGCAGACAGACCTGGGACTGAATTCTGACTCCTGTCCTAATAAGTGATGTGATCTTGAGCAAAATAAATAACTTCTCTGAGCCTTCATTCCTTCGTATAATAAAAGTGGTAATAATACCTACCTCACAGAGGTGTTGAAATGAACTATATGAAATGCATAAAAAAAAAATTTAGACTAGGGAGTGACAAATGGAAAGCCTGCATTTCTCTTCACTGCCTATCTCCCAAAGCTAGAATTGTGTCTGATACACAAATATTGTTGGATAAACAAATGATAATCATTATCATCATCATTATTTTTATCATGACACATTGAGATATTAATGGAAACTGAGCTATTAATGGAAACTGAGATATTAATCTCTATTATCAACACCATTTACTATTGTCTTCAATCTCTCCCTCTTATATTGCTACCATCACTAGAAACACATTATACATAACTTTTTAAATGTGCATTGCCATTTTTGAATCCCAGTTACAAGTGTCAGGATTTTTAGACTGGCTGAAGCTGAGGGACTTGGGAGTCACTGAGCCCTAAGTAGATGACTCCTCCTTTCATTAGCTAGTGGTGAGTGAACTGTTACAGTCTAAGTGAAGTGGAGTTAATACAAATGAACTTACAGGGCAATGGGGAGGATTAAGTACATAGTAGTGGCTTGCTATCCATCAATCAATCAGTAAGTAAGTAAATAGTGGCATAATAAAAATGAGTAGCCCTACCTCTTCTCATTCTCTTCTAGGCAAAATATAGAAACTAGGCTAAGTCTGTGTTTGGTGCCCCCAGAAACTCTTCCTCATCTTCCAAATTATGTCTTCTTTGGGTCATCAGAGTATAACCCCTGTTGGTCGTATGCACTGGGTGTGAAGGGCTATTGACAACTTGAAGTGTGGTCACTTGGGATGGGGAAGTAGGGTGGATGGGGTGCTCATGGTGATTGTAACATATGTTTAGGCCATTATTGTAAACATATGTTACTGTAAACTCAGATGGCCACAGGGGCCAGGCAGGAAGCTTAAACTTGTGATGCAGGCTGGATGCTCACTTCTAATTTCTTAAAACATGTCACTCTGACAGCATCTTTTATTTCCTGCTTTTGATAGAAATGGACATGGAGAACTATTTCTCCACTCCAGCAGTTCTCAAAAGTGATCTGTGGATTCCTGGGGGTACCGTAGACCCTTTCTGGTAGTCCATGAGGTCAAAACTATTTTCATAAAGTACAAGCTTACTTGCCTTTTCCACTATATTGATATTTGTTCTGATGGTACAAAAGCAATAGTGATTCAGCATGAATCAACACAGTGGCACCACTAGTAGTTATTGTATTCTTCACTGCCATGCACCCATATTTAAAAAAATTCCAATTTCACTTAAAAATGGCCTTGATGAGATAGTAAAAATTGTTAATTTTATTAAATCTCAATCCCTGTTGAGCATAAATCTTTTTAAAATTCTGTATGACAAGATTGGAAGTGCACATAAAGCATTTCTGCACAGTAAAGTATGATGGGTGTCTCAAGGAAAAGCACTTGTGCAGTTGTTTGAGTTGCTAGCTAAACTAGCCGCTTTTTAAAAATGGAACACTGTTTTTCAAACTGGTTCAAACTTGAGTATTTGGCAGACATTTTCTCAAAAATGAGTGAAGTTAGCCTGTCACTTCAAGAAAAACTGTCAGAATTTGTTGCCAGTGATGAAGTTGGAACTTTCAAGCAATATTAGAATTCAGGAAAACTTGTATCCACTACTGTGAGCGCAATAGCATCCTAATACTTTAACAACTTTTCTGATGAGATCACATTGAAAACAAATGTGACTTTTTGATGTTATACAATGGAACATGTCAACATTTGGAAGATCTGCATAAGTCAGTGAACCACTATTTTCCAAATGACCAATGCATGATGTTATAAAATCTTGCATGGGTAGAAGATGCATTCAAAGTGTAAGATAGAACAGTGGATTTTAATGTAACAGAGTATGAGTTCCTTGATATGGTTTCAGATTCCACATTGCAACTAACCTTTAAGAAGTTTCCACTTGCTGAGTTTTAGTGTAATATCAAAGAATCATATCTGCAATTATATGAAAATGCTATGAAAACACATCTCCATTTTCCAACTATTTATGCAACTATGTAAGGCCGAGTTTTCTTCATTTGCTTTAACCAAAACAACATATCACAATAGTATAAATGCATAAACAGCTATGAGAATCAGCTGATTTCATTAAGCCAGACATTAAAAAGATTTTCAAAAATATGAAACAATGCCATTCTTCTCATAGTCTTTTTTGGTTTTGGAAAAACAATAATTTTTCATAAAAATATGTTACTGATGTTAACATATTTCTATTTTATATATTATATAAATATACTTAAATATATAAATATTTATATATGTATATTTTATTTATATTTACATAAAATATATATTAATTATATATAATGTATTGTATATTTATACATTTCTATATTTGTATTTTATATTTAAATATTTACATATTTATATTTTATAGACTATATAAATATATAAAATATACTTTATATCTTTTATATTGATGTTAATATATATTATATTCTAACACTTTCTCAGTTTTAATTTTTAATGTGGTAAATATCTGTAGATATAACACGCAGAAACAGAAGCTCTTTGAGTGCTTAACGACTTTTAAGAGTATAAAAAGTTCCTCAGACCAAATATTCACGAACCACTACTTTACTCTAAGAAGTACAAGAGTTCAAGGCCAAGAATGATGATACGTGGCAGCTAAAGCTTGGCTTTGCTGTCAGGGAGTGATGAGGGAATGGTGGAGCCTGTGGCTGCCTGCAGAATGTGTGCTCTAAGTGGGGCAGCTATTCCTCAGCACCTGCTAATTGTTGCCGTGAGGGAAGCCATGCCCAGAACTGCCAGATGTTCTGGTTTTTAAAGAAAAGCTAGAATTCCAAAGTATAATGTGAAATATCTCAACTTTACTATTGGCAGTACATTCAAGAATTTAACACCCTGTGTGGGCCAGAGGAAATCCACCTGGGGACAGGACACTGCCTGTGGAACACTCAGTGCAGCCTCTGGTCCAGGCTTGTAGGTGACCAAGCTCCGTACCAGAGGGGAGCAACATATGGTTATAGTGATAATATAGTAAAGATTTAATAATAGTAAGAATTTAAAGAATTAGTAAGGATTTCAGAATTCTGTGTGTATGGTAACAAATTCTTTTAAGAATCACTAAAAGCACAAATTGCTAGAAACTTCCAGACTATTGTGTTCTACATGGCAGACATTCTGTTCAGTCCACTGGGGAGCCTGGAAGAAGGAGAGAGGGCTTTTCCTTTCTTCCTCTTAATTCCTTTTCTGAAAATGAGTGCTTTTTGTCTCTACCCCTCACTGTAAAGAATACCAGCTCCAAGCAACGTAATAGCTCTTTGTTTTATTATAGTGTGGCTGCGTTCTTCCATTCTCGATGGTTCACCTCTGTATGAATTGGCAAAAAAAAAAAAAAATGAGGCGATGCTGGATTCCTTAAAGTTCAGCAGCTTGTAGCTCCATTTGTAACAAAAATGAAAAACAACTCAAAAGTAGCACAATTGGAAAATTTGCCAGGACTGGCTAAATAAAAATGCTTTAAATTTAACATAACAGACTAATTTCAAGAGCAAACCAATTCATATAAAATGTGCTTTTGTTCCTAAATCAAATGATTCTAGATTTGGAAAGGGTATGAAATAGCAACTATTGCCTATATTTAAAGTTTCTTCAACATTTTTGATTTTCTATTTACTTAAAATACACAAACAAGTAAACAAATAAATAAGCCCTTCACAACCCAACCATCAGTTATTATTTTACACACAGCAATTTATGGTAGCCTTTTTTTTTTTTTAGCCCTGACATAATCCATTGAGAACAAAATCAATTTTTGAGGTCTATGGTATAATGGAAAGAAGTGGGGGTGGAATCAGATATTCATGGATTTGAATTTTCTATCATTCATACTAACTATGTGAGAAGATTGTGAGCAAATTTTGGAGCTCTATGGAACTTATTTTGTCTTTTGCGATATGGGAATGATAAGGCTCATAACTAAATGAGATGCCAGCACTCAACACCGACCAGGCAGGTGGGCATGACAATGACGACAATATTATAAGAGCTAACCTTTGTTGAGAGTTTATCACCATGTACTAGGCACTGATCTAAATAGTATATGAATTAACTCATTTAATACAATGGCTTCATGAGAGAGGCGCTTTAATTATTCCCAGAGGTTAAATAATTTACCCAAGATTTCACAGCTAGAAAATTGAGGAGCCAGGATTTGAATCCTGACAGTAGCAGCTTAATAAATTGTGCCTTCCTCCCTTTCTTCAGTCTCTGCTTTAGATGCTCCCGTTGTAAGGATACTGGGTCTGTGATGCATATGAGTAACAAAGAAAAGAGAGCGGGTGGGTGGAGTGCGTCTATGATCCCAGCAGCACAGCTCGGCCCTTCCAAGAGCACCAAGTGTGGTGCAGAGAGCTATATCCACTCATATCAGACTCCAACACCATTGTGGTTATCACTCTGAGTTTAATAAATCTTTTAGAAATCAATTTTTGGAGACTTGCTTTAAAAAAACAAAATTTGCTCAAAGCTGAATAGTTATTTAGAACAAGAGAAGGAATCTATTTTTAAAAAACTGATAAATATCACAAGCACTACAAAATCCAGAAAATATAACGTATGTCTTCATATGACAGTGATTTCATAATATCATTTTCCATAATGAGAACATAAAGATAATTTAGTTTGCTGGCATTTAAAAAAATTATAAATAGTTTAGAAAAGTTCCTTTGAACTTCATAATTTGTTCTTGGTAATGTCATTCACATTCAGGTTGGCTGTCAGATTTGAGAAAATGGCTTGCGAGTTTCGTTCGTAATTGAGCTGTTGCAGATGGTGTACTCGTTTTGTGGTTGCTATGGGTTTTCCCCAATAGATCCAGGAATTCTCATAAATTTATTTCACATGTTTCCCATCAAAAAGAAAAACAATCAATGATGCATTTATAATTGTGTATGCTGCATTATTGAGTATATTTCCTCAACAAGAAAGAACTTGTGTTCTTATTAGGCATTAATGAGAACCAAATCTTCTTACAATTTTAAATCTCTGATGATTGCAAGAATTTTCCACAGGCTGGCTTCTGGTTCTGCACGTTTCGAATTATGTTTCTCCTCCAGTACCCACATACTTCCATGCTGAGTGACGTAGGACCTGTATCTTGATATGACCTCTGGCCCTGGTTCTGGTGCCAGATGAGTTGGCACAGTGGGCAATAGGGGTGTTCCTAAAAGCTGTTCCTACACCAGGACAGCTAAAATAACTTCACTATGTACAGAAATGACTGGGAGCCACTGAAACACATTCCACTGAAGTCATACTAAATGCACCTCAACTCAACTTCCCCTTTGCCAGGTCTCTGAAATACCGATGGCCCCTCCAATAACACCTGGCACCAGGGGGAAGCTCAGTGTAGAGTAAGTTAGAACAGAAGGGCATAGTAGTCCCAGCACATTGCAGTTAAAATATCTTACTTTTGCCACTTTTACAAAACTGCTGACCGTATGAACCATTGCTAGGAATCCTCAGCTGAGCTTTGTGGTGAACTTGCCAGGTAATTGGAGAAAGATCATGTCACTGACTGATAAAGAACAGCTTGAGAAAGACGCATTATCTTGAAATGATTTTGATTAATGCTAGCTAATCACCTAACTCAATAGGTGAAAAAAAAAAGGCAAAAAATTTTAACAGAACTTAGTGATCAATCCTAAGGTTATGGCCTCATAATTGCAAGCATTGGATGTCTCTATAAGCCAACCTTTTAAAGACTGTTTGAAAAAGCAATAGAAATTACATTATAAGAATTGTGATGAATGAAAAAACCAAACCAAAACCTGTTCTACTGTTACGAGACTGGGTACTTGTGTATTGGGATGAAATTTCCAGTACAAAATTGAACAGTTCAATTCCTTACATAACTTAGATGGAAATGAAGATGGTTTGCCCTGGCAAACTTTGTAACACAAAGACACTGTTGTTTAGATTGTTTGTCAACATTTAAAACAATTGTTTCCTGAAGTGTGAGAATGGAAAGAGCAGTGTCCATGTATTATTTTATATGTCTTAAAGTATACATGCATAACTAAATTAATAAATTAAGGGTTATAACTAGGTGTGATGATTTCAACCATATCCCTGTATAGCAAGCAGCCATAAGATCTCAGTGGGATAAACAACGTGCATGTATTTATCACTCCCGTGTGTGTAGGCAGCCTGGGGTCCAGCTGAGCGAGTCCAGGCTCTCAGCTGAGCTCCAGGCTATGGACTCTGTTCAAGTTGGTGCCCAAGGCTGCTCAGGGCATGTTCTTCCCTGGCAATGGCAGAAGCACAAGACAACAACCCCACCCACGAGGCACATCTCAAGTCTCTGCTTGCAGCATATCCACTAACATGCCATTGGCCAAAGCAAGTCACATGGCTGAGCCCAAAGTCAGGGGGCAGAAATGCACTTTCCATTCGCCTGGAGGTGACATTGCGTCTCAGGGCCATGCCTTGCATCAGTGGGCAAGGACCTATTCCCTTCTCACTGAAGTGAAGGGGAGGAAGTGAGTAGGTACTAAATGAGTTTCCTGGGGCTGCTGTAAAAAATTACCACAAACTTGGTGGCTTAAAATGACAGAAATTTATCCTCTTACAGTTAAGGAGGCCAGAAGTTCAAACTCTGTATCACTGATAGGTGCTGATAGGGGGTGCTCTTTCCAGAGGCTTTAGAGAATCCATTCCTTGTCTCTTCCAGCTTCTGGTGGCTGCTGGCATTCCTTGACTGTTGCCACATCACTCCAATCTTCAATGCCAGCATCTTCAAATCTTTTTCTTCTCCTTCCTCACATTGCCTTCTCCTCTGCCTGTGTATCAAATCTCCGTCTGTCTTATAAGAACATGTGTGAGGATATTTAAGGCCCATCCAGATAATCACCCTCATTTAGAGATCCTTAATCACATCTGCAAAGTCTTCACCATGTAAAGTAATATTTATAGTTTTTAGGGGTTAAGACCTGATATCTTTGGTGGCCACTATGCTGCCTACTACAACCACGATTCCTACAAAGGTATATATTCATGTTGACTAAGAGTTAAAAAAAATCTTTTATTGGGAACTAGTGGATTGCTGTGTATTTGGACTATTTGGTAATTTAACTGGTTATGTGGGACTAGAGATTGGGAATTAGGCCTAACACTTTCATTTAGATTCAAGTCTAAAATCCAAACCTTTAACAGTTCTCCTGCAGTCTTAGCTCGGGCTGCTATAACAAAATACCATAGACTAGGTGGCTTAGACAACAGAAATTAATTTCTCACAGTTCTGGAGGCTGGGAAGTCCACGATCAAGATGCCAGCCTATTTGGTTCCTGGTGAGAGCCCTCTTCCTGGTTTGCAGATGGCCACCTTCTTGCTGTGTCTTTCCGTGGTGGGGACAAAGAGCACTCTGGTCTCTTCCTCCTCTTATAAGCGCACTAATCCCATCATGGGGGCTCCTCCCTCATGACCTCATCTAAACCTCATCACCTCCCAGTGGCCCCACCTCTAAATACCATCACATTGGGGGTTTAGGGCTTCAACTTACAAATTTTGGGGGGACACAAATATTCAGTCCACGGCACCTGTGCAGTTTCACTAAAACTCCCCAGCTGCCTTTAAGTCCCTGCCCTCTGAACTTTGACGTTCCCTTTCTGTTAAGATATAGAAAAAGAGACAATGAGAGATTGATTTCAAGATAGTCACTTGAGGATACTAGGCATAGACAGAGAGGCAGGAAAATATGTGTCTTATTGAATCCTGCTAGGACATCTGCCTCGGGGAGGAGGCTGCGTGATACACTAGGAGTGATAAGTACACTCTGGCTTTCTAAGAGGGGACCCTAGAGCTACAGGGTCCAGATACCACTCTTCTGGCCTTGATGATGTCTGAATGAAGAAGGCGTGGAAATGTCCCCAACGGGGAGAGGCTGTTGCGACTGATTTCATCAAGACTTTTGGAGGCCTGCTTTGGAGAAAAGAAAACTGTGTAGCTTAGAGTTTTCAAGCATGTGGCACCTGAAGGAGGTGCCAGCTAAGAGGATGAGCCTGTGTTTTTATTAAATATAAAGGAATCTTAGGGGTGGAAAGAATAGGGTAAGGGTAATCCAGAGGTTTACTTTTACAAATGAAGTAACTGAAGCCCCAATTGATTAAGCTTTGCCAAGCTCATATAATTAGCACCAGAGAAGTGACTAGAACCAGATCTTCTGAGGCAAGGATCAGTGGTTTTCCCACTGCAATGACACAGTGGATGCTCTTTGGTTGGGCTTCTGGGCTTGCAAGGATTTCTCTTTCTTTGGGGCCAGCTTGGGATAAATGAGATTGTTCCCATGGGCCATGCTTGCATAGCATGGCCATGCCTCCCTGACGGTGGTGGCGGGAGGGGGGTGGGAGGGAGTCTCCCTCCCATGAATGTGGAACCTGAAACAGTGACACATGGAGAATGGCAGTTGATGGAGCTGTCACCTTGTGGCCATGCTCTGGAAAGAAGGCAGCAGGCGGGAGTAGTGTGGAGTCTTGGCTCTACCACTCATTAGCTCTGTGACTTTGGACAAGTTACTTAACTTCTCTTTGCCTAGTTTCTTCTTCTTTAAAAGGGAGATATGGTACCTACCTCATGACATTGTTTTGAGGACTACATGAGAAAACATCTTTAAAGTGTGTAGAACAGTGCCACAGACAAGTAAATATTCAACACATATCTGTTATTTATCTCCGAGGGCCAGGAGATGCTTTGGCTCCTTTGCTTTCTGAGTTCTGGCATTTAATTCTCCTTTTGATTCTGGGTGATAAGCTGGGATCCTTCTAACAAGTATTTTTCTCCTCTCCTTTACTTAGGCAAGCCAGAGTCAATTTCTGCTTTTTGGAAAAAAATAACAAAAAAAGTTGATGTTCATGCATATCAGCTCCTATATTATTGGGGAAATTACACATAAATGTGATGGCTGTCAGATGTGTGTGTCTGTGTGTGTGTGTGTGTGTATGTGTATCCTGGTACCACAAAATGAGAGCACACATTCTGTTTGACCAAAAAATTAAAAATCAATATTTGAGAGAAGCAGTACTAAAAAGTAATGTGTACTGATGGTACTTTACATCTGTGAATGGAAGTTGAGCCAGTTAGATCTATGTAAAGAGGGAATAGACAAATTGATCTAGATCATGATGTATAGTGAAATGGGTCATCATGAATATATTCAAGAGCTGGTTATCAATGCTTATATTACCAAAATATTGACTTAAGTAACTTTATCTGCCAATACTAGTAGAGAAAATTGCTACATTCCACCATATTTATTGGCTTACATAGATCTTAATATATATAATATGCAATTATAAATAAAGTTCAGCTATTACATTTAGGAAGAGAAAGATCATTTTGATAGCCTATATTCCATAACATTAGAGGGAGTGATTCCTAATATTATGCACCAAATACACTTCTGTTTAACAACTTGCTGTCTTTGTGCTTTACATAAATTAGATCTATAGCAGCAGGTTGAATTAACTCTACAGAATAAAAATAGCAATTTCTAAAAGCAACTTCAGGACATTTCTGTGTAACTCTACAAGATGCCTTCATGCCATTCAATGCATGTAATAAAGATGCTGGTAAAAATAGCATTTGCACTGAATTTGGAGTGGAAAATAGAATCAGTGGGGATATTAATAAATACTAAATCTCTAAATGAATCTCCAAGTCTATTAAGAGTTTTAATGCTGCATTTGAAGCTCATAACTCCGGGCAATTCCCTGTCTAACTTAGCTTTGGCAAATGTTTATTTTGAGAAATGCTCAGTCATCTGTTTTACAAGCTGATTCTCTTTACACTTGAAACTTTTCATAAGAAAGTTGTTGGCATAAAAATCGACTCCGTTTTTCGGAAGGGTTGAGCCCATCTTCTTTAGGGTTGTGGACACACAGAGAATATTGACTGGTTGATCCGGAAGGAATCTGAGAGGATATCATCTATAGTCTTTCATGTATAGATTGTAAATTGAGGCACAGGATGGTGAAGTACCTGTGCAGGTTCATGCAGGAATTTGGTAGAGCCAGGATTGTGCCCAGTCCCAGTCCAAGACTCTTTCTACCACATCCATGTTAACTTTCATTTTACGTATGAAGAGCCTGAACCCTGAAGAGGTTAAGTGACTTACTAAGAAGGTCAAATGGCTAGCTAATGGCTGATGGTGACCACCAGGACTCTTGATGCTTGTCTGCTGGTTTTGATCTAAGTCTATAAGGATATGATCCCAGAGGCCTGAAAAATGTCCTGTGTCCCAAAGATTACTTCTCCTATGTCTACCCAGGCATTCAAAGTTTTTCTTAGTGAGGAAGAACATGCTTTTGTTCATAATTAGACATTAAGCTGAAAATGAAACACCCTTGGGAAAGGTATTGGTTCAGATTTGTGCCAAAGTACCCTGGATTTGCCCAGACCTCACCAGCCAGTGGGTACAGACAAGATTCCAGTAACATTAGGACCCACGTTTTTCTGGCTTATGGCCCCCAGCCCCCACTGGCATAGACAGAAGCAGACTGGGACTCCTAGCTTAGGCTCTGCTGAGATACCCAGCCACACAGGGGTGTAAATGATGAATTAGAATAGGAAGCAGAGGTACTAGAATCACACTTTGCTTGTCATATCATTTTCCCTTTAGACAGTCCTGCATACACCCAAGGGAATTTTGACAACCTGGCAATTGATTTACATAACCCTGTTGCTCATTAGTATCAATGACTAATTTTTCTTTGTCTATCCAACTTGTCATTTCTCTCCTCCAATTTGCTCATTCAACAAATTTTTATTGAGCTCCTTACCTACTATGTTCCAGGAACTGGGGAAACTGTAATGAATACACAGATGTGGTTCCTGGCCTAATGGAGCTTATATCCTGGAGGGAGACACAGGTGATAAATATGTAAACAAACAAATATACCAAAGATTTACAGATTATGATAAGTGCTAGGTAGGAAATATATAAGATGCTATGAAAAAGAATAATAGTGGGAGTGAGAGCAAGCCTACTTTATGTAAGGTGGTCAGGAAAGCCTCTGGGGAGATGACATTTTAACTGAGATCTGACAGATGAAGAGAGGCCAGTCATATGAGGACCCAGGGAAAAAGGTATTCCAGGTAGAGGCGACAACAGGTGTGTTCTAAGTGTTGACATGAGACCAATATGGCTGAAGGGTGTTGAGTCATGAGGTAAGTTTCTAGTTCCTATGGCTTTCTAAAAGAGCTCTAGGACATTTTTACTGCTCTTGGATATATGTGGTTTACATGCACAGATACTGTAATGTGTGTCCAGATTCTTGTTTCAGGGCCATGGGCTGGGCCACATTGGGACATCTCTAAGGAAAACTTATTGCAACTTGCCAAGAAAGAAGCACAGTGCTCCAGGTTCTGGAGGCAGCATATTTTGTACTTCAAAATGCTGTTCCTACCTATTAACAAGGGGTCATGGAAGACTATCTGCTTTGAGTGGGGCCCAGAGAAGGAAAAAACTCTGCAGCAGGCCCAGGCTGTGACTGAAGCAGCTCTGCTTCTTGGGCCACATAGCTTAGCAACCCCTATGGCACTAGAGGTATTGGTGGTGGAAAAAACACTGTGTAATTTATGGGAAGATCCAACAGGAAAATCTCAAAGTGGATTCCTAGGGTCCTAGAGTTAGGCCATTCCATCTACAGCAGAGAAGTATACCTCATTCAAAAGGCAGCATCTGGGATACCTCTGGATCCTGGTAGAGATTGAGCATCTCACCATAGGACTTCAAGTGACCATGCAGCCAGACCTACCCATCGTGAGCAGGCTGTTTCAGATCTTTAACTCATAAGGCAAGCTGGGCCCACAAATGATCCATTGTAAAATAAGAGTGGTGCACTCATAATAAGGCCCCTGCAGGACCAGAGGGCACAAGTAAGCTGTATGAGTAGGTGCTCCAGACCCCATGACACCTACCATTGTTGTACAAGCACTGCTCCTGCACTTACATCTGTGGCCAATCAGCAGTCTGTTATAACCAACCAGCTAGCAGAGAAGGAAAACGCCTGAGTTAGGTTTGTGGATTGATCAGCTTGGTATTTGGATACAAGCCAAAGGCAGAGTGGCTGCTCTCTAGACCCACTTAGGGTATCTCTGGAAGACACCATTGAGTGGGAAAGTCCTTCAGTGGCAGAGTTCCAGGTGGTGAACTTGGTCATCCACTTTGTGTGGAAAGTGAAGTGGCCCTATGTAGGTATATACATAGACTAATGGCCTTGCTGCTTGATCAGAGGCTTGGAAGAAGAAAGGTTGGAAGATCAGGGACAAGGAAGTGTAGATGGATCCATGGGAATGGGCATGAATTTTGTATTGCATGTAAATGATCACAGAGAGTTTCTATCACAAAACAGGCACAAAACAACAAAGTGGTAAAATGACTCAGCCAGGTGACATCAGTCCATCTCTGTCATGGACCATCTCAGTGCTAGAACAATGGGTGAATGAAAAGAATAGGCATGGTGTCAGGATCAGGGTGGGGCATGGGCCCAACAGCATGGGCTCCCACTCATCAATGCTGATCTAACTACTTTCACTGACAAATGTCCAGCTGACCAGCAACAGAGACCAGCTGATCTCCTAAGGCACCATCTGTTGAGGAGACCTCTAGGTGGCAAGTTGACTAAAAGAGGCAATGATTCATCTTGACTGGAATTGACACATGCTCCAGTTATGAGTTTGCCTTTCCTGCTTGCAGGCCCTCAGCAAGCACTACTACCTGATAACTTACAGAGCATTTAATCTACAGACATGAGATCTTATATAGCATTGTCTTGGACCAAGGGACAGCAAAAGGAAATGTGGCAATGGGCAGATGGCTATAGGATCCATTGCTCTTATCATTTACTGCGCAGAAGCCACAAGAATGATAGAGTGGTGGAATGGTCTATTAAAGCAGTCACTTAGATGCCAGCTTGAAGATGATATACTATGAAGATGGGGCACCATTATCCATTTAAAGTATGTGCCTTAAATCAATGACCATTCTATGATATTCTTTAATAGGTAGAATACATGGGTCTGGAAACCAAGGAGATAGAAGTTGGAGTGGCCCCTTACCATCATTCTCAGTGACCCACTTGGGAATTGCTACTTTCCTATCCCACAAGTCTGGGTTCTGTGAGTCTAGACATTCTGGTTCCCAGAGGGAGAATGCTTCCACAAGGGGCACAATAAGTGTCCCATTGAGCTATGGCTGTCATCTGATCACTTTGGGTTTTTTGTGCCAAGAGACCAACAGTCAAGAAAGGGAGTTATGTATTGTTATGAGCAATTCATAACGTCTTTGTTATTAGGAAGACATAGGGGTACTGCTACACAAAGAAAACAGGGAAGAAAATGTTTGACTCCTAGGTGATCCAGTGGGACATCTTATCTAGTTTTAATGGAAAATAAGAAAGTGCAACAGCCACTGCCTGAGACTGACATTGGAACGAGGAGCTCAGAGCCCTCAGAGATAAAGGTCTGGGTCATCCTACTAGACATGCCATTTAGACCAGCAGAGGTTGTAGAGTGAAGGGAATCTATATTAAATGTGGTAGAAGAGGAGAATGGTGATTATCAGTTACAGGCTTGAGATCAACTGTAGCAGGCAGAATTATTCTTTGTACAAGTTTTTGTCTTATAAGTTTCTTCTGTTAATAAGGTCAACAAAAATCATGGAAAAACTGTTCCTTTGATGGGTTGGACTTACTATAAAAACAAGTGCATGAGGGGTGGGCTATAATGGGCTATAATGCTCCATCCAGATCCCTCTTTAGAATCAATGCTTCAATCTCTAGCTCCTGAGAACATTGGCTGCTAATGGCTCACAGCTTTGTCACTTCATGGAAATTGCGTTCAACCACAGAGAACTGCCTCACCCAAGCTATGCACACCCTCCCAGAGGACAACCTATGGCCAGTAATGGGCTGATAAGGGATTCAAAGGCCTGGCATCTTGTCTCAACTTGGGACAGCTCTCACAGACCATCTCAGCTTTAGAGCTCCTTATTGGATTGCCTGAAGTCTCTGTTACAACCACATTGTAGATCAGTTTCTCTCTCTACCCAATCCTGCTTTCTTCTCTTCCCTATCTCCTGAGAACGCTCCCCAATAAACCATCAGCATGCAACTTTCCATCTCAGTCTGTTTGCAAGGATCCCAATTTAAGACACCCTAGGAATGGAAACAGAAATCCAAACCAATCCTTCGGTGCTTGTCCATGTAGCCAAGGCTTAGAACCTTGATTGGATGGAATGTATCTGTCCTCTTGGGAAAAGGGTATAAAAAGATTTCAACCATTTTGCTCTGAGCTATTTGCATCTGGAGCACAGGCCTCTGTGGGGTAAATGAGCCATCATTATTATCTACCTACGGGAAAATGTGTTGATTTGGGGAACAGGGAAGGTGGAGTTGGGAGATGTAGAGAGAACTGTGCTTCCTACAGAGGGAAGTACAGTTTGTAACGTGGGGGCCATGGTGTAAGGAACTCAGAGTAAAAGAGAGGAAGAAAGAGGAAGAGGGGTTCCTGTCAGCAATATTCTGGACTGCCTTTATTTTAGGTTTTATTTTTACCAGGGTTCCACCCTATTATATTTAGTTAGCTGAATCGCTGTTGGAGAAATACGTCTCAGGGAAACGATGGCTTCCTGAATCTCAGAAATCACACACACCTTTTCTTCTGAGCCATAAGGTATGGCTGTTCCACTTTCTGCCAGCTCTGGGGGAGGGTAACCTCATTCAGCAGACTCTCCTGACTGGGATCAAGTTGGATGAACAAAGGCCGCTGAGGGTGGGAAGCATGGGGGAGTATTCAGGGCAACCTTATTAAGCTTGCTTGTGAACTTCTGGTTGGAGAAGGAGGCTTGTGTGTGTGGAGGGGTCTTGGGGTTCACTCCACTTCTTGGTGGGCTATGGGTGGCCAGATGCCATGGCCTGGGGCTGGAACTGTAGCTGAGCACTCTCCTGTGCTTCATTCCAGCCCTCGTGGGTGGTACCCTGTCCCTATGGCCATGGGGACCAGCCCAACTTGTGCCAAAATGGGTCCCACGCTCATGTCTGTAGATGGATTGCCAGGCAGAAAAAATGTGGTCTGCAGCAGGCCCTGCCAGCTGCAGCTTGCGGGTTGGGGGGTGGGGTGGAGGGAGGCTTGCTGGATAGGCAGGGGGTTGTCATTTTTAGACCGAGACTAATAAGAAATCTGGATTTTTCTCAGTTGTAAAAACTCTTCCTCCTCTTCCCTTTCCCTCTCCACAAGGTAATTGCAAAAGTCTAGAGCTCTGGGGTTATTTCATGTTCTCTTTTGATGTTCTAAAGTGAATTAGAAGCTGGAAAACATTGTGCCTGGGAAACGCTATATGTGTATTGTGTAGTACATCTTAAGCTGAATGTTATATGAGAACAAATGGTTTAAGGGAGTTGGAGCATACAAAAGAGGTTGGCAATCATTTTAAGCCCAACATTTGGCCCAAATTAGCAATTTTCAAAATATTCATGTTTATATTTGAATACCAAGATTTCTTATTTCAAACCAGTCGCTGCTGATCAGTAGCATAACTTCGAATTTGTTACAGCCTACAGGAATGGGGAGGAGGGGAGGGCCAGCGTGAAATGGAAACTTGGAACTTGAAGTTAGAAGACCTCGCTTCCCAGCTCTTCCATTCTTTAGCCATATGACCTTGGGCAACTTATTTAACTTCTCTTCCCCTCAGTTTACTCATCAATAAAATGAGAGTAATAATTTTTACCTCATAGGAATGTGGGAAGGATCAAGAGAAATAATAAAAGGGAAACTATTTTGAAAACCATAAATTCTACACAAATTCTAATTATTATTAGTGTATGAAGGTGGTGCCAGAGTTTACTAGGATTCAGGTGGCTTTCTGGAAAGGGTCAGATATGAGTCACAAACAGAAATATATATAGCTCTAGGAACACGGCTGTCATTGAATCCAATTCCTAGTTCCACTGAGTATTTTTCCATGTCCTACATCCCAACAAAATGATATTCTTTTTTTTCCCCCACATTCTGTGATTTTTATGTAGTTATTCCTGGCTTTGAACAAGAGATACCTCTGCTCCATGGTCTACTTCCCTTGGAAATCATTACTGTAGCTTCAAGGTTTATGTCTTAGGACTTTTTCAGCCTCTGGGACTTCAAGCTATGCCAATCTTGCTGTAAAAAAAAGACTCATCCCCAATTCTACAATAGGCCAGTTTCACAGAATACTTCACTAAAGCCATCAAAAACATTATGTATAGTTGCAATGTTAAGAGTTTAATGCAAACTGAGCACATCTACCTATATATTTTCTCATCGTATTACAGACAATGCTGACAGCGATCAGTCTGTGTGTTAGGACAAGGAAAGGAGAGAGTCACGTGACCAAGTTAAATCCAGGTTCTAAACCTTATGCATTTGCTAGACTTTCCTGTTTGTGATAGGAATCTTGTATCTATTGGGATGTTTTTGGCTGCAAGTAACAGAAGAATCTCCATTCAATCTGGACTAACCATAAGAAAATTTATCTCACTTCAGAGGAGTCTAGAGAGAGGGTAGGCTCCAAGTTCAGTTCATCAGGGCCTAGTCTTCACTTCTCCCTTCTCCATGACTCTTTTGCCTCTGCCCTTCTCTGCATGTTGATTTCATCTCCATACTAACATGTTGTTAGTAAGATGGCTATAGCAGTTCTAGGTATCACAATGGCACATGGAAGTCTCCCAAGAAAGAAGAGGGCCCATCTCTTCCAGGATCTCTTTCTCAGAAGTGAGAAAATGTTTCTTCAAATCCCCAAGTAGACTTTTTGTCATGTGTCTTTGGCCAGAATTGGGTACATGCCCGTTTCTAGACCAATACTTGGCAAGGAAAATAGAATTACCATGTTTGCATAAGAACAAATCAGGGTCTACCCCTGGATCTGGGGGTGGGATCACATTTCTTTGAGTCATGTTGACACCTGAGCAAATTTGGGTTCTGATAGGGTGGAAAAGGGGGACAAATGGGTTAGGTAGGCAACCCAAATTATCCACTACCCACCTCTTTCAGAATAGATCTTACTGTGCAACTTAAAAAGTTGAAGATCACTAACCCATTGCTGAGATCAATACTAGTGTATGCGGAATGCTTTAAATAAGAGCCCAGATGGAAAAGAAACCAAATGGGTGAGGAAAGAGTGGAGGTGAAAGTGAGATGAGGTGAGAGAGTGGTCTTCCTGTTCCTTTTTAAGAGTAAAACTGGAAAACACATCCTTCAGACAGAAATATCCCCGTGAGAGCTTGGTAGAGACTTATGACACAACTTTCTTGTTTCTATTTCACTTAAACTATACAGAAGAAAAGTGAAACTCTGAGAAAACACAGCTCAAAGTTGTGAGAAGTTATTTCAAAATTAAGTTGTAAAAGAGGAAAATCACGATTTCCTAGGCTGAAACAACCACAGTTGGCAGTTGGGAAAAGCAATAGAGGTTCTCGATTCTAAGTTGGCTCAAAGTCCAAATCAACCCCGAGGAGGCTTTGGCTCAGAAGTAATTATAATTCTGGGTGATTTGGAAAGAATTCTAAACAAATCCTAAGAATAGGCTAAATTAAAAAAAGAAGCTGTGATTGATAAGACAAGTATTATTTACTCCTTTTATATGCACTTAAATGTGGCTTATATGAAACCTTGCTCCATAAAAATCACTGACTTTATTGGTTACTGTTGTTCAGGTAGAGACTTCATGTTATACACGTATAAAACAGTTTGCTAGAAGGATCCCAATTGCAGTAGCATCCGAGAGGGAAAGCATCCTCTGTCTGGTGCGGAGACTGCGATTCTACAATTCCAGAAGCACCTTTGAGAGGTGCCTGGGAAGTGAAGCAGGCATTGGAGGGGTAGGGTGACACTGCAGGCTTCTCAGAGTCTGTAGGTGTTCCTGCCCCTGGATTTGGGTCTCACATAACTTCTGCAGCACAGGTGGTCGGCTTCTACTTAAGAAGGGTCACCTCCCCACCAACACTCCCTGCCCTGCCTCATTGCTAAATCTGTCTCTCTGAAGATGACATCAGTGGAGCTTTGAAGCATCTCTTCTTCTTACCTCCAATCACATCTCTCCACAAGTTGTCCATTTATTAACTTACTGGGAAAGGCCCTGGGATCCCTCCACCTTGTGTATGTCTTCCTAGGCAAGGTTGTTTCCCCACTTCGCCGCATTTTGTTTCCGTCTGTAAGACAGACCTCTTTCCAGGACCTGTTCTTGGTGAGCCAGTGTTGTCACAGGCTGTCATCAAGTCCTGCTCAGGAAACTTCTCGAGGAGATAGATGGGACAGTCAGATCCACCCATGGGCTGGCAGAAGAGGTGGCCATTCATATGGCAGATTCTGAAGGTCCCTAGAGGACTTTGTGCCCCAAGAAGTATCAGGTTATGCTCAGGTTTTAATACTGAAAGAATAACTGCAGATAAACTCTAGCAGTCCCCGAGCAGTGACATTTTTAGATATGCCTGCTTGTATTCTAAGACACAGAGTCCTATTCCTCACCAGTTGTGAGTAAAATAAAGTTCCCTGGCAATGTTACAGACTATGGAGTGGGGAGTGCTGGGGAGAAGGTCAGAATTCAGGGTGCCATTGTGGTGACCCGTGGCCAACCTTGGGCCAGGCAGATGAAGATGCCACACACGAGGGAGTGGAGGAACCAGATGAGTTTAATAAAGTGGCACTAAGCTTGGCTGAACTTAAGTTTTGTTAGCAATGACCAGCAGGGTTGTGTATTGTCGTGGGTGTTTAGACACAAGCTTTGTAGGTCTTCAGAGAGAGGTGTTGATGGAGGCTGCACATTTTTTGTCTGTCTCCTAATGATGAAATAGGGATTTGTAGATTAGTTCACATTTTCATTCTCAATGAGAGCTCTCTTGGGCAGATTTCACATCAGTTTAATGTGAGGTTTCCTTATGGAGGTTGTTTGTGTCACAACCCAGTTCTTCCATAAGTTCTAAATGTCATTACTGTCTTAGATGAGTATTAATTTACTTCTGATAACAATTAATAATAGCATTTATTGATTTTCATCTATTTTTGAGCTACTTACATCTTTCTAACCCTCACGAAAACCCTACAAGTTATCATTCCCATTTTATGAGTGAGGAAATTGAGGCTCAGAGACTTGACTAAGGTCATACAGTGAATGGTGGAGGTGGGAAATGAACCCAGATTTGTGATTCTTCAAAGGCCCAATCTACCCAATGCACCACGCTGCCTCCTCTGAACTGTGAGGCAAAATGAGCATTGGATTCCTTTCAACCCCCCTCCAAGGTGACTTAAAGGATAGTGGATGATGTTTGCGTAGATTGGTCTTTCACAATATAAGGATTCTCACATAACCCCGAAGATGGCTCATAATTTGATTTAGTTTCATGGAAGACTGTAATGATTCTACTACTTTAAGACATCAACATTTCTGTATGAGAAATATTGTTTCTCTCCAAGCCTTGTGGCTGAGGGGAAGTCAAATCGTTTCCTAAATTCTATTTTAAAGTAGTGATTAGATCCAACCCTGTTCAGAACAAAAGGAAGTGAATTTAGAGTTGGGATTGATGGGTACCATATGGCCTGAAAAGAAAAAAAAAAAAAAAAGGTAACTTTTAGCAGGAGAAGGTTAAGCTTGAGTGTCATCCAAAGTTGTACAAACCAAAGTTTTAGTCTTGACCAACTCTCTCGTGCAGATTTCTCTCTTCCTCCTACCCTGTAATTAATTGGACTTTGGGCTAAGAGAATGAGAGGGTAAAATATCAATGGAGTGGAGAGATGAAAAGTTGAGTGGAGGCCTTGTTGAGGTTTGAGGGAAAATTTGGCTTGAAGTTTCTTTACATTATTTGTGTTTTGTTTCAGACTTCACAGTACTGGAGTTAAAAAATATGTATGTGTGTGGTGTTAATGCATTTAACAGCATGATTGATTTAACAGATACTCAGGGAGACCGATCAGAGGACCACTCTCTCCACAGCAGAACGTCAAACTTGAGGAGCGTGTTTCATTTCTAGTAGCCAGTGTGTAAGTCAGACGACAGCTTCCATGGCCTTGCTCCTCTACCCCCCTCCCTGCTTTTGCAGATGAGCTGTGCGTGATGCCTGGCAGTGGCGCCATTACGAGAGAGGGTGGCGAGGAAACCAGCAGCACCATTACACGTATCACTCTAAACTGAAGTACTGGAAATATAAATAAAAGATTGTCATGGCTTTCTTAGTTTTGGAAGAAAAAAGCTTTTCAACAGCAATGTTATTCCATTCAGCTCCTGCTTTCTCTGCCAGCAGCTCGTTGAGGAGAATAGGCCTTGAAAGGGGGTGGGGTAGAAGTGGCGCAGCCAGTGGAGTCTCATTAGTCAGCAACTGGAATCATCTGGGGTCAATATGTGGCGGCCCCGCACCATGTCCCTGTTGCAACAGGAATGCTTGAGGCTCCCAAACACGTATCGAACCCCCCAGCTATGTCCAGAGGAATGCCTTTGTAGGGGAGGAAGACATATCCTCTGCCCTCTCTGGGTCCTACTGGTTGGGGTATGAATTAAATTGTCATGAGACAGAGTAACAGGAGAAAATGAAACAAAGCTTTATAACATGTATACATGGGAGAGACCCAGGAAAAACTGGATAACTCAGCCATCTGGCTGAGATTGTCATCTTAAATACCGTCTTCAGCTAAAGACAAAGGAGGATGTTGGGGGTAGTGGTTTGAGACTTCAAAGGGGAGGAAGGCAATTCACATGGAGATGGAAAAGCGAATGTTTGTTAGACAACTGTTTACTGGGCCACCTATAGAGACTGTGGCCCAAGAGACAGAATTTCCATCAGATGGACTGTTGGTGCCTTTCTTATCACACCTTTTACATTATACTATAGTCATCTCGGGGTATTAGCTCCTTCCTGGAACAGGTCTTCCCTCTTAAATTCTTTTAGGCAGTTAGGGGGAAGACCAAAGTTTCTCTCAGAGTCTTTTGTTCTTAAAAATAATCAAGGCAAAGAGACACATTTTGGGGTGGCCAATTCAGATCCCTCACACCTTGAAAAGCCAATTTTCAATGCACAGAGAAAGCCTTTTCTCTCCTTTGGTGCAAAGGTGATGTTTCCTTGGTTAAGGAGGAGCCACGGTTATAGCTTCCCACTTTGCAAGCGAGATAATCAGAATTATTCAGCTAAATCTTTCCGAAATCTAAAATATATTTCTTTAGGCAGGGGCTGGGAGGATTAATTCTGAATCCTTTAGTGCACTCAACCTCCGCTTGGCTTCTGCTCCCCAGAGGTCTGGAGTGTCCTGGGCAGTGTGGTGGGGAGCTGGGCTGGGACAGAATGTTGGATTGGATGTTGCAGGAAGAGCTGATGGCTCCTGGTGGCCTGAGCCAGTCTCTGCATTACCAACTGGCAGGGAAGCTGAAATCATCATCCATGCTATTGGCAGAGCTGTGCCCACTAGTAAATCTGGGGATGTGAAAGCTGGAAAGGACTTTGGAGATTATTTTAGACCATTCTTTTCCTTTTGTAGTAGGGGAAGCAGGCCCAGGGAGGATGAGTGCCCAGTCTAAGACCACGGGGCTCTTGGTGCAGAACTGGGAACTGGCCTCGGTTTCTTGGCTCAGTCCACTGCACCATTCGTTCTGGGTCTCCTGTGGGGCTTCTCCTGGAGTGCTTACTGGGACAGGTCCCTGGGATTTGCCGAGTCCTGGCACTCAGGAACTGGCTGAGGGCAAGGGGGCCCTAAGGAAGCAGCTGCCATAGAGGAACCCCTCTTTATGCAGGGGACAAGCTTGTTTAGCACCTTCCAGGAGGTAAAAGAGAATGGAGCCAATTACGTGTCCAGAATACCGGAACCTTCTTTTCCGCACTCAATTCTCTGGTCTCCCATGGTGTATGAGTTGCTTGTTAAATTAATGTTCGCCTGTCTGGAGTGCCAGAGGAATAGACATTATAGGCCAATTAGAGATAAAAATCAAACCAACCAGAGTTGTCCTTTTAAAAATTAAAAGTCCTTTTTATGTGCTGTGGAGGTGTCGGCATTATCATAAAGACTAATTAGGACATTTCACAACATCCTGGTAACCAGAAGAAACAATATTGTTGGTAACTTTAAAGATTATTAAGCATCTTTAGCACTTCAGGTCAGATATTTAAGACGCTTTCTGTGCTCACCTGCTGTTGCTGCAGGAAGTATTTTATTGTCTCATAAGAAGAAATGAGCATTTTGAAGGTATAAATGCTTGGCTGTAATGGACGGTCCTTCGCTTTGCAAAGCCCTAAAACAGGGTCTCCAGGAAGAGCTGGCTGTGAGTGGCGATGAGATTTGTCACACAGTGTTCATCAGTCTGCACTGAAGGCAGTTTCCATCTTGGCCACCTGGAGAAAAGGAATCTCCTCAAAGGCAGACATTACGAGGATTTGTTCTGGGCGCCGGAACGAGGAGACCAGACAGTGCCTGTTCCCATGAAAACATGCTGCTTTTCACCTACAGGCAGATACTTCTCCTACATTCTAGCAGACAAGTTCAAAGGCACTGAAGGAAATAAAGGTGGGGGGCAGATGGGTGTCTATGGAGCGTTTTGGGGGCACACCTTGTTTGTGATTTGCCCGTTTCTCATAGAAATCACTGTGAATTGGAACACATTCTTTGGAACTTGACTGAAGACAAAAGGCTGATGGCAGATACGAATTGGATGCTTAAATTACATGCCATTGTCATTTAAAGTATTGCCTATTGTCTTGAAATTCAAATGTCCTTTAACAAATCGGGAAATTGTATCAAGGTCAGACAAAGCACAAGGGTAAATTTCAGTGTCACAAAAGTATCTAAAGCTCTTAAGATCTATGAGCTGAGATTTCCAGAAAGCTAAAGAAATCTTCTAGTTTCCAGTCGAAGGCTGTGTGCCTTTAAAGTGTTATTTAATCTGTGAGAATGTTAGAAAGGCTTTCACGTTTTCAGCAATTTTAATTGAGACTAAAACCACACAATTAGGCTTCAGTTAGTTATCAGTGAGAAACGTAGCTATTTACTTTATAGTCTTAATGATATAACAAGTGTAAAGAAAACACAGGGCAGAGTTAAAACTTAATTCTCTGCTTTGTGCTCTGGGATTTCACCACGTGAACTATTCACGTTAATCGGGGTTTTTATAGTAAACTTTCAGAATATCGTTCCAAAACTACCATTTCCCACTGACTGGTTTGCCACACTCCAATTTTCAAACAACCATTTCTCTTTTTAAAAGCCTATTTCTCACTGTAAATATGGTGCGCTCTTACTAAACAGAATCTGAAAAAAATCACCAACATATACCACCACATGCTGTTAATGTTTTTGTGTATTTCTTTTGACCTTTCGCCCCTTATGAATCTTTTTATTTAAGATTTACGTAATTGTAACCACAGTATTTACACAATTTTATATCCTGCCTTTTTCACTTAATATATCGTAACCTTTATCCATCTTATTTTTATGGTGTTTGTAAACATAATGTTTAATGGCCTCATAATCTGTTATTAAGTGAATATATTATAGTTGGCTTAACCAGTCCTCTCTTTTAGACCTATAGTTGTTTCCAGCTTTTTGGAGAGGTTACACAGCTAGCAAGAGGAGAAATTTGGTTTGAAACTTTTATTTACATTTGAGCTTTTCTGCCATTCCAGACTTTAAATATGCAGTGTATGAATGTGTGTTTCATACACTCTACGCAGCGTGAGCCTTGCTTCGTATTTGAAAACCCTTCGCTAATTTGATAGATCACAAATGGTATTTTGGGTTAACTTGCATTTCTTTTGATTATTTCTCAAACTTCTCCATATTTTGTCAACTAGTTGTACTTCCTTAATTAGGCAAATTTATTTCTCAGTTTACCGCTTTTATTTCAGTTACTTTATCTTATCCTTTTCGAGGCTTAAAATTTTTTGCAGTTAAATCTGCGTAGCTTCTCTTTGTGGCTTTTTCTAAGCTTTTAAGCTTAGAAATTCCTCTTCACTCCAGAGGTTTGACAAATATTCAATTCAATTGACTTTTAGTTTCTTTTTGTGGCTTAAATCTTTTATAGTTTACTCTTGATGCATCTGGTATTTATTTTGGTGTATGGTGTGAGATATGGATATAAATTGTTTTCGTTTCCAAATTGCAAACCTATTTTGTTGACTGAATTCCCCTTCTTTTTTGATTTGTGATATGTTCTTTGTCATATATCAAAACTTTTTTGCAGGTTTTATGTATTTTTCATAAGAAACATACCAAAAGCCATTGGGATTAGTCACTTTTGTTTATATATTTAGTTTTCATTGGGGTAGGTTATTTTGACTAGACAATTATGTGACTTTGGAATCAAAGAAATGGGATAACTATGCACAATAGACTGTGTTATATAGGGAGCACTGTGAAGATCTAGAAAGAACAGAATCTAGAGCACACTGTCTGAATTAGGGATGCTTATTAGAATCACCCATGGAACCTAAAATATATATATATATATAGCCTTGGGCTCCATCACCAGAAATTTTCATTGAATAGGTCTGAGGTGAGGCCTCTCTGTTTTACAAAAGTTGCACAGATGATTCTTATGTGTCCCACCAGTCGAGGACCATGGTCAGAGCAGGGATCAGCAAACCACGGACCACATGCCAGATCCAGCTTGTCAGCTGTTTTTGTGTGGCCCATGAGCTGAGAATGGTTTTTACATTTTTAAATGGTTGGAAAAAAAAAAATCTCGTGACATGTGAAAATAATATGAAATTCAAATTCCAGTGTCCAAAAACAAAGTTTTATAGGAAGACACCCATTCTTGTGTGTTTATCTATTGTCTGTGGCTGTTTTCCCACTACAATGGCAGAGTTGAGTAGTTGTGACAGAGACTTTTGTGCAAAGCCAAAATTATTTGCCATTTGGCATGTTACAGGGCAAGTCTGTGACCCTGGCCTAGAGTATTGAAATGAGAACCAGAGTTCCTTATTCTAGTATATTCTTGAAGTGCTGTCCCAGAATGTTTAGTTGTTGTTCATCTCAGAAGCAAAATTACTCTAGTTATATCAGGGTTCTATGGGCAAGAAACAGAGATGAAAGAGATTATAATGTGCAGCTCTTCCATTTCTTGCGATAATGTGAATCCGACATTCTGAAATCCTGCTACAAAATAGCCAAACACGCTGCATGAAATAGAAATAAACCACTCTTTAAATGCATGGCTGAACTGGAAAGAAAGTAAGGGTAATTTTCAGATGCATCAAACAAGGTAGAAAAATAAACCCAGGTAGCTGAGAGTGTGCTGAAGCTGGCAGCTGCCCCAAGGGAATCTTCTGATCTCTGGTGACCGCTTGGGGGAACAGGACACAGGCCTCGGGCCAATGCAAAGTAGGGAGTTGAGTTGTACGGTGCAGTGTTGACTGGGACTCTTGGAGGATGACAGCCTTCCTGAGAGGGTGACCTGGAGAAAAAAGATGCACAAAGGGAGACAGCAAAGTAACTGGCTACCTCAGTCTTTGGTTCAGGGTAAGGAAAAAATTCTCCCCTGAGACTCCATAACAAATCTAACTCTCATGCAGATTTGAGGCCTGGACTCTTGCAATGTGTAAAGACTCCAAGAATTTAGTTTCAAATAGTTTCAAGTAAGGGGTGCCCAGGTGCCTGGCAGCAGCACATCTATATCCTCTCTGGAGAAATAAACCACTCAATAGGTGCCTCACATAATTCCCACATATATAAATTCCAGTGGACGTGAACTCACACACTGATAGACACAAATAACAAAACCTATGAGGAACAAAGGCACCATGAGTGACAGAACAAACAACAAATAGAAGAAGTCCCACAAAGACTTCAGACAGAGGAACTACTGGATGCAGATTATAAAGTAGTCATGTCTTACCAGTTTTTCTTGTATTTCTTTATATAAGAGTAAATCAAAAGTGTGAGTTTGAGGGGCCAGCCCTGTGGCCCAGTGGTTAAGTTTGGTGAGCTCCGCTTTGGTGGTCCAGGTTCACGGGTTTGGATCCCAGGCATGGACCTACACCACTCGTCAGCCTTGTTGTGACAAGGACCCACATATAAAATAGAGGAAGATCGGCACAGATGGTAGCTCAGGGCTAATCTTCTTCAGGAAAAGAATAAAGGTATGAGTTTGAGAGAAGAATGAAATAGTATTTCTAGAAATAAAAAATATAATAGTTAAAATAGTATACAATGTTTATTTAATCCACTGTCCGACCATTCAGGAGAATGATTGACCACCCTAGATGGGTGGAGGAGGAGGATGTAAGATAGTTTTGGAATGAACTGTAGAAAGTAGAGAGCTCTGAAGACAGGCTGAAGAGCTCAGAACTTATTCTGTGGGCCATGAGGAACTACTGACCTCTTTTGAGCAGGAATGATGGTGATGGTCGGTGGGGGGGAATTCTGCATCCCATCATAATTAACCCCAAGCCTAGCATCCTTCAGAGCACACAGATATGTACCTTCTTAAGAGACTCAAGAACCTTAAATATTGCAACTGAGTTTCCAAGTGAAAACAAGGGGCAATGTGGGGCAAGTGGCAAGTCCAGTCTCTCACCTAAGGGACAAAGCAACAAATTAATGCATGTGTTATTGATGCAAGCATGTCCATTGAGAGGCAGGAAAAGGAAGAACAAGAAACCAAGAGAGAGACATGGTGGGCTAAGATAGTAGAGAAGTTTTGTAGGCAAATGGGGATTGTGGCAGGGTGAATAGGGAGTAAGTTAATGGATGAAGGTGAAGGTGGGAGGGAAAATAGTTCAGAGTGAAGACACAAAAAGGTAAGTGGTTGCTGATTGAACCTAAGGATGCATAGGATCAGCACCAGGGAGTTACCAGTGTTTTATGGATCCCGGAACACAATTGGCTGGGAGGGAGAGAATTTTCTGTCACTCATGCTCTTCATTATGAAGATCAAAGCCTTGATGTTTTGATCATTCCTAAATTCCTTTGTTAGTGTTATTTCTCTAATATCTTAACTTTCAAAGGCCCTTATGAACTCTTTTTTTGTACATTCAATGTTTTAATTGATGTTCTACTATTTTGACACTGCAGCTCCCCTGCCCCCAACACCTTGCCCCCAACACCCTGCTCCCACTTTCTGAAGCCTAATTTTTTTGAAAATTTGCCCAGCCAGCTCCAAGGAGATTCTCTGATTCCGCTTACATCCTATGTTTTCTGCCTGATCTTTATAGGTTAATTTCATTGTGAGATGGCATGCAATTAACCAGACTTATTATGTTAATGAACACACAAGTTATTATTTAATAATTATGCTAGCGATGAAAACAGTTATGGGTTAATTGTTACAATTACTATTAAAATAACAAACCGAAGGTTGAATTTATGTCTATAGTTCAATTAGAAAGGAATTTAAACATAGAATTGTGAGCAGATGACTAATATGGAGGAGACAAAGAGTGTTTATACATATAAGTTAACAGCTATCAACCTCACCAGTACAACTGGTACTAGAAAGATTTTGACACAAAGAGGCCTGTGCAGAGTGATCTTAGGCATCTTTTAAGAAAACCAAAGTTGTGAGAAAAAGCACCCCAATTTGGAAGGAAACCAATGGAAAAGAAATTGGGACCTGTGGATAGATTCTAATGTCAAGGTCAAAAGAGTATCAGCATAGAACAAAAGCCATAACCAGATCAGGTGACTTGCCTGCTTGGTCACTAAATAGCCATTCACTTTTGGCAATTCATTTTACCCTCTTACTATCTCAATTTCCTCCTCTAACAAAGGAGGCTTTAAAATTCTACAGAAATGAACATTTGTAGAGGCATTGCCTCCCTTACATCAAAGCAACCAAGACTATTCACCTTCAGTAGAGTTGGCCTCAGTCTCAATGAAGTGTGTGTGTGTGTGTGCATGCAAAATTCTATAATTAGTCTATTTGCAATGAGAAATCTTTGTAAATAGTTTGTCTTAAAATCTCCTTTGTAAGACAATGCATTGCAAAATTTATTCATTGTTAATGGCAAAGCAGGCTATGAGGACAGGTCTGGGTTCTGGGAAAGAGTGTCCTGATTGATAAACCATGTCTGCCATGGCCAGCCCTTACAGTCACTACTGACTTTTTGCATTTTCTTTATTATTATTATTTTTAAATTTGGTCTTTTTTTTTTTTTTACATATCCATTTTACTTTGATTACCTTTCTTCTCTTTGTTTGGCTTGGACTCAGAGACTGTTGAACTGGAATGGATTCTGGAGCTTATTCTAGTCCGACCATCTCATTTTACAGATGAAAAACTGAGGACCAGAGAGGGGAAGTTATTTGTCCAAACTTACAGGAATGATTTATAGCAGATTTGGAGCTAGAATTCCAGCCTTTGACTCCCTGTTAGATGCTTTCTCTGCTCTAAGCTTTCTAGGACTCATCATAAGGTATGTCACAAATAATATGTTGTTTTATATTGATGAAGCATTTTACAATTTGCAAAACACTTTCATATATATCATCTCACTGGACCCTTGGAACGCCCAATAAGGTAGACTCAGGCATTTTTGTCTGTATTTGAGCTAGATGAGAATCCTGAAATTCACTTGTTTAAGGTCACATGCTTAGTAAGTGTTAGAAATGTTACTAGAAGCCCGTCTTTCCATTTCTGGCTTACTTCTCTTGCATTGCTCCATGATGTAGGAATATATGGGATGAGATAATAGTGATTTATTTCAAAAACACAAAAGTAGCTTTAAATTTACCTTGTAAATATTTTTTCAAAATATCAACCCATCACATCTGAAGAATTTCCCTTTGGCGTATTTTGCACGGACCCTACATGATCTACGTGGCAGTGAGGAGGAGCAGACTAACAGCTGAGTTGTGAACAGCACAACTCTGTAAGAACCATTTCAGGGACTGTTCAAGGATCAGAAACCTCAGCCTCGTGATGCTAAGCAGTGCCACTACTGAAGCCGTAATCCCTAAGGCCTGTATAGGTCTTAAAAGAAGAGTGAAAAAGGTAGGAATTTAGAAGAATAAGAATGGAAAAAGTGACCTAGGAAACAGAGGTAAAAGAAGAGGACTGAGAGGTGGAGATAGGTGTTGTGCCACCAGCCATTGCCTTAAGGGTTCATGGAGTGTGGGGCTGGGAGGTAACTGGTGTCAGAGGTTCAAAGTTATCATTTAGAAATACCTCCTTTCCTAGCTCTTTATTGACCTATGTCTTTGCTCCATTTGAGATGGCCCAGGTAGTAGCCAAAATGAATGAAACTTCATTCAGGTTCTTCTAGGTATGGTGGATGTGGCCAAAATTAATAAAAACAGCTAATAGCTTATAATGACAAAGCTAACATTTATTGAGAGTTTACAGTCACAAGTTGCTTAACGACGGGGATACGTTCTGAGAAATGCATTGTTAGGCGATTTTGTCGTTGTGTGAACATCATAGAGTGTACTTACACAAACCTAGATGGTACAGCCTCCTACACACCTAGGCCGTATGGCACTAATCTTACGGGAGCACCGTCCTATTGGCGGTCTGTCATTGACCAAAACATTGTTAGGCAGCTCGTGACGGTACTAAGTGCCAGGTGCTGTTCTGAATACTTTACAGGTATTAACACATTGAATCCTCACAACTCTGAAATATTTTCCTTTTACAAGTAAGGAAATTGACTTGCAAGCAAGTGAAGTATCTTTTTCAAGGTCACACAGCTAATAAGTGACAGAGTTGGGATTCAAACCAGAGTCCTTGGTAGTAATCACCAGACTACCCAGGTAAATGTTGAGTAAATATCAAATGTTGCCAGCAAGGATTAATCACTGGGACCCATCGATGCTGTTATAGCTCGTTAGGCATGCTGCTGCGTTCCTTGCTCGAAGTGCAAACTGTGTGCCCAAGTGTGAAGTCAGCTCCTGAAGGCTGACTTTGTGCAGACTGGCCACTCCACGCCCAATATGTCAGTTTCCTGTGCGGCTGTGCAAACCACAGGCTCACCAGCGAGCAGCTCTCCACGTGAATTAGAATGTGCCAGTTTCAACGAAAGTGTGCAGACGAGTGTGGGTGTGGCATTTTCAAGCCTTCCTTCACTGGGGATATACAGTATCACGCCCTTTCAAAGGTAGACGAAGAATCAGTCCTGATAGGTGTTAGAATCAGGCTAATGTAATTGGCAGCTTTCAGTGAGGGAGGAAAAAGGAATTAGGAGCAAGAGTAATTCTCTGCCTTCACTGATTTCAGAGGCTGTTTACGTGCAAGTGTTTCTGCAACTTTCCTTTTCGTTTTCAATAAATTTGCAGGGGAGGGAAGAGATTTGCTCAATGGCAACTCCAGGACAGTCCTGCAGAGCTTAGAGCTGCCAAGGTCAGGAAAGGGAACATGTGCCTTCCGCCCAGGCAATCTTTTTTCTCATCAGATCAGCGGTCATGCAGGGAAAAGGGCCATCGACAAGTCCAGAGGCAAGTTTAGTGGTGAGAAAATAGCCACAGCCTCCAATGTGTTGTACCTTATCATCAGAGCAGCTTGAAATAGTCTGTTTCATTAAAGCAGGGGCCTGGCTTGGAGTGTTGGCTTCTAAGTGTCTGGCTTGAGGAAGGTCAAGTAGAATCTATGTCATTGCTTCTGCTGCAGCTGTTATAAGCCATTGTAGGAATTATGAATTCAATTAAAGCAGAGCAATGAGATTGAAAACAAGTGGAAATCATCTACGTTCAGGGTTAGAACCTGTAAGATTTCCTTTGTTTTCCCAAGATCTTATAGATTACAGGTCTGTGACGATGCTGAATATCAATTTGAACCTATATAGCTGCCCAGCTCTTTTAGGAGACAATCGGGGAGGAAATAGTCTTATGTATCCCTGTGAAACATCTCCTAGATAAAAACGAACCAACCAAGCAAACAACCCCCAAACCAACATTTAAAGAATCTGAACATCTCCATCAGTAAAATCCCAATTGGTGAGAGCATGCTTTTGGAAATACGTCTTTTTCAAATCCAAAGGGAGTAGAAAGCGTGAATGTTATCTGGCTAATCCAGGGCATTGTTATTAGCTGCAAATATTAAAAACATTTAGTAAGTTTTCTTTCCCCTTTGAGTATAGCTAGGCATCAAGGGGCAGAAGCACCCCACCCCCCGGGTCCCGTTTATGAATGACTTCAGCAAAGGAGGTGCTCCTTGCTGCCAAAGCCTAATGGGCTCTGGGGAGGGGGTTGCTCTGCTGCTTTCAAGTCAGCAGGACATAACACAGCTGGATGGTGGCTCCGAGGCCGGGCAGGGTCTCCAATCGCTCATGGCCCCTGGCTCTTCCTTTGATGTGCCCCCTTTGGGAAGTGCTAATAAGAGCTGTTACAACCACTGGGGTGAGGGTGGGAGCTTGGAGGGGGATGTGACAATCTAAGCATCTGTCTGGCAGCTTGGTGCTTAAAAAGAAATGGAAACATAACTGATGCCGAAAAAGGATCAGTAGTTGTTGCTGACGGTGGGGACTGCAGAGTGAGATGTGTTGCTGTTGAATGAAGTTCTCTGCCCCACACTAAAGGCAGATGTCACCATTAGGGGAGGGGGAAGAGTCAGCAGATTGGGCTGCTTGTGATAGATTCAATGCAAGGTGCGTTTCTCCAGGAGGACTGTGGAACAGAATGTCTTAGGGTTATTCCTATTTGGAGAGTGTCTGCGTGGAGAGATTGATTTTCTGTAACATTGGATGCTGGAGTATTTTCAGGGACACCCGGGCATCGAAATGGCTTTGTCTGCTCTGACAAGGATAAGGCATAATACCTTGGCTGATGCCGAATCTGGTTTGAGAATTGGGAGGACCTGAGCTTCCTAGGCATTCCCAAATAGAAGCTCACAGATTGTTGGTGTCTTGGTGACGTAAGCCTCAGCACAAGTGGGCAAGAATTTGGGTTCTTTCCCAACTCTGGAAGAGGGAGAAGCTGGGGCAGAGTCTCTGCCCTTGCTTTTGGCCCAGGAAGCCTCCCTAACTTTCTCTGGATACCTGGCTACATTGAATAGAAACCTATAGCTGTGCATGAATGTGGCCTCTTCTTACCGTTTGTAATACTGCAAATAATTTCTCCGTTTTTTAATATCTGGGGGGGAGGTGAGACTTAAATTAAACCAAATATAGAAACTAAGTGTACTAATTTTCTGAAAATTGAATTCAACCAAGGTGTTACATAATGGCTAAAATGTAAATGAACCACATTAAAAAAAATCTGATGAATTAGAGTCAGAACTAAGGTACTACTGTTTTTAATTTTTAATTTTGACTTGATTTCAGACTTACAGCAAAGTTGCGAGAATAGTGCAAAGTCTTCCCTTTAGAAACCTTTCATCTAGAGTCCCCAAATATTAACATTTTACCACTTTTGTTTTATCTCTCCTGCTTTCTCTCTCTCTTTTTTGACTGTTTAAGAAAAATTTGCAGACGTGATGCCTCTTTATCAGTAAATTCTTCAGTGTGTGTTTCCTAAAAATAAGGACATTCCCTTATGTAACTTTAGTACAGTTATCAAAATCAGAAAATTAATATTAACACAATACCATTATTTGATCTATAAACCATACTCATATTTTCCCAGTTGTCCTCATAATGTTCTTTATAGCAAAATAAAACCCCAATCATGTGTTGCATTCAGTCGTCATGTCTCCTTAGTCCACTTTACCCCCGTTTCCTAGTCTTTCTTCAAAGCAACCCGTATTTAAAAGCATCTAGAGTAGATTAAAGGAGAGAATCAACATACTGTGGAGACCGCCAGCTTTTCTTTAATCTTTGTAATAGAATTATACAGTAATAGAGATTTTAGTTGGATACATGGTCGCCCACTTAAAGACTACATTTCCCAGATGACCTCTGGGTGTGACCATGTGACTAAGATCTTGAGCAATGGGAACTGAGTGGAAGTAATGTGTACATCTAGATCAAGCCCTTAAAGGGAAAGAATGTCTTAGTTTTCTTCCTTTTTTTTTTTTTTTGCAGTGTGGGCTAAAGACATGATGGTGATAGCTGGATGCTCTCCTGGACCGTGAGACGGATCAACAAGTTATCCCTGATGACCGTGGCCACGATACCAGCCCTTGGCTGTCCACCCAATCACCTCACTCCTCTCATTCCTCTCAAAAATTTAAGGATTTAAAGAAAAAACCCACCATACTGTTATCACACCTAAAAAAGTGAACAATAATTACTTAATATTATCAAATGTCTGTACCTTGGCTTTTTACATGAGAAAAAAATTTCTCTCTCATGTGAATCCTTATTATTTTGCATCTCTTTCTTACAGCAGCTGTACCAGTAACTTGACCATTGCAGTTGTCTAAACTACTATTTAAGGAACTGTTCAAATCTCTGGAAATATTTCTGCCAAAGGAGAAAAAAAAAAGCACAAAATTTTACACTGTAACAGTATAACAACAAGGTAGCTGAACTTGTGTAGAAATGTTTTATTGGTAATTTTATGGAGAAGGGAAAATTGTGTCCCCTTTATGCTTTTATTTAGTTTCATTTAGTCATTACATTTTCTCATTTGCATTGGTGTCAGTCAAAGCTGCAATCTCTGGGAAATTACAAAACTGTCCTTGTTATACAAATTTAGTCTTAACACTTAGAGGAATTTTGGGTTGAAAGAGCTGCCCCTGCAATTTCCACATGTTGACATCAGGTGGCAGTAGAGTTACATATGTTCTAAGCAGCCTAGCCTAAGAGTTTTCCTGATGACATCAGTATCAGTTCCTGAGCTAAAACACTGGGCAAAAATATGGTCTATTTACTTCAAAAAAAAAAAAAAGAAAAAAAGAAAAACATTACAAACTAAAGAAAATTAACTTTGTAGAAAGTACAAACAGAAATCTCATATACATATTTCATGTGTTCTTTAGCATGACCAAGCTAAAAACATGGTCTTGATATTAAACCTGCAAAAGATTTTATTCCATATTTTCTGTTTCCCACAGGACCACTCATTACCACCCCTTTCCCTTAATTGCTCTCTTCAAGTAAGGCAGTTCTCTCCCGCTCATAATCTAGACAAAAGGGTAGCCTGTCTGGTCAACTAAAATGGCCTAAAATTAAACTTTTCTCTTTAGCTTCTTGCTAAAATTCCTGTCTGATTCCTAAACATTTAGGAAGAAGGAAAGAATTATAAATGGTAGCTCTTTAAGCCTGTTAAAGTCTTGTGATTGTCACAGGTTAAACTACATGTGGTATTTTGCCATTTAAAATTCTTTCTAAATTTTCCCCTCCCAAGTTAACACAGCTTGGGAGCATCCTTGACCTAACCTGCATGCAGTAGTTTTCAAACCTCATTAACAGTCTTGTTTAGTACCTGGGTTAGCAAAGGTAATACCCAGAAGGATGGCAGAAAATTGAACTAAAGTGAACAAGATTTGGATTAGTTTCTGTTACCTGTATCAAGATAAATGATCTCATATGATTCTTCTTTCCCACCAACAGGGGCTACAGGAGAGAATGAGAAAGGAATCTTCTATATCTCCAAGCAAAGATGTGAAGAAGCCAGGAGTGTCTTGGCTATAAGGGGAGGATAAGTCTGGTGTAATGATGATGCTCGGTCTCCGTCCTGTGGCTGTTACATCATTGTAGGTGGGATTAGGGCTATTTGCTCCCTGATGCATTTTATTAGGAATTATCTGTACCAATTGGACTAGAAATAGTTATAAATGTTAGGTGCACAATTCATAAGTCTGGGTTCTGAAATCATTGCAGGAAAGTAGAAAATAAAACGTGCAGCTCTTTGTCCTAGCCAGGGGCAAAAATGTCCCTGGAAAGCTGCTTTTGGTTATAGGTAGATTTGGACCTACAGCTCTGTGTACAACCTCCATTCTGATCCCTTTTGAGCCTTTTTTTCCTTCTCTATAGACTTCAATAAAATGGAGAGGAATTAACACTCATGCGCATGCATGCATATGTGTATAAATGCATCAATGTAATGCATTTATCAAGGAAATATACAAAGTATGTGACCCAAAATAAAATGAGTTCGTGAAATATTTACTGAGTACCCACTGTGTCTCATACCATGTTAGGTGATGTGCCGTCAAAGATAAAAAAGATAGGGTTTCTATTTCTGCGGGGCTCACACTCTCCTCCATGCAATAACTACTTAAAAATGTAGACAGGAGCATAATAAGAGACTCAAAATATTATTGAGGCTGCCAGTTTTCCTTTAATTCTCATTTTTTAATGGTATGAATCACTGAGCTGTGTAACTATTACTTAGTCTTTGTTAGAATTTCTCTTTAATACAAAAAAGTTCCAGGAACAACTTTTCAAGCATGGGCCTGAGACTCAGCTACAATGTGCCTCAGACCCCAAAATGGGCAACTTTCTGGAAACAGCGAATCCACTTAAAATAGGAAGCAGTTTTCTTGGGACACTTTACTCCTGGTAGGACAAGTTTGGCAGAATTTCCTCATTCTCCATTTTTCCCCCTAAATTCTTTTCCATATATTAATACATTTTGACCTCACAACAATGCTAGGAAGTATCATTTCTATCCTCATTTTATAGATGAGAAAACTCATGAGCAGCGTGGATTAGTGACTTGTCCCAAGGTTACACAGCTAATAAGTGCCAGCCAGGATCCAAACACAGACAGCGGGGCTCCAGGATCTGTGCTTTTAATCACTTCTCTATACATTTATGGTCTTAAGTGAGGGGCAGGCGGGGGCGGGGGGGGGGCGTGACAAGAAACACATCCCTCTTACCTCAATTAAAATAAAAAGAAAAAATGAGCAATCTGACTACTACCTCGAAAAAAAAGAAACACATCCTTCATTTTGGAATTTCACTTCAGTTCAACTAATATTAAGAAATCAGCATAACCAGGCAGTGGTTTAGGCACCAGGGACTCAGAATTCTAATGAATTTACTTTGGAGTAGGGGAGACCTAGCTGCAGATAGCTATAACCAAAGACAGAAAGCAACCAGTGCTGTAAGAGCTGAGAGAATGCTCTGTCAGCACCAAGGAGGAAGCAAGAGAGATTTTGTCCTGATTGTGGTGACTGGAAAATCTCACCTGGAGATAATTGTTGGCTCTGTCTGTGTTAGATAGAACTTTTGTTGCCCCTATTATTTGGGATGAACAATTCTTGGTTCTATCCTTGTTGGATAGACTTTTTTTTGGTCTCTATTATTTGAGGTTAATATCTATCAACAATCAGCAAATTCATAGATTTGTGCTTGGGTTGACATTTCAGTCCTCAGCCTCATGGCTACCGCTGTATTCAACCATCTTCATCTGACTCAGAGTTAGGGGGCACGCGTCTCATTGTTGGGTACCTGTGAACTGGCTTATATGACTTACCCACTGAGTTTAAGTTCTTTCTGGGTAGAGGGAGAGGCTTTTAGCTGGAGGCACCAGACCTAGCCTGGAGGCAGGCACTCACATAGCAGATACTCCAAAGCAAATGGAATGAATGAAATGCAAACCATTAACCCTGGGAAAGAGGAACCCCCCCCCACCACCTATTTATCATATTGCCCAGTCCAACACACTTTTGACATCCTACTCTCTTAATGAGGACAGAAGCTGTTCATTAAATAAATTAACCATTAAGTTGAGAACACTAATGTCAATATAGACACAGGCTGTTAATTTGCTGGTCACTGATGCATCCCGTCCCTGAAGGACCTCAGACACTGCACGTATGTTAAACAGCAGGTGACTGAAACATGGCTGGAAGGGACTAGGCCATGTGGAGCCCACACAATTCAAAAGAATTGTCCAAAATGAGATAACTCTTCCCCCTTGAAAAATGGATGCTCCTTGGCATCAAACTTTGAAACTATCTAAGTGATTAGGCCTATCTTTTCCCTTTTGACTGTTTTATTTCCATTTTAAAATAGATTGTACTATTTCTTACTTGTAATTTGGCCTAATGTTGCCTTGAAATAAGACGGTGATAAAGAAAGGGAGAAGAAATCTTTGATCATTCGTCATACTGTGGAAAATCTGACAGTGGCTTCAATTAACAGATGGGACCCAAGAGAATTTCTCAGCCTGATCGTCCCCCAGTGCTCTGTCTAATTGACTAGAAGAAAACAGCCGTAGCGGGGACCTGGACAGCTGCCGAATGAAGCCATCGCCGTTTCAGTGATGCTAAAATCTCTGCCACGCTCTGGGCTTTTTTTACATGCTGCTCTTGCAGGCTGCTGAAGCATAGCAGTCAAAGGATGATGGCATTAGTGAGATGTGGTGGAAAAAGCACTGGAATGGAACCCGGGAGACTCAAGGTCCAGCTGATTCTGCCACAACCAGCCTTGAGAACTTGGATGGGCTCTTTCCTCTCTCTGGGCCTCAGTTTCCAGGTTTGTAACATGCATGGATGGAGTAGATGATCTCCTGGGTCTCACTCAGTTCTGGCATTTAGTAAGTCCTTCCTTCCATGGAGAAAAGAGAAAAGGAGCTTTAAAAGGATACGTTTGGAAAATCCTTGTTTGAAGCATACACACCTGTTATCCTAGAAATGGAATTTTTTAAACTGTGTTTGGCAAATATGAAGGCAGGGTGAGACCAGTGGGGAGGAGGGAATATGAGGATGTCTTTGGAAATGCATCTGGGAAGCTCTTCATCTTCCTTCCTCCTCCCATGCCAATCCATTCTCCACACAACTGCTAAAGGGATCTCCCTAAAACACTAAGTCATTAATGCATTTTTTTTTTTTGCTTCTGAAACATAAATGCAGTAGAGGCCGGGACCACATTTGTCTTGTCCAGTGATGTATCTCAAACTCTATCCCAGCACAATGCAATTGCCCAGGACCAAGGCTCTATTAATATTTGTTGAATGCATGCATGCATGCATGATTAAAAGTTTTCAATGGTTAACCATAGATTTCAGTTTCCAAGTTAATACTTTCATCCATGGATTCCCTCATGATTTTGCCTCAGTTTCCTCTTTATCCTCATCTATATAACCCTCCTGGATGTATTCTTCCCTTCAGATATACTATATTATCGGTAGGTCTCCCAGGATGTCACAGTTTAACATTCCTGTGCCTTCGTACATCACGTTTGCCATGGATGCTTTTCTCCTAGTGTTCTTCTATTAGCTAGTTCATCAAAACTCACATCAAATCCCAATGACTGTAGAAAGCCTTTTCTGATCTCCCTCCTCCATTAGGATTCAAATGTCTCTTCCCTAGGTTCCCATGGCATTCAATGCATACCTGTATCTGACTATTTATTATGCTACTCTGCACACTATCTAGTATACAGGAGATACTCATCTAATGTTTTCTTAAATGAGTGATTCGGGGAGCTAAGCTCTCAGCCCCGTTTCAGGCTCATATTGCTTCCACATTTTCTCCTTTTCTTTCATGCACAATGTTGCAGAGCCTCGGCCCGCCTCCTTGTCTTGGGGTTCTTTCACCCCTCAAAACTTGGCTATAGAGTAGAAGTTCGTTTTCTCGGTTCAGTCCTTTTTGCTGTTTCAGTGAAAAGTCCATGAGCCCTTTTAGTTTTATGTGTTGATCACTTCATGGAGATAGAAGATAACAAAGATAACGAGCTGCTTCTAGAAGTTCGCAGAGTTCTCACAGTGGCTTTCTCCCGCGGCCCTCTCCATCCCTTTCTGTGATGATAACTGGAATCTCAGCTGGACTTATGCCCTCTGATTTATGCTCAGAGTTGGAGCTCCCCAATTCTTTTCATTCCTTTGACCTTGGCTTTAGATGTCTTATGAACCCCATGCTTTATGGTTGATCCTTCTTGGCTCTGAGGATACAGTTAAGGTGATCAATTGCTGCATAGCAAATTAACCCAAAACTTAGCATCTTAAATAACATACATTTATTACCTCACACAGTTTCTGAGGGCTATCAATCCAGAAGTGGCTTAGTTGTGTGGTTTTGGCTCAGGGTGTCTCATGAGCTGTCAAGCTGTTGGCTGGGGATGTCGTCTCATCTGAAGGCTTGACTGAACAAGGTGCCACTTCAGGCTCATTCACATGGTTGTTGTCAGGCCTCAGTTCTTTGCAGACTCCTAGACTGAGGTCCTCGTTTCCTCACTGATTGTTGGCTGGAGGCCTCCTTCAGTCTGTTACCATGTGGATCTCTCCAGAGGGGAGCTCACAACATGGCGGCTAGCTTCCTCAGAAGTGACAAATGCTCACTTCTGCCATATGCTGTTGGTCGTACAGACCCAGCCCTGGTACAACGTGTGAGAGGGCTACACAAGGGTGTGAATATTAGAAGGTGGGGGTCATTGAGAGCCATCTGCAGGCTGACGGCCACAGGCAGAATTGGGGCCTTTTGTCTCCAGTGGAAAATAGGATTTTTGAGAACTTCCCAGCTGGGTGGTGCTGACTTCAGATGGCCTCCGGTGTATTTGGGAATGATTTTCTCTATGCATTTCTTTATTGATGTTATGGAATTTTGATCCAAACACTTTTTACAATTTTAGATACATCATTTCAGCTGATGCAGCTTTTGACTATTTGGAGGGAAGATGAGCATCCCGTACAATTAGGAGTGTAGAATACAATCTTGGCCTTAAGCCATCATATTTCCTAGACTCCAAATAGCAAACTAGAATAAAAGTTTCTAATTTTTGCTTTATAAGCATGGCATTATTTTCAGCACACTGAAGGTGGGTGTCAGGAGGGCAGAGAAGTGCCTAAGGCATGCTAAAATGTTAGATTTTTTTTTTCAATAAAATCACCTGCTTTGTGGTTACTCCCACTGCTTATAAATTATGCTTATATATTATTCATGTAAGTGATTTTCTGATTAGTTAGAATAGAAGTCATCAGGGAAAGACAGTCAATGCCATTGTTCTTCAGAACCTAGTAGATAAATTGACATGACAGAACCATTTCCAAGGGAATATATTTTGGGGTCAAAGGGTCAGATTGTGTTGTCATGAAGTGGATCAGCATATGAGCATGTGAGGTCTCCTGGTCCACGCAGTCTGCTCTTTTCACAGCTCAGCTACCGGACGGTGGTTTTCAAAGCAACATTTGTAGAGTTCTGGAGAGTGGGGTAGGGAGAGATAGTGATGATTAAGGCTGGCCCTGCACTAGGAAGGGTCCAGCCCCTCCTTTATGCCCTTTCTGCAGCAGAGCAGCTCTGCAACTTTTTTTTTTTTTTTGGTTAGGGAGATTAGCCCTGAGCTAACATCCGTTGCCAATCCTCCTCTTTTTGTTGAGGAAGATTGGCTCTGAGCTAACATCTGTGCCCATCTTCCTCTACTTTATATGTGGGACACCTGCCACAGCATGGCACGATAAGCTGTGTGTAGGTCCACGCCGGGATCCGAACCTGCGAACCCCGGGCCGTCGAAGAGGAGTGTGCAAACTTAACCACTATGCCACCAGGCTGGCCCCACTGCAATTTTTTTTTTTTATATTGGGTTCCACATAACCACAATTTCATTTTGAGAAAAGATTTAGCAGCTTCAAAAAGAAAGGGAGCTGAAAACCTGCAGCCTGGGGGACAATGTAATTGAAGCATCTCTGAAGAACATCTCCGAGCACATGCGACTTTTTTCGGTAATCAACCACGTAAGTAGAGAGATCAAACGGGTGGTTCCTCTTCAAAATTCTCCTTTGGGGAAACCAAATGTTTTTCTAATGATGTTGCTTTTGTTCAAAATGCTAACTGTTAAAATTACCATCAAAAGTCTCAGGATATTCTTCCTAATAACACCCTGATATTCTGAGGGAGGATTTGGCATCCTGAAGTCACTTGGAGCTTAGTCAGATGCAAGCTTTCTCAATCATGAAACTATTGACATTTTTGTCTGGATAGTTCTTTGTTGCGGGGGACTGCCCTATGCGTTGTAGGGTGTATAGCAGCATCCCTGGCCTCTATCCACAAGATGCCGGTAGCACCCTCCCTGCCATTGTGACAATCAAACATGTCTCCAGACATTGACTAATGTTCCCAGGGTGGCAAAATCACCCCCAGCTGAGAACCACTAGTTTTGTGAGTACAATGAACAACCAAGGTGACAGTGCCATTTTTGGCCCCAAATTGAGGTTGAATGTGAAGCACTGTCGCTGTTTTTCATGTGGTTGGTTCAGAAACTGACTCTGAAGGCATTCTCCACAGAGACATGCCAAGATATTCTGAATCAAACGCTGGCATTGCTGGAATAAGTGTTTCATCTCCCAACGTAACTTCTTGGAAGGTAGCAGAGCTCATTCATTTGTACCAGTTCTGGTACGTTTGTTATAAACCAGGCCCAGTTCATTACAGGTTTGTTTTATTCTGCACCAAGATGTCTCTCTCATCCAAGGAGAAACCAAAGTGGGGAAAAAAAAGTGTAGTGTTGTCTGCCTGGTAGTTCTTTTAGTAAAATTGGGGAGGGAAGAGTGGGAGGGAAACTTGGTTTTGCAGTCTGGCATTAAAGATAAGAGCAAATGTTTGTGACGTGGCATAGATTTCTACCTCCAGCTTTCTCCTGGAAGTTCCCTGGATGTCCCATTCTTCTTAGATATAAATGTAATCTCTTACTGTCGTTTAATCATAAAACATACTTGTTTGCTTACCTGACACTTTTAATAAGTTTGCATTTTCCCCCTGTATGTCTCCAGACATGATAAGAACAACAACAAAAGAAAAGCTTTCTTTGAAAAGAATTTGTCCCTAATCGATTGCAGCTGTCATGGAGGACACCAGCAATTAAAAAGTCTGGGCTTTGGTTCTGCCTAAATGAAGAGGCCACGTGCTGACCTTATGATCAGTCACCTTGGGGGCACTGAGGGTCGAGGGGCATCTGTTTGAAATTTCCTGTCACAACAGTGCCTTTTGCAGAAAGGGCCAGGGAGCGAATGAGTATGGGGTGGGCTTTCTTCATCAGATGTCTCCTCTGATAGTTTTCTGGAGAGGGGCCCTAGGGAAGAGGGTGATTGCTCAGTGCTGAGCGCTAAGACTCTATTAGGAATGGAAACCCCAAACGGCATGTGGTCCTGGGGCTGGGCTGTCCTTGGAGGAGACACCTGTTTCCTCAGCAGGGACCAAGGGCAAGAGCAGAAACTCCAACAGAAAAATGTAGGTCAGGAGACCCACCGGAGCCCCCAGTTGTAATGGTGGGAGACATAAATGGACAGAAAAGCAGAAATTGTGTAGGTTAGATACTGCCAGTGGAAAAGGCTATATAAATGTCTACAGGAATAAACTGAATTTATTTCTAGGTTACCTTTGTTATAGACTAAGATCTTCAAAAGATGGGGTTGATAATGATATCTGCCTGATAGGAAACAGAATGAGATAACTTATGGAAGTAACCAGAGCTTGGTGCCTAATAAATGGTGGGTAAAATTATAAAAATAATGATCATCATTATCATTAATTGCACAGGGGCTATTACATAGCCCAAGTATAGGAGAGAACCAAGGTAAATATGGAGATGATTTAGGCCTTCAGGCTAATTGTGGCCTCAGTTACTTGTTTTAGGCAAGTTTTAACTATCTAGACAATACTCTCTGCCTTTGCATTAGTGTCTTGTGGTTGCTGTAACAAAGCACCACAAACTGGGTGGCTTAAAACAAAAAAAGAAATTTATTTTCTCAGTTCTGGAAGATGGAAGTCAAAAATCAAGGTGTCAGCAGGGCCATGCTCCCTCTCATTCCCCCCAGAGCAAATCCTGTTGCAATGGCCTGTGTCCTCAAGAGCAGAACAGAAGTATGTGGGGAGATAGTGAAGGCTGGGACTGGGATGATGATACTGGCCAAGAGATCTTAACAGCAGCATCACCTTGTACTTGTTGAGATTTAAGAAATTCTTAAGGAGGAGGAAGAGAAGGAGTGAATTGAGACACTCTGAGATGACAGGGCTTGGCCACAGATTGCATAGAGGGGCTGAAGGCCACAGAGGGCCTGATGATGACGGATTTCTTGCTTGAGAGACCAGTGGTGTTACTGACAGATGTGAGGAAGCTGGGAAGGTAACCCATGCTGGGAAGGCAGCTTTTAAAGAGTGGATTCTGGCCTCATTAAAGTGTAGAAAGTTCCTTCTTCATCCATATAGTCACCATGACTTACTGCTGTCAAGGCCAGTTGTATATTGTGGCTTTACCATTACACTGTGTGTGTGTGTGTGAGGGGTGGGCGTGGGGGGGTCGTGTGTCAGAGTTCCACATCTCTAGGATGTCAGTAGTTGGAAAATAAAAGCTCCTTGAAGCCTCTGTTTTTCATAGGTCTGCAGAGCAATTTCTACCAACTATTTAGAATGATGTGGGGACCTTTGAATGATTTGTTATTTTCAAAGCTAGGAAAATATACAACTTCTTATGCTTAGTCAATAATTAGTGAATAATAAACTCCGCCAAAGAACTTCTGTAATTTTTCAGGGACCAAATGTTTTACTTCTCAAATATCTGTTTTTCTCGGTCATTGAATGCTATTCAACGATTTAACTGGTTAATGTGAGCACCTAAGATAAATAAATGGAGACCTTTTAACCTAGAGACTTTGAGTGACAGCTTGGACTAAACCATCAGTTTTCCACCCAAAGAAAACACAAAAGCGACCCTTAACGAAGTTAGACGCAGACATGTTCTGAAGGTTGGGTAATTTATTTTTTTGAGGGAGAGGAAGGGTAAAGAATTAAATTTTATTAATTATATGTATATTTTCAGTCCCATTTAGTTTTGCAGTACTGAAGAACTGCGTAGAATGACTCAAATTATTATAAATTACAGAAGAGGTCTAGACATGGTGAGTTTTCTAAATTAAAGTTATTTCTCTCTACCTCCTGGGTCTTTGTGTTCTGTCACAAAAATGCTTTCCTCTATAATGATTTTGTACAATTTCAGTACTTTGAATCAGATGGAAACACCTAAAAAAACTATATATACGGAGGTTTTTCATTTTCTCAGCATAATTTAGCCTGAAATAGAAAGCCTGTCATAAGAATTCATGGTTTGCCCAGTCCAGGAAAATGGAATGCTCAAATATGCTAGTTGAGATTCAGTTTTGCAAACTACAAACGCACATGCCCACATGTATGTACACACATGCACATGTGTGATATCTGAGAGAACATGTCCGGCAGGAAGGCAGAGGACTAGAAGTAGAATGAGAACAACAGACATGCTGAAGGAAGCTTCCAGAGGCAGGTTACCTCATCAGTAAAACACTTTTTTGTCATTTCCTCAGTTTAGTATTGAATTGCTCCATTGTCCCCATGAGACTGTAAATTAATTTAATAGACACTTCTGTTGGAAAGATTCCTCCCTCAATCATGAGGATGTAGGGTATGATTCCACACTTGGTTGTGTTGAAGAGTCAGTCATGAAGAGATATGAAAGGCACTTTGTCCTGAAAGGAGATGCATTTCCAGGTGTGAAAGAGGAGGGATGGGTTAAAATGAGGGGGTGTGCCTGGTTTGCCAGTTTTCTCCCTGGCATTCCCTCAAAAGAGAATCTTACTCGGAAAAGTCCAATTAAGGGGCAGGCCCGCTGGGCAATTGCTCAGAGTGTTAAGACATCCCTGGAAAAATTGGAAATAGCATGCCAGTTAATTCAGGTTATTACAAGTAACCACAGAAGTAGACAGCACCTCCAAATGGAACTTTGAAAGTAAAACACCTCTTTCCCATGCCTCCTTTAGCCCACTAAACAGATCCTGGACTTAACGAATCTCAGTCTAAAGTGAATCCAGACTGTTAGGCTGCCTGGTGTGTTCACATGTCCAGATACCACTCTGGCCAGGGCCACTCAGCATGTCCACTGGCTTCTCTGACCACAGCCCATCACAGGCCACAGCAGCCCAAGTGTGCCCAGAGTAGGAGACGTGGCAGGAAGCACTTCTCAGCTGTGTCCAAAATGAACTCTTGGCCCTAGCCCCCACCTCCCAGAAATGGCAGTCCAGTCGATTTTAAATTATTTTCCCTTGAGTAGCAACGACTAATATTATTTTCTCCAGATCTGTTTCATTGTTTCTGCCTGGAATAACTGATGATAATTTCCTGCGTTACACAATTGCGTCCTGTGTTCATGATGCTGGCCTCACCCCTAGCTTCTGTCTCACCCGTCTCTGTCAACCACATCCTTCCATCCTCCAGCCGGGCCCTCCCGGCCTCTGCCTCCTGCGCTCACTGACACTGTACTGCCCATCGCCAGCTTCCACAGGTGCCCCGCCTGTGTGTGGGATGAGCTTGGCTGTGGAATGGAGCTTGGCTGGCAGACTTTAATCAGCATTACATTTTAAAAGAACTATATCCAGACTTTGATAAGAAGCTGCTAGAACAAAAGTGTTAGTTGTTAATTTTTGTCTACATGGCTGATGAACTCTACGGAATTCTATATAAACTATGAACAAATATTTCCCTTGTCAATTTCTTTTCTTAAAAACGAAACGGTCCCAAATCGGTCACAGTAAGAAAAAAAATGATGCGTTATATATGATTATAGAAACCCTAGTGAATTACAGGTAAGTTTGACCTGCTCTGGAAAACTTCAAAGGGCTGGCCCTCCACTGAGTGAGGTGGATGTCTCTGTTCTAGGACCTCGTCCTTTCTCAGATTCAAGTTAGGTTTCACATCCCGGTCAGAATGATTTAAAGATGTAAATGGTCCAAACTGTCCTGAAAATGTTGCTTGATAATAAGCTTAAGGGGTTAGCTCCAGTCTGTACATTTAAATATTCCTAGAAAACACTTGCAGGTGTGTAGCAGACCCGTGAATGGAAAGAAATTAACCATTATTGAGTTATTATGACTCAGGAGTTTTATACATATTATTTTGTTTAATCTTTACCAAAAGCCTATATATATGGGCAAGTATTAATTAGGATTAGTGTTAAACTGCTATAACAAATAAACCCCCCAATTTAAGTGGCTTAACACAATAGATTATTTTTCTTTTACAAAAACAGTCCAATTTGGTTCCAGGACAACAGTATTAAGGATGGGGGTGAGGGGAAGGGGTGGGACCTCTGCTCCACACAGAGATTCAGGGACCCAGGCTGATGGAAGCTCTGCCTTCTACAACACAGGGCGTCCATGTTTGCTTTTAATGCCAACATCCAAAGGGAGGGAGGAAAAGGAGCATGAAGAAGTGAGTATGGGAGGTTTTTACGATTCTGGCTTAGAAGCTACGCATTATCATTTCTGTACCCATTTCATTGACTAGAACCGAGTCTCACGGACATCCTTGACTTCGGGGATGGCTGCCAAATTGTAGCCTGGCTGAGTACCCAGGAAGAAGAGGAAATGGAGTGTTTGATGACTAGCTAGTGGCCTTTGACACAACCACTAAATGGTAGAAATTATTATTCCCATTTTACAGGTAGGGAAGCTTTAATTTATCCCAAATCACTTGGCTAATAAGTGACTGAGAAAGGATTTGGGGCTACAGGGTATCCTGGCACCTCCAAAAATTCCTGATTAAAGTACTACAGTAATTATAATTGCCATTTATTGGGCCTTTCACTTCACAATGATACTCAGATATAGACTTTATTATCTCACAAGTGCCAGGTAAGGGAATTGAGGTTCAGAGTTGTTCTGTAACATGTCCAGCTAGCACGGGGTAGGACTGGGACGCAAATTCCTTTCTTTTAGACTCCACCACCTATCTCTGGCCATCCCTCTATAATGCTTCTTACCCCGGCTCCCATGAGAATCAGCCCTGGATTCATAATGGCAACTGGATGGAGGTTGGGGGAGGGGTGGGTCAACTAGGTCAGCTATAAACTCTCCTTGAGTACATTTTGCACTTTATTAAGTACAACTTTGTTCTACTCCTGCTGTTTTAAAAACCAATCCTCCCATCTATTCATGCAGCTTTGATTGAAAGTCTAAATGGCAAAATGGGGCTTTACTTTGAATAATATTTACAGTGCTACTTCCCCCCACATATTCACAGACGTTATTCTGCAAAAAAGGAGAGGATGGGGATGACCATCATAAAAAAATGTTTATTGAGTACCTTATTTCAGTGGCACTAGTGACGCCGGGAAATGAGGAAGTAAACCATAGTGTCCCTCTCCTCTCTGGGCTTGTGGATGGGCTGGGGAGATGGAAAATGGCTATATAAAAAGATAAATGACAATATAGGGTGGAGTTTGCTGGGAGCCAAAGGACCAGTGCCAATAATAAGTGCTACAGGATGGCTGGGAGATGGTTTCTGAGCAGTCACTAATGTGCTGTCCTCAGTCCTGGGTGATTTCATATGTTATCGCATTAATCCCATAGGAATTCAATGACGTGAGTAATCGCTGAGGACTGGGACGGTCAGAAAGTCTTGAGAGAAGAGGTAAGACTTGAGCTGGGTTATATGGTGATATTTCTCAACGGTAATGAAAGCTGGCTGAGCTGAAACCCAGAGCATAATTTCTCACTGGCTGGTTGCTCCAGGTGGTAATAGCTTCAGTGCCCTTCAGAATGGAATTTTTCTGAGCCTGTGGACATGTGTGAGGTGTGCCCGGCAGGTAAGCATTCTCCCATTGCTTTAATTAAACACACTTTTCTTCTCTTGGTTAGTTCTTCCAAGCTTCCAGAAGTTCTGGAACATCACTGCAGCCACTCAAATGGCAGTTCACTGAGTGGGAATTAGGCAGAGAGGGGAAAAAGATCTTATAAGTCTTTTTTCACATTGGTGGTGGGGGTTGGTGGCAAGGAGAGAGTGGGGTCTGGCTGAAATACAGAGGGAAAGAACGATTCTAGGGAAGATTTCCTCTTGTTTCTAAGTCCTTTTCTGATGTTATTTCTGCGGCTTACATAGGATTCAGTGGGGTTCAAGATTACACAGCTCATAAGAGGTAGACAGAGGAATTGGAAACTCAATCTTTTTTTTAAAACTGTTTTTATATAACAACTTTATTAAGATATAACTCACATACCTTATAATTCACCCATTTTCACAATTCAGTGGTTTTTAGTTTATTCGGATGTGCGGCCATCACTACAATCCATTTTGGAACATTTTCATCTCTTGAAAAAGAAACCCTGTCCTCCCACTTCCTATTTCTCCTCAACCCTTCTCTCCCCCTAGGCAACCACTAATCTGCTTTCTATTTCTATAGATTTTTCCGTTTCATAGGAATGGAATCATGAAGATTGCCTTCTTTCACTTAGCATAATGTTTTCAAGGTTCATACATGTTGTTGCATATGTCAGTACTTCATTCCTTTTTATGACTGAATAATGTTCCATCATATGCATATACTACATTTTATTTATTGATTCATCAGTTGATGGACTTTTGGATTGTTTCCACTTTTTGGCTATAATGCATAATGCTGCTATGAATATTTGTATACAAGTTTTTGTGTGGGTGTATATTTTCATTTCTCTTGAGTATATATGTAGGAGGGAAATTGCTGGATCGTATGGTAACTCTCTGATTAACCTTTTGAAGAACTGCTAGACTATTTTCCAAAGTGACTGCACCATTTTCCATTTCTACCAGCATGAAACCCTCAGTGTTAACCACTAACAAGGTAATTTATCTCTGGGTGACTTATTTGCACAAAAAATAGCCATACAACTTAGCAAAGCTCTAATGAAACCAATTAGAAACCAGAGAGTTTTCTTAATGAGAAATCTTAAATCTTAATTCTGTTTGAAAGCTTTTTGATCTGAAGACCTCAAGTGAGCCAAGTGCTGAAGAGGTAAATGATGAGAACTGCCATATTTGTATTTCCCGTTATTCCCTGAGGCATTAGGGGGATTTTCTGCTTATTTCTAAGACTGAGTGGTTTCTAGCAGTACATGTGCAGGTGCTACGATAGCCCAGGATTGTCTCTTATTCTGGAAAGCCATTGACATTTGCTGAAAGACAGCACACAAAAGAAGACATGCATAATATCTATGCATATGGCATGCTGGTCTCTTGAAACGTTAGGTACTCTGGCCATCAAGTTTACTGCCACTTGATTGCAAGTGACATAAACCTCAAGGCCATTTTTTAAGAAAATGAAATATAAAAAAAAGAGAGAAACACAGAAAGTAATTCTTTTTTTTTCCCCTTGCAATAGATTTTTGAAAGGGGTCCAAAAGGTGATTTTCAACAAGGTATACTTGAATGAATCGTGGGGCTTGTCTGGGAATGGAAGAGCATTTGCTGAGTGCTTACTCTGAGTGCGCTGGGCGGATATGAGAGGAACATAAGCCGCGGTCTCTGCCCTCTGGGAGTTTCTATCCTGTGTTATTACAGAATAACTCAATGCTAAACCGTGACCCTAAGTGCTACAAGGGTGGAGAGAAGGGAGAGGCGTGTGTGCTGGAGTGGCATCTAAGAAAGCTCATGCAGGAAGTGGGAATGGCTTTAAAGAAAGGCAAGCCAGGATGTATTAAACTGGAAGGAATGGCATGGCTATTCCAGGTGGAGGCAGTGGCACCAACAGGACGAAAGCCAGAACGTATTTAGGGGTCAGTGGACAGGTGGGCGTGGCTGGAGAAGGTGTGTGAAAGTTGGAGAGAGAAAAGGTTAGAAAGCAGCAGGGCATCATGGGAAGAGCATTAGACAGGGAAACTGGACATGGACTCTGCTTTCAGTTCTGCCACTAACTAGTTTTTGATGTAGGTTCTGTGATGTCACAACGTGGGGCTTCTGTTTCTTAATCTGTAGACTGTGGAAGTTGGACCAGTCCTGTTCTCAGAGCTGGTTTCACATTACAATCTCCTGAGTGTTAATTTAAAATACAAATTCCTGGATCCCACCCCTGGAGATCATGTTTCCATAGTATAAGTTGTGGCCCACATTAGAATCCCCCTGGGAACTTTTAAAACTAGTGACACCTTGGTTCCACCCCCCGATTCTGATTCAGTGGATCTTGGGGGCAGCCAGGCTTTGGGAGTTTTCACAGCTCCCCAGGTGATTCTAATGGGCAGGCAGGCTGAGAAGCATGGTCTCTGGTGGATTCCGAAGTACTGGAGGGCTGACTAGAGACTCCATTGGAATGGAAGGACTCTAAATCCTTCTTAACTCCGAAGGACTTTGATTCTGTGAAAAGTATGTGGGGATCAGGTGGTAGAGGGCCTTAAATACTGGACTAAGGGATTTGTACTTTGTTTTATAGGTAGCAGGAGACACATAAGATGTTTGAGCAGAGGAATAATTTAAGACCCCTCACCTGTGTACATTTCACTGCTTTGGAGCGTGATAGCTGCCATCAGGGAAAGAAAGAAAAAGAGCAAACCGCCTCTTCATTATGCTTTTACCTGGAAAGGGGTGACCATTGCAAATCCTGTTGTGTGACAGGGTCTAGTGTCTGCACAGCACAAACAGAAACAGTCAAGGGGGAGAAGTGGCAGGAATGAGAACACAGCCTGAGGCAGCGGGGCAGTGGAGCATGGCCTTAACCAAAGTGTGGGCATCCTTAACCAAAGAGGGGGCCCCACAGGTGGGCCGGTGACAGTGGTAGGTGGGGTGGATTTTAAATTACATCCCCTTTTCATTTCTCCTTTTAATCCTCAGATGAATCAAGGTGAGTCTCGGTTGACCAGTAACATGGCCCCAGCAGCATTCTGACACTTGCCAATCATCTCCCCTTTTGACAAAGACAGAGCAGGCCCCAGGCTTAGAGCTCCGGGCAGCTGCTGTATCTAGCTGGAATTTAGCAGTGTCCCTCCTTATCTAAATCCATCTGGTCCCTGAGTTTCAGGAAGTTCAGACCGAGAGGGTTGGGATCTCCTTTTTCTAGCAACTGACATTGATCTTCCATTTACAGTACTGACTCAAAGCTTGCTTCTTGAATAAATTTGAGTAAAAACATGAGTTGATTTAAAGAGAAATGTTAATAATGGCACAGATGGAAAGGTAAGGCAGAAAGGAAGTGAAACTGTGAAAAAGTATACAAATAAGTGACCTTCAGGAAATGCTGGTGGGTTCTTTCTAGAACCTGGACTGGGAAGAGGAAGGCCCAACCTGGGTTCTTAGTGCTGGCCGGGCTCCTCATCTGTCTAGTCTGTAATGGCTGAGGACTCCACTGGATGATCTTTAAAATTCTTTCTAGGTCTGAGACTCTATGCTTTGATGACAGTATTTCTAAAATATGGTTCCTTCCCCAGGAGACTGATCATCCCTGGTTATCCGCCAGTGCTCGTGGCACCATCCTGTCTCCCACTGGGTGCTGAGAGCTTGTGGGCAGCTCCCTGGGATGAACCCTGGCATCATGCCTGTGGGACCACCAGCTTCAGATTTCCTCAGAAATGGCAAGGCCAGGACATTTTAAGGAATGTGGGCCCTGCAGGCTAAAACATCAAAATCTTTCAAGGGTAAAAAAACCAAACCAAAACAAACAAAACAAAACAAGAAACTAATGAAAACCCAAACAAACCAAGTAGCCTTACAGTTAACAACTGAATTTCTCCCCACTTTCAATTTTTGGGGGTTGGGGGAGGGCTGTGCTGTTTCTTTTTCTTTCCCAAAAATGTTGTCAGGGAACAGAGGATGAATCCCATTTAAAATGTATTTGTTGTCATTGTATCTATGCTTCATTAGACCAACGTGGAAAATACCTCTCCAATCTCCCCCAAACCCCTCCCGCCAAAGTTAGTGCCAAAAGATATTGTTCTATAGATCATTGGAGAGGAGTTTTGTGGTTCTCTAAGTCTGTGGGTCTCAAATGTTCGTGTATACAAGAATCACCTGGGAGCTTACTGAACATGCAGGCCCTTGGGGCCCAGCCTCAGCAATCTGACTGAACAGATGTGGGGTAGGGCCCAGGAACAAGGATCTTTACCAAGCTTCCCAGGTGGTTTTGATGCTGATGGTCTGCAGACAACCCATCTCGTAGTCCTGTGCCGAGGGAAGGTAAGGGATGCATGCAGCAACTTCTCTCTTACCAAATGTTCTCAAAGTCTGTAGCCAGGGTCATCTTGGTATTGTGGTATGAACCTAAACCCTCACCTTGCCTCGGATTTTTACTCAGGTTTTAAATGAATATCAAGGGCAACCCTGATGTGATCAATATCTCAACAACAGGGGAAGGATAATGTATTGGTTTAGGGGTGTAAAGTTTGGGCAGTTCAAGTCTGCCTTCAAATCCTTATTTTCTAGCTTTGTGATTGTGGGCGGGTTGCTAACTGTTTTGTCTCAATTTCCTCATGGTTTTGCTAACTGTTTTGTCTCAATTTCCTCATCATTAAAATGCGGATCACAATAGGGTAAGTTGAGTTGACCCATATAAAGCCCCTGCTACTAGGTAAGAATTCAGTGAAGGTTAGTTGTTGTTAGTATGGTTATTAGTTGGGAGAAAACAAAAGGAAAGAGGCCAGAAGAGCAGGACGTGTGAAGTGCTGTGAAAGTGGAGCTTGGATCCTAAGCTCTGTGTGCGACCAGGGAGAATGATAGAGTTCCTTCTAGTACGGGATGTGCATGTGTAGCATCTCATCCTATCCCATGCAAACTTGTATGGCTCCCTGGTGCCCTGAGTGGCAGCAGAAGTCAAGTGTAATGTGGGGATGGTGCAGGAGAGAGCTGGCTTGCTGTCTCCAGGATTCTGCACAGTGGGTCTGAGCTTGGCGTTCACACCCCAGAGATCACTCACTGTCAAGTGTCTGGGCTTTAGAGGGTTCTCGGTGACATCATGGAGCTCCCAGCCAAGCACCCCATCTACAAGTCTACCATCAGCGTATCCTGGGCTGTTCTCAATGCACCATCCCCTGGGCAGCCTCCAGCACTCTGGGGTGTTGGCTAATGCCTCCTAGAAATGGTTTTATGGGAATGACTCAGCAAACAAGGGGTCATTGCTTCTAGAAAGCTAGTGGGGCTTTGTGAGCACATTACTCAGGGTTCTGACACAGACTCTGTTTTTTTCAGGTGCCTACCAAAGTTTGTGCACAAATAGTTCAAGGCATGAGGTATGTCAAACAAATTCCCCTTCTCCTCCTCCCGTGTGTGAAAGTACCGTACCTTGACTTTGACAGGGAGGCAAACCTTTCTCCCCAGGGTGTGTCTGAGTCTCAGAGTGTGAATTGAGCCTATTTGAGCTCTTACAATGTTTTGTTTGAGTGGTAAAGTCTGCTGACAAGGAAATATGGATAAATCTAAAGAGTAAAATGGGGGGAATTTTCATATATGGAGGACGGAAAAAGCAAGGTAGCCAGTCTGGCTGCTGCCGCCTCTTGGCATTGGTAGCCTAGAGGAGGAAGGAAGCTGGCTCCCTATGCTTGCCTACTCCCCCTTTCTCTGCATCCTTTTGTACTTCTTTTCTGCAACCACTCAGTTCCAGGACAGGATGAGGAGGAAGGCAACAAACAGAAGAGCAGAGCAAGGAGTTGCCTTTTTGGTATAAATCTCTGATTTTTATTACCTTTGGAATTTCTAAAGTCACCTTCTAGTCTTGGAATCCAACTTTATAAATATCTCCCATATAGGAGGGAAACAATGATTCTGACTTCCAAAGTGGGGTGGTAATTTAAACACCAATAATGATGACTTTTACTGAAGGTATGAACTGTGAAAACATGCAGATAAACCAGAAAGTCACCATGTTCCAAAGCCATGAGCCACATCCTCCTCGCTCTGTCACTTTCCTCTCTGGCCACCAGGATACACTCTTTTCCTGCCTTGCGGCAGCTCCAGCCATTTTTTTCTCCCAGTGCCAGCCCAATATGAATCCAATAAGGGGCCTCCCTCTGTGTCGCCAAACAAACCCCGACTCCTGATGCAGGGAAAGATGCAGAGCCCTGACCCCAGCCAATAATAACAATGTTATAACATGTTCGAGATTTGCCTCTTCGGCGCACAGCTTGCTTTCCCCACCTGTCTTCAATTTTTGTTCTTACCACAAGCCGATAGAGATATGCATCAAAGACTTATCAGATGAGAGCACTCAATAGAACTGAAATGCTCAGTCCATCTAATTTAGCAAATTCTAAATAGCTACCTTCAAGTAAGTTCAAAGAATATCATTGTTCCTATGTTCCTTCTTTTCAAAAAAAACAACCTCCTTTGGCTAACTGAATCAAGACAAGCCATGAAGAGAATGTAGCAAGGTATTAAAAAAAAGGAAAATCCAAAAAAATGGAAAGTTAACAGAACATTTTCAAGCAGTAATTTAAGTTTTCACAAAGGCTTAGGGTTGGTCTGTATTCTGATGTCACTGAAATGTCCCTGATTTAAACATAAGTACTTTAATAACTAGTTTGGGAAAGAAAAACTTTCTTTCCCAGGCAAGCCGCAGTAGAAACCTTTCTGTTAGATTCCTTTGATTACAATAGTTCTTTGTTAATAGATTGTAACTTTGCCTCAGGACTGGTGATAAGCTCCTAAAATGAAGACCTGTCTTTCCCGTGAAGAGATGTTCACCTTGAAGATGGATTGAAAAGCAAATAAATGTCTAGCACTTAAACTTTATTCATATTTGTCTTTATGGGCCTCTTTGCCTGAGAAGTCTGACAAAATCAACATTGGTGTGGAAGTCCTGGAAAGCCACAGCATGCTGAATGGAAAAGATTAGTCACACCCGTTGTTTGGAAACCCTTCTCAAATTAGAAAATATCATTATCTTTAGGTGTGTCCCTGCCACTCAAAGCAGAAGTTGGACAATTATCGGATTCATTTGATTAAGTGGGCTCTCAAGGGAAAATATCCACTTTGGAAGGTCTAGATTATCCCGCCTGATTTTACAATGATCAAATTAAACAGCAAGCAGATCAGTGATTCAGCTGGAGGAGGGTAGCAAAGAGTCTTTGGGTCTCACCCAGGAGTCACTTCATCAGAGAGTGGACCAATTGTTTTGTAACACTATTTCCAGCTACGGAAATTCTAGAGCTCAAAAATGGGAAGGAACTTGAAAGATGGTTCCATTTCCTCCCATTTTACAGTGAAAGAAATAGAGGCTCAAGGTCACAAAGCTAGTTGGTCAAGATTAGAATCCAGAGCCACTAATTCCTTTCTAGCCCCTCCCACCGCTTTATTATTTGAAGAGTAGAGTCTTTTGCTGGGAGGAGCAAAGCGACTGAGATGCACCATCACCTGATCTTGTACATTCTGTTCTCCTTCCTCTGGGTACCCTCCTGTCTGTGTCTCCTTCCAATCCATTGATTATAGTGGTCAAGGGGTAAAGAGCATAGAGAAAGGAAGATAGACGTAGAAAGAGAAGGATTCAGACAGGTTTGGACAAAAAGGCTATTGCAGGAATCCAGGGAGCAGCCAGGTCAGAAGGGGTGGGTTCCACTCCACCTAAACGGGGAAGTAGGGCCCGGCTCTTCCTCCCCATCCCCACCCCCATGCCAGCACTGCTTGCTAAGCGTTTCTTCCACACTTCATCTCCATGTCCCCCTACAGTGGATGAGTGTTTTCATTCCTGTTATGCCTGAGAAAGTTCCAAAAATACACAGAGAAGGTCTGGTTGTATGGTATTTAAAATTGGCTCCAGCACAGAAACTACTTTGAAAAGGAGCTTGTTTGCGGTGTCTGTTTGTTTGCCAGGATCCAGCATCATTGTGGAGGCTTGGAGTTTGAAATAAGCACTTGCATATTTGTGCTTTGTTCCAGCCAGTCTTAAGCATTTGGGTTTTTTCTCGTTGCCTGGGGCAGTTTTAATAATATCGCAGTTAAGAGTCTAGGACTTTCCATCGGGCAGACAGGAGTTGAATCCTGGTTGGATCCTTGTTTAACTGTGGGCAAATTTCTTAATCAATATAGGCCGCAGTTTTCTCACCTGCTATGGGAATAATAATATACACCACCTGGGGTTAACGAGGAGTAAATAAGACAATGTTAAGAAGGGGGTGACCATGCTGTGTGGCATGGTGTCAAAGCTCAGCAAGTGGTGATTGGCATCACCATCATTGTCATCAACTTATAGCCGTGCACCAGGGCTTGACATGTATCTGTACTTAACAAAATGTTAACCCCAATCACAGGCTTTCATAGAATAATCTAGAATATTCTATTTTGTTGAGGGATTAACTGTAAGTATTGGGTGTATATAAGTTTAATTTCCCTCAGATGCGTATTTCTGAAGAATTTGGGCAGAAACAGAGTTCGAGGGCATGCCAGAGCTCTACCTACTGGGAATGAACTGGTTCAGGTTTAATATGTAATCTGAGAGGCAGGGTAGTGGGTGTGGGAAAAGAGGGGTCAGTCACTCGGTTCACACTGAAATTCTGAGATAGGTTCTGGGTAAAGCCAGAACCTAGAGGTCTCTGTGGAAGCTGGTGGCGATTGGAAAGGATGTCCTCTTCTCCTGTGATAGGGACCTCTCCAAGCACATAACTACTTCCATTTGGTGCATCTTGGAAAGTTGTCTCCTGACACCCATGCATGGCTTAATGATAAGGCTCCTGAGTCTCTTTCCTGCTGATAATTCTCAACTCTAATTTGATGTACACAGAGAATGCAACTTCCCAAGTGGTGTCGTCAAGGATTTCTGGGAATGTCTACTTCACCATGCCTATAATAAGACCTGGAACTACACCCTGTTTGGAGTTCAAATCCTGATGCTACCACTAACTAGTTGTGGACCTTGGCAAGGTACTTAATCTCCTTGGGCTCCATTGAGAATGCTTTAGTGGGAGTTGCTTTATCAGATTACTTGCCTATATGAACGCTGGCTGAAGAGGTGGGCGGGGCAGCGGAATCAGATACTTTTGATAGGTATTGATGGTGTTGGTGTTGACATCGGGCAGGCAAGGGATCCAAAGGCAGAAGAGAGGCACAACTGGGAGAGTCGCATAGCCAGAGTTCCTGGAATTTCTCACGATCTTGAATTTTGCAAGAAAGCCAGAGCCAGTCAGGTCTTCTAGTAGCTTTTCAAAAGAGTGACAGGTGGGACCCAAATACAGGCTGGACTAGGTGTCTGGGTCTGCGAGTCATCATGACATGGGACAAATTCCTTGACTTCTCTGATCCTCAATTTTCTTGTGTGTAAAATGGGAATGGTTACTACTTCCCTGCTGGTGTTGCAGTGTTGCAGACTCAAAATCATTGCATGAAAGTGCTTTGTAAAGTTGATATGCAATTGAAACATATTCGTAATTTTTCCTACCAGAGATGACTGAGTAATGCATGTCTCCCTTCCTCCTACTGCCCTTTTCAATATTCCCCCTTTCGTTCTCCTCATCTTTACTTGTGTGAGGAGGGGGCACTGTGCTCCTTAGTGCAATGTAAGAAAGCCAGTTGCAATGATGTGAAATTGAGAAGACTCATCAACATCCAGGGAAAAATTGTTCCTCTTTTAATTATATTAGACAAAAGGTAAATGAATGATTAAATTGAGTTTGACATTTGCTGTCAGAAGAGGGCTTTACTTTTTACTAATAACCTTAAAACAAAAATCTTGGAAAAATTAGCTGATTTCATGGGTTATGGGGCAGCTTTGGGGTTAGGGATGGGGATGATGATAGGGACCTGGAATTGAAAAATCAACAGGAAAGATTAAAGTCTGGAAAATTCCTAAAGAACCTATTCAGTTCTGCAAAGGAAATTTCCATATCAGAACAGCCCATTTGAACATATGCGTTATAGCTCAGCTGCCTCTGGTTTTAACTTTTATTGGGTTATCCCATCTGGCTCCTGGTCACCATTAGAAAGTATTATATGTGAGGAATCTCTGTGGTCTGAGGTTTTAGTTCACAGAGAATTTTGATATTTCCGCTTATCTTTATTGGGCTGCTTGTAAAGAGATTGAAGCTCTTTAACCAAACACTGTCGCTAAGTCCAGGTGGGGAGAAGATGACGGGTAAGTGATTAAGTTGTTAAAATGGAGAAAAGGCGGGATCCATTAATGGTCAGAAGGAAGACATCAGGTTGTGTGCTGAGCTATTTGGCTGCTTGTCTGGGCTACTTAATAAGTGTGGGGTCTGTGTGTGTGTGTGCACGCATGTGTGTGTGTGTGCACGCATGTGTGTGTTTGTGCACATGTGTGCACCATACCCACCTTGGGTAAAATTGTGTTTGAGGCTAAAATATTTTTTCTCATTCCTTCCTCTTTTTTTGTTTGTTCTCACTCTGTTTCTCCCAGCTGGCCCAATATTTTATTCTTCTCTCCCTCTCTGCTTTAACCTTCCTCTTCAAAGTCTTCTGTGGGCTCTTTGCTTTTCCACATACCAGGAGTAACTGATCATTAACAGCTTCGAGTGGTATTAATGGGGGTGTGGGAGGCATTTCCTTTTTCAAGTTTTTGCTTCAAAGAAACTCTTGGGCTTAAAAAGAGTGGAAATGTTGACCAGGATATCGGGGGCAGGGGTCTAGTGCTTGGAAAAGTCACTTCATTCAAGGACCTGATGATATTTTACCTGGAGGAGAGTTTGTGAGAGAGAAATGAGAGCTGTCCTGGAAAGGAGTTATGGAGACAAGGGGGAGTCTTCGGTGCTGGCTCACCGCAGTGTGTGGACTGGGGGCAGTGAGCCAGCTTAGAGGCAAACTCTAAGGACAGCAATTTCATCTCAGATCTCAGGGGGAAGGGGCCCCACGAGGTGACAGAGTAAGCTCTGAGTTCCTGGCATGGCTGGAGGGCATTCCTGCAGTGAGTAGGAGGCAGGGAGGGGACACACTAAGGTCCCTTCAACTCTAAGTGCTATGATTCGGCCATCTCCTTCAACCAGTTCTGGGGGAGGTCAGCCCTATAGTCAAGGTCAATCTGTATTTTCACTAAAAAAAAATGCAGTATTTCTTCTACTCTTTCATGTTGAGCCAGCCCTGGTGGTCTCGTGGTTAAGATTCGGCACTCTCACCGCTGTGGCCTGGGTTCGTTTCTGGTTAGGGAACCACACCACCCATCTGTCAGTTGTCACACTGCAGTGGCTGTGTGTTGCAGTGATGCTGAAAGCTATGCCACCAGGATTTCAAATAGCAGCAGGGTCACCCATGGTGGACAGGTTTCAGTGGAGCTTCCAGACTAGACAGACTAGGAAGAAGGAGCTGGCCACCCAATTCTGAAAAAATTGGCCATGAAAACTCTGTGAATAGCAGCGGAGCACTGTCTGATGTAGCACCGGAAGGTGAGAGGATGGTGCAAAAAGACCAGGCAGGGTTCCACTCTGCTGTCCACAGGGTCCCTAGGAGTCGGAATCTACTAGACAACACTAACAACTTTCATGCTGTGAAAGCAATATCAGCCTTTTAAGAATGTGTCCCCTTTTCCTGCCAAATATTAGTGTTTGCTTCTTCCTCAGTGTTTTGTTCTATATTTTTCAAGGGGTGCTTGGGTAGCTCAAATTTCCTAATTTAGACTTTCACAATTTCCTGGAGCCTGAATAAATTCCTTCTTTGCAGTTCTCCAGTGCAAGGTCGTTCAGATGACATGAGATAACAGCAGAAAATGGCATCATTCTCATTTTCAAGAAACATTTCCAATTAGTATTCATTTGAGATATTAACAGTGCTGAGAGTAAACACCAGGGTTTTATTCCCTCATGTAAATGGGCATTAGCTCAAGGTATGTCCCCTCTGTTTTGTCATGATTCGTAAATCACCCGCCTGTAAAAATCAAAGGCTGGAAATATTTGGTTACCTGCGGCAATGAGGGACTTTCTAGCAATGACGTTTGCCTTCCTGCCCTGGGTTCCTCTTAAATACTGGAGCCTTTCTCCCTCCACCTTTGACCTGGACTTCCTGTCCCAGCATAAACATCTCATCTCTTTTATTCTGACAGATGCCTGTAGAAGAGCAGGGAAATGTTACGAGACTTGGGTTTGTTTGTGTTTATTTGGTTCCTCTGCAAAGTGGTCTGGCTGCGTGCAATCAACGTTGTCCCTTTGCTTTGTTCAATGGGCTTCGAGTAATGAGGTGCAGATGGCAAACATGACATATTTGGGCACCAGGTAGTTTAATGCCAGTCTTATTTGCACCTCATGACTTGATGTTATTAGGGTCTTTGTCTCCAAGAAGCCAGCTCAGGGAGAAAACTAGCCTCTGCTCAGCCCACTATAAATGCGGATACACGCTGTAAAAAGGCTGGGACACTCACTTAGCAATTGGTTCCAAGTAGGAGCATTTAAGAACTGAGCTAAATCATTGTGGCCTTTTTCCTTTATTTTTTGTTTCTTTTCTTAAATGACAGTTATGAGTCTGTCCCTCATTCACACCATTTGATGTCGGGACTTCAGAAGGTTGGGTTTTTAAGGAGGCCATTTCAAAGGGTCTTGAGTTTGGGAGCTTGGACTAAAACTCAGCCTGTAAATACTTTGTTAACATTTCAATTATGGAGTCTGATGGGTGGGAGGTCGATGTGTTACTCCCTCGGTGACCCCTTGGCGTTAAGTGTCATTACCGTAATTAAGAGTCTTTCCTTGTCTTCGGATGTCCCACACTGGAAATGAATCCTGATGGAATTATTTGCATCAATCATTTTTTTTATTGTGGTAAAATATACATAACATAAAATTTGGCATTTTAACCATTTTTAAGTATACAGTTCACTGGCATTAAGTACATTCTCATTGTTCTGTGACCGTCACCACCATCCATCTCGAGAACTTTTTCATCTACCCAAACAGAAACTCTCTACCCATTAAATCTTAACTCTTCATTCTCTCTTCCCTGCAGCCCTGGTAATCACTAATCTACTTTCTGTCTCTATGAATCTGACTATTTTAGGGCCCTCATATACCTAGGAGACCATGAATACTTTCCTTTCACCCCCACATAATCACACCTTCCCTCCCTAGCAATGTCCATTACCAGTAGTGTGATATGTCCTTCCAGTTTCCTTTCTACGCATTTACTTGCTTACACACCTCCATATATACATGTTTCTTTAAAAAAATATCAAAGGGTACACAGTATTCTAACTGTTCTGCAATTTGCTCTTTTCATGTAACGTGTCTTGAAAATCATTTAGTCTTTAACTCTTTCTTTTACTGGCTTCACAGTATTCCATAATATGGATATACTGTAATTCATTTAAATTGCTCCCCAGATGATGGACATTTGTTTCTAGTTTTTCACTATCATCCATGATAAATAGCTATGCACAGCCTTTAACATCCTCCTTTTGTGCACATGAGCAAGTATATTTTAAAGCATGATTCCTGGAAGTGGAATTGCTCAGTCAAAAGGCATGTACACTTAAAATTTTGATAGATGCTGCCAAATTGTTTTTCAAAAAGGCATCGCTAAATTACACATTCCCTAAATGAATGGTGATGTTGCATTTCCTGCCATCCGCTCCAGCGTTTGATAGTGTTAGTCTTTTAAACTTCTGCCAATCTGATCAAAAAAATCTTAAAATTTGTTCTTCACATTTATCCACTATAGTAAGAGAAGATCCTAAAGAAGGAATAAGAAAGAGCAGAGGAGCAGAGGGGATAAAGGGAAGGGAAGATGAGAGGAATTGTTCTGGAAGTGCTGGTCCTCTTTTTGGAATGTGCGGGGGCTGGATTAGGTCCATCAAGAACAGATATTCTCAAAGACATTTGGCTGGCTTACTTCTGCTGCATCCACAAGCCATGTGGCCTCTTGCTGCGTGGCTGGGGAGTCACCCAAGGCTGTCTACCCACCATGTGTTGGCCACAGTTGCCTCTATCCATGCCAGAGGCCAACACAAGCATGGTTTCAGAAGCACCAATGCTTTTAGCTGTCCTGAAGCTTATCTTGAGTCTGCTTCACCCACAGTGCTCCCTCTGCCTGGAGCTCTCTTTCCCCAACTCATCTGCCCAAGCTGCTCATCTTTAAGTCAGTTTGAATGTCACTTCCTCAGAAAGACCTTCCCAAGTTTCCACTGGTCCAGTACTTTTCCTTCAAAGCACTTGTCACAATTGTAGGTAAATGTTTGTATTTGTCACTGATTGTGATTGTCAGACAACGTTTGTGATTGTCACTGATTGTTGATAATTGTCAATAAAGTCTGTCTCTCTCTCTCTAAAGTATAGGCTCAATGAATGTTGGAAACAGGTAGATTATAGTCACCACTGTGTCCTCATGGCTGTCACATAGTAGGCAGTCAATAAATATTTGTTGGGTGAATCAAGGAAAGCCAGGCACTTGCAATGTAGAGCATTGTTGCTCTTAATTTACAAATGAGAAAACTAAGGTCTAGAGAGGTTCAAACACTCACATATATGGAGCCATCACTGTGGGTCAGGCATGGTTTCAGGACTCTACTACTGCTCATGGCAGTGTCTGGGGCTTGTTTGATTTATTTTACCTCAAAGCAACCCTATGAGGCAGTTAGTATCTTTGTCGCCATTTTACAGATGGGAACGTCAAAACACAGCGCCCATCCCGGGAGTGAAATGAGATGCTCTACTTGTATCATCGTGAGGGTTGACCCCTGACAACTTTGTAAGGAAGAGAAGGCCAGTTACACTTCTGCTCCTTTCTCTTGGAAGAGGTTCCACACCCTGCTTGTCTTTGTCTACTTCCTCTAAGGACTGGTAGGTGATTGGCTAAGTGCTTTCGAGTAAATCTATCATCCTACTAGGGTCCTATGCATTTTATAAGAGGATTCCTAGGGGAGATAGCTTAACTGAAAAGAATGGTTCTCCTATGGTGGAGATGCCAGGGTCTATTGCAGGCTGGAGAAGGATCTGGAGTGTGAGCTCACCCTTCTTGACATCCCATCAGAGAGGGCCTAGCCCCCAACTCTCCCGGGTGAAGAAGTCTAGTCTTGCATGTGGCTCTATTTGTATCACTCCCTGTCTAAGCTAAAAATGCTCTTACAGGGGAAATTGAATTGCTTCATGGAGACGGATGAAAGGCCTTAGCACTTTTAGTTGTCTCTCTCCTGAGGTCTAGAAGGCATATAAGAATCACATTCCCAGTCTCAAAATAGAGACAGAAACCTACTTTAATTCATTTAATTTCCTTTTTCACATCCCAGATTTTCCACAAAGGGAGTCAGCCAGAACCTATTCTTGACAGCTCGGAGGCAGCATGGGAGAATACAAAGAGCGTGGACTCTGAGATCAGACTGGCTCGGGTTTGAACCCCAGCTTTACTGCTTATTGTTTTTTAAGCTTCCTGATCAGAAATATTCCTTTCTATAAAATGGGAATGATGGTACCTACGCTGTATGGTGAGTGGGAAGATTAATGTCTGTCAAGCACCTAACAGAGAGCTTGGCAGATCTCAGGCAAACATCAAATAGTAGCTACAATTTTCAGATTTAAAGGAATTTGCGAAGTCAAGATTTTGGGCCAGTAAAATCTCCTAAATTCTGCCCTTATTAAATTTATTAGGTTTTGTAAGACTTTTAAAAGCATTAGCGTGTATCTGATATATGTGCTTTATTTCGACTTCCTCTTAATTCAGTTTATATTACAACATTATGAAAAAAATGTGTGATTCACCTAATAGTCACATTAGTCCTGGGGAATGACTTTTAAAATTAGTATGTATTATTTATATATCTTAAAATCCTTACCTGCATTTTCTCTCTTTAGCCACCATAAAACCATAAAGAATTTATTGGGAGTCGTTTTCCTGGGCCCATAATCAGGATACATCTCTGAAGGCACGACAATCGCCTTTTAAACTTTTAATGATGTAGAATGATTTTTATTTCTAACATTAAGATTTTCAAGTAGTATATGTACAATGAATGTAAATAGCAATGCTAAATAAGTATCACATAGTTTGAAAAATCTCAGTGGCTATTTATACCCAGGCCAAAGTAGATTGAAGATTGAATATTTTAGGAACAGGGAATATGGTTCAATAAGAGAGCTCAGCCTGCAGAGGGATTGGTCTGACACCTACCTGTCTGATTTATATTTGTGTTCTCAAGATCTCGCACACAGTAGGTGCTGAATAAGTATTTATTGCATGAATGCATGATAGGAATAATTTCCATATCTCCAAGTCATATTGACCTGTCTGGTTACCATAAATCTTAAGACCTTTGCTAAACTTTTCATTCTGCAAACTTTTATTGAGTGTCTACTATATGCCAAGCACTGAATTTGGGGTGAAGGGGAGGAAGAGTATTCTCTACCCACTCTGAGTCCTTTCTGGCTGGGCCACAAATTAAATTGACATGAGGCTGAATAGTGGGAGAAAATCAAACAAAGCTTTATAACATGTATACATGGGAGAGACCTGGGGAAACTGAGTATCTCTAGATAAAATGGTGGAAGTTCTCTCTTAAATAGACAAAGGAGGATATTGGGGGTTGGGTCAGTTATGGGAGATTACCAGAAAAGCACAGTAAAGTTATTATGTAGATTTAAGGCCTCACCTTCCACACTGACAAGTTTCTAGAGGTGAGGTCATCCATCCCTCTTAGCACTACCTCTACAAATGGAGATTTTCCTTACAAATGTAAATGTTTGGTAACAGAAGTTTGATAAGACTGGGCCCAGCAAAGACTCTCCCAGTCTATTGATACCCAGAGTTACCCAAGGTGAAGGCCCGTCCCAGGGACAGGACCTACATCCCAAATCCCTTTAGACAGTTGTGTGTGTGTGGGGGGGTTGAAGGTCAAAGCCTCCTTCAGAAGAAGGTAAAGAGACACATCTTGAGGTGGCCAATTCTGATCCCCCACAGGGGATAAACTGATGAGAAAAACCAGACAAAATTCTTCTTTGTTCTCTTGGAGCTTATATCCTTAGGAGGGCCAGGCATCACCTGGGTAAAAATAAAATTACAACTGCTAAGAGACTGGTGCAGTCCAAGGAAGGGAGAAAACCAGAGTGGCAGAGGATAGAGGTAAAGGACTAGTTAGTGGCATGTGAAGGGTCTGGAGGGGTGGGCAGAGGACAGGACAGGCAAGGCCATTGTTATGGGCCGAATTGTTTCCCCCCAATTCATATTTGAAGCCCCAAACCCCCATGTGACTATATTTGGAGATAGGGCCTTTAAGGAGATAACTAAGGTTAAATGAGGTCATAGGGTGGGCCCTAACCCAACAGGACTGGTGTCCTTATAAGAAGAGAGAGAAACACCAGGGATGCACATTCACAGAGGAAAGTCCACGTAAGGACGTGTGGAGAAGTTGGCTGTGTGCAAACCAAGGTGAAATCAACATTGTTGGCATCTTGATCTTGGAATTCCAGCCTCCAGAATTGTAAGAAAATAAATTTCTCTTGTTTAAGCCACCCAGTCTGTGATATTCTCTTCTAGCAGCCTGAGCAGACTAATGCAGCCATATAGGCCATAGGAAGGAATCTTGTTGTTACTCCAAGATCAATGGAAAGCAGTGGAAGGTTTTTAAACAGGGGTTAGCATGATTAGCTTTGCATTTTGGAAAGATTACTCTGGCTGCAACGAGAAAACCAAATGGGGGAAATACAAGTAGATGTGGGTCCCTTGGGGGAAAAAATCCCAGGAGTCCCAATTTAGAGTCTAATTCTCTTTCCATTATGCTGTTCAGAGTTGGTCTCAAACACCAAGTTCAATCCAGGGTGGATTCTGGGAAGAATGACCAAAAAGCCTCACAGTTTGGTCACCAATAATGGCTGTTACAGTTCATGGAAATCTCTTCTTTGACTCTCTGAAACCAGCTGACCAGAAAGTGTCCTGCAGGAAGACAGGGGACATTGGTGGGGACCTGACTCATCTGCTGTGTTCTCATTAGGCCTGGATTCTTTCTCTTTGTCTCTAAGGTTATTTTTGGTTGAATTCACAGGCCAACAGGAGAAGGGGAGGAAAGTAAATGGACTTCAAAGGGAAATGCTGATACCTTTCTTGTGCAGCCCTCCTGCCCTCTTCCAAATTATCTCAATGTGTGTTTTATCCCTGAACCAACATTTCTGGGACCCTAAGAGCAACTTTGATGAAAGAAGTCTCCAGAAGATTTGGGACACTGTTGTAATCACAGTCAAAATAAATGGAAAATCGATGAAACTGTTTAAGTGGTAGTTTTAAACAGCTACCATTTTTTTAGCTCATGATTCTACATGTTGGCCACTTGGGCTGGGCTCAGTGGGTGGTTCTGCTGATCTAGACATGGGGATTGGCTAGCCTGGTCTGGGGCTCAAGTCATGTGTCTGCAGTCAGCAGCTGGGTCAGTTAGGGGCTGGCTGACCAACATCTGCTTGCCTTGGTTCTACTTCTTGTTGTCTCTCATCTTTTAGCAGGGTAGCCCAGGCAAGAGGGCGAACCCCAATTAGCATGCACTTTTCAAGCTTCTGTTTATGGCATACTGGCTAATGTCCCATTGGCTAAAGCAAACCCCAAGGCTGGACAGAATCAAGGGATAGAGAAGTAGACTCCCCCTTTTGATGGGAGTTGCTGCAAGGACACTGTATAGGGATGTGGAAACAGGGAGGGGAAGAATTTGTGGCCAGTTTTACAGTCAACCTCCAGTCATTTGCTGTACAGTGCTTACAACTTTTGCTGTATTCATATCCCCATCCTTGTTAATTTTCTTTAAATCAACTTCAACTTAAACAAAATACCTGTTTTAGGCTCCTCCTAAGCAATCTGATCTTTGAAATCACAGACTTAATGTGTTAGTTACTGTTATGGGTTGAATTGTGTCCCTCAAAAATTCATTATGGTAAGCCCTAACTCCAGTCCCTCAGAATGTGGCTTTATTTAGAAATAGGATCATTGTAGAGGTAATTAGTTGTTAAGATGAGGTCAGACTAGAGTAGGGTGGGCTTCTAATCCAATATTACCGGTGTCCTTACAAGAAGAAGGTCATGTGAAGACAGAGACACTGGGAGAACACCACGTGATGACAAAGACAGCTACAAGCCAAGGAAAGCCAAAGATTACCAGCAAACACTGGAAGCTGGGAAGAAGCAAAGGCCTCCCCTGCAGGTATCGGAGGGAACATGGGCCTCTCAATTTCTAGCATCCAGAACTGTGAGACAATAAATGTTCATTGTTTTAAGCCAACTAGTTTGTGGTATTTTGCTATGGCAGCACTTGGAAACCAATACAGTTATTTTAAAAAATTAAATATTAGCTTAAACCATATGAAATTGCCACCTTTGTATTTTTCAAATACAAAATGGTTGAATAACAGCAATTTCACATTAAAATAAATACCTGGCTATTGAAAAAAGTTTGTGGGCTACTTAAAAGTATCTTGTATATGATCATTAGTACATTGCTACACTTTTGAAGACACTGATTTAAAATGTTCTATTAAAAAATAAGGCATTTAAATTTTGGTGGGAAAGTCAGGATCCAGTTAATGTTTCTCCCCCACAATATTGTCTTTCTTGGTTTTACACACTTACAGAAGCATTAGAATGAAAAGTTGTATAATTAATTTGCAAATGCTGTAAACCTGACTAAAAAGTTTCTTGGTACTGAACTTGATTTTTTAAATAGACATAAATTAGTCTCTGACCTTGGCATATTAAAAAGTCAAGAAGTACATTTTCTAGAATAGACAAAATGTGCCATTTGGCTTCTAAATAAGATGTGTGGATTGAGTCAAGTTTCCTTCATCGAGACAGTCCAAATTAACTTGTAACTACTTCAGTAGAATTGAATTTCAGTTACTTTTGCATGGAAATAATAATAAAAGAGTAATGAAATCCAAAATTTCTGAATCTTGCAAATACTAGCTAATTAAAAGACTTTATCTGTCATGATTATTTTGAGCAACTGATCATTTTCATCAATCAACCAAGCAACCCTGATAAGCCAATCATTTTTTAATCGATGTTGAGCCACTGAAAAGTTGCCATAGATACCAAATTCTACAGCCATCACAACAGAAAGTCAGGTTCGAATTGGAAGTGACAGGTGTATTCATCACGTAGTTAACAAGCCTTTGAAGGGAAAGAGAGAGTTTGTCAGTCCTTAGGCTGGGTATAAAAGATTGCAAAGAACATTCAAACAATTCCCAAAGAGCACTTCAAAAGCGAGGCGAAGGATCCGTTTCTCATTAGAAATGCAGGAAGATGTTTGCTTGAAATTCAAGCTCTCAGTAACATGTTCCTTGAAGTTTTGCTTGGCTGTCATTTACCAGGGGTCACCAGTAAGTTATCTTAAGAGCAAAGAGTTTCTGATTTTTTTTTCTTTCTACATCAGAAGTAATAAGAATGGTTGAGAGCATCAGGCAATGATTACCGTAAAAAGCTGTCTTGATTGCACTGTTTATAAATGTGGAAATATGAATGTATACATATTTATATGCATGTGTATATATATTTACCAGTTGTCAATACTGTCAGAAGGAAAGAGTAGAACGAAGAAATATATTTTGAGAGTTGTTGTACATAATCCGGTACCCATTACTAGTAGAAATTTTGGATGTTCAGAATTTTGGAGAATAGACGAAAAAACCAGAGGGTTTCAATGGAAAAAATATATATATATATTTCAAAGGTATAGCACACCTTCCAGTTTTTTGGGGTGGCCGAGGCAAACCCACTTTCATCTCTCGACGTCTTGGTCTTCCTTATGCACATCAGCAGTTGAACTGTGAGGAAACACAGTAATGACCTCAGGCCTTAGGAAGGAGCACTGGAGAGGGAGTCAGGAGAAGGGAGTGCTGATTCCAGCTCTTCCACTGACTCACTGTGAACCCAAGGTTCTCCAGGACTGTACAACCCAGGAGGGGAGGAGGGTCTGCCTTGATTGCTGAGTTTCATGTAGCTCGAACCTTCGTTGAGTCTTGGGGGTTATTCGTGCCCACATGATGCAACTAGCTGTGACTTACGTGGACTGGTGTCTGACTTATCCACCCCATCTACTTGTCAGCTCTCATCTTCTCCCTAATGTGTGTCGCAGGCGCCCTGCTGCACCACTTTGGTTTCATCTCCTAAAATGCTAGGTTTGGGGATCATATAAGCAAACCGGTTGAAATCGTTTGATAAGTAAAGGGAAGGAGATTTGAGGAAGTTCCTGAAAGTTCAGAGCCAGGAGTGGGCACCTTAGAGTGTGTGTAACCACGCAGGAAAGGTCATTTCCCTGCTTTGCTCCCTCTGGGCAGTAGAATCTTGACTTCAATGCCCAACTGGTCCAAGCATCCTGTACTCTCTCCTTTACAGTACCTGAAGGGGGAACTTTATCATAACAACCAAAAGGTCAGTGGAGAAGAACTGAATCTGTATCAGGGAATATACAATTTACTAAACAATTAATTGATCTGTGTGTGTATATATATATACATGAAAACTATAACCCAGGGTCAGTCTGGTGTTAGGTGCCTCTACTTTCCCCTCTTCTTTTTTCCTATGGCTCAGTTCATGGCTACAATTATAACTGGTCCACCATGACTTCTTTCTTGTTTGCCTGCTTGTATGCGTGTAGTTGCTTTTATTCGAGCACCTCAATCCCTTGCCTTTCTTAACACAGGCAAAGATTTTAATGCCATGCAAAATGTATTAATGCCTCATGTGCCTATATTTCTAATCTACATAAATGGAATTTTGTTATAGGTCTCATTCTGTTCCTTGCATGTTTTATTCACCAAGCACTATGCTTTTCAGATCCATCCTTATTGCTGTGTGTCCTCATCTCTTTAATTTGGTATTCATTCAGCAAAACATTTATTGAGAACATACTATGTGCCAGGAGCTGTTGTCAGCTGGAAGACATACAGTGATGAAGTCTGCAAACGAGATCTATTTCCTTCCTGTCCTCTCCCGAAAGTTTAATGGTACCGGGAGACATAGCTGACTCCCTCCTTCTCCACGTTTCCCAACAGAGAAACTCTCCTTCATCATTACCTTCTCAGTTCCTGGTCATGGCTCAGGGTTTGCAATCTGTCAAAGGCTATTCAGAAGGATCTTCTTTAGTTTTTTGCTAGAGCAGTTAGATGTACATAAGTTAATAAAATTGTATTTGCTAAAACGCAAAATGGAAAATCCAGCTGTGTTTCATAACATTAAGATGTGCTAATCATGATTTCAATAAACAAGCGTGTACGTTGGAAGAAATACGTTTGTGTTTTGTTGGCACGGAGGACAGTAACCTGATGAGTGCGGACAGCGCCTTCTCTCAGAACAGGCTGGTCTAAGTGTTCATCTGTAAGAGAGTTGTTGAGAAGGCTGTGTGCTTTCCCATGGACACAGGATTCCCGTAGAGTTTTCTCTGACTCTAACTGTAAAACACTGGTTAATCCGTAACACACTTAATAAGTTGTCCAGATTGTCCAGTTACACTATAAAGTCTAGCAAGCACTTAACAATGTCCAAAGGCATTCTCCCCGCTCCGTTCCCTCAGCCATTGTTCTGATTCAGTCTCCTCTCTTCCCCCCCGAATCACCCTAGCGACTTCCTCGCTGATCTGTTTTCTCTGTCCCCATGTTCATCATCCATATTGCAAGGATGAGATTTCTAAAATGCAAATCTGATGGCAGCCCTCCCCTATAACTCAACAGTGGTTCCACTGCTGCAGAATAAAGACTTCTGACCTGCAGTCCGAAGCTCTCGTGGTCTCCTCTCTCACTTACCTCGGAGCTCACCTCTCGATGCATCCCTTCTGCGGCTTCTTGGGTGCACCTCCTTTCGTCAGGACTTTGTCTCTGCTTATGTTGCTTCTCTGCTTGGAAAGCCCTTCCTCTCCTTGTCTACTTGGAAAATTCTCACTCCCTTTTCAGGATTAAGACCAGGAGTTCTCTCTTCCCTGATCACTGTCTTCCCACTCCTTGGAGTTATCTTTTCTTCTTCTATAATGTGATATCACATTGCTTTGTAATTGTTTGTTTACATGTTTCTGCCACTGATGCTGAGGTCCTCGAGGTCAGGAACTATGTCTTGTTCATTTATCTCTAGGACTTGGCACAGCAAAGATGGTCAGCAAGTATTTACAGAGATGAATGTCATTATAGCCCTGAGGCTGGGGCAGGAAGTAAGGGCTAGGAATGGGTCTCCACACACTTATCTCAGGGGTGAAGACTGGAGGTGGGCTATAGGATGAGGGGCATGGTGGTGACTTAGGATGGCAGGGCTCTGTGTGGTCAATATATGTGTGTGTTTGTTAGTTCTTGTAGGCTGAACCATAGGGTTTGTGGAGGGGAGTTATGGGAAATAAGCCTGGAAAGTCAGGTTAAGGTCTTGAACGCCAGACTAAGGCATTTTTACTACTCTCTCTGCAAAAGGGAATGCCAAGTGTTATTTGATCTTGGAAATGACACAATCCAAAAGGTGCTTTGGAACACTAGTTGGCCCTTTGTGGTTGGGCTGATGTGGGAGAGAATGCTGTCAGAAAGATCAGTTTGAGGATGAATGGGATAGAATGGATACAAGCTAATAGGAATCTAACATGTAGAAGAGTCAGTCGAAATGGAAGACAAAGCCCAACAAAATTTGTCCTGTTTACCAAGCTATATTTAATATTGACTCTGTTAAACATTTGACACACCTTGAAACATTTTATCAGTGGCCCATGTCCTTGGGCTGCTTTAGAGCTCTGCTGAAGTGAGTCTGTGACTTCTGGCTCTCCAAACCCAAGAAGAGTCAGGAATAAGGAGGATTGGACTGAAGTTTTTGCCAGACAACACCACGACCTGCCTGAGGATGGGTGGCCTTTCCTCCTGATTTGAAATGGAGATCTGTTTTTCCTATCATGGCTAACAAGAATTTCATGATCAGCAGGCTTCTTCACTCAAATTCATATCTCATTGGGCTTGAAGACAATAGCTACAATTAGGCTTGACTTATAAGCTTTGTTTGCCCAAACATGGATGGTGTAAGCTAGTGCCATCCCCACTTGACACTCTGATGTCATCCTCCCCCTGAGTGAGTGGTTCTTGGGGTGCTCCCTGTCAACTGTGATGACTCCAGAACCTTGATGACATATTGACATCAAACCTACACCCAAAGGCAGAGTAGGGACAACGTGATGTCCAGGACTCTGAGAGGTCTCCTTTCCCTGCTAAATACATTCAAGATCTGATTGCTGATGGATAAACTGACATTGATGGTGAACAAAAAAGACAAAAATGTTTGGGAGAAGTAACACATTGGCTTACATTTCCATTGAGATGTGAAGGACAGTATTGGGCCCCTCTAATGCTCTAGCTCACATCCTCTCTGCCCACCTTGTGCTGCTGTGGCACCTGCTTCATGCAGGTGTGCCCTGATAGGACCTTGCCCAGCAACACTGTGTATTCCTCTCTTGTTTCTCTGGAGCTTCTCTGACGATGAGATGTGGGACACTGCAGGAGCCCACCTGGCATTGCCTGGAAGTGCAAGCAAGTTATTGTCTACTATGGTCTGAATATTTGTGTTCACCCCCAATTCATATGTTGAATCCTAACTCCCAAGGTGATGACATTAGGTGGTGAGGCCTTTGGGAGGTGATTAGGTCATGAAGTGGTGCCCTCATGAATAGGATTAGTGTCCTTATAAAGGAGACCCCAGAGAAATCCCTCACCCATTCTCCCATGTGAGGACACAGTGAGACGATGAATCAGGAAGTGGGCTCTCACCAGACACCAAATCTGCCAGCACCTTGATCTTGGACTTCCAGCCTCCAGAACCGTGAGAAATAAATTTCTGTTGTTTATAAGCCACCCCGTCTATGGTATTTTATTACAGCAGCCTGAACAGATTAAGACATTATCCTTCTTCCATCCCTCAAGTGGGGAGTTTTGAGACATTTTCTGCACAGAGTGAGCCCCAGTTTCCACAGTGGTGCCCAACTCAAGGATCTGTCCTTATATTGATCTTCCCTCCTTCCCAGTTTCACTCTTTAATCCCTGTCTCCTGTTCCCTGGGATCACTTCTAAAAATAAACTACCAGTACGTGAGCTTGTATCTCAGGCTCTTTGTGAGGGTGGGGAACCAGGTTAATACCAGGACTAAGGGGGTTATCCTTCCTGTGAGTGGGTTTACTAGAAGTGAAGGGTAGAAGGATGACCTCAGGACTGAGAGTGTCTCTACCTACATGCCAGGTCATAGGCCCAGCCATGTTTGTGAGTATGTCTTCAGGATGTGTGAAGAAGGAACTGAGCAACAAAATATGCTTTCCATGTCTTTGTGGACAAAGCAATTCGATCAAGCTGAAATATCACTCCTACTGCAGCTCTTACTAGACAATAATCATGCCGGCATCCTGAACTTATGACCAGAGTCAGTGATGAGCGTAGGACGTGGAGAGGGTCTTGGGCTTTGGCCTTCAGCTCAAAGGGCCATTTAAATGCCTAACTGATGCTTTTGATGTTTGTTTTCATCAAGCAGTTGTCGTTTTACACTCTAGTAAGTTTCCCCCCAATAATGAATGTATCTGTATGTAAAAAAATTGGGGTTTTCTGGTACATATTTTATTTTTGTAATTCTTCTCCTCCTCCTCTTCCTCCTCCTTCCTCTGCTTAGGAACTCACTGCTCTGGGTATCTCTGACCCTCTGAGAGAGTCAGTGCCTGACCTCCTATCGTGGAGTTGTGGTTCCTGGTCCATCCCCAGTACCTCCTACTACACGGCCAGCACAAGTGCTTTATGCTCTGTCATTCCCTCCTGGCTTCTCTGTCCTGAGTGTCCTCTACCTCTCATCTCTAGTGTTAGAGATAAGACAGATACAAAAATCTTTGTGCCCTCTATTACAGTCCAAATATCTGTTTGCTTCTCACTTTGCCATTCTTGGTTCTTGGTTGCCAGCTGAGTATCTCTACTTAAGAGGAAATTTCCCAAACAATTCCAAGCAGAAAGTGAAAAGGAATATGAATCCACATATGCTAGAGATAAGACATAATCTTTGTGGACAAGTCTCAGGAGAAGTCCAACTCCTATCTAACACCAGACTGGTACCTTTAAAAGCTCCCCTCAGGCCACCAATTGGAGGATCAGCACCCAGTTGTGGTTATCCTCACTAGCTCAGAGAAGGACTCTAGTTTTGGCCTCCCATCCTCTGCTCCAAACCCTAGGTCCATCCTGCCAACTTGTGCCTGGAATCCCCCTCTAAGTCCAGCCGCCTTGGATGATGACTCATTCAGACAATGAGTGTGACCCCCTCACTGGCAGAGATACTCCCTCTTAGGGGATGCTTCTCTTCTGGTGGCTGCTGACCTTCCCTGAGCCTGGTTGCCAAGTGGATGAAGAAGCGCATGGAGATGAGGCAGTGGGAAGAAGAATTGAACTACCAACTCTGAGGCTTGCATTGCTGTCTCCAGGGCTGCTCTAGAGGTGCTATTCAAACCAAAGACCTTCCCCAGCTACCATTGAACTTGCTCTGGTCTAGGTGAACATTGAACCCTGGCTTAGTTGGGGCAAGTATTCAGTCAACTTTAGGAGAAAGAATCACACAGATAGGGTGAGCATGGACCTCAAGTGATTAGGAAGAAGCCACAGGTCCAGAGGCTGGACTATTCTTAGTTCTTAGCACACAGGTTAACATAGGCCATGGAAGAAGACAGAGCTAGTCATCATTCATGGTCAAGCAGGTGAAGATTTCACAATTAAGAGGTCCCAGCCTCCAACCAACCAAGACCTCCTCACCCACTGCCCAAGGGCCATGCCTCCAGCACCAGAGTTTCTTTTCATGCCATCTCCTGACTCCCAGGACATTATTTTTGAGCAAAAGCCCTCTAGAATCCATCCTGCTCATTGGCTCAGGTTGCAGACCTTCAGTTCTGATGCTCGGCATGGCAATAACAGGGGGAGATGCTAATTCTCTTTGTCCTTCTATTCTTTTATTAACTTCTTAAGGAATATCTGATATGTTTACGGATTGTTACTGTTTCCTTTCTTTCTAATTATGCCCTGGTTGGGATATAGGTGACTAGTTCCTTTCTCAGATGTCTTTGAGTTAAGCCCCAGAGGCCCCCTGGGGTTAACTCTTACGACTCTACAAACTAAGCAGTTCCTATTTTGCCTACTTATAGCTTTGTGCAATGTTCACTGAGTATGATCTCTGGAGGTGAAGCTCTTTCCTTTGGCTCGCCCAAAAGTGGAGAAGGCAGCCAACACAGCCCAACCCAAAGATTCTCTGCTGGTCCTTAGATACACCCGCGTCTTGAATCCTGAAAGCTGCCCATAGTAAAAGGCCTGCCTTGGCCACAGTTGAGTGGCTTGGGAGAAGATCAAAGGTAGAGAAGAAGATGAATTGTGTGAGAAGCACTCTCATCATTACGAACCAAATTAACAGATTAGTAGTCCTTACAGTGTGGGCCCCAGACCATCAGCATTAGCATCACCTGGGAACATATTGGAAATATAGTTTGGGGCCTCACTCCATAGCTACATAGTTAGGAACTCTGGGGTGAGATCTAGCAATCATTGTGTCATGAGTCCTCCAAGTGGTTCTGATGCGTGGTCAAGGTTGAGACTAGAACAGTGATTCTCAAAGTTGCGTGCTCAACTGAGTTACCTTGAGTGGGGCTGACTTTTAGGAATCCCAGTGCCCAGGTGGCAGCCCAGAACAATTAGATCAAAATCTCTGAGGATGGCATCCGTATTTCTTTAAAGCTTCCTGCATGATTCCAGGGAACAGCCAAAGCTGAGATTCACTGGGCTAGGTCCTAGGGAAAAGGAGCATGAATGAGCTCAAATTGTCTACACCTGACCATGTCCTTCCCTCTCCCTCTTCCTCCTCCATCTCTCCAAACTCAGGGACTGCTTAAGAGAACTTTAAAAATGCCCCCGCTGTTGAATAATGTGTTTCTATGTATATCTGTATATATATGTTTTATCACAGCCTAAATATGCAAATGTTAATAACTTGTCATCATTTCTTCTTTTCCGAAAGCATATATTTCTGGCTGGTAGACACAGGCTGGCTGGAGCATTTCTCGACTAGCTCTCCCCTGGCTCTTGGAAGCTCAACATGTCCTGCAGGGGCCCTTGGATTAGGTGCTTCCATCCTACAAACTAAGAAATTCCCAAAAGCCTCTCCAAGGGAGATTGGAAGTTTTCTGAAAATATCTTTGGACTTAATCTGAGATGGCCCTGGGAGTTACCTTATAAAATGAGGTTCTGCCCAGGGGAACATCGCTATATTATATGGTCCGCTTTTGGATCCCTTAATTCTGTAACTGGGTATATAGACAAAGAAACAGGGAGAATTTAAAAATACTTTTGTTTCTAAATTTGAAAATGACTAGATCATGAGCACATGTTCTAAAGGAGTCTTCCCCTGGGGAAGCTTTCAAAATCATAGCCTGACAGTGCGTGGAGGGGCCTTGAGAGCATCCTTTCAAACTCCTTCATTTTAGAGATCTGGCAACCAAGGCCCATGGAGGTTAATCCCAGCCCCAAATCACACAGCAAATTAGCGGCAGAATTAATACCAGAAACCAGATCTGATAACTCCCACTTGGGTGTCCTCAGCCTGCTACATCATGCTGTCTTTTATATTTAAATTTTTTTTTGCCAACATGGGCTTCCTTCCATTCTCCCCTCACACTAAGGATTTTTATGAAGGAAGTATCTGTTTTATTTTTAAGTGGCTGATAGAACTCATCAATTAGGTCATTGAGATGGTTCTGAGGATGCATTAAGTCATTTTTACATTTGCTGGAAAATGAGTCTGTAAAAGTATAATGCAGGATAGTGAGATGTCAAAAGTCAGGGAAGTGAGAGAATCTGAGTAAAATTGTAGAGATTCTGAAATAGGCTTTGGAATTTTCCAAGATTTTTGGAGCCCTTTCATTGTTTATGTTTTATTGGTTGTATAATAATTGATGTGAAAAACCCAAATAGCCACATTTTTCCATTTGGGCCCATGACTCAGAACACTGAAAATCTTTTTAGAGGATTTTAACCATTTACCGCACCTTTAATGGGGGAAAAAGGTTCAAAAATTCCTTTATTTACTTATTCACGTGTTTTATATTTTCTGGATTTCTTAGTGGCAGCTGTAAAAAGGGCTTTTCATGTGATCATTTCATTCAGTAATTTGTCTAAACCGAGGCCTTTTCCCTTTTTTCTAATGCCTGCCCAGCTGTCACTGTTGCCTGCTAAAGTGATTTTTCTCTATTATGTTGTCACTTTACACTCCCACAGGGTCCAATCGTGCAGGCCTTACATGCATGGAACTCACATTAAAGTCATTGGAAGCTTTAGCATGGAAGAATGTGGTTTTGGGGCCCAGAGAAATGGTGTATTTTGAAACCTCAGGCTCTGGAGCACCAGTCCACAATATGATTAAAATGCTGGGATTCTTCCTTCTTGCTGATCTCACTAGATTGTTGATTCTTGATTGGCTGATACGGCCAATTGTTGGAGGATTCAGGGGACAGATTCTGCATCCATGCAGAGAGTAGGTGTTCTAGAGTTTTATATTCCAAGCCGTCTTCCCTCCACCCTAACTCTACCATTCAAAATTGGTATCGAAAGCAGGAAAATGAGGGACCACTAGGGAAATAAGAATGTATTATATCAGATTTTGTGTTTTGTTTGGTGTTTTCTGAGAGGAGAGGCCTTGCCCAGTCAGGAAATGGATTCAACAAATATGAGGGGAAACTCAATTGTACTTAGAGAATGAAAATACCCTGGGTCAGGAGAGAAAAGCTGGTCCGAGTGGGAAGGGTCCCATAGTTAAGGGTTTTTTCTTCTTCTGAATTAGGTGGCTTTGTTCTGCCATATGAGAGGGCTTTAGGGTATGGGTTTTATTGATTTCTTGTGAACATATTGGGATCAAGTGATTCTTGGGCCTGAAATGTTCCATTTTATCTTTATAGTTGTCTTACTTCTTTGAGAATCAAAAGTACCACCTCCGCCTGGAAGCCTCTAGGAGTACTCCAGGCCTCCCTATCTTGCCTTTCTCACACCTCTCAAGAGCAGGCATGACAAGAAGGAGTAGCTCTACCTCGCCCACTTCTTGTTGTAGATCTGGTGGGTCAGTGACCCTTGCAAGTGTCCATTGACATGAGTTATTGTCAGGACGGGCAGGTGTTGGCTGAAAGGGGAAGGAGGAGTTTTCTCATCTAAAGGAAGTCCTCTGAGAGATGAGAAGACTGGCTATCTCTCCACCTAGGCTGAGTACAGGGCTCCTGAAGACTTTGCGAGTTTAGACTCTGAGCATCGACACAGGGTCAGTTTAGGGTCCAGGTGTCAGAGGGACACAGAATTGGGGACAGGACTCCTTTCTCCCTACCTCTCACAGGTCCCCATGTAGCTCTGGCACTGAGGGTCCCCAGGTGGGTAGCAGGTAGGCCCCTGGAGAGGTGGCTGAGCCCAGCAGAACCTACCCGAGGTGGGTGGACCGGAGGCTGAGACCATCTCCAGACCCTGCTTAGGGGGCTGGAGATGAAGAAGTTCCACAGACCTGTTCAGGAACACAAGGACACCCCCAAGGTGTCCCTGACATAACTGAGGGAAGTTCTGAGGGAAGGCTGCAGTGCTGTGAGGATGGATGTGGGCTCAGGGCCCTACTCATTGGACATTAATACCAACATGGATGCCATTTGCGCTCACACGTCCTTTAGAGAGAGGGCCACAGGAATGCGACTTCTTCAGAATAAAGGATAGACCGGGGTGTAGCCAGTGGGAAGATGGGATATGGATGAGGGGCCCTCCCTCCATGCAAACACACTTCCTCTCACCCTGAATCCCAAGGCCAGTCCTGGATGAGGCTGTGCCCCCATCCCTATACCCTCTCGCATGCTTCTAACCACTCTTGGTGCTAAGCACCTTCCCACGGGGAAAATTCCTTTGTTGTTTTATTTATCCATGTTTCCATAGCTATTGACCCTGAACTTCCTGCTCCCGAGGGATCTATACCAATCTGGGTTTGTTTCCATGCTGTTTTACTGTAGACATTTTGTTGTAGACTGTCCAGTGATGCCATGGAACAAGAGCCACCAATGTACTTAGGTACCCGTGCCTCATTTAGATGAGCCACAGGATAATTGAGACCTCTTAATATGTCTTGGGCTAGTACATGAAAAAATGAAGAATCATGGGGGCAAGAGCATTGGTCTTGAAGTCAGAAAACTAAGTTGAGGGCCAGACCAGTAGTGTAGTGTTTAAGTTCTGTGCGCTCAACTTCGGTGGCCTGGGTTCGCGGGTTCGGATCTCGGGTGCGAACCTATACCATTCGTCAGCCGTGATGTGGTGGTCACCCATGTACAAAATAGAGGAAGATTGGCACAGATGTTAGCTCAGGGCAAATCCTCCTCAGCAAGAAAAAAAAAGAAAACTAAGTTGAATGGCTCTGTCATTTCTAGCTATATGTTTTGGAACAAGTCCCTTGAACTGAATCTCAATTTCATCCATCAACCTTCCAAAGTTTGTGTGAGGGTCAAGGTTTTTATATACATATTTTATATGCAAATAGGTAGTATGCATGTATATTATATTGTATATTACATTATATATGAGTATATTTATATATTACATACGTGTCTATAATATTTATGTACATATGTTAAAATCTTATATATATAATTTAGAAAACCTTAAAGCACTGAACTGCGTGTGTATTTGGGATTATTATTTTTGAAATAATAAAGTTCTCACAATCCCCGTTATGTTTAGTTCTGCTGGAGCACGTTTTCAATGACGTTTGAATTTTACACAAGAAGCACTATGATATAATAGCTCAGTTGTTTTAAATGGACTGTCCCTTCTCCTCTTGGGGAAAATGAAAGTAACAACAGAAAATCATCTAGTATGCTCCTCTGTCTCCAACTTCAATTTACTGTGCAGGCACAGGAACAAAGAGACACATAAGTTGATCAGCTGTAAAGGGAACAGTGACCTTCATCCATTTTTCCTCGTTCTTTTTTTTTGTGACTGAGGGACAATCATAATAAATTCTCTTCCCTTGCGTATTTCAAAACAGAGAGATCTTAAGGGTGCTTTATGACTTCAGCTTGTCCCAGGCCAACCTGCTGGGCTAGTGACGTTGAAATAACCCTTAACATCCATTAGCATAAGTGAATGTTACTGTGTTAACTCTGATGGGGTCCTTATCAGCATTGATTCTCCCTTTGGCATTGCCTTTTGGAGGATACAGCCAGGTGCTCTCCCAGATGTGAAAGGGGGAGACCTGCCTCCCTGCCTCCCACCGCCACCCAGAACCTTCAGCGGGCACACTGGTTCACGCCCGACTGAGAACCACTCAAGTGTTCCCTGAGCCGCGCACCCCGCTGCATCTCATAAAAATTTCTCCCTCCCCGGTCCTGCTCTAGGAAAGCAGACACAAGTGTGAGCTGGGAGAGCCTGTTTGTGACCCTGGAGGTGCAGAAGATGCTGGGGATTGTGTTCCCTGGTATCTCTGCCAAGAGAGAGCAGATCCTACAGCCCGGGGTCCGTCACCATTGACAAAGCTCCAGCACAGACATTCAGTGGTTCAATCCTCTTCTCCTTCCCCTACAGAGGGGGTCCTTGCGCTGTGTAGCTTAGCCCTTTCCCTGGCAGGATGTGGGCTAGTGAATGACCGTGTCTGCCAGCATGCCTGTGTATGTTGGGTGGGGCGAGGAAGGAGGAGAAACAAAGACTGAGATGCTGAGATAAGAACTACCCTGGCTCTGCACTTTGCTCTGCGGGGGACACCGTAGGGAGGAGAAGCAGCATCCAGGAGTTAGAAGACCTGAGATGCGACTCTTAACTGGAGTGCCCTTGGGAATTCTTTAACCTTTCTATGTCTCAGAGTCTTGATCTGTAGAATGGCAAAGGATGCTTGTCCTACGTCCCTTCCAGCGTTGTTTGAAGTGTCCGATGGCAGCTCTCCTTTGTACAGATTTGCTTTGTAGTTTATAAAATGCACTTAAAAGTAACAAGGTGAGTTGCAGCATCTTTCAGAGCATGGGCCGCCGATCCCCTGAGTCAGAATTAACCACGAGGCTCCTCTGATGGACCCCCAAGCTTGGGCACACACCCCAAGGAAAGCCAACAAGATGCCCTGTCCTGGGAATTTACATTGGTTATTGAACCACACGAGGGCAGACTGCATGCAGCAAGAGCTTGGTCATCCCACGGAGCTATCCCAAAGAGACTGCCTCTGAGCAACTCTTCTTCCTGAGATTTGGGGTTCCATCTTCCTTCAGTTCTGTAAGTCTCTCAGCATTCTAATAAATTCCCTTTTTTGCTTAAGCTAGCCCCAAATCCCAACTGATAGAACTTCCATGCTTTCTTGGCTAGAAAGATTCTACTCTGAGTACCTTGTGACTTGATCTGCGTGGAGGAAGTTTTCCCTGTGACCCTGGGTTTGGTCTCACTTTGGTCTTAGTAGAAAGGATGCCTCCCACTTTGAGCAAAAAAGGGGAGACACAGGGGAGGTCTCTGGGGAGGTCGTGAGTATCAGGCTGTAACCTTTCTGGGATGTTTAGAAAATAATCACGGAATGATGTGGCAGCCATCTTGGAGCTTCTTGACCGGCAGGACAAAGAGGTGGTTGAGATAGCAGGTTCTGGAACCAATTTACCTCGCTTCACATACTGGCTCTGGTGCTTACTAGCTATGTGACCTCTGAGGCCACTGTGTCTCAGTTTTTCCATCTGTAATGTGGGGACAATTATTGGGACAACTACCTCATAGACTGTTCTAAAGATTAGAGCTAAGACACATACCATGCTCAGAATGGTACTTGGCACAAAGTAAATACTCAATGCATGTTCACTGTTATTGTTATTATCCTGGGCAATCATTCTTCTGTTATTACCAAGGGAGCAAACCCATAGGAGAGAATCTAAAGCTGGGTGTACAGAAAAATAAAAGCATTTTTAAAAACCGAAGAAGGAGAAGAAGAAACTGTTACTTGCTGGTGTCTGGAGAGAAGTGCTGATGGCAGGGTCCTCTTTGCTGGAGAAAAGGTTTCTTCATAATGTTGACTCCAAACTGGACTGTTCCATCCAACAGAGTAGGTTTCTAGCCAAGCTTTCCCACAGCTGTTCGGGAAGCAGCTACAATGGAGCTCACAGGGCTGAAGGAAGCGATGGCACCACAAGATTTTTACCTGGGGTCTGGGGAGCAGGCTTTGAGCACATGGGGCTCTCCTGTTTGTGAGAGAAGTGGACTAATGTAAGGGCTTCAGGACACCTTGGAGGGCACGGGGATTGATGACAAATGGCATATGTGCACCACAACATCTATGTAATACATGTCTACTTGCCCAACAATGACAAACTACTCACCTTGGCAAAACAGGCATGATATGCATTTGCAGGCTCGCTTCTAAGAAAGATAAATTCTGCTGTCACTGCACAAAGAGATAAGAAAGACTGGATGACAGTTTTTCATTGATAAAAGATTTTGTCTGTATTTGAAAAGAATTTACTTTCTTCCCCTCCACTGATACCCACATGAGTTAAGACAGAGATACACTATCTTTCATGTTTTTGTCAGAACGTGTTATTACTACGGGTGGCAGTGACTCAACTGCTTCATTTAGTGATCTGGCTCAGTGGAATGTCACCTGCACATGAGCTGAAGGACCCAAACAAAGTACGATCTCCGGAATTAAGGAGCAAGACCGGAGGAATTCCTGGCTGGAAGGGAGTTAACCCGAGAGGTTAACTGTATGTGAAAATCTTCCTAGAAATTAATCTTCTCTAAGAGAAGTTTTAAAAACTTGCTGCTGACTAGGGCATTTCTGAAAACCTCATTGGGAGACACTATTGCATGATAGTTAATATAAGATAAGCAATAATCTAATAATTGCCACATGAGGTGACAACACAACAACAAGGTGGAAAGAAAAGAAGAGAATGAGAGTGTATCCATTTGTCAATGTCCTGTCTATAGAGTGTGGGACAATGATGAAAGTTCTTCTCCGCTTGGTAGGTCTAAATCTGTGTGAGCATGCACAGTCTTTACAGAAAATCCTAAACAAAGAAACTTCTGAGCTTAATTTGGTTTCCCAGGTAGACTTTTCTATTAGGAAGAGAATGTACCGACCAGTTAGCGTGAATATTCCAGTCTGTTTATCACTTGTACTTATTAACAATAAGTTCATCCTCATAACAACCCAAAGAGGTAGGAACTTTTATTAATCCCATTTTAAAGCTTAGGAAACTAAGGCTCCAATATGTTGACTTGTCTCTATAGATTCTGGAGTAGAAGATTTTATTGTCTCTATTTGACAGATACAAACACTGCAACTCAGCACATAGCGGATAAGAATTAGGCTCTGGAGTCAAAATCTTGAATTCAGAGCTCCATCACTGACTTGCCTAGTGGCCTTGGGAAGGCACTTGAGGCAGAATGTATTGTCCAATAAGAGCGACAGCAATATTTCTGGTCCCATATGTTCTTCTAGAATCTTGCCATTGCCTATCAAGGAGTGGGGTCTATTTTCCCTCCTTTTGTACCTGGGCAAGACTTTAGGACCGCCTCTGTGAGTCCAGTGCGGTGGAAGTGTTGCTGCATGATTTCTGAGGGTCCAGCTTCCACCCGACCCTCCCTCCCTGGGGACTTTTTGCCCCCGGGCATCTGGCCAGCATGCTGTGACAAAGCCCCACAGGAGACCACACGGAGAGGCCCCTGTGGAGAGGACTGAGGCTCCAGGCCGACAGCCAGCATCAAACTCCAAATGCTGCACAAACAAGACATCAGACCACCCCAGCCCCCCAGGCTTTGAGTCCTCCAGCAGAAGCCCCAGATGTCGTAGGGCAGAGACGAACAGTCCTCCCTGGGCTGTGTCCACATCTTGAGCAACAGAATCCACAGGCTAATGAATGGCTTCTTTATATCAAAGTTTGGAGCCACAGTCATTGGATCAGTACTTTCACACTCCAGCTGTTAGTTCTCTCATCTGCAAAATGGGAGTAATACCAGCACCTCTCTCGCGCGTGGTTGTGAGGATTTAGCATGTGTGGATTGCTCAGTATGCTTCCTGGAGCGTAATAATAGCTAATGCTTATAGCCAATAGTAAGAGCTAATGGCACTTCCTGTGTCTTAGACACTTTACACATATTAACTTTAAACCCTTACAGTAACCGTATGATGCAGGCACTACTTTAAAATATATACATTTAATGGGGTGAAATGGACACAGCATAAAATTAACCATTGTAACACGAACAGTTTAATGGCATTTAGTACCTTCACAATGTTGTGCAACCATCATCTCCGTCTAGTTCCAAAACATTTTCATGACCCCTAAAGGAAACATAGGTACTGCTTCTTTTTTTGGTGAGGAAGATTAACCCTGAGCTAACATCCACTGCAAATCCCCCTCTTTTTGCTGAGGAAGATTGGCCCTGGGCTAACATCCATGCCCATCTTCCTCCTCTACTTTATGTGGGATGCTGCCACAGCATGGCTTGATGAGCAGTGCGTAGGTCCATGTCCGGGATCCGAACCCACTAACCCTGGGGCCACCGCAGTGGAGCACGCAGACTTAATCACTATGACACCAGGCTGGCCCCCCCACATGGGTACTACTTTTAAATCCAGTTTACAGATGAGGAAACTCAGGCAAAGAGAGGTTATGTAACTTGCCCGAGGTCAGACAGATAATAATGCAGATCTGGGAATAGGACTCACTTGGAATCCAGGGTCCGTGTTCTTTTCTACAACTCTACACTGCTTCGAACTCATGGATGTTAACTGCTCGAATGAGGTGACCTGCCCAAAGCTGCACAACTATCCAGTGGCTTATCCCAGGCTGCTCTGTTCTCCAAGCTTGTACGTTTTCTACTGAGATAAAACTTACCTTGGGCTTATCAATCAAGTTCCCGAAATAGCTGCCAAATGGACTCACTGAGTCAGTGTTCAGAGCCCAGTCACCCTAAAAACTCACCATGCTAAGAGTCAGACCCTGAGCCCCTCCAAACAACACCCACCCTCCCCCACGCCGTGTAGACACCCACTGAGGTCACACTTGAAATGGCCCACTCCACTAAACATCTTAACTGCAGCATGGGTCTATCTGGAGTGGAAAGTACGTGCTACCACCCTGCAGTAAAACAGCCATTTGGCAGAGAAAAGAATCTCTGGTCCCAAACTCATAATTCTTTTACTCTGCAGCCTACCAAAATATTTGGGTAATCGCTCTAGCTAGGGCCATCCAATCTGAGGCATCCCAACCCGCAGTGGTTTTTCTGTAGCTGAATGTGCTCTGCGTGCATATAGAGAGATTTACAGTCCTTGGCCCTGGAAACTGAAATGTGCGCTGCCCTCATAAGAATAGAGTTCTATGCTCCGCAGGCTCGGGGTAGATTTGATTGCCTTTCCTTTCTTTCACTGTGTCAACACTCTTTAACGCACAGAATTCTATATGTTATTGCCACATGAATTGTGGCTCAGTATGAGGCAGATGCGAGGAGCTGGGAAATGCTATGGGTGTAGCAAGCAGGCCCAGCTGGGAGACAGAAAGCATACCAGTTACCGAGCAGAGATTAAAGCCACTGCTGACTGGTCTGGGTGGGGTGAGATGGAAACTGTTTATATAGACCTGGGAGCCCACCTAAAGCCCACCAAGACTTGAGGGGGACAGCAAGTGGGACCCAATTGTTGAGTGTCAGACTAGTGAAAGACAATGGATGCTCCTGATGTCTGGGCCTGACAGGGCAGCCGAGTGGAAGCTTTGCCTCTTGGTAACCTTGGGCCTTGTACATGGACCATATATACCGCACGTGACAGGGAAAAGGACGTCTGGGGTCCTAAGGGCAGGCACTCAGTGTGCTAAGAATAACCATGATGTATGTTCTGCAGGGAGACGCCACTACTAATTCATCACTAGCAGAGCATGTGCTTTGAGTAGCTTTTGCTTTTTCCCGCAGGCGTGGGTCTGCTCTGTGCCATCCAACACCAGCTGGACAAAGAGGAAGGAACAGAGATTTGGGACTCAGTGGGATCCTGGTTTGAGTCCTGGCCATGTCATTTATTAATAGTGTCACTGGGTTACTGTCTTCCTGAGTCTGGTCTCAATTTCCTCATATAGATCCTGGGGCTCATAATCCCGATGGTGACTTTTTTGAAAACTGCTCATAGAATGCCTGTAAAGTGCTCTACACGTAGGAGGTACTCAACATGTAGCAGTATGCCCTATGCTTCCTGCATGTGTAGGAGCCAAGGAGCCATGAGCTGAGCAAATTAATTTCACAGCACCCGGTTGTAACCCACTGAGCCAGACATATTCTTACTGACAATGCTGAGCTTATACAAACTTTTGGGTCAAAGATGTGAATTGACACCCTTGTTTTGTTTTGGTGGCAATTAGCAGCTCCTCAGTTGCTTTGTCAATCGGTTTGCGTTTGCCATTTTGGGACAGAACTGGCATCACCGGGCTTACTTCTGGCAGGTAACTTGCAGTCGCCCAGTGGAGCTGCAATTTAGTAATGGAAAAGTGTTTCATTTTGACTATGAAATTTAACACAAAGAATACAGCTGCTCAACCGGGCAGTGACAGTGTATGTTAATTTGATTTATATACACGCAATGTACTGTGCCTAATGCTGCACGCTGGAAGACTCCAGCACGGCTGATACCAGCATCATAAATGAGAGCCCACCATTCTGGGCCGACTTCATGTGGGTCGGCCCACCTTCTTGGAGCACATAAAGCTGCGAGAGCCAGTCTGTGCAGGGGAAACAAGAGGGAGTGTTGTCCCACATGGCGTGGTTGAGGGCTGGGCTTTCCCAAACAAAGAAGGTAGCTTTTCTGGAGGTTTCCATCGAGATTCTCACCGTGCATCTGATCCATTGGCAGGTCCACAGTGTTGCCCTCCAGTAAACAGAGTCTGTGGAGTGGGGACTGGTTTAGAGCTCCCGTGTGGCTCATGGAATGCTCTGCTTTGAGAGCAAACTTGTTTCCTGCGAGGGCAGAAGAGAGCCACTCCCGTTTCCCAGCTAACCAGAAACCCCGAGAGCAAACTCTTTCGTCAACTGATACCCCTGCAAAATGCACACGGAAATAAAAGCACATGAGTGTGCCTCTGTGTGTGTGGTGTATGTGGTATATGTGTGTTGTGTGTGTGGTGTATGTGCATGGTATGTGCATGTTGTGTGTGTGATGTGCATGGTACATGTGTGTTGTGTGTCATGTGTATATGGTATGAGTGTTGTGTAGTGTGTGTTGGGCGTGTTGGGTATGGTGTATCTGTGGGTGTGTTGTGTGTATGGCATGTGTGTGTTGTGTTCGTGTGTGTGTGTGTGGTCTGGTTCTCACACTTTGGGCCAACACTGTGGTGAACTAGGTTCATCACAGACACCTCAGTTCACAGTCATACCCCTTTGCTTCCTCACCTTCCACATCATTGCAAAACCAGTCTGTCAACTGATAGGAAACTTAGAAAGTAGAGGGTGAAGAGCACCCACAATCCTCCCCCCAGATGACTGTTGCTGTTTTAGATCTTCTCTTCTAGTGTTTATCCACCTGAATAAAGAGCATATTTTTCATCATCAGTGGATATTGTGCATTATGATAACTTTCCATATTACTACTTGGTCTTCATAACCACTATGCTTCATGGCTGTATACTATTCCATCTGGTGCTGTACCATTACTTAGATACACATGGTTCTGTTTAGGTGACTTTCAAGCTTCCAGGATAATAAACAGCACAATCCTGAACATTCTCTATTCCACCAGGCCTGGCCCCCATCGCTGCCTTTAACTCTGAACTTAGCACAAGTGACCACAGCTGTGGCTGGAGCTGCTTATCCCCTGCCCACAGGCTCTGCAGGGACAAGGGGCAGTTGTCACACCCAGCAGCTCTTTGTCTGGCGGGGCCTGGGGTGGACAGCAATAGATGGGCAGCCAGCTAAACCCACCACCAGCCACCTTCATCCCTCCTCCCCAGCAGTGCACAGCTGAGCGCACCGGCCCACGCACATGGGAGCCGCTGACGGCTCGTTCCAGGCACAGCTGCAGCCCTTGTTTCCTCTTCATTTCTCTTCTTCTCCCTGAACCGCTGGTTCCCGGGGACATGCTTCCTTTGTATCCTGAGATGGGTGGGGCCTCCCAGAGTGGCGAGGGCTCGCTGGAACGATTTATTTTTCAGGCCTAGGAGCAAGGGTAGACCTCCTAAAGAATTGTCGCACTATCTGTGTTGGGGGCCTGTGGTTCTCAGGAATTGGCACAGACTTCCGTGCCACCAGACCTTGCTGTCCTCTAGCCCCCATCATGCCGTTCTTTATCAGGTCTGCATGTGCATGCTGCATTTCCCCTGGGAATTCCCTACAGCGTCCTTTGTATTTCCTACAAAGCCTCGCTTCCATGTCACTTTTCCAGCGCCCGCCTCTGACAATCCTGCAACCTGCTCTGACCTGACCCTGAGCTTGCACCTCCTCACCTGTCACCCCTTTCCCTACCTCTTTATTCCAAGGTCATTGGTCCCCCCTATTATCTAATTGTGTGGGGATTAAGTTATTTCACAGTGTGCAATCCGCTATCACAAGGGAGGCTCATGTACACTGGAGCAACAGGAAAACTTGAGGAGACTGTGGAATTGACTCTTTCCCACCACTTCTGGCGTCTTGCCTTCTCTTAAGACCAGAATCCGGAGCAGTTGCCCTGACTGGGAGAGCTGACTGTCTGCCTGCTGTGGTCATCTTCCCTATTCCTCTTTGAGTGAATCTAGCTCTGTCTCCTTCTCATTGGCTCAGGAAGTGGATGACTCTTGGGTTTATACCCTCAGCATCTTCTTTCTGCACCTTCTCTCCTCTCTCTAACTGTTTTTTTCCAACGCCCAATGACCTTTCCTCCAGGAAACGCTGCTCTCGGGAAAGAGTACAGCAGAAGTTGTTTACACCTTACTGTGAAGGGGCTTCCCTACCTTCCCCTGGGCAGGCAGTGCACTGGCTAAAGGTTGTCCAGTCACATAGAGCTGAGTTCACATCCTTACTCTGCAGCTCACTGGTTGTTCGTCTTCACTTGACCGAACTTTAGTTTTTGGTTGTTTGTCTTCACTTGACCGAACTTTAGTTTTCTCATCTGTAAAAATGGGAATAATATCTCCCTCAGATGACATAAGGCACATTAAATATTTAGCAAAGGTCCTCACACATAATTACTATTTATTGATATGGATTTTTAAATTTGAACCTTAGCTCTATTTGGGGGAAGAAAATATTTAAGCTTCAGCAGGAGATTCTGAAGTGTGTGCACGCGCGTGTGCATTTATCCCCATCGATGCGTGCATGGGCAGTAATTTGGAGAAAGTTGGGCAATCTCTAAAATCACATGAAGAGTCTCCTCCTTCTCTTAGTGTTAATCTCTTCCTACCCATCTCATGTAGATGCCCATTCTCCTTGTTTGTCTTCTTTTAGTCTTGAATCAGCTAGTTGTTTATTTCTTCTAAGCGTGATTCCCTCATGACCATACCTCTTGCTTTCCAAACGTCCATGTCCTGCTTCAAAATGCCCACTGCCCTCTGCCCTCCAGGCGGGGTACTGTTAGCCTGTGGCTCCCCAGGGAGACCAGAGTGCAGAGCCCTGTTTAGCGACCAGAGCAAAGATGCTGGCATGACGAGAACATTTTGGAGAAAGGAGCCTTCTGGAAGGTAATTTGGTAATAACCATAGAAACGTCTATAAAAAAAGTCTATAAAAATATATTGACTTGATTATTCCAGCTCTAGGAATCCACCCTGAAGAATATTTGCATAATATGTATAAAGAAGTACCTCTAAAAAGGACACTGCAGCATTTTTTGTCAGGGTGGAAAACTGGATGGCTTAAATATTTACCAACATTGGGATGGTTAAGTAAGTCATACATATGATGGAATACTATGTAGCCACGAAAAAGAGTGAAGTTGACTTATATGTGTTGCCACAGAAATCACTGAGATGATTACATTTTAGGAAAAGGAGGAAGAAAAAGCAGAGAGATGCGTGGGTATGTACCTTTGTGTAGAGAAAAGACTCATGCACATCACACTGTTGACAGCTGTGTCAGTCAGTTAATCAGGGAAGCAAAAACACAGAGAACAGTGGAATAGGAGATTTATTGTAGGAATTAGTCCTTACACAACTGTGGGAGGAGCTGAGTAGGAAAGGGGCCAAAGAGGGGAGTGGAAGGATCTGGAAGCATGTCTAGCTGCTGGAGCGGGATTGCAGATGGGGACTGTGGCCGGTTGTTGACTTCTTGCAGAGCCTCCATCTCTGTGAGTTTGCAGGGAAGCATCTGGAGGTTACCTGGAGTCACTGCTGCTCAGCAGACCGGCAGTTGGGAAGGTGAGCTGGAGATGGAGGAGGAAAGAACACTGACAAGCTGGACCCTGCCGGCGCCTCTGCTCTGTCTGTCAATGCCTTCGACCAATGCGGCCTTCAAAACACAATGATGCTGCTTCACTTTTGCCTCCCAAATCTCATGCGTCTTCATGTTTTGCTGACTCTCACCCAGGACCACACAAGAAAGGGGATTCTGGGATTTAGGGTTCCCAGAGTAACCAAGTTGAAGTAGAATGATCCAGCACAGCCTCTGAGGCAGGGAGGGGGAGCCGGGAGGTCAAAGTTCACTTGTATGCAATGCTCTGTGCATAAGCATGCTGTCCTACAACTTTCACAACAAAAATGCCCACGTGGAGTGCTTGTAAAGGAAAACAAAGCAAAACAAAACAAAAATAAAAAGGAAACTGGATGCTCTTCACTTTTTGCAAGCTCTTAATGGGCTTCCTCACGTCTTTCTATATAATTCCTTCCTGCTGCCCTCATGGTGTGATTCCCCCCCAACTCCGTGAGGTTGCCTGTGATTTCGCTTGTTAAATATAGAAACCACAGAGGTGCATGTATTTGCAAAATGTGCATGCACATGTATAAGTGTGCATGCCCACGCGTGTGCATATGCACATGTGTATATGAGCACGTGTGTGCTCATGTGTGTTGGATGCATGTGAACCCCCGGTCTGATTTACTCCTGGCCCCTTTCCCTTTAATGATGGGTCTTGACCTGTGCCAAAGACACCCAGGGGACAGGAGAGCCCAGAAGGGGTCTTGGTGGGAGACGAAATCTCCCTGGGAGCTGAAACTCATGCGGCACACAGGGGGCTTTTGTTCCATTAATTTTTATTGGGAGAGGCACATCCCCCGCTGCTTCAGACTGCCTCGCCCTCGGGCACAAAGCCAACTGTGTGTGCTCCTGCAGCTGCCTCTTTTGCAAATAACTTGGGAAAGAAGAGGCAGGGTTGAGACAGCTGCATCCAGCATGGAAGTGACAGTCTAAGACCCTTGCTTCTGGGGGTCCTAGGGGAGTGGTTAGACATGAGGGGGGCTGGGAGTGAGCTGCTGGCACCCCATCAGTGAGAAGCACAGTCCCCCTTCAGATCCTGCCTGGGGGGTGGTAGGAGTGAGTGGACTGACAACATAGGGTGAACTTGGTGTTGTGGACTCTTGGTCTCCCGAGCCAGACCCTTTGGCATTCGTGTTTGACCAGGCTGAGCATCTATCAAAGAACAGGGGAAATGACCTGAGGTTAATGATCCCCTTTCTAGTGGGTCACCAGCTGTCCCATGTACAGGAGAGTTCACCATTTCTTGGAGGTGGTGGCGGGGTGTCGGCATAGAGAGCATCTGAGATGCCGAGCAATCTGTACATGAAAGGAGAACTAGGACATGGACCTCCAACCCCCCTCATTCCTTGTAAACTAGCCTTTAATAAGGCCAAGCATTTAGGCAAGCTCTCTCAGAGCCCTTTGTCCCTCTTCTCTGGTAGCACACTCCCCTGGTGGGTTGCCAGCTCCTGGTGGCAGGTACCAAGTTGCTGGCCATGGACACAGTGGCTGGCATGGAGTGGAGGTCCCCTGACATTCGTCGAATGCCTCAGCTCCACACTCCCACCTGTCTGAGCCAAATTCCTCCTCCTTTTCCACTTGCTCATCCTGCTCCAGTCATGATGGTCTCCACTTGCTGATGTTTGAATGTACCAGGCATACTCTGACCTGCGAGTCTTTGCACTGGCTGTTCCCTGCGCCTGGGATGCTCTTCCTGACAGCTGCATGGCTGACCACTCACCACTGCCCGTATCTCACTTCTTAACCAGGATGCCCTGTGTAAATGGCAGCCTGCATCCACCCTGACACACACCCTGACCCCATACCCTTTACTCACCTTTCCCTCCACAGCACTCATCAACTGTTTACATACTGTGGAATTTACTTTTTGCTATGTCTTTTTATTTGTTTATTGTTTATATTCCTCCCCCCCATTAAAAAAATAAGACTTTGGAAGGCAGGGATCCTGGTCTATTTTGTTCACTGATATCTTCTAAAGGTACGTGGTAGGTTTAAATAAATATTTATTGCCATTTGTTGGAATTGATGGACAATCTTTTGTAAAGAAATTGCTTGGCTATGTCTCCCATTTTTGGTGAAATGAAGCAGAGAGGACTTCCGGTCAAGATAGCATGGAAATGAAAGAAGACTGGTCTCCCCACGTTTTCTCAAATCCCTGTAGTGAGTGTGGATAACACAGAGACGGGATGCTGTAATAACAACAATAGTGCTCGTGGATAACAGTAAACATTTGATTCCTAACCACTGTAGAGTGCTTTCCAGGTGTCACGTGACTTGTATTTGAGCTCACAATGATGCATAGAGAAAGGCAAGCAGATAGCATTACTCTCTGCAGATGAGTAAACAGCCTCAGAACACTTACGTGATGTCTCAGATGGCACAGCTAGTGAATGATATAGGTGGGGCTCCAAGCCGGGTATTCTGATCGCTAGGCCCTTATTTTACATTTGATTCTCTCTTACAAGGACTGGCTTCCACATACAGGCTGTTCTTGGGAGTCACATGGAGGTTCCAGCCAGAGTGGCTGGGGTAAGGAGCAGAGGATGGGAATGTGAGATTGACCTTGTACTGGGGGTTCAGCTGAGGACAGGCTATCAGCTGGAGCTTTCAATCTCTAGAGGCAGGATTTCAGAATGGAGCAGGGTGGAGGTGTCTGTAGAGGTTTTGTAATTTTTTAAATGGCATAAACAGCATAATTCATGTAGAGAGTGTTAACTGAAGCATCACTCTGGAGGATGGGCAATGTTGCCTCAGTCAGCCTGGTTTGTCTGGGACCTTTTTGTAGGGGGGGCATTCTTTGAGTAGTGGTTCTCAGTGGGTGCAATTTTGGGGACATTTGCAAATGTCTGGAAACATTTTTGGTTGTCACAACTCTAGAGGGGGTGCTAGTGGCATCTAGTGGGTAGAGACCAGGGATGCTGCGAAACATCCTACAATGTACAAGGCAGCCCCACAACAAAGAATTATCTAGCCCAAAATGTCAATGGTGCCAAGGTTGAGAAGCCTTGCTTTAGAGTGAGGTGGGAATGGCTCTCCCTCATCCCCATCTTGCCCTTGTTTTTCTGAATCTCTAATTCTTTTCCCCCAGAAGGAGTGGGGTGAGGGCTGGAAATCTTTCTTTAAAACAATTCCTTCTTGGGAATTAATTGGCAGAGGGAATAAGGAGATACAACCTCCCACGGTCATCAGCTCACCACCTGCTGCAGCATCAATCATGTTCCTGCCTACGCCAAGCCTGAAGGTGAAGAGCTACTGTGTTGGACTGTCTGTGTGGGTCTGTAGACTTCAGACACCCTCCCTGAACCAGGATGAGCCGGTGAACAGCCAGGTGGGAGGGTAAACACTCTGTGTTGTCAGTTGCCCAGAAGCTCAGGGCATTGCGTAACCCAGATGAACTCCTGGGCCTAATCTGCGACCCTGACAATTCTCTGGTACTGCTAGAATGCCTGGGGATATTTGTTCTAACTCCTCTAATTGGTATTGAAATAGTTTCCAAATGAAAGATAACACTGTCAACTACTGTCTGGAAATTAGCATATGCCCACCAGTGTTTGCTTCCCTTACCAAGAAAGTCAAGTTACAATCCCTCTCCTACACACAGTGCTCTCCATTTCTCGGAGAACAATACTGAATAATAGATTTTACACATACACATACATACATAATTTTTTTTTTTTCCTGAGGAGGATTCACCCTGAGCTAACATCTGTGCCAATCTTCCTCCACTTTGTATGTGGGTTGCCACCACAGCATGGCTGATGAGTGGTGTAGGTCCATGCCTGGGGTCTGAACCCACAAACCTGGGCCACCAAAGCAGAGTGTGCTGGACTTAACCACTAGGCCATGGGGCCGGCCCCTCACATATATAATTTTTAATAGAATGTTAACACTGAAAAAGTTCAAGATTATTTTTTCCTACACTATTACTTAATAGATGAGGAAATGGAGACCATTAAGCAATTTAAATTATTTTTTGAGACTCTGGAGTTAATTAATAGCAGACCAGGACTGGAACAATGGTCTAGCAAACTTCTAGCTGTGCGCTGTCTCTGCTAGTTGAGGATTTTAAACAGACTATTAGAGTTACTAGGATAGAGGTATCCCTTGTTTGGATGAAACTCATTTGCAGACTGTTGTGTCTATAGATGTTATAACCAAACTCAATGGGTGTGTCTCTTGGTGAGTGTGGAGCTGAAAAGCATGACCAAGGCAGAAGTAGGTAAGAAAGATTTATTACTTGCACAAGCAATGGAGAACACTGGGGATATTTTCTCAAAGCAGTGTCTCCCTGAACAGGGGCTTGAGGGGTCCTTTTATTGTTAGGTCAGAGTACAGTTCATGAATATTCAGTGAAAGAAAAGGTGGGAGATTGGGGGTTATTGCCTAACAGCCATGTTCTCTTAAGGCATGTGTGTAGCGTGTACACATGCTGCTACATACGTCACATGATCTACAAATGGCTGCTTTCTCCTCCCAGAGGAGGAGAATTCAAGACGCTTATGAGGGAATGTCACTTTAGTGCAGTTAGAGCTGGTTTGAGCTCGAATGGAGAAGCTGTCTGGTGAGCAGTCTCTGCAGCTGGGTTCCTCCTGTTTCTCCGAAGCCTTGTCTGAAAAGTGTCTGACAGTTTCTCTTCGCTGTTAACTGAATCCTTGGTAACCCTTCTGTGGCCTAGGTCCCTGGTTACAATCTGAGCAAGCTGGGCGTCATTTGCGTCACAGAGGTGTGAGGCTCGGCCACTCCTCTGGCTTGAGAGCACTATGTCTTTGACAAAATAACTTTATGCTGTTTGGCTTTCCCCTTAGCTCTAGGGATTTGGGAGCTCCTCTCCTTTGCACTTACACCTTCTTGGTAGATGATCTCAGCCCCTTCCTCGCAGTCAGCTGCTGGCCAGCCCATGTCTCTTTGATGATGTGGACCCAATCTATCTCCAGCCCAAGGGGTGTGTGTTGGGGGTGTCCAAGTTCTTCTGGGAAAGGTGAGAATGTTGGGAAAGTCAGAAATGGGGATAGGAGGCTGATGATGGGCTTTCTGGGTTGGACGTCTCAGTGGGTGAGAGCCTGATCTCCCTCACTGGGCCCTGAGCTCCACCAGGATCTTCATTTCCCCAGAGTCGAGCACAGTACCCAAAAACTTAATACATAATTAATAAGTGAATGAATGAATAAATGAATGCATAAGGGGAATTCAGAGTTGCTGAAGTGATGTGAAAAGATTCCACTACTAGTAGACTATGGATTTGCCTACCTTCTCCAGTTATTTACCACCCAGGAGGGGTTCTCAGTCTTGGTTGTATATTAGAATAATCTAGAGGACTTTTTTGCAGCTAAAGACAGTGTGTTAGTCTGTTTGATCTGCCGTAACAAAAATACCATAAAAACTGAGTGGCTTATAAATAACAGAAATTTATTTCTCACTTCTGGAGGCGGGGAAGTCCAAGATCAAGGTACCAGCAGTTTCAGTGTCTGGTGAGGACCCACCTCCCTATTCATAGCCCACCATCTTCCTCACTGTGTTCTCACACGGCGGAAGGGACAAGGAAGCTCTCTGGGGTCTCTTTTATAAGGGCGCTAATCCATTCATGAATGCTCCGCCCTCATGACCTAATCACCTTCCAAAGGCCCACCTTCAAATACCATCACACTGGGGACTACATTTCAACATATAAAGTTTGGGACACAAATATTCAGTCTATAGCAGATGCTGTACACTCTGAACGTCCTGAATCAGAATCTTGGGATGTGCAGTCTGGGCATTTGTGGTTGTGGGAATCTCTGCTGATGATTTTGTTATCTGCTTGGGTGAAGAATCACCAACTCACAAATTATCTACTAGGTGCTTTGTTTTTCTGTGAGAACATGTCTTTATTATTCAGTAGGAAAATAAGGGCCTCTTTGTAGTCATTATTCCTACAACACATCTGTGGTGGGTGTCTGCTTTATGACCAAGTGGAATCATCCTTTACCCAAGCGATATAAACTCTTGCTACCACTGTAGTTTGCATCTGAGTGTTGCATTTTTGCTGATCCACTAATGTGTGGGAGTCTTGGATGCCCACCTTATTCATTATTAAAATTGTATGATTAATTCATTTAACTGTTTTAGGGATCACAGTAATGAATAAAACAGACAAATATCTCTGCTGTCACCGAATTTACATTCCTTGGAGGGGGCAGTAATAAATAGGATAATAAAGTACAATATATAATGTGGTTAGACAGTGATAGGGTCTTGATTAGTTATCTATTGTTGTGTAACAAATTACCCCAAAACTTAGAGGCTTAAAGCAACAAAGTTTATTTTCTTACAGTTACTGTGGGTCAGGAATCTGGGAGCAGCATAGCTGAGTGTTTATGTCTCAGGATCTCTCATGAGAGTGCAGTCAAGATATTGGCTGGGGCTGTAGTAAGTTGAAGGCTTGACTGGGGTGGGAGGATCCACTTCTATGATGGTTCAGTCCTCTGGCTGTTGGCAGGAGGCCTCAGTTCCTCTCCACATGGGCCTCTCCATAGAGTTGCTTGAGTGTTGCCATGTTGCTTGAGTGTCCTCAAGACATGGCAGCTGACTTCCAAACTGTGGGCAAGTCAACCAAGAGCAAGAGAGTGCACAAGGAGAAAGCCACAAGGTATTTTCATGACCTAGTCTTAGAAGCGACCTCCCATCACTTCTGCCACATTCTGTTTGTCAAAAGTGAGTCACCAAGTAAAGCCCATACTCAAGAGGAGAGGAATTAGACTCCACCTTTTGGAGGGAGGAATATCAAAGAATTTATCTTGTTTTTTAAGACCATCACAAAGGCTAAGGGAAAAAAATAAGGTAGAGAAGGGTAATATGGAGTGCTGGTGGAGGGTGGGCTGTCATCTTAGGTGGGATGACTGGGGAAGGCCTCACTGAGAAGGTGAGATGAGTAAATATCTGGAGGAGACCAGTGTGGTTGGAACAGAGCGTGCAGGAGGGAGGGCAGGAGGAGATAAGCCCAGGGAGGTGATGGGGTGTGGTGGAGCAGATGGAAAAGGAGCTTCTTAGACTATTGTAAGGACTTTGGCTTTGAGTGAAATAGGGAGTTATGGAAGCTTTTGAGGGCGATGAGTTTTCTGTTTTATGGAGAATAGGGTGTAGGGAGATAAGAATAGAAGCAGGGAGACCCATTAGAAGCTCTTGCAGTAGTCTAGATGAGGGATGATCGTGGCTTGACCTTCGAGGGGGTTGGAGGTGCGTGTGAAGATGAAAAGCATAAGACGTGGTGAGGAGTGGCCTCATTCTGGATTTATTTTGCAGGCAGTGCTACAAGATCTCCTGAGAGATTGGATATAGGGTGTGAGCAAAATAAAAAATAAAATTAAGGATCACTGCGAGGGTTTTGGCTTGTGCAACTGAAGGAATGGTGTTGGCGTATGTTAAGATGTTAAGGAATTAACACAAGTCTCAACAAGCTTGATGTGCAAATTTTTTCAATGAAGATGACTGTTTTTCCTTTGGCATTTTAAAACCAGCATGAAGACTCAAAAGCCAACAATGATTATTGGATCCTCTGGTATCTATTTTTCGAATTGATATCCAAAAAGTTTAGAAAAGAACATGGACTTGATTATTTTTATTAACCATTGTTAATTGGTTGGTAATTGTTGGTAATCTAAAGGAGTAAGGAAGATGGTTATTAACAGTGTCTACAGATGCTCAAAGTTCCTGAGCACCAATGCATAACTTCAACTATGGACTAAAAGAAGGTATGTTGGGTAGAAAAGCAATCAATATAGATGAGAAAAAGAAATTTACACAAAGAGACTGCTCCATACGCAAAACAAACTAGAAAGTACTCGCTCGTTCAGTTAAACATTCTCATTTTAAATATTTGAAAATTCATTTATTCATTCACCCATTCTACAAATATTTATGGATTGCCTAATACGCACTAGGTGCTGTTCAAGGTCCTGATTTAAGCAGAAGATTTAGGTTGAACACTACGTAGTTGGTCTACCAGAATCGCAATTTCATATTGCTCAAGATAATATTTTATGAAAAAAAATTCTGATGTACAGGTTGATTTCTCTAACTAAGGTGATTTTACCATGTATATGTATGTTGACATTCAATATTTTAATGTCCATTTCTCTTGCACTCTCCTTGCACCACCTAATAATCTTTCCCTTCTTTAATAACTCAGTTGTCCTCATTACTGTCTTTTTATACCTGTCACACCTGCCTGTTGTAATTTAAACTTCGTTCCCTCTTTTCCTGTCCTCTGGGTAAATGGAGCACAGGTGTTTCCTGTCACCTGTGTGTCCAGTGTCCTTTCATGTACTTGCACCTATCTGTAATGTCGTGTTATGAAGTATTACCAGGCCTGGGGATGTGCTTTGTAACTAAGTACATCACATCTCAGCCATTTTTGGTATCCATTTAGAGTATTAAAGACCAGTCTCAGCCAGTTATAACCTGGCACTGAACCCCAGCTGTGTGGCTCCTGCACGGTTATGCTATCTTGCATGTAACGTTTGTGACAAGCTTAAGCTGCTGGTAATAGTGTCCCCGCCTTGAGGGGAGGTTTAGCCAAGGCTAGTTTATGGTGATGATCATCATTTGAGAATGCTCTTCAATTTCTTATTTCGGAGCTGAATGTCTGAGAACCAAACCAGAACTGTCGCTAGGTACACAGGCAATTTTATTTAAGATTGCAATAAGATGTGGTTGTGTTTCTCATTTCCCTTGGATTCACCTGCATTTTTTATTCCAATACAACATATGTTCAGCTCTGCACATCTCAGAAACACGTCTTATCACTCTGTTGGGAAGTTCCTCTCTTCCTATTATGTGGCTTCTCTGGTGCTCTATTTCATTTTCTATTGTCTCTTTCTAGAAAACAACATTCTCAGAGGTTTTCCTGAGTTAAGTAATACCATTACATTGGAATAGCTGCAGGATGTGTCCAGACTGGAACATGATGATTGTGCTACGTGAAATGAGGATGCCGTTATTTTTGCCTGTCTTACTTAATTAGTGTTACACACAGGGTGACTGGGGTCCTAGCCATACCCAGTTTATTGGGGAGTAACACCAGGAGGTGGAAAGAATGTCTGTAGATATTGAGAAAAGGAATTTTTTTGTGGTACATAAACTGCTAGATGAATGGAGAGAGTATTACCCAGCACCTGCATTCTCAGAGACTCATCTGATTGCCTTGAAACCCATTATACTGTTTTCCTCCCCTTTCTTTATCACATTTGGCTACAGGCACAGCGGCTGTCTCCTACAACGTCTACTGTTTGATTGCATCCGTTGCCTTTAAAAATCCAGGTCTGCGAGCCCAGTTCCGACTTCAAATGGAATTGGTGCAAAGGGATGAGTGGAGACAGCAGATCCTTGCCAGGCACGGAATGACAACTCCATTCCAATCACATTTCCCTTTAATGAGGGTCCTGACGCGGCTCTCGTTCCTCTGCAAGTGCCATGCTGCATCCGGTGTAATGGCTGCACTTGATGGATAATTTATGCAAACAGAACACAAACAAGAAGTCATTAAACCACCCAACGAGGGTCCTTGACTTTTGCAAAACCAAACAGTTATTCTGATCCTGATGAGTTTAATTTGACTTTTGGTTGAGTACCGATGAATACATTATATTTAAAATAAATATTATATTATCAATATTCATGATCAAACTGAATGTCATTTGCTGTTTAATATTCTTTTTTTAAAAAAGGGTAAAATGCAAGCTTGATTTCCATAAAGTCACAAAGTATTCACATTCAGACCTTTAATCATATCTTAAGTCGGCTTCTAATGGACTCCAACATAGCTGGATGGAAAAAGAAGGTGGAGGGGAATCTATTATTTGGGTATTTGTAAACACCTTTACTTTTCATTTGAATAGTCCTTGTTTTGTGTTTGCAGTTCTAGAATGTATGCAAATGCAAATTTGAGAATTTGACTCAAAGAAACTGTAAACCAGTGGACAATATAAAGGAAATTGATACTGAATATGATTTGGCTACTTAGTGATTAAAATCCACTTACAAGGATATTAAAATTTAAAAAACAAGGCTTTAGCGTGCATCATGGCTTTGCGGTAACTCAGGGCCATGTAGGTGTACAATATTTGGATGTCAGTTTACATAATATGTTGTGTTCTCAGTGCTTTCCAGATGCCTGGCAGTTTATTTTAGTAATTTTAATGTTATTAGAACAGCATCCTATGACTCGGTTGCTGTACGGCGTCTCTGGGAGTGCTCACGTGAAAAATCATTAAAACCTAAATGGTCCTGGCAGGTAATCTCACCGTCTTTTCATCTTTCATCCCCGGGAAGGTTGCCCCTGTAGATTGTTTAAAGGAAAAGAAACACTGTTACACCAGGCACAAATAACAATGCCGCACCCAGATCCCTCCCCTGTGGAGGGGAAGAAGGGAGGCTGTAAATCTGTGGAGTGGAATCCTGCAGGCTTTACCTGTGGGAGGACCTGGGAGATTATTCGCCTCCCAGGATCAGGGGCAACATGGCAGCAGCCCTCAGAGCCCTTCTGCCCCAGTCAACTCCAGAGGGGACAGAGCCCCCAGCACCTGTGGTGGGCAAGCCTCCCAAACCCACAGCTGGAGCAGCTGTATCTATGACAGCCACTTCCTCTGCCACTTCAGAGTGATATGGGAAACAAGAGGAGCTGGCAGCTTGGGGCCCCCAGCTTCAGGAGAGGAGTTCTCCTGGGGAGTTCAATGTGAGACGAAAATGAGGGAGAATTGGGGAGGACTGCAGTGGAGAAGGGAAGCAAGCTTTCTGAATTGTCAGGTTCCTATCTTTTTCCCCAGGGAAGGAGAAAAGGGAAAAGAGAACTGTAATTACCTAGTCCAGAGATGGAACAGATCCCAAGGAACAGGTCTGGGCAGTGGATAGGCCTTCTTGTGTATTATCAGACAGGGTGATACACCCTTGGCAGCTATAGATGATGTGTCATTAAAGGGCATCACTAGCTCACCTGGGAAGAAATACTGGTGGCCACATCCTGAATTTCTTGTTGATGCCAAGGATTTCCTTGCTCGGGAACCCTTACTCCTCAAATATCTTAGAAACTCTACCCAAAATGCAATACTCAAGTTCTATCTCTAGATTTGCTGATTCTATGAGTTTAGTGTAAGGTCTTGAGTTTAGGTCTTTAACAAGAATCTCAAAGTGGTTCTGATGTAGGTAGCCAGGACTCTGGTTTGGGAGTCATTGTCTTAGACTCTGATGTCAGGGATCCTGTGGTTACAGAACTATCTCCAGTCTATAGCTTTAAAGACGCCTCCATTTAACTTACCGGTCTGGAGGAGAGCTAATTTTCCTGGGCCCCCCTCTCTGGTAATTTCCTTTCCTTCTCAAGGTTTTAAACCTTTGCACAAGAGTTGGAGTGATCTGGATAGGAGATTGTTTTTAGTTTGGCTTCAGTGCAAAATTCCATCAAGACTTCTAAAATATGAATCTCTGCCCCTTGACCAGGAGTCTAGAATCAAGGGACTAAGGTATGAAGAAAAGATCTTTTCCTGCTCCGTTTGCGAGAGGGGAGATATTTTTGTATATTAGTAAGAATAAGTTAATAAATTAGGTAGAAAAAATTGGGCATATCCTTAGGATATGGAGGTAGCTTTTTAGTTATACCTCATGGCCTGAAATAATATCTATATTTATCTACATATTATTTCATCTGTGCTGGTCATTGCTTACAATTCTGCAACTGTTTCTCAGGCTCTCTTGCTGTCTGGCTTCTGAGTAGGGTTGGTCAATGGAGACACTTGCAGAAGGCAGGAAGCAAGGGAGTCGGGAGAGGCCAGGGTATTTCTCCCTCTCTGCCTTCATTTTTCATCAGTGATTGCATCACGTCCATGGTTCTAGCTCTTTCCAGGTAGCCTCTGAAATGGTTCTGGAAACATCACCTCCTCCCTGTGTTCTTTCAGTCCATGGATGATAGCAACTTTCTGTTGTTACTAATCCATGGGTTGCTTCATCTGTTTTGTTTCTTAGCTCTTCAGTTATCTGTGTAACCAATTCCCTAATTAAATTTACTGTTTAAAATACCTAGAGAGGAGATGTTCCTACTTCCTGGCTGGATCCTGCCTGATTCACTGACCACAGGTAGACACTCCCTTTCATAGAGCTTACTAGAATTTAAGGAAGGTGGTGTGGTGTAGTATAATGGATCTGGACTCGGAGTACTGGGGTTCATGTTTTGACCACAAGCAAATAATATCATCTCTTTGGACCCTTGTTTCTTTGGCTGTGAAACCCCAATGGGTAGACTCTAAACTTCTCTTTTGTCCTTGCAATAACTCTCCCACAAAGGGAGTAGGATTTAGACTTTAATAGGCTTATTGAGAGCTGTAGAAATATCGTGTATGATCTGCCTCATGTTATGGCTTATTATAATTACTCATTATAAATGCTCACTATATATAAATCCTCATTATAAATACTCATTATAAATATAAGCACCTTTTATGCTGAGCCCAGGCATAGCTTCACCGATGCTTTTCAACATAATGATCCTGGCAAAGGATAAGGTTTGGCAGGCAAGTCGAAACCCATTTTCCACCCATGATTCCAAGTCTTCACTTTTTTTTTTAGATTCAGAGACTGAGGCTGAGAGAGGGCTAAATGCATGTCAGATGCAAGGGAAAATATGTTTTAAAATTATCTTGACACGACAGCACAGTGTATATCTCTCTCTCTCTCTATGTAGAGATATATATATACACACACACATATATATACATACATATGTACATATATATTTTACATATATGTCGTGTGTGTGTGTATTTAAAATTATAGAATTTATGTGAACGGGGAAGGCAGCTGGGAGATCATCGATTCTACACTTTCATTTTATGGATGAAGAAAATGAAGCTCACTCTGAAAACAGGAATATGTGTATAAGTTCTACGGGGAAATTGAAGGAAAACAATTAAAATGGGAAGTGTTTGCTTTTCCTTTTAAGCAGTCAGTAGATTCTTTTTTGGTTGGCAAGTGGCCCTCCACCACCTGATGTGCTACAATTTTTGTACCTTTCTTTTGATGATTAACACACATATCAACTTTGTATTTTTCAGTAGTGGAATTTAGGGAATGGAAAAGTTCATCTGCCAATTGTCACAGAAAATAGAGGGAATGAGAAACCCACAAACGGCTTCTAATTTCTCATAAAATTGCCGTATCTCAAGTCGGGTGAAGTCAGCTTGTGTGAAATCCCACTGAAGTTCTATCCTTAGAGCCCTATGTAGGGCTACGGAAACAAAAGGTGGCAGACAAAAATATAAAACTTCTGGGGTTTATTTTAGCAGCTCATTTTTGGCAGAGACAACGAGATTGCAGAATATATGAAACTCTGTTTTATTTTTGGTAATCTGTCTACCTGCTGATTTTTCAATCGTAAATGGTGTAACAGGGATTGCCATAGATTTCCCATTCATTGTAAAAACAAAAGTGTTTGAAATAAAGAGCAGAGTGGTTGATTTGTTTGGTTACATTTCGCAGGGACAGTCCATTCCTGGGGTATGTGCTCCAGATGTTGGTGAGCAATAAGGTAGAGCTTTCCAGAAACCTGAGGTGGAGATTTTTCCTTGAAGTTTTGTCCGATTCATTATTTGTATGCCATATGCTCTCTCAAATTCACCCCTCTGCTATATCAATTAAAGCCTTTGACTTTTTGTTGTTGCGTCTATTAAATTGTGATTGTCTCTATCTTGAAGCATTTTCATTTAAATGTGTATTGTTGACAGCCCACAGCTCCTGAGTCAGGGCCACCGGAGGGAGGAAGAAGAAACAGGACATCAGTCTTACCAGCTGGATTTAGAGCTTCATCGTCTGGTCTTATTTCATGAGAAGAAAGCACGTGGTGGTGGAAGAGAGAAATTGCTAGGGGGTAAATGTGTCCTTTGAAATGCCACTCTTGGCTCCCTGACAAGGTAGGAAGAAAAAGCCTGTGGTGGATTTGTTAGAGTACAGTGATGGAAAAGAAGCCAGGGCAGACTTTTGGGCAGGGAGCTGAATTTTCGTTTCTCACGTAGAGGTTAACTCTCATGGAGGACAGGCTCTTCCACAGGAGCATTAAGGGACATCATTATGTATCTGCTCAGCTAAATAGAGGGTTGGATTGCTAGTGGTGCCACCTCAGAGAGGGTTAGCCAGACCACAGGGAAAGTCAGAGAAACTCAAGGGCCTCTGTTGGATCTTACTGGCCAAGCAGCTTGATTCGTCATTAACTCTGCATCCTGAGCATCAGCCCTAATTCCAAGTGCCCCATTGGCCCTCTGTTGATTGACAGTGGTCTCAACCATCAACCAGCTCAATACTCACCTGCCTCAGAGGAGGAAGGGGCAGCATCGTGTGGTGAACGGAGATACACTATGAATTCAGATTGCCTGTGTTCAAGAGTTACCTGTGTCATCTACGAGCTCTGTGAGCTGAACAACTTTCTTCATTTCTTTAAACCTCAGTTTTCCCCTCTGTAAAATGAGAACAAAAATGGTGCTTCAGGAAGATCATTTTTGTACAGAGATTTGCAGTGTTCGATCATGTCGAGTACTCAATAAAGGTTCACTTTTATTTCTTTTTAAGAGATCTTGACATGCATTAAGGACATGATACATGCACCAAAGACATAACCAGGCAACTCAGACCATTCCCTAAACTCTGGGCCTGAGGGAGGTTACACTGTGAAGACAGAGGGGGAAATCTCTGGTGGGATTCTGGAAGTTTGCTTTTCCTTGATGTTGTGTCTCCTTTCTGAATGAGGAAGTGGTGAAATGGGACCTGGAGTCTTCTGCTTAAGAGGCACCTTTGGGTCTGGAAGTCTGAGCGAGCCCTGGTATAAGGAAGCATATTTCTATCTGCTTAGGGCTGGCTCTGAAGGGTGAGAGGGATGAAGGGAACCTCGAGGTTTCTGTACCATCTTATACATCTCAGCAGCAGTGGAGCAGGAGCCTATCAGGACCATCTCAAAGTCAATGGGAATAGCTCTTTTGCCTTACACCTTAGAGAGAGTGTCATAGGGGTAGAATTGTAGAAGGGTGTCAAGATCACATCTAACCGTGTGACATGGAAATTTGATTATTTCCTGATAAATATGTCCTATTAATACCAAACTAGAGGGTTCAGGCCAGTTTTCCTGCCCAAATTTCCTTAGTGTTCCTTAAAAGTCCATCTCTCTGAGGGCGCACACATGTTTTGCTGAGGGATAAACTTGGGTGTGGAGTCTTGTTGGACACATTTTGTTAATTAACTTAATAAATATATATTGCACATGTGTTACATGTCATGAAATGTGACAGGCATTGGGGTAAGCAGCAGTCAGCCAGACAGATGTGGTGTTTGCCCTTATAGGCCTCCCAGCCTAATCATCATCGCCTCACAGGCAGGGTCTGGGTGGTAGCTTGTCTACAAGATAACTGCCATCACTTCCTTCCCTCCCTTTACTCAGATGTCAATGTTTTGACCAACAGAATATGGTGGAAGTGATGCTATAACAGTTCAGGGTCTGGCCTTCATGAGGACTGACAGGTTTTGCTTTCTCCATTTCTCTGTTTCTCTGGATCTATGGCTGCTCACGTAAGAAGTCGAACTGCCCCAAGACCACCATGCGGTGAGGAAGAATAGAAGAATCTAATGGATAGCCAGCACTTATGCCACAGACATCTGGTCCTGGTCCTCCAGATGTTTGAGCCACCCCTTTGTGTTCTCACTGAGTTCTTGACCCACAGAACCACGAGCATAGTAGAATGGTGCCTCACTTTGTAGGGTGGTTTGTTAGGCAGCCATGAGTGGTTGCAACACTCAGTCTATCTTTGATTCCCAGAGTCAAGCCCGTGACTTGCATGTAGTGAGTGCTCAATAAGTGTGCAGTGAACTTTAATAAACCATGTCTCACTTTTTTTTTTGGTGGGGAAGACCAGCCCTGAGCTAACATCTGTTGCCAATCCTCCCCTTTGTGCTGAGGAAGACTGGCCCTGGGCTAACATCCGTGCCCATCTTCCTCCACTTTATATGGGACGCCACCACGGCATGGCTAACAGGCAGTGCGTCCGCGGGCGCCCAGGATCCGAACTCGCGAACCCCGGGCTGCCAAGCGCGAACTAAACCGCTGCGCCACCGGGCGGCCCCAACCATGTCTCACTTTTTCCCTACATTTGCACCCCTGAATTTGAGGACTCCCATATTTATCCTGAGGAAGAGTCGGACCCAAACTTCCCAGAGAAAGAGTGATACAGAGACAGAACTCAGGATGTAAGCAAAATAAGGTTTGGATTGACTCCACGGGATCTGATTTCTCAGGACACCCCAAAGACAGTCTCCCTCTCCCTTCACCTTCCTGTCTACTACACACTCTGAAAGAGTTTCAAAATCAGCTTGGCTCTCTCACATGGATTCTCAAAGACTGAGGGCCTGAGACTGAGGATGCCTTGCCTCTGTACTATGAAAGCACTGTGTCCTCTATCAGAACACTAGTTCCTGTGGAGACATGCCTGATTCTTCAAACCACCCTCCTGGACCCACTTCTGGCCTGATCCTTGGCCTTGAACTTGGCTGACTCTCAAACCCTCAACTCTGATTCTCAGCTAATCTCGTATGATGACCTTCACAAGACCCATGTTGAGCCACTTGACTGTCCGGCTTCTTCCAGTTCCTGTAAGTCAACCCTCCCTAGTTCTTGAGTTCGTTCTCAGTCTTCCTCATGTTCTATACAGAGTCCTGGTGCTCCCATGAACTCCACTGTAGCTTCCAAAGGACATTTTCTGCATTCACAAGGATGCTATTCAGTGGAATCTTGCCTTATTTTTCACCCTTCTCCTCTTCCTCCCCACAAATGGGACATTTCTGAACTCTCTTCCCCATAGAATCAGGCATATCTCAGACTGCCTGATGTACTGCCCAACTTGAACACCCTGTGGGCCCCTTAAGCCCAGTGTGAACAAACAAATTATCTCCTCTCTCCTAATCACCTAAGCTTTACCTTGGACTGAGCTTTATACATTTTCTCCTTTCTTTTTCCCTTCTTACCCTTGTGTCCAATCAGACCTCTGGCCTTGTAGAATCTTCTTTCCCAGATATTGCTCACACCTGCCTCCTCCATTCCATTACTGCTGCCATCACCTTACATGCTGGCTTCATTACCACTTACCTGTTCTATTGTAATGTCTCTCTCCTCTCCATGCCATCCCACCCACCAGTGTCGGATTTATTCTCCAAATACACAGCCTCCAATGCTTCCACTCCCCTGGGGAAGACCCTTCAGTGACTCTCCACTCTTCACTCAATTAAGACAAACCCTTCACCTGGGGTTCTCAGCCATCTTCAATTTGTTCACCTGGATGTCTCACTCTTCTCTTTACTATAGTAAAACTGGACTATTTGTTTTCAGACAAGCACAAGTCTTTTCTGCAATTGGAACTAGGTTTGTGAAGTTCTTTTTCTCTAAAGCTCTTCTCCCTTCTCCAAGAGCCCACTTACTTCCAAAGACCATCCGAAGTCTACCTCCTCCATCCCACCTCACCTGATGCACACCCCCTTCCTGAGCCCACCCGGAGGAGCCCTGTCTTTGGCTGAGCTCACAAAGCACTTGGTTGCTCTCTAAGGCAGTGATCACTGGGTTCTGCATCATAGATATCTGAGCACAGCCCTGAGTCCTGCTAGCAGCCTCTAACCTCACTGAGTGTTGGGGCTTTGCACGCAGGAAGAGCTGTCTCAATATTTGGGAGATTGAACTCACTTGAGTTCAGACTATCCATTGGTCAAGATGAGTCAAATCTCTATTAACAGATCTTTTTCTCTTCTGCCATCTTCCTTCCTGCTCTTCTCTCTGTCTCCCTAGGAGCCCAGCCCTCCCACACACACTACCTTGGATTGCATACAGTTCTCTGCCTGCCTTCTGAGGTGGTGTACCTGGCTCCTAAGATTTCCCTTATCCTTTGCTTCCTCCAGACTTATCTGTCCTGGGCTTTTCCCCCTCAAGGTCTCACTCCATACAGAAACTAATCTTCTAAGCTAGTGTGCTTGGAGGTGAAAATCAAGGGAAACAGGACTATAAGGATTTACCATTTGAGGGTTCATTGACTGCTAATTGGCCCAACGTCTTTGTTTCTCTGCTGATGCATCCTAGTTCAGGCTCTTGCCATGATCTCCCATTTGTGTCACTACATCAGGTCCCAGTGCGTTGTCTCCTCTTGCTCAGTCTCTCAGCCTTGGAATCCTACCTGTTGCTTTCTGATTAGTGTCAGCACAAGGCTGGTCCTTTTTGCTCATTTGGAATCTCCATGACCCTCCATTGTCTCTAGGCTGCATTTCAAACATCTCCATCTATCTCAAGTCTCGCATCTTCAAACTCCCAGCCACCTTGCTTTGCTCTCTCTCATCTTAAGTGTGCCTCTTGCTTAACCCTTTGGCTTTGGTCATACTTACTCCCACACTCATGGGCTCCACCCCCAAATATGCTCAGGGGGTTCTTGTTTCCGTGATTTGGATCATGTTCCACCCTCTTCCTGGCACACCTTCTGCTCCTGCCTGCTTATCAAAAGCCATCCCATCCTTGGTGCAAGTTCCCTTTTCTCCTTGAAGTGGTTCTGGATCATTCCCCCCACAGCCATCTCTCTGGCCTTGGGATGGCTCTAATCCTTCTCTGCAAGGCTGTTTGGCAATTAATCACAGACTGCCTTGTGACATTTCTTGTCCAGCATTGAGCTGTTATTTATCTCTTGTATATTCATTCACTTTCCTTGCATTTATATCTTATTTTTTGAAGTTCCCTGAGAGCACAGGGCATATCTTTAACATTCTTTTTCATCCCCCTCAGTGCCTTGCTTGCTTGTCAGAGCTGCCCTATAAATATTTCTGGACTATCAAAGTTTAACCTTCCTCAGGTGACAATGGTCTCTGAGGCCTTAAGCTAGACAGTAACTATGGTGTGACTTTCTCCGACTAGTGGGGAGGTAGTGGGGGGTACGTTTTGTCACCTAGAGGCCTTTGGATGTCCTTTAAGTCATTGTATAATAACAATGACTGACTCATCCTGAGGGCCGCCATATGCCAGGCTCTGTGCTAAGTCCTTGAATACATTAGTTTTATTTAATCCTTACCGTAGTCCTATGGGGGTAATTATTATTATGATTCCAGTTTTACATACTAGGAAATTAAGGTGCAGAGAAATTAAATAATTGCCCTGACTCTCATAGCTTGTATTTGTGGTGTGCCAGGATTTCAAACCCTGTGGTCTGACTTCAGAGTGTGAAATTTTAGCCACTGTTCATAGCACATCCTGGCCACACATGCAAAAAAATCAGCCCTTATATTGTACATTGTTACCCCATTTACAAACTACTTTTACACATAGAATCTTATTTAATTGACTCAACACCCCTTTGAAGAAATTGGTGCACTCCTATTTTATCCCTATTATTGTTTTTTTGGTTCTCATCCTCTTCCATAATCTCAGGCATTTTATGCTGCTGCTAATTCCTCCTTCCTTTTGTAAAATCAGCTTCTCTAGCTTGACTCTGCTCAATATATCACAGGCACTTGTGTTGATTAGGAATGCCTTTAGCTGTTAGTAACAAAAAACTCAACTTACAGTGGCTTAAACTAATAGGGTTTATATTTCTTAATAAAACAAAAATTCTGAAGGTAGGCAGCTGCTGCTGTTGATTTAGTGGCTCAACATCTGGCCTGGCCTCCCTGCAACTCTCTTGCCTTTCTCTGACACTTGACACCTCATACTGGCAAGATGGCTGCTGCAGTTCCAGACATCGTGCCCCTTCCAGGCAAGGAGAAGAGGTCGCACCTCCTCCATCCCCACCCAGCACTTCCATTCCTGTCTCATTGGCTAGAACATTCCCTGGCTATTTGGAGCTACAAGGAAGGTGGGGAAAGCAAAAGTTCAGCTAGGAATGTTGCATCCCTGAAAACCCGGGTCCTGTTAGCAAGAAGGAAGGGAAGAAGGGATAGAGGAGAAGGAACTAACTTCCTGCCATAGCGCTGGCTGAATCTTAGGTGAATAAATAAATCAACAAATAAATGAATCAAGTTAAGCTTATTTATTTTTAAGTTATGCAAATAGTATGTAAATGTGTTGCTATTGTAAAAAAATAACCCACAATGCCAAAGAACACAGGATGAAGAGAAAATGCCCCTCTTTAATCCACCCCAACCATACTCTTCTTCCAATTACTGTTATCAATGTGATGAGCATCCTTTTAGACATATCTCTAAGCATGGACAGGTATGTCACACATACATATACGTGTGTACAAATATGTATGCATACAAACACACACATGTTCATATATTCACATATATTTATACATAAACATGTGATGAGTTTATAGTTACTTTTCTGCATGGAATAATATGCTTTTTTAGAAATAAAATGGGAATATCTTGTAGGTTTTGGTTCTGTGATTTGCTCTTTTTCTTGTTACAGTATGTTAGTGTGTCTCAGAAACCATGCCAGCACCAGTAGATCTCCCTCATTCTTTATGCTGACTCTGGAGAATTCCATATATTGGATGTGCTATGACTTACTTAATCTTTCCCCTGTTTTTGACAGTTTGGGTTGTCTTACCTGGACTAGTCACCCCATTTTTGAATAAAGAGAGTGCAGCTCCATAGAGGAGCAGTGACTTTCATTGTCACACACCTGGTCAGGTGGAGCGCTTCAGAGCCAGGTGTTGGGATTCTCCCACCATGTCCATTTCCCACAGCTGCTGCACGGCTGAGGAAGGCTGTGGCTGAAGCTGCCCTGTGGGGCTCCACGAGGAACCTGAAATTGGCTCAAATGATTCCTGCCAACTGTTGACAGCTGCCGGAGACACAGACGTAGTTACTACCTCAGAAGTTTTCTTCCTGAAATGATGTATTACAAGCATCCATGATTTCTCAGGAGGAAGTGATTTCGACTCTGTTTCCTAGGTAAAAGAACGACAACAAAGCTGAATTCCTCGGGATTTACTCCCTTCCAAAGATCACAGTGGGAACAATCATGCCACATTAGGGCAGGTCCAGAGAATCATCAAAGTCTTTTTTTCCCCCTCGTCTTGGAGGGTGGGGGCAGATTTGCAAAAGTGCTCATATTTGAAAGTGTAACACATATGTTAACACGTGTAAAGGGCAATGTGATCACATAATGGGGCATTAAAGCCTTGGGAAGATCAAATAAAAGCTCAGCATATCTGTATTTCTGGGGGTTGGCAGGGAAGGAACCACCAGCTGGGGTGCACTTTGTGGCAGTTCTCATTGTGCCTCAGCTCAACGTGAATGCAAAACCACAGTGCCTTGCACAGAAATGCTCTCTGCTTTCCTTTAAGGATGGAGTAAGACATGGGCAGCTAAAGCATGATTTGTCCACTCTTCCAGATATTAATCAAGGTCAAGGGAAGGTGAGTGTTGGAACGCAGGAGAAGATTTTCCCTTGACCTCAGCTGATGCATACAAACCAGAAGGAGGAAGTTCTGTTGCAGGCAAGGAGAAACATCATTTTCCCTTCTGTTTCTTTCAAAGGCAAGGCTTATTTACACAGACGAAAATGTTAATTTTCTCAGAAATCAAAGCCACCGGCAGACTCTTATGTAAAATTCATGTGTGTATGATTAATATTAGATGCCCTCTTGCTCTGGTAGAACCTATTTTTTCAAAAACCATGTGGAACTCGTTCATGCTTGTATGACACATGTCTGTATGTTCATATACATGTTTGACTCTGTGTTCAGTGAAATGTCATAATTTCTTTTAGAACAGATTCACAAGAGGAAATGCTGCTTAGAGCAGAAAGTTATAAATGAAAAAGGAAATGGAAGAGCGTATGAGTGAGGTGAGATTCACTAGAGTGACCTGTGTATCAAGGAAGCAATTTTCGTACGGGATGGAAGACTTTTCATAAAAACTGGAAGGAAGGAGCAAAGTTTAGAAATGGGATTTTGCCGTTGATTACATGATGTTCTCTGGAGGTGTGCTGATGTTTGAGGTCCTGTTGAGGGATGTGTACTCTTGTATCAGCGTCTAAGAGGAGGGTTTCGTGTGTGCTTCGGAGCTACTGGACTTGTTAACTCATTGGCTTGCAGATGTAATCAAAGAAGGTAGGTTTGCTTTGGGGACGCTCAAATACCAGTTTGTCTCAGGCTCCCAGCAGAAAAGAAAGTAGAGTCCTTTTACGGATGAGTCTCAATGGATAATTTTAGGAAATTACATGAAATGTACCAGAGTTTGCAGAAATTTGATTATTTTCATGGTAACTGCCCTGATATCAAAAAGAAATAGAATTATTCCTACTCTTAGGGAATTTCTGATTACAGAGAGTGTACAATTACATAATTCAGGCAAGGAAGCTTTCTTATTAACTCAGTAAAAACATTTGGATGTTGGAGTATTTCAGTGACCACTGGTAATGAACTGCCCCGGACGTTCAGACAGTTACAGCTGCACTGAGGCCTGGGCCTTGACCAGAAGCACTGGGCCACTGGAAAACTGGGGCTCTGAGAACAAAAGAGTGGTCTGGGAAGTGGGAGCAAATTCTCCTCTTTCTCTGGATCGCCATGTTGCTAAAATCAATGCCCACCTCTGGTTCTTACTTTTCTGGTCAATCCTTCTCAGTCTCATTTGCTGATACCTTCTCAGGTTTCTGACCTCTAAATACTGGAGGGCCCCGTGGAGCATCTCTGGACTGTTTCTCTTCTCTATTCACACTCAACCCTGGCTATTCTTTTCCAGTCATGTGGCTTTAATACCATCTGTCTGCTGATGGCTTCCAAATATATCCTCCAGCTTGGACCTCTCCCCTGAACTACATATATCTAGCTGCTTACTTGATAACTCCAGTTAGTCCAGTGAGCACCTCTAACTTTACATTTCCACACCTGAGCTTCTAATAATGTCCTGTAACCAGCTCTACCAGTAACCATGTCATCTTGTTAATGCAACCTTAGTCTTATAAAATCTTGGCACTCTCGTGGACTCTCTCCTTCTCTCACGTGTTTCCAGGCATCCATCCTTTCCATTCCATCCACACATTCTGATGGCTCCTCCCCCTCAACTGCCACCATCTTGGTCCAAATCACCATGACCTTTTGCCTCCTAACTGGCCCTTTTGCTCTTACCCTTCCCCTCTGCAGTCTATTCTCAACCCACCAGCCACTGCAATCTTGTTAAGACATGTCACATGGTTTTCCATCTCATTTGGAGTAAAAGCCAAAGTTCTCACTGGACTATAAAGCCCAACATGATCTTGTTCCATGTTGCCTCTCAAACTTCATCTCTTACCACTTTCCTCTTTGCCCTCCTCTCCACTCCAGCCACACTGGCCTCCTTGGGTTTCTAGAACATACCAGGCACACTCTTGCTTCAGGGAATTTGCACTTACTGTACCCTCTTCCCAGAGTGCCCTGCCCTAGATAACCACATGGTTCACTCACACTTGCTTGAGGTCTTCTAGTCTTTTACCTAAACGTTTACCCCTCCTCTGACATTGCTTATCATACTGTCTGAGTCTGAATCTTTGCCCCTCCACTTAGTAGCCGTGTGACCTTGGGCAAGAAATTAAGATGCCTTAATTTCCCCATCTCTTAAATGGTGATAATAATAGCAGTATTAGGTTGAACCATGAGATTTCCATGTCTTTAGGTTAAAATGTGGAGTGTTGGTAAATTTCTTATGGTTCCAACTAATACCTATCTCACGGGGATCTGATAATGACCAGATGAGGTAACACATGTGAGGTGCATTGTGCAGGGCCTGGCCCATTGTAAACCTTAAATATGGTAGGCTATTAATATTGCTAAATGAAGTCCCCAGTGGGTCACACAAGGCCTTCCAGAATCTGGCCCCTGCAGTCTGTCTACCCTCACCTTCTT